>OZ007497.1:218317335-219517335 GCA_963931805.1 Microdon myrmicae
ATTCTTTTGATTCGTTGTAACTGAATTCGATAGATACGTGACTTGGGGGGCAGCAGTCTTCCTCCTGCCTAATTTTACATCGAGGCGAAAGCAGGGTTCTAAAAATAGCATCATCCACAATATATGTATATCTGCCCTTTACGTGATGTCATTCACACAAAGTGTGTACCCTATATATCCGAACTGAACCGAACCTACGTCACAGAAAATCCATTTTAAGGTTGCTCCGTTCATTGATATTTTTATTTAGGTATCACGTTGTGCAGCTATGACTGAGAACGAGAGCAATCACTCGTGTCTACCCCTGCCACCTGCAATGGTGCTCGGCAGCTATTGTGCATGCGAACGCACACACACCACTTGCCAAATGTCCTGAATAGCACAATTCCCTTTTTCACGGGACATAAAATGAAAGCACTCCATGAGACCCACCACCAGCCCACGTGCAAGTGTTAAGTGCGCATCCGAAATACGTCATAGCCTCTGTCGGATCCAGCGACTGTAGGTGAAGTATCCAAAAATACCATTGCGCCCAATCCAGCCCCTGTCGGTGGTGTTAAGCTTGCGAAATAACGAATAGACAGGAAAAGGAAATTAAAGAGCATGCTCCGGGTGAATGCTTCTAACCACCGCCACCATACCACCTCACTGTTGTTATGGCGCTGTGTGCCATATCCAAGGCACGTGGACTTTTACTCTAAACACTGGATGGGAAATATCGGGACCATGGAAACGGAAAACGAATTCAAATATATCCGCTACAAATAGCAACAACAACACAAAAAAAAAGAAAAAGAAGAACGGGGGGATGAGAAAACAAAACAAAACAACATAATACTATTGGGTGGGTGTGAACGCTCAACACGGGCCCTCGTCGGCACTCTAATGTGTGGTCACTCACACAGCCGCACACCCTACCTTAATGCCTACGTGCATAGCGAAGGAGCACAAGCGGCAAGACGCATTCAACGTAACACATCTCCATCAGCCAAGAATCAGCCGCAACTCATTTCGCGTTCACGTGAACACCAGCTGATACGCGGTTGAGCGCTGCGTGATCGTTCAGTGAACCGTGAGTGCGAGTGAAATGGATGGACTTTGTTTTTAGAAACCCAACCAGAGTGAACGAGACCGTGGAGGCCAGTTGATTACACCGACTGCGTGTAAGACCTAAATTGGGGATAGTTTTGGCGATGGCTTGCGTCTACGTCCTATCGCGCAGTGCTTCTCTGGGGATTGCGTCCCAAATATCAGACGGGAAATGCGATATCCATAAATATTTACAAGGCCTACGTTCATTTGTTTTTTTTTTCTTTGCTTTTTGTTATGTTATGCACTCGACACGGTATTTTTAAGATACTTACATCTTTGAGTTTGCACAAAGGCGGCGTTGCAGGCGGTGACGGCAAAATTGTATCCATTATATCCATTTCACTTGGCCGATATTTATTGTTCACTTGCAATTCACTTGATTTTTGGTTCACTCTAGAGTGGTGATTGGAATATTCTTCTAACGTTTCCTTATTACAAGTTCTTTCTGACACTTTTTCTTTTTCTTTTATTTAAATGTCCAAGAGATTTCTTTGGGCTCAGTTTCCGCAGAGAACTACGAACCTTCTTGCTTCGAATTCAACGAACGAATGAAGCTGCCTGGGTAATGAATTCGCATGTCGCCTTGCCAGCTTGTTGAATCAGACAGTCGGAACGCTGTGTTGTGCGATTGTGTTGGTGTTGTTGCAGAACGGTTAGGCAAAAGCACGACGTAGAACACGAGGGGGATACTCAAATATTTAACGTAAAGCTGTGCAGGTTGTCTGCTGCGAGGGGTTGAGTGTGTTTTGTGTATGGGTTGCTGTCGTCACGCATTGCAACGGAGGCAAGCTGTAGATTGGGAGTGATGTTTTCGCATAGCGACGGTACGTATATTGGCCATCGTTGTTCCGCCTGGGAGAGCCAGACGCACGATGGCTATATAGGGTGCGTCGCTGTTCATGAACTCGGTCCCGCAGCTTTACACCAAACGCCTTGATGATCTCATGGCTTTATAATGGCGGTCGCATAATTAATATCCAGTGAAACGTGTGCGGAGTTATAGAAGCCGCTCTAGTGACGTAAACCCCTGACTTGTTCCACCTGACGAATCCAATGCCAAAATAAAGGGTCGTCATTTTTGTGAGCGGCCGTCTTACCTTTGGGTATTAGTTCATCAGGTTAGGGAGCCTTGACGTTCGGCATGGAAAAGTAATTATTTCTTGATCTTTGATAGACGTTCAGAGGTTTTTTTTTCTTCTTTCAAAAAACCCACTGCCCTTAATTGGATCTTTCACTGCAGAATGAAAGAATATGTTGACTCACATTGGCATGGAGTGTTTTTTGACTTTAATTAGAGCAAATAGCAGGGGATTTTTGATACAGTTGCTTGTCGAAGAATAGGAGAGGAAGTGGAAGGGTGTTGATGCACATTTGGAACTCTTAAGATCGCAATTTGATTAATAAATTTGCTGTTTGTTCGTTAGGCGGTTGCGAGATACGTGCAGCTGTATTCCGACAGATGAATTGGGTTGGACAATAAACTTACTAATTTATTTCTATTTCTATTTGGGGCGAATCCTTGTTCTTACTCTATGTGAATAAACAACATTATCAACGTTCCCAACATCTCTTCAGCGGTGGTACTGATAACAGATAAACAACTTCGAATTTTTGAGTCTTCGTGGGGTTTCTTTGTCTTTTTGATTACTTCCGGGATACAGAAGCAGATTACTTACAGGCTCTTCAGGAAAAGGACAAACAATGGCTAAGTTGGTAAGAAAGTTGTGCCACCCGTTTGAGCGAAACTTCTGCGACAAAATTTGATCTCCCTACTAACTCTTCCAAGGTAAGGTCATTTTTGGCATCCTTAAATGGTAGGGTCGGGGGGATGGGAGCGAACATCCGTCACTGATTGCTTTCAACCCGGCGAAGGGCGGGACGGTCGTTGTTCCTTTTTAATCCAAGTTGAAATGCAGTCTCCACCTGACACCCCTGGATAGCTACTTTGGCAACCGCGAAGTAGTGAAAAACAAACTATTATGGTAAATTTATCAAGCCTCGGATATGGACCGGATATACGACGACGACCACGGAAACGAAGATGGCTAAACGATATGAGAATTTTCTCATGAAACGTCCGCTCACTACACAGATCTCGAGCCGCACAGCAGCTAGCCGATGCCCTGTCCAAATATACGACTGACATAACAGCATTACAAGAAATAAGATGGACGGGGAGTGGTGTTATTCAAAGAAACGAGTATGACATTTATTACAGCTGTCATGCAAAACACCATGTGCTCGGGGTAGGGTTTCTAGTCAGCCAAAAACTGAAGCCTCCCATCATCGGCTTTAATGCAATAAATGGAAGGGTATTCTCCAGCCTGTAAATATACACACAAACATTTCGACCATGTCCGCCGGCATAGATACCGAGCACAATCAGCATTGTGTAAGTATCTAATTTGCTTTTAGCACCAGTTTTCCTAATGGCATGCAGACTATTTACACAGCTGCATGCACGTCTCCTATGATGCCCTTTGTTCTATTTCCTTTTCTGAGTTTCGTTTACCCATGACCTCGTGGCATGAGTAAACAATGGATCAACCAGCACACTAGCTAAGATCAGTCCAGAGAGATCCTCTTCAGATTGGTCACCACAAAGAGAAACTTCACGTTTCTCTCGAGAACCAAAACTCACCCGCAGCCAAGGGCCGACTCTGCAAGAGTCAAAGAGTTGAGAATTAGCCACCAGTCAGGACAGTCAAGTTTTACCTTAAGACGAGTGCGCACCGGGGTCGGTTTCTTTATGGTTTGTTCCCTTATGGTAGTGTCGGATCATCACACCTACGCCTACTGGGTTTTTGTGTAGGATTGCTTTGTGTATATTTGTTATTTATTTTTGTGCCTGGGTGATTCAATATAATTTAACCCCACCACCAATGCAGTTTTACCCTGTGAGTAGGGCGTTAGAATATACTCACAGCTAGGCCGGCTTGTCGTAAGAGGCGACTAAAGGCCGAGTGGTGGGGTTCCAAAGCCCTGCCACCCGGTGAAATTCCTCCCCATGAAGCTATAGGCTCCGTGAAATGGTCGGGAGATATCCCTGGCCATATTTTGAAGCTTGGCTGATGGAACGGTTCGAGAAAATGTTGTTTTAGGTGGTAGTCGGTCCCAAGGTGAGATACCACCCCATCACGCTGTACATTCCGCGATATCGTCGGTAGAAATTTTCGACTATGTTTCGGATGTCTGGTTGATGGCTTGGACTGACACGGAGACAAGTCATATGGTGCCTTCTGAGATAAAGAATTCCGGGGGTAAACTAGTTTCCCATTTGGTTTTGGGGGGATCATGTGAAGGGGAACATCATGCAGATATTATGATAAATAACCGAACTTTAAGAGGTTCGTCATCGCATAATCGGGCTCGCTCTCGAAGCTCTGTCCACGCTCGACTGATAACGGCATTTTGTAACATCAGGCATATCGGTTCCACTAATACGGATGTAAACGCCGTTCACCAATATTTGCAAACAGCCAAACCTAATATCCACGCCCTAACTGAAACCCAGTTCGATTAGTTAATTCATTCATATCACATATCTTCGAAGTTCAGTATACGACTTACATTCGAGATTCCGTTCTAACGGCGGAGTCTGTGTCTTCGCGCGGCCCGGTCTAGCTTGCTAGAGAATTGAGGCTTTGGAACCCAATAACATGGACATCATATGGCTGAGGGCCGTGCTGAGGAATTCTATTAAATTTTTTTGTTGTCTTTACCGCTCCCCGAATGACGATCGACCAGCGACATTTTTCGAACGTCTTTCACGTACCGTCGACTGGATACAGATCAACCACCCAACTTCTGAATTTGTCGTCCTTGACGATTTTAACGTCCACAATTCCTCCTGATTGTTGCATTCTAACCGACAAGGACGGGAGGCTGGCAGAGATGTTTGCTGTTAGCCACAACTTGACTCAACTCGTGGGGGAACCCACGCGAGTGCCGAGGTGATTATGCGAACACCCTGGATTTGTTTTTGACAGTATTTATACCGTAGAGGTTTCTGCGCCACGGGAAAACTCAGATCACTGCTTCGTATCTGTCGCGCAACCACCTGCATTTCAAGAAATTAACCGGCCTAGGCAGCTTCACCAAGTCCGTTGATAACAGACAGTGGGACGTTAGGATAAAGCTAATGTGTTCGCGAATTTATTTTCCGCGAATTCAAAACTCGATCCCGGTCTTTTGGAGCCACCCGTGATCGCCACGGTACGGTCTTCCATGATACTACGATTATACGGCGACAGGGTGAAATATCTTGGGATTACTTATATCCCAAAAATGAATTTCATCAAACATGTGACCCACATTCTTCAAAGGGGCCTCGGCCTGTCTAAGCAACTGTACAACATCTTGAAGTGGAGCAACAAAGTTGAGACCAAAGTTGAACTTCTCTGCTACAAGCAGCTAATCAGGTCTGGAATATTGTACGCCTTTCCCATATGGTTCTGTGTATCTTCGGCCGAAATGGAAGAACTTCGAGTTTTTGGAAAGAAACTCCTCACAAGATGCATCAACCAATCTAGAACGTCTAACGGTTGTCATTACTCCAATTCGGACTTATATGAAGGTACCCCAATTACCCATATCGACGAGTAGTTGCTACAATTAACATACAAGTATCTCGGAATTATTCACGAAGAGAAAACTTACTTTTACAGCAGTATTGTGTTCTTGACCCTTCTCTCCAGCGATCTCTTCGGATCCGACCACCACAATTTCTTCTTCAGTACAGAACTGAAGAAAGCACCTTTCCCAACAACATTCCCCTCTATAATAAAGGATTCCTGGACCCATCTCATAGGATCTACTGCCAACATACTACACACACACGGGCACGCACAGTACAAGACGGCACAAATACACTCACACACCGGCCAAAGCGCAGATTATCAGACGCCGAAGACGTGATCTGCGTTTACTACTGCACTCAAGACCTACCGGTCGTGTATGATTTTGTGGCGGTTCCGCCAAACCCCACGGTTCACTTACCTAAAAAACCCCCATAACTTCCACCCAATCTCATAACTTCACTAATGCAATCGCATTAGCATCTTAAATGTTTCGCGCATTAAATAGATCAAATCTTTAACCTAAAAGTCCCTGTAAAAGAAAACTTACCTTTCATACATTCCTTCGCATACAATTCACCGTAAGATTTCTTGCTCAACTTATCAGGAATTCCAAACCAATTTGGGACCTTCGGTACCAGGCAGATTCCCTAGACCAGTGGTTCTTAACCTTTTTAGCTACCGGCACCCCTAAAATTTTCAAACAATATTCTCGCACCCCTTACTAGAAATTATTGAGTTATATAAATTAAAAAACAAACATTATGCAAAACATATTTTTTATTAATTTTATGTGCGTAACAAATTTTTTATAAATTTTAATTGTTAGCTGAAATAATCAATTATAAATTATCAAAGTTTTTATTAATGGCTTTTTTGTTGTTGCTTTTCCTCAATTATTTTTGAAAACCGGGGGATCTTTTTTGAAACAGCTACACGCATATCATTACTAACACTAAGTCTATTTCTAGCTTTTGTTTTTATATGCACAAGTGACGAAAATCCCATCTCACACAAATATGTTGTGGCAAATGGAACAAGATGCTGAAGCGCTATTTTAGCTAATCGTGGATATGACATTACTTGAGCACACCAGAAATTTTCCAAATTCTCTGCTTCAAATTCCATTTGATTATGTCCATTTGTCCGTAGTTCAACAAGGTCATCTTTCAATAAATTACTGTCATCCATTGAGTCCAGATTATAAATAAATGGATCTAATATCCATTTTTCTGATATATCTATATCTCCAGTAGCAAAATATCCCTCAAAAGATTCGCTCAACTTTTGCAAATGATCTTTAATTTCGGTGGTAATATTGTTTCTTTCATCATCTGAAACAAGAACTTCTTCAAGCAAAGGAAAGTTAGCATAATTTATCTTGTCAACACGGTTAATCCAAATTGAAAGTTTTCGACTAAACGCAGTCAACTTCTCTTTCGCTGTTATAGTGTTCACTCCAAATCCTTGGATTGAAATATTTAATTCATTAAGGTGCGTGAATATGTCTGCCAAATACGCTAGCTGAATTATAGCATCTCTATTGCTGAATTCATCAGCTAAACTACTGCCTTGATTATTAAGAAACTGCATTATTTCACTTCGCAATTCGTACACACGATTTAGCATACGTCCACGCGATAGCCATCTTACTTCTGTGTGAAATAAAAGGACAGTATGCTCGGCACCAAGTTCTTCGCATAAAGCACGGAAGAGACGATGATTTAAAGCTCGACCTCTGATAAAATTTACAACTTTGACTGAAGTGATTAATGTTTTCTTTAATTTTTCAGGCAATGTCTTTGTAGCTAGCGCATGTCTATGTAAAATACAATGGGTAATTGTAACGTGAGGCACTTCCTTTTTTACATACGCTACAAATCCAGAATTTTTGCCTAACATGGAAGGAGCTCCATCAGTACAAATTGATCCTATTTTGTTCATCGGTATCTCATATTGTAATAAAAAGTCTTTGACTTTATTAAATATATCAATTCCTTTTGTAGTCAATTCTAATGGTTCACAAAACAAAAATTCTTCAACAATTTCTTTTTCTTTTACATATCGTACAAACACCATCAGCTGAGAACAATTTTCAACATCTGTAGATTCATCCAATTGAATACCCACTGGGACATTACTAGCTTTAATATCTTCAATTACTTGTTGTAAGATGTCTTTACTTATATCAGAAATTCTAGTACGGATTACGTCATTTGACAAAGGAATTTGTTGAAGCTTTTGTTGTGCTTCAGTACCCAACACTATTTTTGCCATTTCTAATGCACAAGGCTTTACAAGTTCTTCAGCTATTGTATGTGGTTTCTTCTTCTTGGCACAGATATATGCAACTTGATAAGACGCTTGCAACAGCGGCTTTTCGTGTGATATAAATCCAAAAGTTGTGATAGTTCCACTTTTATCAAATCGAACTCGTTTAGATTTCAAACTTTCAAAATCATAGCCGGCATCTACACCACCATGCTGTTTGGTAAAATGCTCATTTAGTTTCGACGGCTTGAGATTGGCGTTTGAAAATTTATTGCAGCACAGAATACATTGTGGTCGCTGCGTTCCATCCTTCTCCGTTGTAAATGTAAAACCATAACGAACATAATCGTCATTCCAACATCGTTTCTTTGACATGGCGCCTTTTGAATTTGACTTTAATGTACCAAATTATATTCTAATAATTAGAATATAAATATTCAACTAAACTTGTAAAATTAACTTGTATTAATTATTTTATTATTAATATTTAACTTTTAATATTCAACACGAAAATTCAAACTTGTAATAGTCGACACTAAAATTCAATTATTTTTAAATTTTTATTCAATGTAATGTGCGCATCAACAGTATTTATATTTCTAAGAATAATCGCAACAATCAACTGAAATTTCGAGGAAATATAAAAATTAGTATAGAAACTAGAAACGCATTTGAATTTTTGTAATTGTAGAAAAAATACAAAAATTAATTTGTCTCGATGGTTTATAATTTACAAACATATTTAAAAAATGTTTAGGGAATAAAAAATTTACTAACCAAAATGAATTTTTAAGATTAGTTTTTTATTTTGCTAGCTACACGTGAATTTGTAAAATTACAATTTCGCACCCCAAAATATTCAAGCTCGCACCCCTAAGGGGTGCGTGCACCACCGGTTAAGAACCACTGCCCTAGACGAATTCCTAATAACAAAGGATTTGGATTACATACTATGTAACCTTCACCAGGGACCATAAACATTGCGCTGTCTATTTTGTGTATGATGAATCTCTTAACGTACACATTGGCCGGCGACCTTTTTCTCCCAGCAATAAAATACCCAAGCAGATGCATTCAATTAGCGCAATCGACGCTGAAGCCAATTTCCCTAATTCGCACCAAGTGCAAACAAAAGAACGCTGTTCCTCTATAGGCTTCCTGGCGATACCATAAACAATCCATATCGTTTGTGGTATCCTAAACGCATCTTTCATTTAATGAGCGGCTGCTATTTATCCAGCTGACCCTCATTACCGAACGATACATAGGTCGCTTTTTCCTGTGTCTTGTAATTGTCCTGAATCCATTCCTCATGACCTCGATGCATAATCAAATACAAACTCATTAGCATCCCACGAGATTCGATTTGTTTTGTGTATTGTTTCAACGAACACACATCTCCTGGATGCACATTGTAGTGATCCTAAATCGCTACTCCTATCTAAATCTCCAATAACATCAAAAACCCTATCCACAATCCCATAACGAAAAACTTAAATTTCATATCAAATCAATGAGCGATAAATTAAACAAAAGTTAATTATCGCACATTGATTCAAATTCCACATAACACATCCAAATCCCATATTGAGTCACATGTACAACGAATTTAACCAAAAGTTAATTCATCATACATTGACTCAATTCCTAAAAATCCTAACATCATGAAATGCTAAATTCAAAACGCATTTCATGATTCCCTTCCCAGAATCTATCCAACAAAAACCTTTAAAAAATTCTCGGAACAAAATTCCAATCGAAGCACGCCAAGCCTTGCGTACGCTTCTTGGAATTTTGACATTAAAATAGTTGACAAAAGATCACCAGAGGCCGAACCTCTGGCCAACCAAGTAATAATGCGATGAGTTAAACTTCAAAGCCCGAACCGGGTTAAATACAAAATAAAATCAATCTATTTTTACATTCTCCAAACGTCTCTCGGCCTTTTATTTTTATACACGCAAAACCTCCGCGCTCTTCTCTCGGGTCTACCGTCAATGCACGACGCGGAGTGCAACAATTTATGGTGGCAGCGCGTGGGATTTCGAACGTCGAATCATCCCTTACAACGGCGCGGAGTGTAACAACATTATGCCCGTTCTTGGTGTTTCAGATTCGTTATCATGGCTTCGACCCACGAAAAGAACCGACGTACACATATACATGTGTACCATGTCGATCACCTCTATGAGATCTGGTTATCATCACCGTAAAAGCGAATGTACCCAAATTTCCCTTGGACGGGGATTTAATATCGAAGAGTCAAATTACATCCGCAGACCAGCACCGTCGTTGTCGCTCCCGCTCCCCGTCGCGCGGCGGAGAATCGCGTAGAACGTAAAGTCGTGTTAAGAAGTGTGTCACCTTGTGTAAAATTTAAAAAAAAAAATCAATTTAATACTAATATAAGTTCGAAGTAAAGAAATAAAAAACGGTGATCACCAATTAAACCTGTGCGTAATTTTCTGTGTTGTCCGCTCCGTATTTTGGTGTTCGGTTTGTTGGCTCGCGAACGATACGAGTCGGAATTTTAGTAGACGATGGGGATGGAAGTGAATGGAGTGCCCACGCCTGGCACAATACTTTCTCCCCACAATTTCTTCCCCACCATCCCTCCGTCCAAGTAGTTAGAGAACATTTGAACTAACCCTGTCTATCCTTAGATACCTGCCTCTGCATTTTATTTTTCAGATATATTGAGACCGAGCCCAACATCCTCACGGATGTGGGTGATTCTGGTTGTCGCAAGATGACCAGAAGCCAAAGACAAGATGAACGACACATTTGTCCTTGTCTCGCTCAAATCGGCCTACCGTCACACACTTTTTTCTTGTTTCTGAGTTGAGTTCTGTTTTGGAGCTCAAGGATCGTTTCGATTTTCATTGTAAATAAATGTATATAAAATAGGAAAATGTTGATGTTCATTCGAGAGGGGTCTCTTACAAACCGTTTTCTGCTTTTCAGGTACCCCGAAAGGCGTTTTCCCCCACCAGTAATAAGGGCGTTCAACCGGATTTTACGTGTAGAGGTATGTAGCGGTTCTACGAACCACTCAACCCACTATAGGGTGAGGTATTCTTCCGCCAAGGAATTTACTCACCTTTTTCAGCACATGTGCCCACAGACACGTGTCCCAATAGTCAGTAACCATACCTGAAACAAAAGGTTATAGGACATGCACCGATGTTGAACCCGATATCAGAAAGCAAGGAACTAAACGTTCAAAAGCTCCCAATATCGAGTTCAACGCATCTATACATTGTATTCAACCCAATTCCAAAAGACAGTAAAGCAACGCATCTAAGCAAATGCGCCATGCAGGAAAGCGTCGCATGTAAATCACTCACCCAGCCTAAGCATCAACGCGATGTTTCCCAAAAAATACCATTGTTGGTAAATAAACCGAAAAACGGATGCCTACTCTGGTAGCTAATAGCATTAACACCTAAATTACTGGCATGACCCTAACGCTAAAGGCACACTTGTGCAAACAAGGCATATCATTGCGCTGCCGATTAGCAGTCATGCCGTCATAAACTCTTAACACTACCCGTGATAGATGTTTATGAGTGGAAGTACAAACAAAGCATTACATCCCATAGTCCTTTGTACCCATCTGAATAGCATGAGAACCTTTGCTTCTCAGGCCAGATGTGCGGTATAAACAAATCATAAGGAAAAGATAATAAGCGGCGGCATCCGATCGTAAGACAAAGGAACAAGATTCCGATAACCAACAGCTAAATCTTTGATGACCTGCGCCTGAGAACGAAATAGGTTTTTGCTTTAAGATACACAAAAACGCAATTTCAAGGGTCACGAAGATATGCACATCGTGTTTGTTTATTTAACAGGCCGGAGCATCGTTCGGCATGATCTGGGGTATGATTGTCTAACGTCAATCATATCAGTGCCCGAATCCCATGATCGGTAGATAACCGATAAGAGAAATTGGTAGCAAGTGTTGCGAACCTTGGGATCGGGGCAATATCCATTCATGCACCGTAGCAACAATACCGACTACAGCTATGTCAACAATTACGCTGCCCAGCGAGTATTTATCTTTTATAATTGCTGACAAGCCGAGCCGATTGTCTGGCACGGTCCATGTATGAATGAATGGAATAATTTGATTGATGTGCATGCTTGATAACGTTTAACTTTCAGGTGTGATGCTGCAGTGGAGCTTAGGCTGCCCAAAATTGCAGGTAAGTACTATGGGTTTGGAAGGTGGTTAATTTAAGAGGGCGGGCGGTTCTTTAGGAATGTATTAAAGAACCGCCACATTCTTCTTTTCAGATACAATGGGAAATTTATGCTGTTAACAGATACTATGGAAAAATCTGTTAGCAGATATGATGGGATGTTCTGTGCAGAGATACGGTGGGCGGATTTCCCTTGCCGATGGGGAATTGGAATTTAGTCTACTTCGAGCAGGAGTCTGAGTCCCCCACTGAGGAGGTCGATCCGCGCTGAGAGCGGTCGTTTCGAAACGGTGCAACCTAAGATAGGTAAAAAAATCAAAAGTGTGTCCTAGACGCAAGTGGAGACCGAACTCTAAAACGAAAATAAAAAAATTTCTAAAATAAAGACAATTTTTTTGGTGATTTATTGTGCGCCATTGAATTCGCCCCGCGTTCCACGTGTTCCTTGTGTGTGGCCAGTGTTCGGCGGAACACTTCGACAACAAATCCGCCAAAGGTACACCAGAGCACTTCCCCCACCAATGCTAAGGGCTCGTCGAAATCAATTTCTCTTCGAATAGATACACGAAACGCGTTTCCCCCCGCTAGTGGTAAGGAACGCCTGGCGAGGGAAAGAAAAGTATAGATATAACGGCATATCGAGCCAGTGGCACGCGATAGAATCGGCGATACGGCCTAGAGGGAATGCTTTCTAAGCTCATCTATATTTAGGCTATCCTTGGGCAGCCAGGCCTTTAATATAGTCCGCTACACCGCCGAGAGTTTTGCGAGCCTGCTGAGAGCCAGCCATATCAAAAACATTGTTTAAATGTTACTCTTAGACTTGCTTAAAAATTTAAATAGAATAATTCTTTTTTATAGTTTAAAAAATGGAGAAAACAAGCTGTTTTCAACCTTCGAAACCCATGTATTTCTTAATACAGTGACGAGTTCTCTGGTCATCCATTTAGAAATAGAGTTCCATACATTTTCTGTACTTATATGTTTTTAAATAATAAATATATAAGAAGCAAGCAAACTTTTAACCACGTTTAATAAAGTAATTTATTCGTAGGGGAAAACCGGAACGGACTCCGATTGACGGAATTATTTAAGACAATAAAATGCCCTTTGTAGATTTTGTCCATGGATCCAAGGAAAACCAAAGTCCCTGGCTAGATTCCCAAGCAATGAAGTTGAATGGCAAGGTACCCTGCGAAATAGAATCACATTTACTCGCCCTATCCCCAACAAGTACCTTATCGCGCTCGCATTATGTTCGAACCCCAACAAACGAATCTATGGAACCCCCAATCAACCTAACACTTGCTCTTGGACTGTTAATATGGCAAGCACACTTACCATATAATACGAATTGGGTTGTCGAACATGTGCTACCCAGTGAAATGAAATTTCTGCATCGCTGTGTTGGTAGCGCACAAGCCAGTGTGCTGCTATCCCCTGTTACGTTTCGTACTTTGGTTTAGGGTTCCATGTCTGGCCTTTCGCGTCCCCCTACACCCATCCGCGAACACCAGAATCAACACTGATTCATAAACGAGCGGCAATGTTGTTGGCACTCTCTGAGCCCCATTCCATCGCAGTTGCTTGTCCATTAAAATACAAAAACCCCAACTAAAAAGAAAAAAACAGATAATACAACTGGGGGCTCGTTCGTCTCAGCCAATGAGAACTCAAGGCGCCGCTTCGGTGTTCACGCGTTGACCTCATGCTCGGTGTGGATTGTTCACGTGAACAATGTTGATTCCGAGCCAACTGTTCAAGGGTCAGTCGGGAGCTGTATTTGTTGTTTTATATTCGGACGGCGACGTGCCGTATTCGTGTTTTCTAGTACGACAATCGGTTGTTTTTGGCGCATTTTCTTATTTTGATATCTCTTGAGCAAATGCGTCAGCGAACGATAGGAAGTAAAAATAAAAGTAACGACGGGCGTAAGTCGTGTAGAAAGAGGGAAAAAATATTCCACAAGGTTGCTCGCCAAGTGTTATTGGTTTGTGGGTGTGTTTGATGTGGGGGTGGTGACCGGTTTTCTTGTTGTTGTTGATGTTTTTTCTCTCCTTTACTTCGCGAGATACGTGAGTTGCGCTCACGATTGGCGCCGAGAACGTTAGTAAGTGAGTTACCAACGGTGTGTGATCGATCCACTGGACCTCGTAAGACGTCAGCAAAGAATTCAAGGTGTGTAATTGGTTTGCTGGAGACGTGTGGGAATGAGGTTTTAACGCATTTTCTCCTTTTTTACGTTGTTTTTATTGCTGATCATAAATGGAACGTTGTCGGAGAGTTTTGCTTACAAAAAGTGTGGCTGCCGTTTTATGGATCTCCAACAAAATGCTGGAGCTGTAGATGGCGATCACACAAGTGTTTGCTTGCCATTACACTTACGGAAAGCTGTCGAGGTTTTTCAACTGCCTTTTGATAAAACAACGTTGCTCTTTCTTTTGTAACTAGATGTGCGATATTTCAGGGTAATATACGCATTAAAAGAAGGTAAATGATTTTTCTGACTACCCTTAAGTGATCGGGCTCTAGCATGGTTTGAGAAGCATATATCAGCACATATATATGCGATCGTAGTGACTTACAATTTCACATAAAGATTTACTGCCAAGGACGACAAGCCTGTAATAAAGTTGCGACAATATTTTTTATTTTCGTTTTTGAAGAATTTGTTCCTGAAGGTCACTTTTGACAGTATTTTTGTTTTAATTGACAGAAAATAAAACATATAGTGTGGAAGGTATTTAAAGAGAAGTAAAAAGTTATGTAAAAACCGGAATACCCAATTATAAATTATTTTTGAGCGCTTCTTGGAATTAGTGATGTGTACATAAAGTAGTAGTACAAACCAGACACACCTCGAAATCTACCTGATTTGGTCATTAGTATGGGCAATCCCCTAAGTATAGTCATATAGTTCAGGCATTGGAAGCATTCATGTTATTAGAATTTTGTTTTTTCATTATTACAGTGTAAGCTTAATTTAAGCGATTAAATGGGACCCTATCCCCATTAACCTGTGCGATATGACAGTTGTTTTCTTTATAACGTGCACACCCTACGCGGATTACACTGGTTTATAGCTGAAATGTATATGTGTATGTTGCCACTATATTTTTCCTATATATTTTACACCCACTGAACACGAAAACAGGGGGATGGGAGCGAACATACAGGATAAAATCTGTGCTTTCAACCCGGTGAAGGCCAGGACGATCCTTGTCCCAGTTCAATCCAAGTTGACATGCAGTCTCCACGTGACACCCCTGGATAGCTACTTTGGCACCCGCCAAGTAGTGAACCAATGCATGCAGCGAGATCCTGATAAAGGTTGACGCAAGGCTAATAACTGTAGCGATCCTAAATCGCTACTCCTATCCAAATCCCCAATAACATCAAATAATCCTATCCAAATCCCCAATGTTTCCCATTAATACATGATACACATCCAAATTCCATATTGAGTCACATGAAAAACGAATTAAACCAAAAGTTAATTCGTCGTACATTGACTCAATTCCCAAAATCCTAATATCATGAAATGCTTGATTCAAAACGCATTTCATGATTCCCCTTTCCAGAATCTATCCAACAAAATCCTCAAACGATTCTCAGAACAAAATTCCAATCGAAGCACGCAAAGTTTTGCGTGTGCTTCTTGGAATTTTGACACTAAAATAATTTACAAAAGTCAACGGAAAAAACTATACAAGGGCAGTGACTTTCAAATTCGTGATCAGTAGAATTGCGGAGGCCGAACCGCTGGCCGTATGCACCAAAGTGTCCACTTTTACCCTCATGTAAAACTATATCTGAACCTCTGATCCAACCCAATAAAAATAGCATATCTTTACATTAACCAAACCTTTCCGCTCTTTCATTTTACACACACAACACTTCGCGCTCTTCTCTCGGGTCTACCGTTAAAGCACGGCGCGGAGCATTACATAACCGTGTCCGGAAAAACAAATTATTATGGACAATTTAATACGTCTCGGATAAGGACCGGATACCGGTGGAGCGACTTGCCAAATAATGCCAAGACCGGATCCCGGTTGTAGTGCCGATGATGACGATGAGCACGAAAATCACATTGAATAATTGTTTATCGATTGTTTTCGAAAAATAGATTATTGGAGTTTGTTGTATTTTCTTGGAGGTAGCTTCACATGTTAGGCCATATCTCGAGTTAGAAACGTACAGTGTAGGTCCACAGTCTCCAAGATTCGCTTAGAACATTTTGGTCCAATCCGCTCAGTAAAGTGTTATGGAACAAAATATATGAGAATTGTCGAATTTTTGGGCTAACATTTTTGCCACTAACGCGCGCACAAAGGGGGATTTTGAAGTACCTTTAAATGTCAGAACACAGTGCAAGCGGATGGAGAGGAAGTGGATAAGGAAAGGAGGTGTCGATATTGGTCTTGAATGTCTGGACATCACAACGACCAGAAAACACATGATCAGGCAGAACATTCCACATTCGTGTGGTTCGGCTAAAGAATGGCTATCTATGTTTATTTATGCGCCTGAAGTCCACTTTCAACGTGAACTGATGCGCATTATCAGATTGACGGGTATCGCGGGAAAATGTCTGAAGGGGCGGAACACTTTCACCAAGTTCAGTTGAGCAACGACCGCGGTAATACCTATAGAAAAGAGATAGGCATGATACGTTGCGCCTGTGTTCTAACGACTTACGGCTGAGTACCCAACAAGTTTCACTGCTCGCGTTTTGGATGCGCTTGACTAAATATGGGAGTTGAAGTCCATTTTTGGACGAATATACGCCTTGTTGAATGGAGTAAAGTATCTTTTTCATCTCTTAAGGAGCCCTATACATTTGGCTGCACTTTTCGCAGCTTAAAATATGTGGTCATTCCAATTAAGAGTCGAATTAATTTGAGTACCGAGGATTGATAGTTCCTTGGCTTCGTTGATGCAAGTGCCGTTCATCGACAGTATATTTACTTTGGGATTGGCCTTTGACGACAAGAGGTAGCACTGAGTTTTTAAGACATTGAATTCTACTCGATTAGACACTGATATATCTTGTTGAGGTCTGAATTCAATGTATCAAGCATAAATTGCTGGTTGGTAATGACGTTCGAAGAGTTTGGTCGGGAGTATTCGTATGAGTATGAGAAACTCAACGTTCTATCATCAGTAAACGAGTGAATTGGGTTGTGAGTAATTGACAAGAGATCATTTATAAAGATCAGGAAGAGAGTGTGTGAGAGTACAAACCCTGGGGAACACCTGCAGTAATTTGATGGGAGACAGATTTGACACCATCAAGAACCACTTGGATTGAACGGCCAGAAAGAAAGTCCCTTATCCATTGGATCAGGGAATTTTGACAAAAGGGTTGGATCAGGCATTTTTGACAAAAGGGCTGGATGTCAAACTCTGTCGAATGCTTTTGAAATAACCATTGTGACTACCTTGCTTTCACCGAGGTAGTGGATGGTGTCGCAGCGTGTTTGAACTAGTTAGTTCAAGCCATTGAATAATTTAATTACTTTTCTATTATTAATTGTTATAATTTATAATTTATTTTTGTTATTAATTGTTAACTCTTAAATCGTTATAATGTTGTAATTTCCTGCGTGTTTGGCAGCACTGTTTGTGTTCGTGACTGCCATTTTTGTTATTTAGTTTTAGTGTCATTTGAAATATGTAAATTAGTTATTATTCGTTCGTTCGTTCGTTGTCAACCAACATTGTGTTGTGAAATATAGTTTTCGTTCGTAATTTCATTGAAAATCAATCGAATTGTCTTTTTTTTTATCATTCGTTGTCGTTTGAGAGTTCGTTGGTTGAGTTTTATCTCCAATAAAAGGTTTCGTAACAATAAACATTGCGTGTAATTGTATTTCGTCGTAGCTCGTTCCCGGTAAACGCACCGGACCTCAACAGATGGAATGGCTTCACTTTTCGGTAAGGTACGCCATCAGATCTCCTGCGGACCTGTTGCTATGAAAGCCATATAGGCGGTCATTGAGGAGGTCATTTGATACCAGATATTAGTGCTATGGGTCGATAAGAAGAAAGGGATGATTTGTCACCCTTTTTGGGAATTGGCTGACTTCCATCTTTTTGGGAAACGGCCCGTAGAATAAGACAAATGGAAAAATTTCCGCAGTGGTTTAGCGAGTGAAGAGGGACATCTCTTCAAGAGAATTGGGGGACCAATGGATTTATCTGCGTTTAGCTCTTTGAGTGCGCGGGGAACAGTACCCGTTCGGAAGCGAATCTGGTTCATGGTGTGTTGCTTATACTCAAGTTGAGGTGGAACTGATGTGGTATCAGGCAGCGTTGAGTTGGCTGCAAAATGTGTATCAAGTAGATTCGCCTTCTCTATTGCACTGGGGACTGGTTTGTCATCGACTATAAGCGATGGAATGGATGAAGCGACTGAGTTTTGAGTGTTTTTCACGAATGCCCAGAAGTTTCTATTACCTGTGGGAGAGTGTAGTATTTTTTGTCTCACTCTCTGGTCATGCAAGAACTTGGCGCGTTTAATATAGCCATTGCTATCATTTTTAGCTCTCTTAAATCTTTTCCGGTTTTCCTGACTATTGTTTGATTTATACAACCGGAAGCTCAACTCTTTAGCCTTAATGGCTTCTCTGGATCCTGAATCGAACCACATATGTATTTCTCTTGTGTTTGATACTCTTTACTCTGTGTGGAATAAAGGTCCGCATCCCAAGTAGAATCGTGTCTGTCAATGTGTCCGCTATAGAGTCAACATCGTTATTGAGGAAAAATAACGACCAATTTAACCTCCCAAAAAGTCGTTCAGACCTTCCCAGTTGGCTTTCTCGTAGAACCATACTGTTCTTTTGGGACCTTTCTCATTAACGTTGCTATTGGTTAGAGCAAACTTTTTATAGAACATACTTTTAGGAAGAAAACAAAATATCGATGAAAAAATCTATCATAAATACCGGAGTTATGAGCAATTGTCTGGCGCAAGACTAATGACCTTGCCCGGAAAAAAG
Organism: Microdon myrmicae; assembly: GCA_963931805.1. NCBI lineage: Eukaryota > Metazoa > Arthropoda > Insecta > Diptera > Syrphidae > Microdon > Microdon myrmicae. The sequence goes on from OZ007497.1 coordinate 218,336,488, forward strand.
AAATCATTATGGAAAATTTAACAAGCCTCAGGACTAGTTAAATAAGGCCAAGACCGGTTCCCGGTTGTAGTGCCGATGATGACGATGATGAGCAATTGAGTAAAGAAACCAAAATTCAATTTTACTCTGTTTTTCTATTATTCCCCTACTATATTTATGAGGCAAGTGACGGGACGGTCAAAAATTTCACAAAAAATAGGGGGATATAGGAGAAAAACATGCAGAGTAAAATTTGAGATTCGCACACGATAGCTGTTTTAAAAGTCAGTAACTATTTGAATAAATGATATTTTTCGGCAAATGTTGAAAAGTTGCACGCACACCACAAACCACACTTGCTTGGATACACATACTTATCATCTCATCACACGCCACAAAGCACAAAACCGCCACGGAATCCGATAACAAAATACCCGACGAAGAGCCTTTAACCCCGTTGCAACGAAGCGAAGGTAAACCGCCACCAGAGACACATATTCCCAGCACTCAATGATCATGTTGTGGCGATTCTACGAACCGCACAAAACGCTTTAAGGTAAATCACTTAGTTCGCCCAGGCATACTTTCGTCCTCAACTGCACGTGCTCAATTACACGTGGGTTGCATGTTTCACCAAACCCCTTGTGCCTACACGGCGACAGAAAAATCACATTTTTCTGAAACGAATTCGTTGGAAATGCATTAGCTGAAAAATTTATTAACCAACATTACTAAAACGCCGCGTGGTCAAGTATTGGACAATACTGGTAATCTCCTCTGGAGCCAGCCGTAATTCGGTTTTTCCATCACAAAAGATCATCGTAGGTACCTGCGCAAAGACGACATTTATTTTCAACATGTTCCTCAATGTAGAAACAATTATCTGTAAGTATCGCAGTCGAAAATAATGATATCGGCCAGGTAAAATACCCTGGGTAATTAAGCACCGGGAAAAACCAAAAAAGATACCGCCGAAGTAGAAAACGTCATCAGGTACGGAGAAAATACAAAAAGGTCGAACGAGAGAAAAGAGAGAACAACTTAACGAATCTTTTTTCGGTGAGAATTTTTGCCGTCGCAAGAAATATTATTCAGTACGATATTAACCTCAATGAGAGGAAGACACGGGCATTCGAGAAAACGGGCGTGTGTCGGCACGAAAAAAAAATGTTAAAAAAAAAAACAAAACTAAAAGCGTAAATTAATAATAACTAAAGGCATATCGCCACTAAAAAAAAAATTGTATATAAAGGTGACTTTTATTCCCAAGTAGTGTTTGGCGGAACACCTACATCGATAACAAAAAAAAACCGATAAAATGTCACTACGAATCATTCACCCTTCAAGTCACCGCCACAAAATCAACCAAATTCAATGTATTCCCAGGGTGGTGCAGATTTGGCTTAATATGAATAACTACATCGCACATAGCACCCCATCATTACCAGCGATAGTCACAACCGAATCCGACCCTCATCAACCGGCCGCATGATCATGTAACTGCAGACGTTTTGGTCTTTGATCCGCACATCTAATGCAAATATCTTCGATCACATATATTCTTACGTCCTGAGTAGGGCCTTAGAATATACTCACAGCTAGACCGGGTTGTCGTAAGAGGCTGTAGCGTTTGCGACGATAGTGAAGAACGTGTGATTCGAACTGACGCTATGAGGGTAAGAATCACTAAAAATGTAACCAATGCTCAACACACCAGGCCACTGCCGCGTGTACGATTTCGATTTATAAACTCAAGTACACTCAACTGATGTGGAATTGCTATGTTATCGCATGGTATAAGGCTGTGAAGCTTTGCTCATTCGAATTTCCTTTCGGCGTTCTTCACTATTTGCTTGCATATTGTGTGTATCTACTACTCCCTCCTCAGTAACTTTGCTACGATCAACTTCGTGTGCGAGCGACGGAGCGAGGAACGAGGGAGCGAGGAACGAGGGAGCGAGAGGACGTCGGAGCAGGCGAGTGTGCCGGTGCTCTATGCGGGAGTCATGATTGTAGTAGTAAAGTTTTGTTTACATATGGGAGATTGTGTGTTGTGTATACAGATCACGTCGGGTTGTTGCGTGAAGCAAGGGTAGTGAAGACGGTGATTTGAACATATGATGAAACGGGTGAAAAGCGAAGCATTGAAGCATCAGGCTACTGGCCGCGTGTACGAATTCGATTTCTAAATTCAAGTACACTCAACTGATGTGGAATTGTTATGTTATCGCTATGATATACGGCTCTGATGCTTTTGCTCATTCGAATTTACTTCGGTGTTCTTCACTATTTGCTTGTGTTCTATGTGTGTATTTGTTATAAACGCCACAAGGCGACGAAAGGCCGAGTGATAGGTGGGGCCTCAACGACATATCGCCTGGTAAAATTCCACCCCATCAACCTATAGGCTCCGTGAAAGGGTGAAATTCCTGGCCATCTTTCGGACCTTGGCTGATGGACCGGTTCGATAAAGATTGGTGTTGGCGATACATTCAAGCCGACACGAACTTCCAGGAAGAGTAAGGCAAGCGCCAGCACACAAGTCCCTGGGAAACGAGGATCAGCTGCACTCCGAATGCGGCAAACCACTCAAGAGGAAAAAAGCACTCGGGAGAATTAACTCAAGAAAAGGACATCACTCAGGCCAAAATGAGCGAAAGAGAAGAATAGCGTAGGAAACGAACAAATGTGAGGACAGTTGCGGGCCTATATAAGGCGAGCACATCGACCGAACACCGAGGAGTCGTCACAGAAACTCCTCACCGAACGGTCTTAACGAGACCACTTCTTAAAGAGAACATTGTTATTATTATAATCAATAGAAAGCACTATATAAATCATCCTAATAAATAAATCTGTAGATATGATACCAAAAAATAATTCGACTGGTTTATAACCCGTGACCGCGTTGAACATTTCTTCTGAGACTGTACTTGACTTATCGACTGCCAGGCTTCTACTGATTTCCAGAAGCGTCGAATGGACTGCTGGTCTCAGCAAATGGAAAGATTTGGGATATGATCTCGTCTATGACTGATGCTGTGCTTATCTCATTCGGTATACTACGGATGTATAAGTATTTACTGTACGTATCTATTGTTGTAAGGTATATCTTTTATTTCTACTGCCATACTTGCAACCTAAACATCTTTCGCAATTTTTTACTTCTCTTTTGCATAATTGGTTAAAGGTGGGCCAAAGCATTTTTCGGCTGTCTCCGAGATATTATTCCTTTAGTTACGGTGAGCTTGTGGGGTACGAGATCGCGACGCCTGCATGGGCGAGAGTTCTACCTCGTCTCCACTAGTTCTAAGTGTCTGCCGCAGACCGAAAGAAAAACAGCAAAATGTCACCGAGGGGAAAATAGGCGCACTGAGAGGGAAACACAAAGCGAAACTCCGCGACATCAACACAGGAAAGAATAACACACTGATTCAGTTAATTATTATTTTATTGATTAAACACTATCATTTGGTTTGGATGTACCCAAGTATTTTAAATTGATTTTTCTTTCCTCGACATGACTTCGCTATTGGGACGCTTCTCCCCCGGGCGACGGAGAGCGGGAGGGACAACGACCGTGGCCTGCTCGGTCGGTGGACGTAAAAGGACTCAACCATATTCAATCGTTTGGGGTGAGTTTGTGGTGTGGTGGTAGATATCCTCTCTACTAAGGATATCGTTTTTACCTACCACCAGAGAAACGTAAAGTCTCTCTTGGTGGAATAGGAAACCAGATCTTGTAATGAAGATCATGATGGTGTGTGTGAGATCGTTCAGATCTGTGTTGTTTACACTTGCTCGCAGGCAATGGGTAAACGAAGCAGACAGGCGGTAAAGACAAAAGGGAGAAATGACCAAATGCGCCGTTAGTAATGCGGGTCATTGTCTACGCGATGCGTCGTTGCTATTATCGACGTTGGGAAAAAAGGTGCTAATGGGATTGGCGGCCGAACGAATCCCTTGCATGCCTTTGTATATGCCGGGTAATTAGTTGCCGCAGGGAAAGAAATTGAAGATTGTTTGTTAGTGGGAAAACAAACGATGATTAACACAGATAAAGGGTGCCGACTGGCTTGGGATTCATGATGCCATATGCACTTTAAAGAATTATTTCTAGGAATTTTAGATAATGCGTTGTATGCATTAAATGTCCTTGTAAAAGGAAATGTCTTTAGGTGCAAATGCATTGGCGGCGATTTGGGTTGTAATAATGGGGGTTCTGCCTGATAATGTTAAGAAAGAAATCTTACGGAGAATTGTATGCGAAGAGATGCATGAAAAGGTAAGTTTTCTTTTCCAGGGCCTTTTTAGATCACAGATTTGATCTCTTTAATGCGTGGAGCATTTAAGATGCTAATGCGATTGCATTAGTGAAATTAGGAGACTGGGTGAAAGTTATGGGGGTTTTTCAGGAAAGCGAACCGTGGGGTTTGGCGGAACCGCCACAGGAGTACAAATTTTGCGGGAGAAGGCGACGGAGTGACATTTGACAACGTTGAGTTCAAGGCAGTTATTACGGCACCAAGTTGAGAAGCTGTCGAGGTGTTACGTGCGACTTCCGCCACCTCCATCGTTTGTTCGTTTTTAATATAATTTGGTTTTTAATATAATTTGATGGTAAGGTGGTGGGAAAAACACACGATCCACATGTTGAGTGTGCGAACATACTCCTGTTCGAGTGTGGATCGTGTGAAAGTTAGATATCTGTTTTCGGAGTGGATGCTGATGGAGAAGGAGAGAAAGGAACAGCAGGATATTTTGATTCCGTTTGTTTTGTTTTTGCTTGCTCGATACTGTTTTTTGAGTGCAGTTAGAATAGAGTTCAGTTGCAGCCAGAGAAAGGTAGAAAGGCAGAAGAAAAATTGTTCCGTTTTTTGAACAAGTAGTGACATTTTTAAAGGAAGAAAAAAAGAAGTAACGCCCGTTCCTTTTATTGAATTTTGTAAAAGTAAAGTTTAAAATTAAAAGAGAGGAAACACTAAAAATTATTGGATTTTGTCAAAGTAAAGTTTGGAGATTAAACGTGGAGAAAAAGCAAAATAAAGGCATTTTGTCAAAACGCAAGTGTTTAAACTTGGATTGGCCAAATATATTCATCAGGCACATGTTTTAATCCAAAAAAAAAAACACACTCAAGTTTAGAAGCAGGAGGTGAACATCCATTCGTTTGTGGTGCGATTGGATTCGCGGAAACACATCAACGTCTCTCTAGAATCACCATTTGGCGGTGGCCGCCCTGGTCGTGTAAAGAGGAAGAACCAGAGGAAGAACCAGAGGAAGAACCAGAGGAAGAACCAGATGAAGAACCCGGAGAGGAACCACAGGTAACCCAATTTAAATATACTAAATTTTATGTGGCTATATACGTCACAGAGGTCCGTTTGGAGAAGTGAGGAGTCAAGAGGAGAGATGATCGTTTTGTAGAGTTTGGCGTCGTCCGCATAGAGGGAGATGGATGAGTATTTAATAATGGAGTCAATATCATTGGTGGTAAGGATAAATAGGGGGGCACCTAGATGGCTGCCTTGCGGAACCCCTGACGTGGGAAGAAAAGGATTGGACAGGGAGGATCTGAATTTGACACGGTAGGATCGATCTTTCAGATAAGAAGATAACCACTTGATCAATAGGGGTTCGAAACCTCGGGAGGACAGATTAAAAAGAATGAGATTATGGGAGACTTTGTCAAAGGCCTTGCTGAAGTCGGTTGTGATTACATCGACTTCGTTGCCATTCTCTGGTCGACCTACCCGAAAGGAAACCATGCTGGTTGGATGAGATGATGGATTTACAACGGAAAGATAACGCGTTGTAAAGAATTCCTTCGAACAGTTTGGAGATATGAGACAGTTTGGCGATGGAACGGTAGTTGCTTATATCGTTTTTAGGTCCCTTTTTATGCATGGGGGTGACATAGGAGGATTTCTAAATACTAGGGAAGATCCCTTGTGAAAGGGATAGATTGAATATATGGGAGGGAAAGAGAAGTGGAACATTTCTTTAAAAATACATAGCACCTACAAATTTTCAAAAAAAAAGAATTTTTTTTTTGTAGATAGGATATGTTAGAATGAACCTTTAAAAACATGATTTTAATAATATAAAAGTGAAATTCTGAAAAAAAAATTTTTGAGAGCATATATAGCGAAGCGCGTCATGGTCATTTTTTCGATGATTTTCGTTCACTTCGCTATAGGGCTACATCGACTTTCTCTTAGTAACATCTGCTCAATATATAAATATACATATAGTATAATACACTATTCTCTCACATAACAGCTGCCAAGATAGAGAGGGACATTTTGGAAAGCCGGTTTTACCTATGTATACGTTATATACGCCCCGAGACTCTCTCTGCTTATTATATACATCTTGAATACGTTTTTGTCTGGTTTTGATATTCAGAATGAAATATGCCAAAAAGACACCTAATAAATTCTCTTCTGCACGACCGCTAAAGCGTCCAAAAAAAAAAAGAAGAAAATTCGCTGGATATAGATTTAGTAATGAGCATGGTGATACGTTCGCAAGTGTTTCCGCGGGTAAGTTGAAAAAAAGTGACGAACTCAATGTGTCAGTTGATCCGTCTTTTCATATACAGAATCAAGCAGGCAGAGAAACACTGTACTGAGGCATCTAAAGAGGCCAGAACTGCTCGTAGAGAGCAGAAATCTTTGGCAGAGGAGGAGTATGAGCTAGAGGAAGGAATATTGTATGACACAGGCATCGGAGATTAAAGCTTGGTAAGGTTTTTTTTTTTAAAAAATGTTGTATTTTAACTTTAAACACGAATTTCTCAAAACAACGTCTGTCAAGTTGGTGTGCATGTTTAAAAAAAAAGTATTTATTCGATCGTTATGAAATCGTTAATCTACACATGTTAAGGCTCAGAATGACCTACGGATGAAAAAATCGGCTTTCAATTTTTTGAGTTACAACCTATTTTTTGGGAGTAAAAAGGTCAATTTTCGAAAAAAACGCCGCCATTTTGTTATTTTTCAACCAATTTTTTTCATTTTAGGTCATTCCATGATCGCTTTGATGCTGATTAAAAACCCGTTTTCTTTCAGACTTTTTGAGTGCGTGATTTTTTTGGTCAGAAATAAAAAAAAATGTTTTTCTATACTATGCGAATAATAAAACATGTTCAAAGTTTCATTTAGATATGTCTTCGTATTTAATAAAAAATTGACCATTGAACAATTTTTTTTTAATTTTAAGGTGTTATGTCCCCTTAATTAGTCTTACCGCCTCCGTCGCAAGGCGTTGTTCCGTTTTAGCGATGATCTGCGCAGCTTGATCAGGTACAGGAACTGGTGAAAAAATCCTATGATTTTCTTGTCGAGGTTTTTAAATTCATCCCAGAATTTCGTGGTCCGTCTTGAAACAGCAGTTTGCTATTTCGAGTGGCAGGATCGCCTGTTGTAATCCGGTCTCGGGACAATAATAAACTTAAAAAAATAATTTTTTTGGAGGCGGTGTCTCTTCATTTCAACACGTATTGATGCTTTTACTTTTCGGTTAACTATGGACAACTTTTTAGATTGAGTTAAGGCTATTTATTATATATTTAACTCTTATCTTAAGCAAAGGGAGTCAAATATGATCTTGTTGTCTTTCATTCTCTGGAGTTTCTTGATTTCCTATGACTCAGGCTTATAGTAGATAAGACATGTTGTGATTATAGTGTGGGGGTTAAGGTATGGATGCCGACGTACGGCACGGGTTCACTCTCACCCACCGACGGAAATCCGGGGACAACGAATAGTCGCCGGTAATAGCACCGGTAACGGTAAGCCCGTTCGCACCTCGTGTTTCTTGTTTTCCTTGTCTTACCCAGAACTCACAGCCAAGGGACAGTCACCACTGAGTCAGTTTAGATCGATTGCAACTATTCCGAAGGTTCGATTAATCGGATCATACCTTGAGGCCATTCGCTGGTAGCCGTCCACTAGAAGACCGCACTTCGAGCACGTTACGAGCACTTGGAAGTTTGATGCGAAACCGTCGCCCGCCAGGGTGGAAACACCACAAATAAAACGGTCGGGCTTCGCTGATAATTGTTGTTTTATTCTTGAGCACGTACGATTGTTAATCTCCTTACTTCTATGTCTTTAATTGTAAATACACACTTTCAATTCGATCGACTTATTTCTATTTCTTCAATTGTAAACACACACTTTCGATACGATCGACTTATTTCTTTGTCTTTAATTGTAAACGCACACTGCGCTCCCCGGTGGTTCAAACCCGACTCCGTTTAGGTTAAAGAGCGATGAGCGCTCGATGGTGGTTGTGATCGACTGACTGAAAAGGGGCAAGAATCCATTCATGGTGTCGTGGCAGTGGAGTCATCGCTAAGTAAACTCACTGCCACTTACTAGGAATGTGAAGAAGGGTTGCTATGCGTACATAGAGAATTGTTTCAGGGAATTTTCTGCCGTACAGACTGAATTAGATTCCTCTGTTGCTGTGTATACGGAGAAATCGGTTTCGGGGGCATGATCAAGTATGGGCATGAGTTGTCGGTTAGACAAGGAAACGTGGGTCTTGGTCGTTGATGGTTGTTTCGTGGAAATACAACGCATCATGCTGGTGACTTACCAGTAAGGGGAATTGGTATTATTTCAGATGGTTTAGGTAGGATGGGAGCCGAAATGGTTTTCGGGGAAACTAAATGTTGCTTGGTTACAAGAGAGAAATATAGTTTAAGTAGGAAATTAACCGAAGTGGTTTTTGGGAAAAATGCGTGCGGTTTGATGTAGATGATTTAAATGTATTCTGTTGTGGGATTCGGGGTATATTCTGTTGTATGTTTTACAAATGCATTCTATTAGGGATTGGATGCTGTTGCGGGTGGGAAGTGTGTTCTTTGCATGTTTGCGAATGTGTGCTATTGCAGGTTATGGTGACGCGCTGTTAGCGGTCGAAGTTAGGTAGGAATTGTGGGTTGGTTCTCCGTGTGATATAGAGTACCCCCACAATAGTATGCGATAACATTGAAATGATTTTGTTAGGACCATTTCCATGTCGTGTCTGATGTACAAGTTTTATGGGTGAGTCATACGTTAACTTGCGCACAGTAGGGAATTTTGGAGTATCCTTAAATGTCAGAGCATAGTGCGAGCGACTTTTTTTTACACAAAGGGATTACTCTGGAATTTCTGCGTCGACTCCCCGTACACTCGATAACTATCCACCGATTGATTCCCTATTCTCTTTGACATGGAGGAGTAAAACCATTTCCTTTTTTGGGTTGCATCCTACCTTATGCACATTAACATGATGTTGATGCATCCCATAGACACATACATGATCATCACTGCTTGTGTGACTGAAAACGTACTAACATGAGAGTCAAATTTGGTGTTGACACCTTGACTATATGTCCAAGAAATCGAAGGTGGAAATCTTCAAACTAAAAAAATACATGCGGACCGATCCAGATGTATGTTGTTTTTTTTTCTTTTGTCTCCACATTTATTAACAATTCAATTACATATTTTACTTAAGACTAAATGTTAAATTCTATTTTACAAATATCATTCTTACATTAACTTACTAGTTCTTCGGCGTACAATGTTCCCGTCGTTCTCCGCGGAATTTTCTTGGTAGATATTCCATCGCGGAGCGGGATGGAGTTTATCTTTACCCTCAAGGACTTAAATTCTCAATGAATCGGTCCTTCGTATGTTGAGTATCTTATTCTCCAAAGAGAAGAAAGGACTCGGAAAAGGGTCCCAAGGCTACACCACATTTTCGCAGTGTCTGCGCTTCAGTTTGAACGAAAAACAAATACGAATAACGAATTTCGTTCCAAAAGGGAGCACCATAAAAGGCACGTCAAAATAGTGAAGGATCCTATCGTTAGTCACGTCAGAGGCAACTCTTGTGATTATGTATGTGATTGTAGCTGTACATTAACAGCGATTTGAGGTGGAATGCAAGAGAAATTGTATTAACAAATGTAGTTGACAGCAGAGAACGACAAAACGAATCGTGTGCATGGGGTATTTGTTAAGTTATAATATCCGTTTAAATAGTTAAGCTATATCCAATAAACATATAATACAACACAATACACAACATTTATATGTGAGAAAGGATTTGAAGGCAGTTCGTGTCATTTTATGGTTGAGTGCAGCTATACCGCAAACCTACAATAGTGAGAGTAATCAAGTCGCAAAGATTAAGATGGGCCGGACACGTAGCGCGAATGGGCGATGATAGGACCGTGCATAGAATTCTTGACGGTAAACTAACGGGAAAGAGACCGACAGGACAGCCGCGACGGAGATGGGAGGACAATGTTAGATTGGACCTCGAGGAGATCGGATCGGATGGTCGAACGTGGAAGGAAAGCGCACAGGACAGGGAACAATGGCGGAGTCGAGTCGGTGAGGTCATGAACTTCCGGGTTCCTACAGGCCAATAAATAATAAAAAAATAATAATGAATCCGTAGTGGTGCCATATCATTAAATATTGGAGAAACTTTATTAAGAATAGTAAACACGTCTTAAAACTATTAAAGCAATTAAGAATAGACAAAGTAAAATCATAAATAATAAAACAATCAGCGTAGACTTACTTGAACCGGTCCAATATCACTTCCTACTATTACTTTTACTATTTATTGGACTGTAGGAACCCGGAAGTTCATGACCTCGCCGACTCGGCTCCGCCATTGTTCCCTGTCCTGTGCGCTCTCCTTCCACTCTTGACCATGCGATCCGATCTCCTCAAGATCAAACCTAACATTGTCCTCCAATCTCCGTCGCGGTCGTCATGTCGGTCTCTTTCTCGTTGATTTTCCGTCTAGAATTCTACGTACGGTCTTGTCGTTGCCCATTCGCGCCACATGTTCGGCCCATCTTAGTCTTCGCGACTTGATTACTCTCACTATTGTACGTTTGCGGTATAGCTCTTCCAATTCGTGGTTGTGGAGTTTCCTCCATTGTCCTGCCTCCTCGTCATATTTACCACCAAAGATACCCCTTAAAACTTTATTCTCGAATACGCGGAATTTGTTTTCTTCTCGTTTTGTGAGAGCCCATGTTTCGCATCCGTATAGATCAATTGGCGTGATTATGATTCTATAGACACGGAGCTTTATGTTACGTGATAGCAGTTTGGATTTCAACAGTTTACTGACTGCGTGGGAACTAGCGTTGCCGGAATGTAGTCTTTTGTTAATTTCCTTCGACATTTCGTTACTGGCCTTCAATATCGTTCCCAGATATTTAAATTCTTTGACTTTTTCAAATGTCTTGCCTCTGACGTTTATATGTGTTCCTTGATGTCCACCTCCTCTCATCATCATCATCATCGGCACTTATAATTTTTTTATGCCTTTCGGCGTACAATAACTAATGCTTTTATAACATGTCACAATAATTGATGTTTTCTTTTTTAAATTTATTCCATTATTTCTATATCATTTATTATTTACAATATTTTTTTTTAATTACACATATAGGGGGTTGACAAGCAAAATAAAAAACAAAACGTACAAACATAAACAAGGAATCATCATCATCATCGGCACTACAACCGGGATCCCGTCTTGGCCTTATTTAACAACTCTCTCCACCGGTCACGATTTCGAGCCGATGTCATCCAGTTTGGCACTCCCAAGCTCTGGGCGTCCTGGTGTACGCCATCCCTCCATCGCAGACAAGGTCTGCCACGGTGTCTCCTTCCATACATCCTGCCACAAAGGGCTTTCCGGACAGGGTCCTCTTCGCTCATTCAAGCTAGGTGTCCCGCCCACCAGAGTCTACCGAGCTTGATTTTTCTTACAACATTAGCTTCAAAGTAAATTGCGTCTTCATTTATTTCTAGGCCCACTTCTTTTCCGCTTGCATGATGAATTCACTGTTTTCACTTACAGTTTCTAGATTATCGCCCAAAACGGCGATGTCATCCGCATATGCGAGTACTTGTGTGACCCCGTTTAGGGATGATCCGGCCATGTTGTCGTCTTGTACCTTTCTGATGACATAGTCGAGCACAAGGTTAAAAAGACTTGGTGAGAGGCCATGCCCCTGTTTTAGTCCGTCGGGGATTTCAAATGATTCTGAGATGTGGTTTTCTATTCTAACTCGCCCTTTGTTTCCGTTCATGCAAATTTGAATGAGGGCGGAATATTTTTTTCAGGATTCGCAGCTCCACTACAATATGGTAGAGTCTTTGCCTTGCGACTGAGTCGTAGACTTTTTTGAATTCAACGAACAGTTGGTGAACCGTCTCTCCGTATTCCCACTTTCTTTTCAGCAGTTGCATTACTGGGGGCATTTGGCTGCTTGTTGACCCATTCCTACGGAATCCGCACTGGTAGTGTGGTGGTTCTTTCAAAATACGCGAAGAACCACCCACAATTCCAACCCCAACTTCCGTCACCAACCCGCAGTCGCTTGCAAACATTTACTCCCCAAGGGCATTGTTTCATGCACATGCATCACACCAATTTTACTGAAAATAATTCGGTAACCGTCATAAATTAAGAAACCTTATCGGCACCCCTGTCAGCCAGCGTATCCTGCGACATACGTGCGCAGCAGATTTTCCTGGCTTAACCACATTCACGGCAGCCTTTTGTCCAACCGACAAAAGCAGTTTCCCAATTCACCAGTGTGTAAATATACACACAAAAAATTCGATCCTTCCCGCCGACATAGATATCGTGCACAATCACCATTGAGTAAGTATCTAAATTCCTTTTAGCACCCGTTTCCCTAATGGCATGCAACCTATTTACACAGCCGCATGCACATCGCCTACGATGCCCTTTGTTCCATTTCCTTTTCTCGGTTTCGTTAACCCATGACCTCGCCACATGGGTAAACAATGTAATCTCGCCGGACCTACTCAGAGAGATCCTCTCACCATGGTCACCAAAAGAGAAAATTCGCTTTCTCTCAAAGAAGAAAACTCACCCCAGCCGAGAGTCGACTTTGCACGAGTCAAACAGTCGAGTAATAGCTGCGAAACGTACCACCACGAGTTTTAACATAAGCGGCGTGCACACAGAAGCGCGCACGAAGCCAGGAGTCGAGGGTCAATCGGAGTCGGAGTTAGACGCTGATGAATCAACGTAGTTCTTTGAAACGGTGCAACTTAATTTAACGAATCTAGCGGTTGATATGTGAAATTGCGCCCAGTGTTGTTTAAGAATGGTCATGTTAATAAATGGCTCTGCGTGAAAGATTGTAAAACGGCTTAATTAAATATAAATGCATGTGAATGTTGTGCTTAAGTTGAATACTATTATAATGTAAACAATAAACGCGTTGACACAAATGTGTGGTTGCAGGAACATTAATTGTATCGATTGAAAATGTTACAAATGCTCAATAAAAGAACTCATCTCGATCAAAATCAGTGTGTTTTATTTTGCAATTTGTGAACGGTTTGCGGCGGAACACTGTGGTGTATTAGTGAACCCGTACCCGTGCCGGCACACAGACGAATATCACCCACAGGTGTCTCCCAGTATTTCTTCTGCGTAGGGTGTGATTCTCACCAGTATGACATTTGTTAGTATTTTGTGTGGTTGGGAGAAATGATATTCCTCTGTATTTTTCGCAGTCAGATGTGTCGCCTTTTTTGAAAATGAGGACGTATATTGAGGTTTTCCATTCTTCCGGAGTGACTTCCTTATCCCATATTGTTTTGATGATGCCTCGCCTCCATGCTTCACAAGTTCTGCCGGTATGCAGTCGACTCCGGGAACTTTGTTGTTTTTCAATCGATTTATTGCGACTATAATTTCGTTGAGGGCTCCTCGATAGTATAGTGGTTAGTATACCCGCCTGTCACGCGGGAGACCGGTTGTAGTGCCGATGATGATGATAATTTCGTTGAAAGAGGGCTCTGCGATCTGATGCTCGGCTGTATGTACGTCTGGTGCGTTTATTTGTGGTTGATGGGTGCGTACATTGAGTAGGTTTTCAAAGTACTGCTTCCATCTTGTCATCATATCTTTCTAAGTGGATCACTCTGAGGCGTTTACGTTCTTAGATTTTCGCCCTGCACATCATCAAACCAAGGTTTGGAATTAATTGTTTTCTTAAATCCTAATTCCTTTCGGGCTGTTTGTTTGATTGTATCTCTGATCGATGTCCATTTAGTGTCCACACTATTGGCTTCCTCTTCCTCACTACTCCCATTCTCTAGGATGCTAAATCTATTCGTTAGTTCGTCTTGATATTCAGCCCTTTTGCGCAGGTCTTTTAGTTGATCAATGTGGAACTTTTTGTTCGTCTCCCGTGACTGCCCATGTGGGTTTACTGGGAGCCGACTCCTATGTTTGCCCATCACTAGAAGACGATCGGAGTCGCAATCTGCTCCTCTTACGTCAAGGATATTCCGGTGGTGTCTTTTGTCTATGAGGATGTGGTCTATTTGGTTACGCGTTACGCCGTTGGGTGATATCGGAGCCCTTTAACGTAGGTCTTTTAGTTTATCAATCTCGAACTTTTTGCTCGTCTCCCGTGACTGTCCATGTGGGTTTGCTGCAAGCCGACTTCTAATTTTGCCCATCACTAGAAGGTGATCGGAGTCGCAATCTGCTCCTCTATATGATCTTACGTCAAGGATATTCGAGTGGTGTCTTTTGTCTATGAGGAATTGGTCTATTTGGTTACGCGTTACGCCGTCGGGTGATATCCATGTGGCTTTATGGATTTGCTTGTTTTTGAACATCGTTGTTTTCACAACCAGATCTTTTGACGATACGAACGTGATAATTCGAATTCCAATATCATTTTGGACGTCGTGTAGGCTTTCTTTACCTATAGTTGGTTGGAAGATACCTTCTTTTCCAATTTTCGCATTGAGGTCCCCGAGGAGGATTTTAACATCGAATGATGCGATCCCATCAAATACTCTAGGGTCTCGTAGAACGTATCCTTCGTTTCTTCGTCGGTAGATTCTGTTGGGGCATGTACGTTTATAAAAACATAATTGTACCATCATCATCGGTACTACAACCGGGATCCGGTATTGGCCTTATTTAGTAAGTCTCTCCACCGGTATCCGGTCCTTATCCGAGACTTGTTAAATTGTCCGTAATAATTAGTTTTTCCGGGCAAGGTTATAAACCTTGCGAACAATTTTCTCAGGATGTCGCTGCATGCATTAGCTCACTGGTTGGCGGGTGCAAAAGGAGCTATCCAGGGGTGTCCCATGGAGACTGCGTGTCTACTTAGATTGAACAAGGACAAGGAATGTCCTGGCCTTCGCCGGGTTGAAAGCAGAGACTTTGCCCTGTATGTTCGCTCCCACCCCCTCCACAACTGTACCATGGGCCCTGTATTTTTAGCACCGACATTCGGCCATCAATACATTAGACACCTTTTACGTGGGGTGTAATCTTCTTGCTTATGATGAAGTCGATTCCGAGGTTATGTGTATTGGCACCTCCACACGCCAATGTAAACCCATTGGTTTCGATGAAGTGATGTGGGAGTCCGAGTTCCTGAAGCGCGACGATGTCCATTTTATATTATTTCGCGTTTTCTACGACTGTCTGTATCGCCCTCTATGACGTTCGAACCTTCCACGTGCCGACGCATATATCCGGCTTTTTCCGTTTTTCTCTACGTCTTCTTTTTGCCAAGTCGGCGTTTTCTTGATGATTTGTTCCTTATGGGAGTGTCAGCTAATCACACCTACGCCTACCGGGTTTTCGTGGGATTGTTTTTTGTATATTGATTATTCATTTTTGTTCCCACGAGTCTTGCGATTTCAAATAGTCCGCATATTAGAGCTACTCTTTGATATGGTAAGGTCTGCTTACTGCTCTGATTCGACCCGGTATCAGAGAGGCGCCGCTATAATACAGCCGGTATACCCCTGGCTGCAAACCATCCAATGGGCACGGTGACGCGTAACACCCTGGATTAGGGGTGGTAGGTCTTTGTGTGTAACTCCTTGCTAGCCTGCCTGACCCTACTGGAACTATATGCTTCCGTCAGCATAGACTGAGTTATTCATTGTAGTTTAAGCCCCCGTAGCACATCAAGGTTTCTACCAAGCAGGGGAATATCACTTATTTTTTCCTTTAAATAAGCCCAGATAAAATGAACTGGACACAGTTTAATCACTCACAATACCCTGCCAAGTATCGTGAGATTAAGGAGTTTTTTTTCAGATATCTGGTTCATCAATCCCATTCATTCTAGTTATCATTAACTGCATTTTAGTGTAATAATATCGACGGACCTACAAAAAAAGAAAACTCTGATGGCGCGGCATCTAAACAGGATCGCGATGTTTGCGTTTAATGAATGCATAATACCTTGGTTGAATTTTTCATAGAAAACTGACATCTGGCGATAATACATTTGGTTATGGATTCATGCTAATACTGTTTACCAGGAATTTGGAACGACGAAAAAGATTGTTGAGTTGGTCATGCAGGCATAGTACAATATGGCGAGTTCCTATTTTTTGAGAACAAAACCTTAGGCGAGTTTATAGTTGGGACTCGCAAGTGAATGGAATAAAACTAGGGCATCGAAAAGGCCAGGCTACTTGAATGCCATATAGCGGCTGTTGGTGATGGACAACTCGCCCTAACTAAATCCAAAACGATAATTTTCTGAAGTAGATGCGCATGTGAAGAAGTGGGGATTAGTGGACCTCTATTCAGCTCTACTTTACACGCCCCTTCTCTCTATCAATGTACTTCTTTTAAAATCTTGGTCACCTTATTCGCTTAGCGAAGAGAGATTTCAAAAAGATGAATAACTTAGCCGCCGTATTACAGATCAGGTAGTCCTCGATCAGATTATTTCAGAACACGAAATTTTATCTTGTGCTGACAACAAATCAAAATCATTTCTAAAAATACTCGAAAAATTAATAAGATAAGTACGTCGCTGGCATTGTAAAATTGCTTCTATCGAGGCTCATATACCACGTCATGCGATAACAAGAGCTATTTTTCATTCAACTCATTCGTTTTATGGACCCAACACAGCCAACTGTTGAGGTAATTAAAAAGGCTTAGTTCTCTGGCACTACATCAAAAGTGATTGAGTTCGCCGGGCCTATCATTACATTGTTTTACTGCAACGCCCACAAATCACAATCAGCGGGTAAGCGCTGTCTACTTCACTTAAAGTGTCTGTCATGCCCGCGGTATAAGATATTCAAAACACTTGCATCATCGTCAAGGCTTTTCGGAAGCGTGGCTTTGTATGCAAGGCTTCTTGAATTTTGTTGTATAACATCCAGTCGTCTAGATTGCTTTTATGTCTTTTTTTGCTTTTATTATTTTATTTCAAGTGATTCGATGATCATTGAGCACGTGCCTGTAGAATGCGAGGAAGCTATCAGTTCATGTCACTTAAAGTCTAGGTGCGCCATCACAATTGTGCTCATCAAATCATGCATTCATTTATTACACCTGCGAGTTGAGATATTAGACAAGCAAGAAAAAGCGAACTGATCTGATGTGCAGACGATAAAAAATAGATCTGCAATCTATCTTACCTATACAGTCGCACCTCTTCCGACGTCTTTCGTCCAGACGCGGTTCGAATGACGCGATCAAACGTAATCGTATCGAAGGTGCTTGAGATCATACTAACTGACTAGATTTATAGATATATACTGTGACGCACAAATCTGCACATCTAGTCGGATCTTCCGCATCTAGTGATTGATTATGCATTTAGCGGGTCTTGAACAAAGACAAGTTTCATTCGAAAACACGTTTTGAGTTCGTGGAATGCCTCATGCTTTTATTCGAAGGCACTTGGCACGCCCCTATCACGATCATCAAACGTGATCACCGAAACTGAGGGTCTATCAGTTGGGGTCAAATTGGAACTTTATTTGCACCAGCCCACAAAATTCCTCTTAATTGTGTATCGCGAGACTGTTTAATAAAATACATCGCTTATGTGCTAAGGTTAATTTTTCAACGAGAACAGAGAGATTATTCGTAGGGACTCGCATCTAATTTTAGAAATCGCAGATATTAGATCGATGCAAAAACAATTGATAATCAAAATGTTATGTGTTATTATCAATTATATTTAATGCCATTAGCTTACTTAAAATCAGATAACATATCTAGAAATCTAGCTGCTAAGAATAAATTATCTATAAAATAACTGGTGGCCATATGTAATCGGAGGTAGCCTATTACAACAGTCAAGGAGATTATCGTGTTTCATAGTGCTATCATAAACATCGAAAAAGTTTCCACACAGCTGATACTGAAGTCAACTAGAAGCATTCGGGTTTTTTTTTTGGCACAGAACAGATTTTTTTATTAAATAGTGGAGGATGACGAAGGATAGGGTGGGAAAGAATAGGGAAGGAGGTGTCTATATACACAGATTTTGAATGGCTGAAGATAGGTAAGAGAGAGGAACTCATGACATTGTAATATAATCTTCTTATTACTGTAAAAAAAAATTATTATTTTTTATTTACACATTTTGATGGTTCGTTTATTTATTTAATCAACTTAATTTTTTCTGTCACTTGTTCCTGTTTTGCTTTTTCTACGTTTTATTTTATTGTTCATTTATGAATTATCATTTTCTTATTGCTTTAAAAGAAACATAATTAATTATTAATATTTTTAATACTTCTGTTTTTATATAATAATTCTAATATTTTTTAACCTTCTTCCGATGTTTTTTTTTTTTTTCATTATTTTATTATAAAGCATTATTTTTTCGTTATTATAAGTGGAATAGAATTATTTTTTTCTTTTAATATCTTTAATACTTTTTGTTAATTTAATAATCTAAATTTTTTCTTTTATCTTCTTCTTTTTTTCCTTTTTCCGTTTTATATTTTATTGTAAAATTCTCGTTACTATAAATGGAACCCACTTATTTTTGATATTAACATTTCAGTATTTTATTAAAGATTTATTCTTTTTTACTCGCTAAATTGATTAGTTTATTATCTCTTCTGCTTGCTACATTAGACTATTTTTAAGTAAACAGAAGATTGGGATTATGTCATCGATATGTGCGGTAAATCTAAGTTCCTTGTCGCAAAGGACGGCCAGATCGCGAATCGATTCTACCGATGTTATCGGTTCATCTAGTAAGAGATGTGGTATTCCAGAATACTACTGTCCTTATAATTATTAACTTTAACACTAAATCCCATTATTTATCTAACACATCCTTAAAACATTCTCTTAACATATCTAACATTCTCATTTAATATATATCCAAATAAACATCCACTATATTCTATATCAAATCAGTTTCAGTACACTTCATAACATGCCCCTTTTTTCATTTGAAACATGGCTCTTTGATTTTCGTTCAAAGTTTGTTCAAAATTAAAAGTCACAATAGATTAAATAATAATTTGATAAAATTGATTTTGTTCAAGTAATAATTTACAGTAGATTAGAACACAAAGTTATATAAGAAGAGGGAAAATTTCATTGTAAAGTTAGTTGAGACTAGAGAGTCAGTCGACAAGAAATAGAGATACAGTGGAGACGAGAGTTCAGATGCAGTCGAGATTAGAGAGAGAGTCGAGTAAGATTGGAGATTAAAGATAACGAGAATAGAGTACAGATTTGAAGAAGTTATGAAAACAGAGTTGTAAATAGAAAAAGAACAGAGTTATAAAAGCAAGTTATTAGAACGGAATAAAGAAGAGAAATAAAAAGAAGAAATCAACAGATTTATTAATATTCGAGAAAGAAGACGGACAGAAAGACTGAGATTGGAAATTTAAATAATGGGTCCACGCTCTTCCCTCTGACGAGGAAGCACGGCGTCTCGGACGTACAACAGAGATAGGAACGTGGCTGGGTGGGGGGGCGTTTCCGAGAGAAGGTGATTGTGTGACATTTGGCGATATTCAATTCTAGGGAGTTATTTTGGCACCAGTTCGAATCACACGTTCTTCTTCACTATTATTTCAAACGCTATAATTGGTGACCCCGGCGT
Source organism: Microdon myrmicae (assembly GCA_963931805.1). Taxonomy (NCBI): domain Eukaryota; kingdom Metazoa; phylum Arthropoda; class Insecta; order Diptera; family Syrphidae; genus Microdon; species Microdon myrmicae. The sequence continues at coordinate 218,356,415 of OZ007497.1, forward strand.
GATCTGTACACGCAGCACAAACTTCCCGTAGTAAACAGAACTTCACACACGATCATGACTTCCACATAGAATACCGACACACTCGTCTGCTCCGATGTTCTCTCGTTCTCTCCGTCGTTCGCAGCGAAGCGAATCGTAACGCAGTTACTGAGGAGGGAGTGGTGTGGCATCTCTAACAGATACACCCACAATTCACAAGCAAAATAGTAAAGAACAACAAACGAAAACGAATAAGAAAATACATCAGAGCCGAATACCATAGCGATAACATAACAATTCACATCAGTTGAGTATAGTTGAGTTTAAAAATCAAATTCTAAAATCGGCCAGTAGCCAGTGATTCAAACTGTCATAGCGTCAGTTCGAATCACACGTTCTTCTTCACTATTATTTCAAATGCTATAACCTAATCTTATATCTGTGGGGGTTCTTAAAGCTCACCTGTAGAACCCCCCATATTCGCAACCCATTTTTGCATTACCAGCACCAGCACACCTGCAAACCTTTCCTTTCCGTAAGAAATCAATGCACCTAGGGCATTGCATTAAACTTCCTATAAGAATTCCTTCATCCATGCATCCAATGCATTTCATAAATTCCCTGAAAGAATTTATCAAATAGTTACCCATCATAAATATCTTCTGAAAGGAATTCACCAAAGCCAAGCACAATATCCCTGAAAAGAAAACTTATCGGTTTACATATATATACATATGTAACCGCATAAAAAGGGAATCTTAACCTTGAGTTGGCTATTACCAGCCTTACATGTGTACAACAATGTCTTACATACACATTGGCTGGCGATTCCATTGTCCAACGGTCAAAGCAGCTTCGAGCAGCTTGTTTGTTCAGCTGGAATATACCCGACCACGATCCCTCGTCTAAACGGATAAGCAATCACCAGTTTCGTTCTTTGCCACAAATGAATTACCCTGCATATACAAATGCAAGCAAGGGATTCGTTTCGGCAATCGACCCAAGATACGATATACAATTTTCATTGTATAAAATATTGTAATACATTAGCACCTTTCTCTAATGGCTATTCGTCTATTTACACAAGGGCATCACTCATATAATGGCGCAAGAGTAATGACCTTGCCCGGAAAAAACAAATCATTATGGAAAATTTAACAAGCCTCAGGACTTGCTAAATAAGGCCAAGACCGGTTCCCGGTTGTAGTGCCGATGATGATGATCACTCATCTAAGACTTTTATGATGCCCTCGCCCCATCTTTTCTTTTAGCACATTTCCTCGATGCGTTGTCGTCTATTTATTTAGCCGCAATGCACACCATAAACAAAGACTTTCACGTGCCTTTTGTCTTTAGCGTTTTCCTGCTTTGCTTTTCCATCGCCTTCGCGCATGAGTTGAACAATATGATCTTCACGATCACTCATACACACATCTTACCATGATCTTCATTACGAGATCTGGTTTTCTATTCCAAAAAGAGAGACTTTACGTTTCTCTTGTGGTAAGTATAAAGATATCCTTAGCTGAGAAGATATCCACCACCACCGAATCGAGGGTGAATCAAGAGCCAGATTATTTCTTTCTGCGTTGGGGTTTCCTCTGCTTCAGCATAATCGTTTAGTGTTCGATGGAACGATCAGTACATGATGGGGATGAAGTGAATCAGCGCCGTACGCCGATGCAACCTACTTCTCATCCCCACATATCTATCTATCTACAACATAACTGAATGACTTTGAAAAAAAGGCAGACTTTTTACTCGACCCAATAATTTTTATGAAACAAAGTTTTTGAATTTCAGTATTATTTGGTCATAGTGCAACCAGCAGTTCAGTTACGTGTCCCATATGAAATCGACTTTATAAATTAAGCAGGTTTTGGAAATCGTACGACAAACTTTTACGAGGGCTGGAAAAAATATAGACATGTACAAATGACGGGGTCCAAAAAATTGGAAAAGTTATATTATCTATATTAATGCATGATAATATGTTTTTAGATACTTTTGTGGGTCATCTGCGTAAATGGGGCTGCCTGACACTTTCAGAATGAGGACAACGTCTTTAATGAATAATATTGACGATTCTTTTTTAGGTCACCCTCGTTTGACTCACAAATTAGTTAGAAAGTGAGTTTTTACACTAACACACGCACCAACAGGGATTTTGGGGTACCGTTAAGTGTCAGAGCACGGTACGAGCGAAACAGGAGGCATGATAAACGCGATTTTCTAAGTACAATTTAACCCACGGTATAAACAGCAAGGGGAAACTTAAAGTATAGTTTGTGTGAGACTTCGTCAAAAGTCATAAACAAGTCCGTGGCGATTGTGTCTACTTTATCCTCGGTATCTAATAATTGCAATGGCTTGGAAGCGAATTGCACTAGGTGGGATGTTATAGTTGTCTCTTTATGGAAACTACCCTGCTCAGATAGGGATATGGACTTGTAGTGGATGGACATGGTGCTGTACCAGTTACAGTACAAACGTCGTCAGCAAAGAGTAGCAGGTTAAGTGTGAATGTGTGAGCGTGTATGGGTGTGTTTTTTCCAGACATCCTCCTCCCCTCGGAAACGTGGCTTAAACCCAATTCCCGAGTATCTGTCCCCGATTATACACTTGTTTCCAATCCACGAACCACTGGACCTCGTGGAGGTACTGGAATTCTAATACACAGGAAATTTAAATGTTCCAAAATTAGGTTCACCAATATAAATAATATTGAGTGCACGGCAGTTAAAATCTTCTGCAGAAGCAACAAACTGCTTGGGCGGCGGTTCTTTTAATATACCCCGAGAACCACCCATTTTCCTTAATTCAACTCCCCATTTCTCATCCAGTAAAGGTTAATGACTTACCTGCAATCAGGCAGCGTTAACCTACCCTTCAATCACGCCATTTACCTGTAAACCACCCCATGGCAAGATCATCAACTTCCCGCAGCATCAACCATATCGCTGTATTCCCTTAAACATATTTGGTGCCTCTGGTCGGCACCCATGACCATTGCAAACCATTAAGAAATCTTCCCCGGTCCCCTTACCGGTATTCATGCCTACCATATACACAGCAATCCCACTGTGTTTGCTTTTCTCCAGCAACCGCTGGTTCCACGATCAAGCCATGGCAGATCGCTTGCTTGTACAGCTGCAGCCAATTATCCCAGATCGGTTGCATAAGCGATAAACATGCAACGAATTGGATGCGACCCTAATGTGTTTACCTTAAACAACTCTCGTACCATTAACCAATACAAACAAGTGCGCATCTTAGCACTTGCCCGTTGAGATAGCGTTACGGTATATACAATATACCCTCTATCGTTTATGATAGAAATGCGTTCAGCCTATGCACGTTCATTATTTGAACAGCTGCATGTTTGCTTTCTCTTCTTTCTACCAACGCGCATTTCGTTTGTCTTTCCTTCCAAGGTGAAGACATTCACTCCAATCTGAACGATATCTATGAGGAACCTTCCAATGGGACGCGGATCGGTTTCTCATTGGCCGCAGCGTCACTAGAAAGATCGATTTCCCTTGTTAGCACACGAATGGAAATCCACCTCACCCCTCGGTGTGGTTCTGCATCGAGCAGCTCTCGAGGAGTCAGATTTCATCCCCCGCCGAGCACACACGCGTAGAGTCAAGTTCCGTCGCTATCGGAGACGAGTTTTTGTTTTCCTCATACACGGTGGAGCGCGTATCACCGGATCGAATATTAACAACGGATAACGTATCTCATTCGGGCCGTTAGTTTTCCTGATGTTCGGGAATTTCCCTTGCTTGTGTCGTGCTAATTTTTGGTTAATCCGAGTTCGGTGTGCATTCATCTGTGTGTGATTACCTGTGATTGAGAGCCGTTAATTTCACCTTGAGAATAGGATATTAAAACAATCTTAAATAGAAAAGATAATTGAAATCGATTTGCGAAATTTGTCTTTAGAAATCAAACCCAAAATTAAGTGCCATTAAACGTAGTTTAAGTGAAATAGAATATTAAAACAATATTAAATAAAAAGGGTAATTATACGACAAAACAATCCAGTGTGTTTTAATTAATTACCCCTTGTGGACGGCTAGTGGTGGAGCTTGGCTGTTTCTGTTCGAGATCAATTCTGGTGAGGCGAATTCTCTTGGTGTTTAAAGAACTTATGATGGAGGAAGAAGAGAATCAGCACCGTACGCCGGTGCACAACGCTTCTTCGCCACACTTGTACTGTCACCCCTCTACATTCACACTTCTCGGGAACCAAACTTTCCTAGTTCCGACATCACTGAAATAACAAGTCTCTACCTGCACCTTTCATAATAGGAGGCGACTGGAATGCTCGGTATACTTCATTCAACGGCACTAAGTGCAATAAATACGGTTGCCAACTTCTAGCACTTCTTCCACTCCATCCAAATTTACGCAGACTGTCCATTACAACCAACAGGAATTTTTCTTAAAACCCGTAGACATCTACTCAGCTAACCACCTTACACTATCCTTCGAATTCCAATCCGATCATGGGTCCGTCCACCCCCACTATCCAAATCCGTGCCCCCGAACCACGTTACTCTTTTAATTCGATCCCGAATTTCTCCAGGACAAACTGGAGATTTATTCAACTGACTAACGGGTTGAAAATACAAACCCCAAATCGATAATACTATCAACCCTACTATCAATAGCCGAGTCCAATCAGATATTGACATAGCAAACTGTCTAGCTAATCACTTTTATAAAATCCATCAACAAAACGACTCCCCTTGAGTCTCCAATTTTCAAGTTACCGTAAATTACTATTTGGGGGGATGGGGGCGAACATAGAGGGCAAAGTCTCTGATTGCTTTCAACCTGGCGAAGGCCAGGATGCTCTTTGTCCCTGTTCAATCCATATTGACATGCAGTCTCCACGTGACACCCCTGTATAGACGTGGCACCTGTCAAGTAGTGAACTAATGCATTCAGCGACATCCTGGGAAAGATTGGCGCAAGGCTAATCTTGCCCTTAAAAACAAATTGTTATGGAAAATTTAACAAACCATGGATATGGACCGGATACACGACGACGATCACGGAAACGAAAATGGTTAAACGGTTTGAGAATTTTCTCGTGGAAAGTCCGCTTATTATACAGAGCTCGAGTAGACAAAAGTAGAGAGTGAGGTCCGCACCAGGCGCGGAAGTTCTTCCAAATAATCCGCAGTATGACGCGGTACACACCACGCTGCACTTACTGCATGGATAAAGAAGGTAATCTGATCACCGATCCTGAAGGCATCTGAAGCGATGGGAAGTGCACTTCAATGAATTGCTAAATGCTCAGCTCACAGAAGAATTGGAGGCTCCACCAATGCAAAATCAAGACCAAATGCTGCCGTCACTAAGCATCGAGGAAACAGTGTAAACCATAAGGCAACTCAAAACAAATAAAGCCCATTATGTTCCGCAACTCTCCTATGTTCCACAACTCCATCGTGTTCCACAATGCCACCCAGCCCCATTATTCCTCTTCGTTCCACAACTCCGCCATGTTCCACAACTTTACCATGCTATTATATTCCACAACACCACCATGTTTCACCACTCCACCATGTTCCACAACTTAACCATGGTCCGCAACTCGATCATGCCACACAATACCATTATGTTCCACAACAGCATCATGTTCCACAACTATTAGGTGTACAACTTTCCTTCCGGCGTTTTTTTCCGAAATTCGAGGCTTTATTGTAAATACTAATACAAGTCCTTCCATTTAAATCTAGTGATAATTTATTTTAATGTAAAATAAAAGAACCATTATATTAACAAATAAAGAAAAAAAAGCGAACAACTATAATAGGCTATGTTTCACAATTTCATGATTCTCCACAACTCTACCGTACAAGCCAAGGGCCTTTCGCTTTATTTTCTCGACAGCCTGTAGCTTGAAGAATTTGCCTCCACTGACGAGCTGTTGTATCGTGAACTCAGACTGTTCGAGACTTTCTTTGTAGGCTACAGGCGCCTTTAAGGTGCTCGGCACATCCTTCTAGGCTGCGTCATTCAGTTTCAGCTCGGCGCCAAGCTTCGCGATCTACCCTTTCATGGTCTTTATGACAGAACTTCACTCGGCCTCTTGAGTGTGGGTGAGGTATACCATGCGCTTTTCCCCATAGGCAAAGAGCACCAGTAACGACAGGCCAAACTGGTAAGCAACGTCTGAAATTATGAGGCGAAACTGGTAAGCAACATCCAAGATGATGAGGCAAACTGGTAAACGACGTCCAAGATGATGAAGCCACTGGTAAGTAACGTCCAAGATGATGAAGCAACTAGTAAGTAACGTCCAAGATGATGAGGCCAAAGTGGTAAGTAACGACCAAGATGATGAGACAAACTGGTAAGTGACGTCCTAGATGATGAAGCAACTGGTAAGTAACGTCCAAGATGATGAGGCAAATTGGTAAACGACGTCCAAGATGATGAAGCCACTGGTAAGTAACGTCCAAGATGATGAAGCAACTAGTAAGTAACGTCCAAGATGATGAGGCCAAAGTGGTAAGTAACGACCAAGATGATGAGACAAACTGGTAAGTGACGTCCTAGATGATGAAGCAACTGGTAAGTAACGTCCAAGATGATGAGGCGAAACTGGTAAGAAACAGTCGGGATGATGAGGCCAAACTGGTAAATAACGTCCAAGATGATAGGGCAAAACTGGTAAGTAATGTCCATGATGAGGCAAAAGTGGTAAGTAACATCGTTGGTGATGACACAAAACTGGTAAGTAACATCCAAAATGATGAGGTAAACTGCCAAGTGACGTCCAAGATGATGAGACGAAACTGGTAAGTAACGTCAAAGATGATGAGGCGAAACTAGTAAGTAACTTCCAAGATGATGAGGTGGAACAGCTAAGTAACATCCAAGATGATGGGGCGAAACAGGTAAGTAATGTCTTTGATGATTAGACAAAACTGGTAAGTAATGTCCAAGATGATGAGGCAAAACTGGTAAGTAACGTCGTTGATGATGAGCCAAAACTGGTAAGTGGCGTCCAAGATGATGGGAAAAAACTGGCAAGTAACGTCCGAGATGATGAGGCAACTGGTAAGTAACGTTCAAGATGATGGGGCGAAACTGACAATCGAAACGTCCACCAAAACGGCCGAACATTGTAATGATAACCAGAATCACCCACATCCGTGAAGATGTTGGGCTTGGTCTCAAGATAGCTGAAAAGAAAGGGGAAGGACGTATCTAAGGATAGTGTGGACAGGATTAGTTTAATTGTTCTCTAACTACTTGGATGGGGGGATGGTGGGAAAGAAATCGTACAAGACCGGCGGGTCTTGAGTGCGGTAGTAAACGCAGATCACGTCTTTGGCGTCTGATAATCTGCGCTTTGGTCGGTGTGTGTGTGTGTGTGTGTGTGTGTGTGTGTGTGTGCTTGTGCTGTCTTGTACTGTGCGTGCGTGTTTGTAGTGTGTCAGCAGTAGACCCTATGGGATGGGTCCAGGAATCCTCTATTATAGAGGAGAATGTTGTTGGGAAGGGTGCTTTCTTCAGTTTTGTACTGAAGAAGAAATTGTGGTTCTGATCCGAAGAGATTGAGAGAGAGAACGATCAAGAACGCAAGATTGCCGTACAAGTGGGTTCTCGCTGTTATGAATGCTTTCGAGGTACTAATATGCTAATTGTAGCATGTACTCGTAGATAAGGATAATCAAGGCATCTTCGTATAGGTGAGAGTTCCGGTAATGGCGACCGTCAGGCCTTCTAAAGTGGTTGATGCATCTTCTGAGGAGTTTTCTTTCGAAAACTCGAAATCGTTCCATTTGAGCCAAAGATATGCAGGTCCATATGGGAAAGGCGTACAATATTCCAGAATGGATTAGCTGCTTATAGCAGAGAAGCTTAACTTTGGTGTCAACTTTGTTGCTCCACTTCAAGATTTTGTGCAGTTGCTTAGACCGACCGAGGCTGCTTTGGAGAATGTGGGTCACATGTTTGATGAAATTCATTTTTGGGGTATAAATGACCCTGTGGAGACTCTAACTGATACACACACAATTCACAAGCAAAATGGTGAAGAGCACCGAACGAAAAATCGAATAAGAAAATACATCAGAGCCGTATACCATAGCGATAACAAAAAATAATTCACATCAGTGGAGTATAGTCGAGTTTAAAAATCAAATTCTAAAACACGGTCAGTAGCCTGATGGGTAATGCTTAGGTTCATTTTTTTTCGTGATTCAAGCTGTCATAGGGTCAGTTCGAATCACATGATCTTCTTCACTATTATTTCAAACGCTATAACCCCAAGATATTTCATCCTGTCCTGTGGTCTAATCGTAGTACCTCCTATTTGTATTGGGATATTCTGTGAATATCGAGAAGTAGGTTGGGAATGTTTACTACTCAGAATTATAGCTAATGCTTTGGATGGGTTAACCCTTATGTCAATTACCGGGTAAAATTCGATTTTTTAAAATGTCAATTTGAAAGTAAAAAAAAATGTTTTTTTCATTGAAATTTCGTAATTATCATTCAGAAACGTTTGAATGGAGATGATCTAAGACATGGAACCGAAATTCGTCTACTAGGCCGAGCAATCGTGAAATTGCTACGAAATGATTACTGTCGGTAAAGTTGGTCATTGACGTAAGGGTTAAGTCGAATTTTCCATCGACTGTAGTACTGATACAGTTGGTCCAGATGATGGTGAGTCGGTTTGTTGCAAGTTTTGGGCTTTTAGATGACGTGAACACTAGGGCGTCACCCGCATAGCAAATCTGATTTACTCTACCATCCACAGGGCGAGGAATATCTCGGGTCTACATCCTCGAGGGTGAGCTTGTGATTATTTTCAAAGGTCTCTCCGATGATGTTTGCTCTATTGGTGTCATTATTAACAACAACACCGCTGTGTATGATTGGCCCAGTGATACGAGAGGTGCCACATATCTTTTTAACATCTTTATAAATGTTCTGGTCCATCTGAGTACCCTTCAGTTTGTCTTCCAATTGTCGGGTGCGATTGTTTTGGATTCTTTGTTTTATCAGTGTGCCAATATTGTGAATAATGGCTCGTAATAATGGCTCCCTTTGCGTAAAGCGGTGACGATATCTCATTCTGCAGAGCTTTTTACGCTCTCGGATGAGACGAAGAGTGAGGTCGTCAAGGGGAATCTGATAGGTCTTTTCAAGTTTGTACTTCGGGACATGAGTCTCAGAAGTTTCAACTAGAATCTCTTGAAGTCGTTTTGCAGCGTTATTTATCTAAACTGTCGTTAGGTTCCTGTCAGTGGAGATAGAGATTTGGTGGAGTTTTTCGTTCAATGTAATATTAGAGTTGTCCCAATTTGTACGCCCATAATCGGGTATGTATCTGACATTAGCCCGGGATGCTCGATAGCCGCGGATGAACATGGTCACAGCGTTGTGGTCAGATCATCATCATCGGCACTACAACCGGGAACCGGTCTTGACCTTATTTAGCAAGTCCTGAGGCTTGTTAAATTTTCCATAATGATTTATTTTTTCTGGGCAAGGTCATTAGTCTTGCGCCAGAGGCTCCCCGACGGGGAATCGAACCGCGGTCTCCCGGGTGACAGGCGGGTATACTAACCACTATACTACCGAGGAGCCTGTTGTGGTCAGATACACCCGCCGATACTTGGGGAGGAGTGATTTGGGGAAGTAAGTCTTTGGACACAATAAAGATGTCCAGGATGGAGTTACCTCGGGTACCACCCGTAGGTACGACTATTTCGAAGTTGACAGTGTAATGAATGACCGTTGAGTGAATTTATAAATAAAGCGATGTTTAGGTATCAATCTCTCTCTGTCACCGACGCATTATCAGCTGATGAATGACAGCTGCCAAATGATAGCAAAAAGTCAAAAAAAAAAAAAGCGTAAAATATGTAATAGAACAAAATTTATTTATATAAAATTAAAATGTGCGATAAGTAACTATAATAAAAAAATAATACGGAATTTAGAATACTTGTTAAAGGTAAGTTAACATAAGAATAAAAGTTAAAAGACAAGATTTAGCATTTAGTCAGAAGTTGTCAAAATTTAACAATCTTAAATAATTAAATCTGTGCAAAGTCATATATAAAAGTATCTAATAAAATTGAGTCTATAATTAAAGTATTTCCTCGCGAAGAGAATGGATTTAAATAATATTTTAAAGAAAACAATAAACGATTTTCGTATTTAGAAAAAAACACCCTTTATTTCTAAAACCAGTTTACTAACTAATTCGTGTGCGGTTTTGTCTCTTATAATGATTTAATTATGTTGCTAACTCATCTATTTTGCAAATTTGTTGTCGCCACGGGTTCAATGATTTCTCGGAAGGTGGTGTAAGAAATTAAATATCTTCTCATCGTACTATAGAGAAAGCATGGATGTACTTCTTTACGTTATGGGGTATATAAACAAATATGTCTTCCTCTGACTGAAGAGAATACCTTGGTGTACTGCTATGCGTTATGGTACATAACTTACCATATATAAAAAGAAGAAAATAGTAAATTCACTTTTTGTACTTGCGGACTTGTGAAGTTGGGATTTATTTAAGAAAATATAGACTCATCCGTGGTTAGATTTTGTTAATTATTTAGACGCAGGTTGATTACAATAAAGCTGCACTAAACTATTGTATGATAAATTAGCATCTAGATCTAATAATTCTCTAATAGTATTCGTGTCACGCCTATAATGAGCAAAATAACAAATATACACTTAGTTTAGATAATAATATATCTATAAAAAATGTATTCACTTATTAAAAGCTAAAAGCTCGTTAATTAAAACGGAACTAAAAATCCCAGAAATCCTGATCCAGTATGTCATTAGTACGCAATTGACTAAAAACCTGCTTCAAATATACTTTTGCTTGATTACGCTGTGCCATTCTCCGTCGTTATCTCTGGAACTTGCAAAAATCATGGCTTATCTTCTAATTAAACATTATACAACAATTTATGAACCTTCTCGGTGGTATCACCATTTAAAAAAAAAGTCTTATCATCTTCGCACGTGTATAGCATCCTGCCCAAACTGGACTTGATTAGGTTCTCAATGCCTCATAGCGACCTAGAACTGATGACCTAACAGCGGTGTTTATAAAACGTCTCCTCCAAATGAATGGTGAACTAATAAGATCGCGGGATTTACTGTTTTTGTCACCTATTGCTCTTTATCGGCTTCAGTTTGGGAATTAGTAAAAACACCTAAGCTTACTGCAGTTTACCATTTATGTCATTTCATTAAAAGGTTCTTTTGGGAACACCGATTTCTGGTGAACGCTGACAAATCTGCATGGGATTTTAGTATCACTTTTTTTTTAAATTTGCGATACTTATCAATAAATGTCCGGTTTGTCACACAGTTGCATTAAAACTGGGATTTATTGTGTAACTGTGATAAATTGTTGTAATTAATACGAGGGTTGCCTCTTATGTTTCGGGATTTGGCAACCCTAGCGTTGCAATCCGGCAATTGACAGCTCTGTCATAAAGTTGGACATTTTTGAGGTTATACGCACTCAGAACGTTTTGACATATGAGCGCTATTTGTGTTATTTACAGTAACTTAAAAGATTCATCTCGGCCCAAAAATGGAATTAAATCGTCAACATTTTCGTGCGATTATTTTTTACAACTTTCGGCGTGGATTAACTCAGCAACAGTGCATGGATGAACTTAATTCAATTTTTGGCGATGAAGCTCCACCAAGGACCAGTGTTCATCGACGGTATGGTGAATTCAATCGTGGTCGTAGTTCACTCCAAGATGAATTTCGTGAAGGTCGTCCAAAATCAGTAGTTGTTCCGAAAACCATTGATGCTGTGCGCGAACTGATATTGGAAGATCGTCATGTGACCTATCGTGAGATTGAGACAACCTTAGGCGTTAGTGGGACCAGCATACATTCAATATTGCATAAACATTTGACTGTCAAAAAAATTTGTTCGCGTTGGATCCCACACAATTTGTCAATCGCCCAAAAAAATGCTCGTGTCAATTGGTCGAAAGAAATGCTCAAAAAATACGGTCACGGTGCTTCGAAACACGTTTATGACATCGTGGCAGGTGATGAATCGTGGATTTACGCGTATGAGCCCGAAAGTAAACAGCAGTCGACTGTCTGGGTGTTTCAAGATGAGCCAAATCCAACAAAAGTTGTTCGCGCACGAAGCACTTCCAAGCAAATGGTCGCCTGTTTTTTCGGAAAAACTGGACATGTCGCAACCGTACCACTACAACAACGCAGAACAGTCAATTCTGAGTGGTACACAACCATTTGTTTGCCAGTTGTCTTCCAAGAAATCAGGAAAACCAACCGCCGAAGACGGATCACTCTTCACCACGACAATGCGAGCTCTCACACATCGGCTGCGACAACTGCATTTTTGAGCACCCAAAACATCGATTTGATGGGTCATCCGCCGTATAGTCCTGACTTGGCGCCGAATGACTTCTTTTTATTCCCGTACGTAAAAAACAAGACGCAAGACTAATGACCTTGCCCGAAAAAAGAAAACAAATCATTATGGAAAATTTAACAGTCCTCAGGACTTGCTAAATAAGGCCAAGACCGGCTCCCGGTTGTAGTGCCGATGATGATGATGATGATGACGTAAAAAACAAACTGAGAGGTCAACGTTTTTCGACACCTGAAGAAGCGGTTGCTGCATTCAGAATGCATGTGTTGGAGATACCTCAATCAGAGTGGCAAAAGTGCTTCGACAATTGGTTCAAACGCATGCAAAAGTGTATAGATCTTCATGGGGAATATTTTGAAAAACAATAAAGTGATTTTCGATGATCAATATTTGTTTTTGTTCTCTAATCCCGAAATATAAAAGGCAACCCTCGTAATCACGTCAGTGACGCATATACCGGGACACATGAATGAAAAGCCTTGAGTTTGTAACGTTTTCCGCTTTGATTAATATGCTGTTTTGTAGTCTGCAAACTATAACAATGTATAGGTTTAATAATTGCATGTAACCGAAAATTGCAGGTTTTTTTAAACTAAATTAAATTCAATATTTTGCTAGTTATAAGTAATACATGAAAGAAAATTCGATAATTGTCAGACCTACGAGTATACATTAGCTTATTGACGACGTTTTAGTGCAGGCTTATTGTAATGTTCAGTTTAGTGGGGCTACCACTTCATTTATTGGCTTAATTCAAGCAATAAAAGTACTTATAAGCTAAAGTATATATAACTTTACAAACTAAAGAACTAATCCACCATTGTCTGAATAATATACAGATTCTAATTGCTGATGAGCTTATATTTTCTAAAATTAATCCCCGATTCCGCACACGCCACAAATTCGTAGGTACAAAACGTGGATTTATTATTTGTTTTTTATGTATCTTATATTTTAGTAGATACTTTTTCAGCCCATTTAGCAATCATTTCAAATTTCTGCGACATCAGACTACAGTCTATTCGATGGAAACTTAAGAAAAAACGCTAAATCATATTTTATAATTTATTTGTAACATATTATACATTATAAAGTATAATTGGCAACGCCGATTTTTATACGTACAACCCTGTGAGTAGGTCGTTAGAATATACTCACAGCTTAGCAGGCTTATCGTAAGAGGCGACTAAAGGCCGAGTGGTAGGTGGGGTCCCAATGCCCTGTCGCCCTGTGAAATTCCACCCCATCAAGCTAAAGGCTCCATGAAATGGTCGGCAGAAATCCTTGCCCATCTTTCGGAGCTTGCCTGATGGACCGGTTCGAGAAAAGGTTGGTTTAGGGGGTAGTCGGTCCCAATGTGAGATAACACCTCGTCACGCTGTACATTCTGTGATATCGTCGAGAGAAATCCTCGACGGTGTTTCGGATGTGGGGTTGATAGCCCGGACTGACGTGGCGATAAGTCATGATGGTACCTTCTGATATAAAGGATTCCAGAGGTAAACTATTTTCCCATTCGGATCTCCGGGGGCGACTATATCAGGGTGAACATCATGATATTATGATAAATAACCGAACTTTAATAAATATGATATTATGATAAATAACCGAACTTTAAGAAATTTGTCATGGCATAATCGGGCTCGCTCTCGAGGCTCTCTCCACGCTCGACTGGTAACGGCATGTTGTAACATCAGGGGCGTCGGTTTCACCACTACGAATGTGAACGCCGTCCACCAATACTTGCAAACAGCGAAGCCTGATATTCTTGCCCTAACTGGGACCCAGGTCGATTCGTAAGCTGATTCAACATATCTTTGTTGCTCAGCATACGACTTACATTCGAGATTCCGTTTTAAGGGCGGAGAGTCTGCGTTTTCACGCGGTCCGATCTGGCTTGCCAAAGAATTGAGGCGTTAGAACCCAATAACATGGACATCATGTGCTTGAAAGTTGTGCTGAGGAACTCTGTTAAATTTCTTTGTTGTCTTTACCGCTCCCCGAACGACGATCGACCAGCGAAATTATTCGAACACCTTTCACGTACTGTCGACTAGATACAAATCAAGCACCCGGCTTCTGAAATTGTTGTCCTTGGCGATTTTAATGTACACAACTCCGGCTGGTTGGTGTATTCTAACAGAACCGACGAAGCTGGGATGCATGTGGAGATGTTCGCTGTTAGCTCGTGGAGGAACCTACTTGAGTGCCGGGTACCCGAAGTGATTATGCGACACCCTGGATCTGTTTTTGATATACGAGACGAGCGTTTATACGATTACTGAGATTATTCTTCTCAGGATGGAGATTTACATTCCGCATTCTATCAAACGAATATCATCTGATAAGCCTTGGTTTGATAAAAATGCGAGCAGATTACAGCGGCAAAAGATAGAGCTTTTAAACAATGGCTCTCCAATCCCATGGAGGTTAACAGAACGAATTTTGTTAGAATCAGAATCGCGTGCAACTAGGCGATTGATACCGCGAAGAAAGCTCAGAACGACAGAGTAAACAATAAACGCCCTCGGTGCCCGACTGGTTCTCGCTCCTTCTGGTCATTGGCAAAAGCTCTCAGCAGTAACTTCGCTTTCTCCCCGCCTCCCCCGTTATGGGTCCCCTAGTCATAAAAGATAAAGCTAATGTGTTCGCGAATTTATTTTCCTCGAATTCAAATCTCGATGCCGGTCTTTTGGAGCCACCTATGATCGCACCCGTGCGGCCTTCGATGCGGAATGTGAGGTTTCGCCCGCGTACTATTCAACGTATTCTACGTCGGTTGGACTGTAGGAAGGCAACCGCACCGGACGGAATCCCAGCAATAGTCTTTAAGAACTGCGCTCCATAACTATCGCCAGTTCTTAGCAGACTCTTTCGATTATCTTATGAGTGAGGGACCTTTCCTACCTGCTGGAAAATCGCTCCAGTTCAGCCAATCCCAAAGAGGGAAAAAAGGTGTCTCCTACAAAATTACCGGACGATAGCATTACTATCTATGTTATCTAAGGGATAGGAAATGTCATTAGCGCCGAGTTAATTAAGTATGTGGAGTGCAACGGTCTTCTTAATGATCGTCAATACGGATTCCGTGCCAGGCGGCCCACGGGAGATTTTTTGACTATTATAACCGATATATGGACATCTGGGATTGGGCGGCATGGTGGGTCAACGGCGGTCGCACTGGTTGTCTCCAAGGCTTTTGACCGCGTCGTTCATATGGAGTTTTTCAGCAGCTTTACGACTGGACGAAGATCTTCCTCGAGAACCGTTCGATTCGGGTTGTTGTGGACGGCGAGTCTTCGGATCTGTGTCCTGTTAATTCCGGGGTGCTCCGGGAACGCTCGCGCGGGGAGAAAGCTCCACAGCTTTCCTGCTCTGTAACAGAACGAGCTCTGATGCAGAGATGTTCAGTCCATCGGGAGATGAACCGCAATTTGGTGCGATCCGTCGGATTGTCTTGTGGAGCGCATATAAATCGAATTACGCGGAACAATACCACGAATCTCCGAAAAACAGTACCCGTGATAATATCTGTAAAATGGACAGGGGTCGGGTACTCGTCGGCCTTCGATGTGATAACGACTGTAGTCCCGATGTCAGCTCCGTGTCCCCGGTCAGGCAGATCGCTCTTCTTTGTATGCTCGCAAGTAGGTTGACGGAAGGTTTAGGAGGAGAGCTCCAAACATGAGAGCAATATTGGACCGCGGGTCTAATTTGGGATTTATACAGGAGAAGAAATTGAACCAGAGTAAAATATTTCTTGGCTCTAAAAAGATAGCTGAGTTTTCCTAAGGCTGACCTGGCCATACTCGACACGTGTTTATGCCACGATACATTCCCATAGACCGTGACGCCGAGCAATATCATGCTTTCCCCAAATTCGAGGGCCTGGTCATTCATCATCATCTGTTGGACCGAAGATCTACTTTTCTTTGTGAATGTTGTATACTGTGTCTTCGTTGCATTGAACTCGATGAGATTGGCCTTTCGCCACTAATCTAGATTTCGATTCAGAGAGTCGATCTGACCACTTCTCAGGTGGTGCAACGTTGTCGCACTAATCGGTCGATCACTCGAAAAATTGAAAACGAGCGTACTATCATCCGCGAAACTGAACACCTTGTTATCCCTTGATTCCAACAAATCATTTATGTTGGGGCCAGAATAGAACTTTGGGGCACCGCCGAATTAACAGGATACAGATCCGAAGACTCGCTGTCCACAGCAATCCGAGTCGATCGATTTTCGAGGAAGCTCTTCGTTCGGCCGCAAAGCTGCTGGGAACGTCCATATGAAGCTTGCTCAGCAGTGCCCCGTGTCAGATGCGGTCAAAAGCCTTGGATATATTTACAATGCGACCGCCGTTGACTCACCATGCCGCCCAATCGCAGATCTCCATGTATAGGTTATAAGCGTCAAAAGGTCTCTCATGGACCGCCTGCCACGGAATCCGTATTGACGATCATTCAGAAGATCGTTGCACTGCAAATAATTAATTAACTCGGCGCTAATGACATTTCCCATCCCTTAGATAACATAGATAGTAATGCTATCGGCCGGTAATTTTGTGGGAGACAGTTTTTTCTCCTCATCGGGATTGGACTAGAGCGACTTTCCAGCAGGTAGGAAAAACAATTCCTCTGTGCACAAGTTAAGCGGAAGAGCCTGCCAAGAACCGACGGCAGTTCTGGAGCACAGTTCTTAAGGACTACTTCTGGTATTCCGTTCAGTCCGGTTGCCTTTTTACAGTCCAGCCTACGTAGAATCCATTGAATAATAGGCGTGCGAAACCTCACATTACACATCGAAGACTGCACCGGCGCGATCACTGGTGGCTCCAAAAGACTGGCCTCGAGGTTTGAATTCACGGAAAATAAATTCGCGATAAGATTAGGTTTATCTTTTGAATTTGTGACTAGAGCCCCATTGCCCGTCATTAACGGAGGAAAAGAGAAGGAAACGAAGTAACTGCTGACAGCCCTTGCCATTGACCAAAAGGGACGCAAACCAGTTAGGCACTCAAGTAGTTGATTGGTCACTCGGTCGTTTAGGCCTTCTTGGTGGTATCAATCGCTTGGTTGCACGCGTTTCTGATTTTAACAAAATTCGTTCTTAGACCCTCGGTGAGATTGGAGTTCCATCGTTTAAAAGCTCTATTTTTTGTCGCTATAATCTGCTCGCATATTTTATCAAACCAAAGTTTATCAAATGAATTTCATTTGATGGAATGCGGAATGTAAATCTCAACCCCGACCAGTTTAATCTCCGTGACCGACTCCGCGCATGGGTTAATATCGCAATATCTAAAGCACACCTCCGACCATGGAAAGGACGTGAAGAAATCTCTCAAATCGTTCTAGTGAGCAGCCCCATACCTACATACATGGCGAAGCTGCTTAGGTCGGTTATTCGCTTGAGACGCAAGTGGCTGTGTGACCGATGCCAAGCATTTTCCCAGTGGCGCAGCAACTTTTACGGTATAAACGCTCGGCTCGGATGTCAAAAAAAGATCCAAGGTGTTCGCATAATCACCTCGGGTATCCGATACTCGCGTAGGTACCTCCACGAGTTGAGTCAAATTGTGGCTAACAGCTCCGCTAGCCTCCCAGCCCCGTCGGTTCTGTTAGAATGTACCAACCGTTGTGTACATTAAAATAGCCAAAGACAACAATTTCAGAAGCCGGGTGGTTGATCTGTATCCAGTCAACGGTCCGTAAAAGATGTTCGAAAAATGTCGCTGGTCGATCGTCGTTCGCGGAGCGGTAAACACAACAATGAAATTTAACAGAATTCCTCAGCACGAACTTCAACCATGTGGTCTCCAAGTTATTGTGTTCTAACGCCTCCATCCTCTGGTAACCCAGATCGGACCGCGTGAAGATGCAGACTCCACCCTTAAAACGAAATCTCGAATACAAGTCGTATTCTGACCAACGGAGATATGTCGAATCAGTTGACAAATCGGCCTGGGTCTCAGTTAGGGCAACGATATCGGTTTTCGCTGTTTGAAAATATAGATGAACGGCCTTTAGACTGTATTGGCAAAACCGATGCCCCTGATGTTATAATCAGTCGAACGCCGACAGAGTTTCGAGAACGAACCCGATGGTGCGATGAAGAATTTCTTAAAGTTCGGTTATTTATCAAAATATTTGCAGGATGTTCTCCCTGACTTAGTTCCCCCCGGAGATCTGAATGGGAAACTAGTTTACCTCCAGAATTCTTTGTCTCAGAGGGTACGACCACCATCATATCTTATCCATATTTCGGTCTGGTCCATACATCCGAAACGTAGTCGAAAATTTTCTCACAATCTTCTTCGAAAACCCGCATTTGGTCAAGTAGCAAACATGAATCAAGTGCATTATCGGGTTCTTATAATTAATTTTACGATGCCGATATTTCTCGTAAGTGGTATAGGTCACTTCTGGTTTGTTTGTTTGTTTGCAGACGCATTTATTCATAAAGTCTTTTTTATATTTTACAATTTTAGTCTAAATGCTAAACCTATATTAATAATTTTACTACATAATGTAATTTACTGGCTCTTCTAAATTATACAATATTATATGCTTAATTTATGCCTTTCAGCTTACATTTTCTTTTATTTATTCTTAATATAATACACATACATTATAAAAAAAAATAAACTATTATCTTAGAGGTCTACCTCTTCTTCTTTTCGAGGCATTATGACAAAAAAAAATAAAGATTTTTTTTTTTTTTTAGAGGATGCAAACATTTTAAAAACAAAACAATAAGTGTTTAATGAAAACAAAAAAGATAAAATAACAGAAGTTAACGGGAAGGAGGGCAAAGGAAAAGGAAGGGAGGAAGCTGCGCCAGAGCTGAATATTATATCTGAGGACGTGAAGTCCTTTCTTCGTTTTGGAGCCACCACCAGTTGGGGTCGGTTCGGTCTTTTATTGATTTATCTCTTTCACTGATCACCATACTGAATCGAAGTCGGGTCACTTCTGGTTTCAACAAGATGATGTTCCACCACGTAGGTAAGGCTACAATCCACTTTTTGAAGTCATTATTCCCCGGTCATAACTTTGACTGCCGCGTTCACTCGATGTCACGCCGCCACATTTCTTCCTGCAGATATTTGAAGTCAAAGATCTAACATATATCAACAACTCAAGAAGTCTAGGCGAATGTAAGGTTAATATCTGCCAGGAAATACCCGCTAGGTTGGCCAAAATACTGACAAATATGACGGAAACAGCTGAAAAACGAAAATATTACGTCATTCGAGCTCAGGCCGACCATTTGCCGGATATCTTATACAAAAAGTGATGTAAACAGATCCCTTAAACAGAATTAAATGATTTTTATTTGAACCGCTTAAAAACTCTTTTTTTAATGATTTTTTTTCCAGTTACAGATTCGTTCGTCCAAGTTGGGCCATCTTGTATGTAGGCCCAACTTGCACCAATAGGATAAAAATAAAAAACAGGGTGATACATTTTTCTTATTAGGGATACATAGAGATAAATGTAATTTAATAAAATCATCTCGATTCATTAAACATATTTTATTAAAAAAAATTTGTTTTGAAATACATTTTTGAGACACAATTCACAATGTAGCAACCGCAACAAGACAAGCGGAGTAACAGATGAACTCTACTCTGCCTCGTGATGGAATATCTAAACAGAATGTTTTGCATGGAATAACAAAACTGTGAGCTGGCGGAAGCTGATAATAATAACCCGGTATACGTTTGGATCGATTCATAAATATCTTTTGAAAATTTTCACCTTCCTATCCCCCCTCGAAAAAAAAAAACAAAAAAACAATAAACCCGACATTCAGATGGAGCAGTTCTCGTTTGTGTAGTTCGGATAAGAACGTCTATGTTTATCTATATGTTTTAAGTTGATTTTTAATGTGAATTAATGTGGCGGGAAAATGTTAGGTGAAATAGAGTGGCGAAGAACAGAATGATTTCTGCAGTCAATCATGATCACTTTCGATAATGGGTTCGGTTATATTTCTCATTCGGTTTGAGCATTGCAAGTGTTTTGAGGTTATGGTCGTTTAATACATCCCCCAACCAATTTGAACGCCGATCGTGACGTCTACTACTGGTAATACTATCATGTCATTGAACGGCGGATATTGGTATTTCGTCCGAATGTTGACCACAAAATTGTTAGAAATGAAATCAAAATTCTATAACAATTTGGACAACTAAACCAAATATTCATCTAATTAAGACCAGATAGGGTCCAAAACATATATCGACTATTTCTACAACGAAATGAGTGTGATTTTAAGCACACCTTATTTCGATACATCTTGTTAGTGTTTTTATTCTAATCTTAAAGAAACAAAACCCGGAAATATTTACTAAAAATTTTCTATTTATATGTTAGACATTCGTGCTAACCGTAAGCGATTGAGGCAATTAAATATAAACTAGATTTATGCTATTTTCTATCATTCCTACGACCTACAGAGATCTTATGAATTCAAGTGTAACGAACTGCTTTCCCCTAGCGCGTCTCCAGTTGTTTATTTTTTACGATTCGCAGTTATTTTCCGAACGCCCTTCAAAATTTATGAACGCTTCCCAAAACGGATCCATTACGATACTTTGAAAAACATTTAATATACTCATTTACGAGCTTTACGAATTGCTTAACATACTTTGTGAAGACTTATTTATAACATCAAGAAGGTGCGACGTAGAAGCAATTAATGCATGACGAAATATTCTTGTTTGATGGCAACAGAAAATTAAAATTAAAGTGGCACCTGTATCTTAATTAGCATCATTATCTGAGGTTTAATGAAATAAACGAATATTCGGAACACTTATTTTTAAACGTATTAGGTTGTTGAACACGTTTCCGCTGAATTAATGCTTTGAACCGGCAAGGAAAGTGTTATTTGTCGGATACGACTCCAGCCCTCCTTAGTTATTTATTTTACGTGGTGGGGCTGGTCTCATCAAATTGCTTGAATTCTTGGTCCACTTGACAACTTGCCTGTATTTTGAAGTTCCTCCAAATTGAGTTTGAATATTTTTCATGTAGGAAGTTCCAAGTATTTTTGTATACATTATATTGGGACGCTTATAATTAATTGCAATAGTAATGTTGCCGTTTTTAATAAGGTAAGTAAATAAGTATCACGAAATGCAAAAAACCTATTCAAAAATGTATGAAAGATGAAGAGTCTAAGATACCCATTTACAATATAATCAATAATATATTTTGAATGCTATATATTGCAGAGTCGATTTCAGTCTATTCTCTCGGATGAGTAGGGAGAGGATTGGCAAAGGAGTTGTCGATGGTTTTTTGTTTTGTATTTGTTTTATCTCCACATTCAATTACAGATTTTACTTAAGATTAAATGTTAACTTGTATTTTACAAATATCATTCTTACATTAACTTACTGGCTGTTCGCATGCCCTCTAAATTATCATCATCTTCATCGGCAAGTATGAGGCTTGTTAAATTTTCCATAATAATTTGTTTTTCTGGGCAAGGTTATTAGCAAGGTTATTAGCCTCTAAATTATACATTATCATTTTTCTTATGTTTTTCGCCATACAATAACTAATGTTTTTATAACATGTCACAAAAATTGATGTTTTCTTTTTTAAAGCTTATGCTATTCGTTCTATATCATTTATTATTTACAATATTTTTTTTTATTTGCATATATAGGGGGTTGACAAGCAAAATAAAAAACAAAATGTACAAACATAAACAACGAATCATCATCATCATTGGCACTATAACCAGGATCCGGTCTTGGCCTTATTTAACAAATCTCTCCACCGGTCCCTATTTCGAGCCGATGTCATACAGTTTGGCACTCCCAGGCTCTGGGCGTCCTGGTCTACGCCATCCCTCCATCGCAGACAAGGTCTGCCACGCTGTCTCCTTCCATACATCTGTGAGTGTGTTCTTAAAACATCGGTATCTCACCAATGTGGGTATTGTCTTTACTGCGGTCGTGTAGGTGCCACAGGGGTACAGGTTCACTATGACTTCCCAACTTAATTGTTATTAACCATAGGCACATAAAATAAAACTCTGTAGTTCATCTTGTTCTTAGTTCACCAGTATTTTTATTCACACGTTAACTAAGTAAAAATACAACACTACACATCGAAAACTTAAGGTTAGGTCTTATTCATAAACTGTGACTATCACTTAAATTTAGGGCCAAATGTGATCTTATATGACGCTTTATAACTACAGCACTTAGTAAAACATAAAAGATCGTTCTGTTATATTACATAATATTATCACTTAAACTTAACGTCCGCACATAATTTTGAATGACGCTTTAGAACTACAGCACTTAGTAAAACGTAAAAGATAGTTCGGCTGTATTAAATGAAATTGTCACGTAGGCTTAACGTCCGCACATCATCGCGGCAAAACTTCGACTCTCTGGTGTACGCACCCGAGTGCGCACACCATGGGGGATGACATCGACATTGAATTTTCCCCTCGCTCGGCGACCAATGGGAGAAGCTTTCCGACACATTGGTCCCAGCGAGGGTGCACACATACACGATGATCGCTTCGTTGTTCATGCTGTGTGTCCATGAGTATGCTGACCGTGGATATAAGAATCCAACCAAGGGAAACATTAAAAGAAGTGGTTGCAGCTGGTGCAAACCATCATACCGACAGGAATTTGGATTTACATAGGCAGGCAACTGCGTACAGTATCTATGCCGATCGTGCACATAAATATGGCGGCTCACAGGATCGAACTCTCATGTGTATATTTACATTATAGATAATTCGATTTCCTTTGGCAGCCAGTCGCGAGGTATGATACGCCTGTGGGTCGGACGACCGTGGACATGCGCGCAGATAAAAAAGGCGAATATTTCCTGCATGTGTGCGGCGGAGTTCATTGAAAAATATTAACATCGATATGGTTCGAGTTCATGTCGGTTGCTTGGTGCTGCAATCGAACTGCTTTTCAGGAGCATGATGCGTTTCGTGCAATCATGCCCTTGGGAGAAATGTCCGTTTGGTGCTAATGCTTTTGCATTAGCGAAAAACTATGGGTTTAGGGGCTTTGAAAAAATCTTTGAGTATATAATAGAAGGGTATGTATATATAATAAATAATGGGTATGTAACATAATAAATTATTTTTTAAGGTTTTTTAGGTGCCCTAGGAAGAAGCTTTTGTCTTATATCTGCAAGAGGTAAGCAGTGGCGTTAGGTGGAAACGCCACACATCCTGCCACAAAGGACTTTCGGGCAGGCTCCTCTTCGCTCATTCGAGCTAGGTGTTCCGCCCACCGGAGTCTACCGAGCTTGATTTTTCTTACAACATTAGCTTCAAGGTAGATTGCGTACAACTCATGGTTGTAGCGTCTCCGGAATCGTCCTCACTCACATACGGGCCTAACAATTCTCCTTAAAACCTTCCTCTCGAACGCGGCTAAGAGTTCAGAGTGCCTTTTATTGAGCACCCAGGTCTCGGATCCATACATGAGTACTGGTAAGACCATGGTGTTGTACAGTAGTAGCTTGGATGTTGTGGATGAATTTCGCGATTTAAAGAGCCTTGATAGACCATAGAAGGCTTTGTTGGATTTGATTAGCTGTTCGCGTATTTCTTCTTCCATATTGTTATCGGCTGATACAATTGACCCAAGGTAGTTAAAGGATTGCACTACTTCAAATTCGTGCTCCACTACTCTGATAGTTTGACCAACGTTAGGTCTTCTCTTCGCAGAAGTTGCCGCCATATACTTAGTTTTCCCCTCATTAATGTGTAGTCCCAGGTTTTGTGCCGCCTGCTCGATCTGGGTGAAGGAGTCCTCTAAAGTCGATTCGGTTCTACCGATGATGTCGATGTCATCTGCGTAGGCAAGTATCTGGCTGAACATAGTGATAATAGTCTCTCTAGTTGCGACGCCAGAGTCATGGATTGCTTTCTCCAACGCCAAGTTGAAGAGGAGCCAGGCCAGACCGTCCCCTTATCGGAGTCCATTTAAGATGTTTATTAGTTTGGGCAGCAATCCCGCTATTTTTACTTGACTAGTTACGTTGGTCATGGTCAAACTACAAAGTCGTATCAATTTGTTTGGACTGCCGAACTCTCTCATGGCATTATATAATTCTACCCTGGCTATGCTGTCGTAGGCGGCCTTAAAGTCTATAAATAGATGATATAATGGAATCTTAAATTTCTGACATTTTTCCATCGCCTGCCTAAGGGTGAATATCTGATCAATTGCTGACTTGCCTGGGATGAAGCCACGCTGATATTGACGAATGATGACTTTAGCGTATGGGGCCATCCGATCTTGTAGGATAGTGGAGAGTATCTTATAGGCAGTACTCAGCAATATTATACCTATAGTTATTGCACAGTGTGATATCTCCCTTCTTATGTATGGGGCAAATTATACCACGACCCCAATCTTCCAGCATCTCCTCTTGCGTGATGTAACGCTGTCCCTCTTTGTTTGATCAGTTCAGCTGGTATGCCATCAGCTCCGGGAGCTTTATTCGATTAGAGCTGTCTTATGGCTTTTAATGTTCCCTCAATGCTTGATGACGGCAGCATTTGGTCCTGATTTTGTATTGGTGGAGCCTCCAATTCTTCTGTGAGCTGACCATTTAGCAATTCATTGAAGTGCACTTCCCATCGCCCCAGAATGCCTTCAGGCTCGGTGATCAGATTACCCTCCTTATCCTTGCAGTAAGTGCAGCGTGGTGTGTACTGCTTCATACTGCGGATTATTTGGTAGGACTTCCGCCCCTGGTGCGGACCTCGCTCTCTACTTTTCTCTATTTCACAGACAAGGTTTTCTGCTCAGGCACTTTTCTTTTGTCTGTGAAGTCTTTTTTCAAATCTTCTGAGCTCTTAGTATTTCTCCTCGTGTACCCGCGTCCTATGAGTCTGCTGCATTTCCCGGTATGCAGCATTCTTACGTTCAGTCGCTAGTTTGCACTCATCATCAAACCCGTCGCTCCGATCTCTACGACTACTGCCTAAAATGGAGTTGGCAGCACTAATGACAGTATTCTTACGGCCGGCATTCTGGCCCCAGGACTTACTCTCCCTCCGTCGAGCTCTTCGAGGGCGAGTCTTAACAAATGACCAAAGGTGTTAATTGTATTATCATTGCGTAAAGCAGCCGTGTTGATTCGAACCTGATCCGCGGATGCAATACGTCTCCGTAAGGCAATCTGCGCTCGGAAAACTGTACCCACAAGATAGTGATCCGAGTCGACGTTGGCACCTCGGTACGTTCGTACCGTCATCAGGCTCGAGGAGTGACGGCGGTCTATCAACTGGTGGTCAATTTGGTTGCGAATGGCTCCATTAGGTGATACCCAGGTGGCTTTGGGGATGTATTTACGCGGAAACCTGGTACTTGCCATGACCACGTTTTTTGATGCTGCCAGTTCGATGACTCGTACTTCATTGTCATTAGTGTTCTTATGCAAACTATGGGAACCGGCGTAGTGCCCGAAAACCGGCTCCCGACCTATTTTCGTATTCAAATCACCAAGAACGATTTTAACATCGTATCTTGGGCAGGCATTCTGGGCCCGTTCGGCATTCTCGTAGAATTGTTCTTTTTCGTCGTCAGGGGACTCCTCTGTAGGCCCGTGATCGCGTATGAAGCTTACGTCCTTAAACTTAACTTTACGACATTACGTAACCGATATGAATCCTCAAACTTGTTCTTGCACACAGAAAGAAAGTATTGTTCCCCACACACGTGCATGGCAAATTATATCACAGGACGCCCGCAACGTACGCCCGATCGGCATGGATCCCTTACTCAGTACCAATCGGATAAACATTTTCTTTTATGGAGTTATTATATCCACGGTTCGCATGCTCATGGACACAGCACGAGCGTGCGAGGTAACCGCATCTGTGTGAGCGCACATCCTCTCCGTGACCATCATCTAAGATCATCCCTTATTGGTCACCGAGGCGATGGATGGAATTTTTGGTATTCTGTCGCTTCGGTGGCAATAATCAGTCTAATATCAGATTCCGTGGAGGCAAGTCGGGCCTCCACGTTAAACAAACGAAAATGAGTCTGAACCAACAACTGCCGGTGGACGAACGTCCGATAAGATAACTAAAGTAGCCTTTTTACTGACTCATAGCAGTTTGTTACTGGACCGCTGTGAAAAATCATTCGAATTGTAAATACACTTGCACCAAAATTAATCTAAGTTACCTTTTATTAGTGTAAGACATATTGTTAAATAAACACGGTGTACAAGTGATTGTGAACTCGTTCTTGTAAAGAAATCATTCAAATTGTAAATACACTTGTTTGTGGATGTATTTACGCGGAAACCTGGTACTTGCAACGACCAAGTTTTTTTATGCTGCCAGTTCAATGACTTATAGTCCATTATCATTAGTGTTCTATTGTGACCTATTTTCGCATTCAAATTACCGAGAACGATTTTCACATCGTACCTTGGGCAGGCATTGAGGGCCCGTTCGACGTTCTCGTAGAATTCTTCTTTTTCGTCGTCAGGGGACTCCTCTGTAGGTCCGTGAACGTTTATGAGGCTTATGTTCTTAAACTTGCCTCGCACGCGAAGAGTGCATAGCCTTTCATTTATTGCATTAAAGACGATGATGGCAGGCTGCAGTTTCTCTTTTTCAACTCGCTTCTTTCTGGCTTCTAACTTTGATTTTAGTTGTTGGTACTTAGGGCAACCTCTGAAGTTAGCAGGGTGACCTGTGTGGTTACAGAGGACTAGGATAGTTTATTTATATCCGGGGGCTGCTCTTTGCCCAATTGACATTCTCCAATGATATCCTTATTTAGGCATTTGACGCATCTGAAATGGATATTGCAAATCGCTGCCACATGGCCGAAGCGTTGACTGCGCCTACACTGCAATACGCGGTCGGTTTCTCTATTCGCTCCCAACTTATTGTTTGGTGATTAATGTATTTAATATATCTAAGTCTATCAAATTTACTGTTAGGGCTTAGCGACACAATGAAGAAAGGATTTGCTGTAGAAAATGGTTTCACACCTGCAAATTTCAAGGTATCGTTTTCGAAGATTTTTAGATCTTCGAGCACTTCTTCGGGAGTAAAGGAAGGATCAACTTCTTTGAGGAGCATGGATATAGTTTTCTCCGATTTAGTTAAACTAGAAACTAAACTAAACTGGTTTAGAAGCATAACTAAACTAAACTGGTTTAGAAGCATAAGATTTAGTTAAGTTAAACCAGAAGCATAATATAGGACATAAAAACTACGATATTATACGAAGAGATCGACTTAACTCCTCTCAAGGGGGAGGTGTCTGAATCTGTATAAAAAAAGGAATCCAACATAAAGTTATATAAAGTGGAGAAGTGCGCAGGTTCCGGGTGCTGGAAGCCTGCATCGTACGCATACCCCTTCAGAGAGGAAGAGGTTTGTATGCGTTTGCGGTCTATGCAGCTGAGGAGCACCAACATAACGTCTTTATAGCAGAGCTCGAGACACTCTTTCGATGCTTACAATTGCACTTGGACAAAAACTATTTTCTCCTAGATGGAGAGATGAACACCAAGCATAAAAATTGGGGAAATTAAATATCTAATGCCAGAGGAAATCAGTTGGCTGGTTGGTTAGATCTGTATCATATAGAATATAGAACTGACCTGCTAGCTACGGAATATCCATCGTTCCCCAGAGGTAGATCATTCTTTCGATATCTTGCTAATTGACTCACGACTGAGACTACTTAACACCAACAGACGAATCAGAAACTGTTTTCGGACAATTGAATACGACAGTGATCATTGTGCATTCATGGCAGTAATAAAGCTTCCGAGCGATCTGGCAGATCTGGAGGAATTCGTGATCCCGCAACCCTATAACTACGGGACAATGCGATGGCCGCAGTTCACCAGATCGTTAACAAGAGAACTTCGTTCGAATGACTTTAACATGCCAATAAACAGAAACCTGATAAATGACGAAATCGACAAATACATCCAACAAATAGACGAAACCGTAAAACGAACAGTGGACAAAACATGTGTCTAAGCAACAGTTACACATCACATAAACATGTACAGAAACACAACAATAAACGCACTCCACAAGAAAAAGAGCAGACTGCTCTCGAAACTAAAACAATTAACAGACAGACAAGACCAGGAAATAATATCACTGAACTCCCGATCAGAAAACCTCCAACAATTACTTAAAGCTAATTTGTATTGGAACAACAGAATTTGAACTATAAAAACTAATAACCCGAATATGTTCCCACAAATAAATAAAATATTCAGGAGAAATAATCAAAACGAGATTCAGTGTCTCCAAATTCCACGTACTGGTGTAAACAAGCAGCTGCTAACCAACATTGACATAGATACAGAGAACGCTATCCTCAATAATGAACTCTTCGTGATCGGAGATCCTTTGGAAAAGATGAACGCCGCGGGAGCTGTCTTTCAGGAAATGTACAAGGTGAATGAAAGCATTCACTGAAACCATTACTTCGAGGACAGAGTTCTACTGAATCACCTGCGCCTCCGAAATGAAATTTCACTTTGGCAATCGGAGAATCCCGGTTTTACCGAATTCAGTGACGATGATCTGTCAATTGACATTAATGCCAACTGTGGGGCTAATAGCCTTTTAATTTCGAGGGAAGGAATCCAGAGGATCTTCGATTCAGTAAGAAGCAAAAAGTCAGTGGGAATAGATGGAGTACCTAACATCGGACTCAAAAACCTGCCTCCAATGGCAATAGATATATACAAGGTTATGTTTAACAACGCGTTGAATAATGCATATTACCCCGCGCGAAAGACAACGGCTATCATACAGCCCATCCCAAAAAAATGGCAAAGACTGTGCAAACCAAATGAACATGCGTTCGATAAGTTTACTCCCAAGCATCAGTAAAGTATTTGAAAAAACCATTAACAAAGCTCTGGTAAAATGGGTAGACGACAACAGCATTATTCCAAATAACCAGTTTGGCTTTAGGGCGGGTCATGAAACCACACATGCCGCAGCTATACTGGTCTCCGACATACAATGGAATAAATGTAGGAACCAATGCACAGGTGCCTGTCTGATCGACTTGGAAAAAGCCATTGATACCATCTGGATCGAAGGGATGTATTACAAACTGGTCAGACATGGCATACATAAGCCTTTACTATATGTACTATACGATATGTTAAAGGACAGGAGGTTCGTGGTCAAAAGTGGTAATGTGACCTCTAATAAAACGTATAATATCAAGAATGGCTTGCAAAAGGGAGCGATACTTTCTCCGATTCTTTTTAACATTTACATTAGCGACTTATTAGATGCACTTCCGCAGGCTATTGCGTACGCAGACGATCTCATAATTTACAGAACAGCTCCGAAAGTTGAGATCTTAAATAGTTTACTACAGCGAGACTTCAATAAAGTGCAGCGCTATTGCGACGACTGGAAACTTAAGACCAACTTCCAGCAATGTGAAGCCATCCTATTTAGAACTCCATTATATAAAGCCACGAACGACACAAGAAAAAACTGGCGAAAGTTAGTTATCGTGGGACCGCATGGAGGTAAACTCGAAACCAAGAGTGTGGTTAAATGCCTTAGCATCTGGCTAGATCAATATCTGTATTTCAACGGACATGTAGAGGCTGCTTTGGTCAAAGCTAGGAAAACTTTTGCTATGACAAGGAGGCTATTTCACAGTAGCCAACTTGACAGCAAGGTAAAAGTCATATGCTACATGACGCTAATCAGGCCAGTGCTCATATATGGTTGTCTAGTTTGGTTTAACATAGATCCAAATTTGTTGGAAAAGATTCGGGTGTTCGAAAGGAAGTGTCTCAGAAGTTGTCTCAGATTATATCGGACACCGGAATCGGGCTATAAAAAGTCCTACTCAAATGAGACTTTATATAATGAAGTCTACATAAATAGGGTGGATAATTTTATGATTAAATTAATCAGAGGATATATTGCGAGAGCAATAAGCTCGTCCAATGACCTAACTTTCGGAGCTTATTATCCAAACACTCTGTACTGTGAGAGCGTGCGTCGCAATGGCTTTGTTCCACCAGAGGCATTCCTTGATTTGGACCTGAAAGGACTTATACAGGATAGATCTGGAATGCCGCTGATCTATCATGTAAGTAGATTATCCGTAGATGGGCGATTGTGCTTCGACCGGGAAGTCGCGCGAGTTACGAGTGTCAACTCGGGAAATGCCAAAAAAAAAAAAACCACGTACAATTTACTTAACTTTTTCTTTATTTAACTTATTTATGTAATAAA
This sequence comes from Microdon myrmicae, assembly GCA_963931805.1. Lineage (NCBI taxonomy): Eukaryota > Metazoa > Arthropoda > Insecta > Diptera > Syrphidae > Microdon > Microdon myrmicae. The sequence goes on from OZ007497.1 coordinate 218,387,118, forward strand.
TGTTATTTAAATGAATTTACTGTTCTTTGCTTTAATTAAATCTATCAAACCACAAACGACCGGGCACTATGACGTTCAAAATCCAACTCAACTGCATCTCCCATCCTACCTGCACATTACACTTCGGTATTGGATTGCAAAAGTGCTTCCCACGCATTTGAACAAAGGATTCATAGTTCAGTAGACTCTGAGTCTACAATTTGTCACCTCTGTAGGTTCCACACCGAGTACTTGGTTCTAAGGTTACGATTCACTTTTCCGGCTCGTTGCTGATGTTGCATCGGAGTCAAGGAACTGTGGGCAAATAACCTTGATGGGTGGATTTGCTGTTCAAGCAGATTCAGTGGGTGGAACTTGGTGTATTCGGTATTAAGGGGTGATGGGGTGCCCGGTGGCAACCGTAACTCGCGCACCGAACAAGAACTCTTGCGGTTCAATAGAGCTATTTCCCACACAGACCGGGACGATAATATTAAACAGCAGCAACAGTTCTGGTGGTTGAATGGCAAATAAAGAGTTGAATACCAATGTCGGTAGAATAACTGTATCATCAGCCAGCTTACACAGACTTAGCTTTTCTAGAATTAGGGTAATATAAGATTTAAGTTAAGTTAAGTTAAGTTCCTTTAAATGAAATTTAAAAAAAATTGTATATATATAGATGTAATTTAATTTTAAGTTATTTTTATTATTATTTATTGACCTGTAGGAACCCGGAAGTTCATGACCTCACCGACTCGACTCCGCCATCGTTCCCTGTCCTGTGCACTCTCCTTCCACGCTTGACCATCTGATCCGATCTCCTCAAGGTCAAACCTAAGATTGTCCTCCCATCTCCGTCGCGGCCGTCCTACCGGTCTCTTTCCCGTTGGTCTACCGTCAAGAATTATACGCACGGTCCTATCGTTGCCCATTGGCGCTACATGTCCGGCCCATCTTAATCTCCGCGACTTGATTACTCTCACTATTGTAGGTTTGCGGTATAGCTTGTGGGGGACGAAGTATTGTACCAAACGCGGGCACTAGGTTCTACTTCGCCCTCACCGACGTCACGATAAGTTCATCGAACGTTCCCGCAAATTGTTTACGAGAAATTGTCACCAAGGCATGAAACAAAAAACACACAGGTAATAGTCGCCAGAAATAAAAACGCACAGGATATTGTTAGTTGTTAATAATTTTTATTTATAAATCCTTCGTTAACTTTAACACGAATGCCAACACGTCTGCTAGTTGTTATACGTTCACAATTATTTTACTTGAATGGCCTTATACTGGGGGGCACAAGAGAAATTATTTTTTTATTTTTAACGTGCTCGACTCTAACGCTACCCTCCGTTTCACACCGTACCAGCGCTGGTACGGTGGATGGCGGAGCGACCGCCCCGGTCAGTGGATGAAATTCGACTCAGCGATAATCATCTCGTGTAGATCTGAATCGCTACGAGGGAAATTTTTTGGGGCATTTTCCCTGAGAGAGAAAATATTTCTCGCCACTAGAGAAACGTAAAGTCTCTCTTGTGGGAACAGAGAACCACATCTCGTAATCTCATGGTGGTATGTGTGTGATCGTACCCATCACCGTGCTTATCGTTGCGTTTAGCAAAGGATAAACAAAACCTGAAATGAGAAAAAAAAAGAACAAATGGAGATGCGACCTAAGGCATTGGTAATGAGGGTCAATGGATAAATAGCAGCCACTCATTAAATGAAAACTGCGTGTAGCATACCACAAACGATATGGATTGTCTATGGTATTGTGGGGATACTAAGTCGCGACGCCGCACGGGCGAGAGTTCTACCTTGTTCCCACAAACACTCTGTTGTTTCGCCAGACACGAAAGGAAAAGCACAAACAGGACTTCACGATACAACGTCCACAACAGGAAAGGAAGTAAAACGCACACTGTTCATAATTAATTTTTATTTGGTTTCACTTTCGATCGAACACCGTACTGGAAATGATAAATTAAATACGAGTTCATATCGTTGGATTTATGAGTTTAATTCTTCTGAAATCGTTTGGCTCAAATAAAAACGAATCGACAAAACACCGCTCGACTTAATATATGGCGAATAAAATCCACTACACCAATGACTCCGGGTAATTGCGCCTCTCCGCCGCGGCGGAGAGCGGAAGTCAGCAACGGCCACGGCAGCCGGCAGCCGGCGGATGGAAATCGACTCTGCGATAATCATCTCGTGCGGCGATGATTCGCTTCATGGGGTGAGTTTATGGTGTCGTGGTAGATATCCTCTCCGATAAGGATATCGTTTTTACCTACCACCAGAGAAACGTAAAGTATCTCTTGGTGGTATGTGTGCGCTTTTTCATATCTGTGTGGTTTACACGTGCTCGAGGGCGATGGGAAAACGAAACAGACAGGCGGTAAAGACAAAAGGGAGAAATGACCAAATGCGCCGTTGGTAATGCGGGTCATTGTTTACGCGATGCGTCGTCGCTATTATCGACGTTGGGAAAAAAAAGGTGCTAAAAGCAAATTGGATGTTTATGGCATCTCTGGCTGCAGTAGAAACCGGGTTCATGTTTGCATTAGGAAATGCTGGCGAATTTAGTTTCAACGTCTATTGCGCTAATTATATGCAGCTGCTTGGGTTGTTTATTGATGAGAAAAAAGGTCGCCAGCCAATGTGTATGAAAAGGCATTTGTTGTACACATGACGCGGCTGGGAAAATAGACGGGGCAATATTTATGGTCCCTGTCATGACGGTTACATTGAATGCAATCCGAATCATTTTGTTTACAGGAATTTGTACCGAATTCGTTTAGAATACCTGATAAGCAATGAAAGAAACCTTACGGAAAATTGTATGCGAAGAGATGCATGAAAAGGTAAGTTTTCTTTACAGGGATTTTAAGATTATAGATTCGATCTATATAATGCGTGAAGCATTTACAGGTACCAATGCTGGTACATTAGCTAACTTAAGGGAGTTGGCTAGTAGTTATGGCGGTTTTTTCAGATAAGTGGACCGTGGGGTTTGGCGGAACCGCAACAGTATCGCCGGAATCCTATGGAGGATCAGCGTTCTTTTTTTGCACTTGGTGCGAGTTAGAGAAATTGGCTTCAGCGTCGATTGCGCTAATTACATGCAGCTGCTTGGGTTATTTATTGTTAGGAAAAAAGGTCGCCAGCCAATGTGTATGAAAAGGGATTTGTTGTACACATAAATGAAGCTGGGAATAGGCGACGCAATGATCATTATCCCTGGTTGGGATTGTTACATGATATGTGAACCGATAAGTTTTCTTTTCAGTGATATGCTGTTTGGAACAGAATTCTTAAGAGGAATTTTGAATTCAAATAAATGAATGTAGATAAGAATTCTCTTACAGGTACTTTTAGGTTATATAATTGGATCTATTTGATGAGTGAAGCATTTAAGGGGCTAATTGCGATTGCATTAGCGAAAGCTTGTGCAGACTGGGTTGTAGGGATGCGGTTTTTTTAGGAAAGCGAACCGTGGGGTTTGGCGGAACCGCCACAAGATCTTCCAATTCGTGGTTATGAAGTTTCCTCCATTGTCCTGGCTCCTCGTCATATTTACCACCAAAGATGCCCCTTAAAACTTTATTCTCGAATACGCGAAATTTGTTCTCTTCCGTTTTGTTAGAGCCCATGTTTCGCATACGTATAGAACAATCGGCATGATTATGGTTCTATAAACGCGGAGCTTTATATTACGTGATAGCAGTTTGGATTTCAGCAGTTTACTGACTGCGTACCAACTAGCGTTACCGGAGTGTAGTCTTTTGTTAATTTCCTTCGACATTTCGTTACTGGCCGTCAGTATCATTCCCAGATATTTAAATTCTTTAACTTTTCCAAATATGTTCCCTGAGTTCCACCTGCTCTCGCCGTAATCATGTATTTTGTTTTGTCTTAATTTATTTCTAGGCCCACCTCTTCTGACGCTTGCACGATGATTTCACTGTTTTTACTTACACTTTCTAGGTTATCGCCCGAAACGGCGATGTCATCCGGATATGCGAGCACTTGTGTGAGCCCCTTCACGGATGATCCGGCCAAGTTGTCGTCTTGTACCTTTCTGATAACATACTCGAGGACAAGGTTAAAAAGGCATGGTGAGAGCCCATCTCCCTGCTTTAGTCCGTCCCGGATTTCAAATGGTTCTGAGAGGAGGCTTTCTATTCTAACTCGCCCTTTGTTTTCGTTCATGCAAATTTGAATGAGGGCGGCATATTTTTTCGAGATTCCCAGCTCAACTACAATATGGTAGAGCCTTTGCCGTGCGACTGAGTCTTAGGCTGTTTTGAAGTCAACGAACAGTTGGTGAACCGTCTCTCCGTATTCCCACTTCTTTTTGAGCAGTTGCCTTACTGTGAACATTTGGTCGCTTGTTGACCAGTTCCTACGGAATCCGCGCTGGGAGCCTCCCAGTATTTGTTCTGCGTACGGTGTGATTCACACCAGTATGACATTTGTTAGTATTTTGTATGTGGTTGGGAGCAATGATATTCATCTGTGGTTTTCGCAGTCGGATCTGTCGCCTTTTTTGAAAAAGGGGGTGACTATTGAGGGTTTCCATTCTTCCGGAGTGACTTCCTTATCCCATATTATTTTAAACAGTTGGTGGATCTGTGGGGAGGAAGTAATGTTATAGCGTTTGAAATAATAGTGAAGAAGATCGTGTGATTCGAACTGACGCTATGACAGCTCGAATCACGAAAAACATTTTACCTAAGCGTTACACACCAGGCTACTGACCGTGTTTTGAATTTGCTTTCCAAACTCGACTATACTCCAACTGATGTGAATTATTTTTTATTTATCGCTTGGTATACGGTTCTGATGTATTTTCTTATTCGATTTTTTCCTTCGGTGCTTCTTCACTATTTTGCTAGTGAATTGTGTGTGTATCTGTTAGAATCGCTACAATGTGCCTAACACGGACACTGGGTTGACTTCCTCCTCCATCATATTAATTGGTAATTGGCCCACCGTCGCAACAAGAGAAAACACGAAACAGGATCTCACAACACGACATCCACGAGGAGCAAGTTAAAGAAAACACACTGAAGAAAGCACATTGTGCGAGTCAGGGAATTTTATGGGAGAAAAACGTCGCCAGCCAATGTATACATAAAGAAATTTATCGTATACATGAATGAAGGTGGGAATAGGCGACGCCGTAATAATTATCTCTGGCTGGAATGGTTACATGATATGTGAACCGGGGTTTTTCTTTTCAGGATAATTTATGATAAGGAAAGTAAGAGCTCTTACAGGGGATTTGTAAGCGAAGGAATGCTTGAAAAGGTAAGAATTCTCTTGCAGAAGCTTTACGACTATAGCTTTGCTCCAATTAATGCGTGTAGCATTTCCAGGTGCCTAATGCGATTGCATTGGCGAAATTATATGGGAAGATGGGTGTTATGGGGGTTTTCAAGGAAAGCGTGCCGTGGGGTTTGGCGGAACCGCCACAGATCTTTCGAGGGGTTGCCTCTCCTCCATGCTTCACAAGCTCTGCCATTATGCAGTCGACTCCGGGAGCTTTGTTGTTTTGCTATTGATTTATTGCGTCTATAATTTCGTTGAAAGAGGGCTCTGGGATGTGAGGCTCGGCTGTATGTACGTCTGGTGCGTTTATTTGTGGTTGATGGATGCGCACATTGAGCAGGTTTTCAAAGTACTGCTTCCATCTTGTCACGATATTATTTGTTTCTGTGACCAGACATCCATTTGCGTCTCGAATTATTTTGGCTCTCCCTCGGTAGCCATTTCTAATTAAATTTATGGCGGAATACATACCTTTGATGTTCTTTGCTCTGGGATAGTCTAGGAGTTTTTCGATCCGAGTCTTCTCCCATTTGCGTTTTTTGCGTTTGAAGATTCTCATTGTGTCTTTCCGAATCGTCGCGTATCTTTCTGCGTTGACTTCATCATATCTTTCTAAGTGGATCACTCGGAGGCGTTTACGTTCTTCGATCTTCGCCCTGCACTCATCGTCAAACCAAGATTTGGACCCAATTGTTTTCTTAAATCCTAATACATTTTGGGCTGTTTGTTTGATTGTGTCTCTGATCGATGTCCATTTAGTATCCACACTTTTGGCTTCCTCTTCCTCACTGCTCCCATTCTCTAGAATGCTAAATCTATTTGTTAGTTCGTCTTAATATTCAACCCTTTTGCGCAGGTCTTTTAGTTGATCAATGTGGAACTTTTTGCTCGTCTCCCGTGACTGCCCATGTGGGTTTGCTACAAGCCGACTTCTAATTTTGCTCATCACTAGAAGGTGATCGGAGTCGCAATCTGCTCCTCTATATGATCTTACGTCGAGGATATTCGAGTGGTGTCTTTTGTCTATGAGGAAGTGGTCTATTTGGTTATGCGTTACACCGTCGGGTGATATCCATGTGGTTTTATGTATTTGCCTGTGCTTGAACATCGTGCTTTTCACTACCAGATCGTTTGACGCTGCGAGCGTGATAATTCGAATTCCATTATCATTTGAAACGTCGTGTAGACTTTCTTTACCTATTGTTGGTTGGAAGATATCTTCCTTTCCAATTTTCGCAAAGAGGTCCCCGATGAGGATTTTAACATCGAATGATGAGATCCCATCAAATACTTCCTCTAGGGTCTCGTAGAAGGTTTTTCCGTTTTTCTCTACGTCTTTTTTTGCCGAGTCGGTGTTTTCTTGATGATTTGTTCCCTTATGGTAGTGTCGGCACATCACACCTACCCCTATCGGGTTTTTGTGAGATTGTTTTTTGTATATTGATCATTCATTTTGTGGAAATAGTCTGGGATTTCAAATAGTCCGCCGTAACAGAGTCCCTCTTTGATATGGTAGGGTTTGCTTACTGCTCTGATTCGCCCTGTTGTCAGAGAGGGGCGGTTATAATACAGCCGGTATACCCGTGGCTGCAAACCATCCAATTGGCACGGTGACACGTAACACCCTGGATTAGGGGTGGTAGATCTTTGTGTGTTACTCCTCGCTAGCCGGTCTGATATGGGTGGCCCTACTGGAAGCATATGCTTCCGCCAGCATAGCCTGAGTGATTCATTGTAGTTTAAGCCCCCGCACCACATCAAGATTGCTACCAAACGGGGGAATTTAATTTTAAGTTAAAAAAAAAAAAATCGACAACGTTTTTGTTTAGTTTTTCTTTGTTAATAAAATAAACATAATTAAAAAATAAAAATAAATAAGTTCTGTCATCGAAAGGCAAATTGCACAATAGACATGTAAATTTTAACGTAGAGCGTCTGCGTAGGACCAGAAGGTTATAATATAAGATAATTAAGTTAGAATTTAAGTATTTTTTTTCTAGCTATGTTGGAAAAATGAAAATGAAAATAAAATGGATATCTGGCTTTTTATTTAATGACAGCTCGCTGAAACGATATATATGGTATGGTTGGCACTTCTCAAATGAGACGTTGTGACTTGACAAAACTACGAAATAGGTAAAACTTTACCTGTTTGAAAGCCATCGTATGATTGGGATGTTACTTGCTACGGAAAAAGCTCTCTATTTTTATTGATATCATCTCGAGATTCAATTAATTAAGTAATTATTTGTTAATATACAAACATGTGATTATGTTGTTGATAAGCTGACATTTTTAAACACACTTGTGTCATTTTAAGATCGCAACTTATTACGATAAGACATTTATTTAGAGCAAAATCCAGTTGTAACCAGACAATCTGATCGAAATACGTCTTCTTTAACAAATTTGCATTAATCTCAAATAATTGATCTCTCCAGATGCCCTCCTCTTTGCTTGGATTGAACCCAAGTCATTGTAATGATATCTCTAAATACCAGGAGGTATACCGGATTTCAAACTGGCTCACCCGAGATAAGGGACTCTTAATGAAAGGCATCTTATCGGTTGTTATTAAAATACTTTCCTATTTGGAACCGCTACTTACTTTACGAATGTCAGAGAATAAAACTTTTCTCAGTCATCTAATGAGTGCAACTATGTTGAGATGTATTGTACCACGTTTTAGTTATAGAGATTTCATTTGAGGACTCTATTTATTGAATCGTATGATTTTGTTATATTTGATTAATAAACAATAGATAACATACCATGAAAGATGAATCAGATCGAGTGTTAAAAATTGAGACACGAGTTTTTTGAGATGTTAACATAATTTTATTATATTTTTAATGATATCTTTTCCATTTTTCTTTCAATAGGAAGCCCCATGAATTTAGGCTCTTCGCTTGCAAAACTTACTCAATGGCTTGAAAAAAGTAAAAAAAAAAACAACTATTCCGAAGAATAGTAATATAATGTGTTATTGTCTCTAAAAAATAAGACCAATTTAAAAAAACTTTTTTTTAAATTGTTTGCGATAAGTATAGTAATTTTATGCAGCATACATAGAAAATAACATTTGCCAGCGGTGGTGTTTAGTAGGGGAGGTTCTGAGTTATCTCTGGACATAATATAAATTATTGAATAATATTGAATTGGCAAGACAGTTTTTTCGGTTTATGGGTATATAGAGCGTTGAAGCTGCTTTAAAGACCTCCTGTCTGTGTTATTGTTTATTTTCGTTTGCTTTTTGATAACACATCGGTTTTTTCATAAGCAAATTGTGCACGTTTTTGTTTTAGGTGTCGGTTTAGGGAGGCTTTTCAGGAGACTGGAAATAATTTTACAATTTAATTTAATAGGCTAAAACAAACTATTACTGTTGCAAAACGCCAATAAAATCCCGAAAAGTCGACGATGAGCCGTCTCGAAGGACGAAAGATGTTTCGCCAAAAGATCCGCAAACTGAATGGAAAGCGGTTACCTGGTGGTCGGGGAAGACTCACGGGAATCTGTGCCGCCAGATTCAACCAACAACCTAGATGGTGGGGTAGAACCGAAGCACTTTTGCTCCGTTGAGGTGATGATGGAGGTTTTTTTTATATATATATGAACAATAAATAGGTTGTTCACATCTTTATGTATACATTATTATTATTATTATTATTATTATTATTATTATTATTATTATTATTATTATTATTATTATTATTATTATTATTATTATTATTATTATTATTATTATTATTATTATTATTATTATTATTATTATTATTATTATTATTATTATTATTATTATTATTATTATTATTATTATTATTATTATTATTATTATTATTATTATTATTATTATTATTATTATTATTATTATTATTATTATTATTATTATTATTATTATTATTATTTTTTTTTTTTTTTTTTTTAATAATAAACAAAAATTTCAAAACGAAACGAAAAGGTAAATAAAAATAAACGGCAACAAAATTAGTAATAAACGTAATGGGAGAATGTGGCCAGGGGTAGGGGGGACAAGCGGAAGGAGAACGTTGCGCTTGAGAGGCATACTATATCTGAGGAAGTGAAGTCGTCTCCTCGTTGAGAAAGCCACCACCATTTGGGAGATGTTCGATCTTTGGCTGATTTATCTCTTTCACTGATCGCCTTGCATGCGGTCTGGGCGATTGGAGATATCACTATCATGGACAATTCGTTTGTCCCTGGCACCACGGAGAGCGTGGTAAATAATCGGCACTCCATGCACGTCTTGGATAAAGCCTTTTTGATCCAAGAAAGGGAACGCTTCTGGGGAATAAACCCATTCTGAAGCGTATTCTCCAGATACATATTGTTGGGATAGAATGCTCCCGAAATAAGATTATTGTCACTGCACATTGCCCTTGCTGTGTGACCACGAATAATTTTAATTATGAAATTGTCTATCCTATTTAACCCTGATTTGTTACACAGGATTTTGTTGTGATAGAATTTTTTGTATTGCGACTCTGGTGTTCTATAAAGTCCGAGGCAGGAATTCAAACACTGCCGTTCGAACACACGAAACTTCTCCATACAAAGTGGAGATATATTATACCATACTGGGCAGCCATAAACCAAAACTGATCGGATGAATGCCGAGTACGAAATTATGTTAACTCTGGGGTCAAGAAGACTACTTCGGAATGGACTTCTTGTCATAGAATATGCGCTTTTAGCGGCGGAGAGGGACGCTACTATGTGCATGCCAAAATATAAATACTGGTCTAGGCAGATACCACGGTATCTAACTACAGTTTTCACTTGCAGTGGAAGGTTATTGTTACCTACAATAGAAAAGTGTTTCCAGTTGTATTTTGTATCCCTCGAGGCCCTGGATAGGGGCGTTCTGAAAAAGATAGTCTTGGTTTTCTGGAAATTAATCCTTAATTTCCAGTCGTGGCAAAAATGTTTCATTTTGTTGAAGTCATCTTGAAGGTGCCTATTGATGACGTCTATTTTTCCTCCTTTTCTGTACACCACTATGTCATCGGCATACGAATTGGCGTTTTCGAGAGAACTCACTACATCACTAGGGTAAATACTGAATAGAATGGGAGACTTCACAGCTCCCTGCTGCAAGCCATTTTCAATTTGGAAGGTCTTGTTGGAGAGTATGTCCCCGCATTTCACCACAAATTGTTTGTCCATTATCATATCATAAATGATGTATAGCAGATATTGCGGCATACCCAGGTTTGTTAACTTATAGACAAGTCCTTCTAACCATACGGTGTCGAATGCCTTTTCAAAGTCAACCAAACAGGCACCTGTACATTGTCGCTTTGCCTTGTTCCACTGTATATCGGAAACAAGTTTCGCCGCTGCATGAACTGTATCATGTCGCGCTCGAAAGGTAAACTGCTTGTTGGGGATGATATTGTTTTCATCACACCAACCAATCAGTTTGTTTATAATTTTTTCGAATACCTTGGTGATGTTGGGAGGCAGGCTGATCGAGCACAGATTAGCTGGATTGCTCTTCTCCTTACCCTTTTTGGGGATAGGGTGGACTACTGCAGTCTTCCAATGGGTTGGATAGTGTGCATTGTTTAGAGCGTTGTTAAACAAAGTAGTGTAGTAAGTGCCTTAGAACCACATTTGGAACGCTTTCTATTCCGAATGATTTCTTATTTTTTATTGATCTAAGTATCTTTCTAAGTTCATCCTTGCGCAGAAACATATTGGTATTTTTATTTCTGATGGCAGAATCCGCTCTATTATTTTCGCCGGATGTGATTAAACTACGGTTTCCAGAACACCAATTGTGAAGTTGATTGCGCAGCAAGCAATGTATTTGACGGGCACTGCTTTCAATTTCTGTGTTAGCATGAACTGATTTGTTAACTCTGTACACTGCTTCGAAACTGGCTCCAATTGAATTCGGTTTCTTTTGCGGATCTTCGACTATTATTACTTCATCATTGGAGTTGATGTGCTCTAAGGTGAGTCCTGCGTTCAGCATTATCTGACCATTCTCAGGAGTCCGTGGAATTCGGAGACAAGGAATGTCATTGTGATCTTTTCTTCGACATATTTTCTTGATATGTGAGAACATATTCGGTCCGTTTGCTTGGACAACTCGAATTCTGTTGCTCCACTTCTCATTTATTACTGCTCGGTAATTATCCTGGATCAGTTTTTGAAGATTTTTAATCAAGAACTGGATTGTTTTGATTTCATTGCTATTTGGGTCACTGAACTTCCTATAGCACAATTTCAGCTTTGAGAGCAGGGTGCTCTTTTTCCTATAAAAAGCATCGATAGTTGCATTTCTGTATCGGAGGGTATAGCCATCTATATGAACTACTAAACCGAACTTTATGCTCCTTAAAATGCTTTTTAAAACGTATTGAATCTCTTCCTACTTCACTTAATTCAAACTCAATTTCTTTATATCTGCTCTCGTAGAACATTAATCATTATGTGTCAAGTATCTTCTTTTATATATAATCGTAAAACAAAAAGTGTCACAAAATTAACCTACCCCAACATTAACCTTAACCACTAAAAACTTATAATAAAACTTTAACCTTAAACGCTGAATATAAAACATTAACCTCAAACCAAATGACACACGCCTAAGACTTAATTCACATACTGGTAAGAAAGAATCCCAAACCACGGCGCCAGCGCAACAGCGCAATCATACACACCAAAAATATACCCAGACAAGGGCATATCCCAAAACCACCAAAATCTATACACTTTCAAACAATTCCCGATAACAATTTCACCCAAACGGCGATGAATCATTATCATCCAAACCGACGAACAACAGCAGCTCTCATTCCAAGGTCATATCTTCCCTCTCGCTCTAACGCCGTTTTTTTTTTAAGGTGAAAGGCCAAAGGTCAACGGTCAAAGGCCAACGGTCAAAGGCAACGGTGATTATGTCGCCGGCGGATTTCCCAGCATGATGTCAAGCGTCACTTCCTGGCCCCGAATCCCCTAATTCCTACTACTCTCAAGGTCGAAATTGTGCCCGTTTCGGGATTTTTTTCCGTTATTTTCAATTTTTGTTTTCGTTTTTTTTTTGTTTTTTACTCTCCGGCGTTTTACATTCTTTTTTAAATTTTTTTTTTGTAGGTCAAAGGTCAAGGGCAACAATGACGCCACGGGGAATCCCCCCACGATGGCGTCACGGGGGATTTCTCGGGGTGACGCCACGGGGGGAATTCCCGGGATGACGTCACTGGGAATCCCCAAAATGACGTCACTTCCTGGCCCAGAATCCCCTGATTCCTACTACTACTTAGGATACCAATGTTTTTCTACCGCCGTGTCGTGATCCACGCCACATCTAATGGAGGAAATCGCTACAGACGTTCTGACAAAAGGATTGTCGCGGACCAAACATGGCAACTATTGGGGGGATCGAATTGGTTTCAAGCGACGTACACAATAACTTTTGAACCAATAGAGTAAATGGGAATCGAAAACCTATCCCAGGGGGCGTTTCCATACTTAGTATGATCGTGTTTCTCATTTTTTTTCCGGTTTCTTTGGTAAAAAAAAATTTAATATTCAAGGGAAATTAATTTGTTTTAATCAAAATATTGGCCATCGGCTTCTACACATTTCGCCCATCTTTCAGGTAATTTATGAATAACATGCCAGAAAAACTGCTTGTCTTTCGTGGCAAACCATTCGGCGAGCCATTTTCCTACTTCCTCGAAATCGCTGAAGTGCTACCCTGCGAGTGCGTACCCCATTGATGCGAGAAGGTGAGAGTCAGATGGCACCGAGTCTGGGGAGTACGGCAGGTGCAGAAGGATGTCCCATCCAAGGAATTTCAAGGTGTCTTTCATTAGTTTTGCTGTGTCCTGCGTACTTTTTGCAGGCGCAATCTTTTAGTTATACCGGAAAAAACGTATGCATACACCTAATAGTGACCTTCTCCATTGCTCGTAAACGTCTGCAGATTGTTTCTTGTGACACATGTAATGCTTCTGCTAATTGCCGTTGTGTTTGAGTTGGGTCATCATTCAACAACTCCTGCAATTGCTCCTCTTCACACTTTTGTGGACTACCAGAGCGCTCACTGTCTTTCACACTGAAATCACCACTTTTAATTGGTCGAAACCACGCCTCACATGTTCTAATTGATGGAACGTGATCACCACATGTTCTACAACACTCGACATGATCACTGAACGATAAAACAAAGACGATCGTTTTTGGCGGACTCAACTTGTGTGTGTTTGTAGTTAAATCTCAGACGAACAAAATGACATATGTGTCAAAGTAATACGATGCGTACTTTTCGCTGGCACCATCTCTTAGTTAAACTTAGTTAAAACTTGTACATTCACCTAGTAGATACTCCTTTGCTTTTGCTTTCCGCTCTTCTGCGTTTATGAACAAACTCGTCAAGCCAAAAATAAGCCTTTTCCCTGAAAATTAGTTTCCATTAAAACAATGGGCCAAGTTTCTAATTGTTCTAGATTCCAACCAGCGCCTGGTTTTCAAAGTCAGTTTGGAGAAGTTGGTAGCGTTGTTCAAGCTTCAGTCTATTCACTGTGGTTTGTCAGAGTATATTAATAATAATTGTCAAACATTGAGCGCAATATGGCAGCCCGCTTCATTGACAACCCCTCCCGTAAATTCTATCGACACAAAACAAATCACCATGTAATTTTAAGTTGAAAAATTCCAAAACTCAGGTATTTATTGATCCATCACCTAACGTATTAACACAAACATCTTCAGCCCATTTTTGCTTTATTAATTTGCTTTCAAAATACGAGTACTGTAATTTATCAGATATTTTAAAACGCATTATATGAGAAATTACAATTTCAATTTGGCAAACCAAGTTCTTATAGTTTAAAGTGTATTTCCAGTCTCATCTGATCATTTATTAGATCCGGCAAAATAAAGTCTTAGGTATATATACAATTCCCATTCCCCTGTAACAGGATATAAGAGTATGATGAATGAATTCAAAGGGATTTCACCTTCAAGGAGTCGCCAGATGTTATTTGCTCCGTGGTAAACCACTGTTAACAAATCCCAAATGCTTCTAAACTAAAACACATTGACAGCTTAGTCATCATCTTACCTCTAAGGCGGATCTTACTGAATATCCTCTCAATCACGAGACGAAAACTTAGCTCGATAGCTATTTAATTAATTACATTATTGGCGTCATCGCTAGTCACTCTTCACTACTAAAACACGACTTGAGTCATTTCACTTCGTCTACCTCGGTCTATTTGAAGGTGTTGGATCCAATAACGTGACTACGCACGAGGTTCTTAATGAACCTCTTTAAACTAGTGAATCATTTAAGACAGGTTGATCTTTACCTTTCTATCGATGATGCCATTCAAAGCTTTCTTGATGTGAATTTCTCGTCTGTTGTGGTTCTTTTGTTATTTTGCTTTTTTTTCTAAGGTTAACGAGGTTTGTGGTTAGACGAGTTGTGACGAAAATTAAAAAAACACCATGGGGTTGGATGTTAATTTGCAGCTACCCAAGCTTAGATGATTGTTATTTGACGCAATGCCGACTCCAGAACTCGATTCCGGAGAGGTTTAAATAAATTTCACGTAACTTGTCAATTATCATAACCACTCTCGAACGTCGAAGAAAGTCAATAAGCGACACACCTCGAATGACGTAATTTGGTATTGGAGATAACGGAAAATTACTTAAGGCTTTAATTCGCACGTGCTGCTATTTCATCCTTATACTTTTTACCACTTATGCCTAGTGACGTTTTGTTCATATTCTCATAATTGAGTGACAGCGATGAATTGAGGGCAAACCCTGTGAATCAGCTTGGATGTGGATGGAAGGTTATTTTAGGAGCACCAAGTGTTGAATTATGGTATACACATTGACCTTTTAAGGGTATTACGTCAGAGGTGGTTCGCCCAATACTTGTTTTCGTGGGGATGTGTGACGTCATTGTTTCTAATATTCATCATGTACGTCACTCGTTCATGTGCCGGGCCCAGAGAAAATCGAGCACCATAGTCTAGCAAGAGAAAGTATGCATATACGCAGATTGATAACGTTTTTAGGAAATAGGCCAAACCACATTGACTTTAGTAGTTTTTGTGTTTTTTGTGTTCGTAACATTCAGAGAGAGAACTAGTTAAATGAAGTCAGCTTGAATGGATTGGTTGGTTTCAGAAAGGTAGATAGACAACAGTCTCTACGTTTCATATTTAGATGTTCGTCTTTCTGGTTTTTTAAAATGCTGAGGTAAAGGCAAGTAATTAAATTAACTGTGGTGCTTTGCTTTTCGCCGTAAGAATAGCATTTATTTTATCTTGGGGTTAAAGCCCTGTATGGTTTGTCCTTACTTGTAATCTACATTTGATAGGTAAAGTCAAAAATTATTTCTTAAAGTTTTTCTTTTATTTTAAGCTTGTTCTTTTAGGTTTTTTTCTCTTGTTTTTTCATAAACAGAAAATTTACGAATTTTGTAAAATGTTCTGTAAGAAATTTCAGTTAACAGATGGGATATACCATTATCTCTTAATGATGTACAATACGGTGGCGAATTCAATGAAGTGTTCCATATCAAGAGTTGCTCATATGTAAGGTCAAAAAACCAATATAATAAGCGTGCAAGTAGAAACTCGGCTTTTTTGCCGAATTAAACTTTCTTGGAAGAGATGCCTATACAAAGATCAATAATCGAAATATTCGCCATTGTTATTTATAGTCTTTTGCCATTTATCGGGTAGATGGTGAATACCTACGCGATAGAAACTTGGTGGTTTCGAAGCAAAATTGTCATCAAGCAATTTTCGCACATCCTCAACATTCGTAAGCCGCTGGTCATTCAAATAACATGACGTCGATCTCAATAAGTGGTAATCAGAAGGAGCCAAGTCTGAAGAATACGCTGCATACTGGAGAACTTCCCAGCTTAAGGAGAAGTTTAGTTCCTGGGTTCGTTTTGCTGTATGGTTCGTTTCACGTTAAAACGGAAAGAAAATACAAAATGTGAATTATTCTTAATGCGACAAATTTCAATTTATTTTGTAGATTACCCTTTTAATAATAATTCAAAAATATACTCCTTCATTTCTTTTATACTTTACAAAAAATCGATCTGTGGCGGTTCCGCCAAACCCCACGGTTCACTTACATAAAAAAACCCCCATAACTTCTCTCCAATCACATAATTTCGCTAATTCAATCGCATTAGCACCTTAAATGCTTTACGCATCTAGGGTTATCTAAGGTATAATCTAAAAAGCTTCAGTAAAAGAATTCTTACCTTTCCTTGCATCTCTTCGCATACAATTCCTGTAAGAGTTCTTTCTTACCTTATCATAATTTCCCTGTAATAAAATTCATCGGTTCGCATATCATACGACCGCATGTCAGGGAATCAAACCCTTGAGTTGGCTAATCCCAGCCTCAATATGTGTACATAAAAACTATCTATGCACACATCGGCTGTCGACCCTTGTAGCCAGCAATAAACAACCCAAGCAGCTGCATTCAATTAGCGCAATCGACGCTGAGCCAATTTCCCTAACTCGCACCAAGTGCAAACAAAGAACGCTGTTCCTTCATAGGCTTCCTGGCGATACCATAAACAATCCATATCGTTTGTGGTATCCTAAACGCAGTTTTCATTTAATGAGTGGGTGCTATTTATCCAGCTGACCCTCATTATCGAACGATGCATAGGTCGCTTTTCCCTTTGTATTGTAATTGCCCTGAATACATCCCTCATGACCTCGACGCATAATCAAACACAAATCATTAGCATCCCACGAAATTCGATTTGTTTGTTTCAACGAAGACACATCTCCTGGATGCACATTATGCCCCTTCTAGGTGTTTCAGATTCGTTATGATGGCTTCGACCCATGAAAAGAAGCGACGTACACATATACATGTGTACTATGACGATCTCCTTTATGAGAT
The DNA here is from genome assembly GCA_963931805.1 of Microdon myrmicae. Classification (NCBI taxonomy): domain Eukaryota; kingdom Metazoa; phylum Arthropoda; class Insecta; order Diptera; family Syrphidae; genus Microdon; species Microdon myrmicae. Next base: position 218,404,380 of record OZ007497.1, read on the forward strand.
CCGGCTATCACCACAGTGAAAGCGAATGCACTCAGAATTTCCTTAGCCAGCGAATTGAATCTGGAAGTCGAATTTCATCCGCTGACCGCAATGATCACGCCGCTTCCGCTCTCCGGCGGCTGCGGAGATGCCTAAATCTCTGAGTCGCGAGTTAACACCCCCTGCTTAAATTCAATAGTGCAAAAAAAATTAAATTCAAAAGTAAAAAACAAAAAAAAAAGAATCCATGTATCCAAAATCAATAAAAGGAATAATAAAGAACATCCAATACAATAGACTCAAAAAGTGCGTGTCAATTATTTACTTCTGGTGGTGCCGATCGATTAATGTGGACAACAAACGTGGCGGCGTTTCGTTCTTCCCCTAGGTGACATTTTGCTGTGTTTCTTTCGGTTGTTTTCGGCGAACAATTTTTGGCGGCACATAAATAAAGTGAATGATGGGGATGCGAAGGGAATCAGCGCCGTACGCCGGTGCACAGTGCTTCGCTCCCTACAGATCACCGGTGGTAACAGCACTCGCCCGTTGTCTTAGTCGAAATGTCTTGATACACCAACTGAACCTTGCAGAATTCACCGCAAACCAGTAACAGCCGTCCTCCAATACTCGTTATGCTTCTTAACTGCCGTAGTAGGTCATCGTACGTAACCGGTATTTGTTATTCACAAAACAGTTCGTCAGCTGGCAATGTTGATTTGATTGCTCTTCAGCCTTCTAATAGCACACTTCATATTAATACGACTTTAGGAAAGTCGATGTTGACTTCATGTTTGCCAGAGTCATCTTTCTGTTGCCTACCCCTGGTCGTTATATTAACGAGTGTCTCTTATCAGGGGGTGTTTGGCTTGAGTTGTTTTCTCTGCTGATGTGTTCTCGCAACACTGTATGTGGACGAGTATTTTTACCCAGCAACATCTCTTTGCACCTTCCTTGACCAGCGTGAATGGTCTTTTTTCTTCTATAGCATCACTTCGTCGACTGGATATAGATCAACCATCCGGCTTCTGAAGTTGGCGTCCTTGACGATTTTAATGTACACAATTCCGGCTAGTTGGTACATTCTCACAGAACCGACGCGGCTGGGAAGCTGGTGGAGATGTTCGTTGTTATCCGGAATTTGACTCAAATCGTGGAAGAACCTACGTAAGTACCGGATACTCGAGGTGCTTATACGAACATCCTGGATCTGTTTTTGACACCCGAGCCGAGAACTCATATCGTGGGAGTAGATGCGCCACTAGGAAACTCAAAGTACTGTTTCATATCGGTTGCGCAACCATTTGCATTTCAAAAGAATAACCGACCTTAGCAGCTTCGCTATATATTGAAGTTTGGGCCTCCTAACTGGGAGGATTTGCGATATTTCTTCGCATTCCTTCCGTGGTCGGACGTGCTTTTACATCGATACCTCCTTTCCTTATCCGCTTCCTCTCCATCCGCCCGCACTGTACTCTGACACTTGAGGGTACTCGCCCTTGCCCGACACCCCTTTCCAGCCGACTGGTTATTGATCCCCTCATACCATGAACTGTTAAAATCACACAACAATCCATCAATTCATCTGATAGTCGCTACGCCTTATCTAAACTTAGAAATAAATTGGGCTACGAAAATGTTCACCTCTATCTTTCGTACCTCCATGACAAATCTGATTTAATCTGCTATGAAGGTAAGACGTAAACCAGCGTCCCAGTTTCCAGTCAGTAGGAAGGTCTGCCTCCAGATTTCCCTAGCCCGCGCAACCTGTTTATGCATTTCCATAAAAATTTCAATATGCTCCCACCAATAGTGTTGAAAGATCTCTCGGCCTTTCGTCTATATATTCACAAGAAAATAACCTTTTCCAAAAGCAAAAACATTTCTTTCCCAAGGATAATTAATGTTTTCAGTGCATTACCTGGAAATGCCCGCAAAGAATTTTCCTACGAGGGCATTCATGCATGTATCAATGCATCTCTGCATTAGCGACCCAGAATCGAATTTCCAATTAGTGTACATATTCACACTAGAGTTCGGCACTTGTGCCGCCATAGATGCCATGTACAATTGACACAGATGGTATATACAAACCGTTATTGTATAACCATCTAATCTGCTTTGCAATGACTTGGAACTATCGACACAGCTGCAAGCTCTTTACCCAGATATGCTCCTTTGTTTGAATCTCCAAACAAGCATCGACTTCGCGCATAGCCGCCGGATTGTATTCAAAGCATAAACAATGCAAATATAAAATCCGTTTCCCACACACGAATTTCCCTGCATATACAAATGCTAGCAAGGGATTCGTTTGGTCCACCAACCCATTGGCACCTTTTCCCAATGGCTATTTGCCTATTTACATAAGGGCGTCACTCACCTAAGACTTTTATGATGCCCTCGTCCTATATTTGCTTTTAGCACATCTCTTCGATGCATCGTCGTCTATTTATTTAGCCGCGATGCACATCATAAACCATGATCGCCCCGATTCCTTTCTCCTTGCCGCCTGCCTGCTTTGTTTTTCCATAGCCTTCGCGCACTAGTAAACAACACCGATCTGAACGATCACACACATACCACCATGATCTCCATTACGAGATCTGGTTTTCTATTCCACCAAGTGAGACTTTACGTTTCTCTGGTGGTAGGTAAAAACGATATCCTTAGTGGAGAGGATATCTACCACCACACCACAAACTCACCCCATGAGCGAGTCGGCTCTGCACAAGCCGTTTATCGTAGAGTCTTATTACATCTGCCGATCACGCTGGTCGCGCGATACCCCGCTCCCCGGTACAACCGGGGACGCGAAAATTTACACTAGTCGAGTCGAGTGAGCGCGTGATTAATACCAAAGTAATTCTTTCTTCTGCCTGAAGAATAGTCACCACCAGTAGTGTACACCGCCTTATATTTTTGCGCATCCGTGTCATCGTCAGTGAAAGTAGAATCTGTTTCCCATAAGCTAATTTAATACCGTAAGATCAGTTTTAAATAAAAAGAACCTCAGTAAACTATAAGTTCAATAAAAAATCATTCGAACGTTAACCCTGTGTGTTTAATTTCTGGGCTGTGGTATCCTGGTTGTGTCTATCTCTCCCTTTGGGTATTTTGCGAACTATCATCGGCGGACCTTGTAGCAGTTGTGGAATTGTGTCAGCGGAACTTTGATTTAGCGGGAGTGGGTTGATAGTAGAACTCTCGCCCATACTGGCGTCGCGACTATCGTACCCCACACGTCCCTTATTCTCGACATAGGACATCGGTATCATCGCCTCCATGGTAGAATCGGAAACTCCATACTCTTCGGAATAAGAGGAATAATTTGTGGAACATTTTCCTAAGAACACGCTTTTTCCTGGACTACTCCAACTTTCTCGGTTCCTTTTACTACAATTATCTCAAAAAAACACAAAACAACCCGATGAATGACCCCAAGTCTTTTTTCCACTTTATTAACTATAAACGTAAATCCGATGGTAAATCCAATATTTTCGCTTCTTTCTTTAAAAAATCCTTCACGGACGACTCTTTCGAGCCTAACCCTATTTAGCAAGTCCGGAGGTTTGTTAAATTTCCCATGATAATTTGTTTTTCCGGGCAAGGTTATTAGCCTTGCGCCTTTGCCATCACCAAGACTAAATAATATAAATATTATAAACAGCAGGACAAGTCATCACATCCAGAGTTGTCTATGTGCCCGACATATTGTATAAGAATCATTCAATGTGTGTTTGGGCAAAATGGAATTTACTTCGACCTTGTGCGCCCAAATTGATTTTTAGGTCTGGAATCGGGCGCATCTACTATATTTTTGATACATTCTTGTTTTTTTTTTCTAAATTTGTTCATGATTAACGAATATTTTAATTATTTGACAATGCACAGATGTGAATAATTAGTGATCTAACTTTATACGTAGAAGTGAGTGAAATACAAGGAAAAATGTGTCTTCCAAAAGTGATTGTGGATTAGATACAAAAATTAATTGCTAATACTTATAAGACATATTGGTGTAGATTGATGTTAACGAATAGCTACTGTTATTGTTTCTACAAAGTTTCGCAATGAGTTAATTTTATGTTTGTATTATCGGACTCTTCAGCTGTTGCAGAGGCTAAAACAATAACCACCCACTTGCGTGCATTTTAAAATAATTCTCCCCTATACGCTTTTTATTGTACTTTGAACCCCTAATTGGACTTTGTACTTATAATTGGTGATGAATATTCAATAAATATTTTTTAGCGTCTATTTTTAAAATTCAAGCGCAAATAATATTTTTAGGTTCCACCATGACACAAGTTCAAAAACACAACGCGCAGAACTTAAGGCGAATAAGATAATTCCTTGGCCAATATTTTGTAGTTCTTACGTCAAATTTGAAGGTGCAATAAAAATACGGTTGGTAATTTTTAAACGACAATATTGTGTATAAAAAAATTAATAATTGACGCTATTTGCATTTTTACTTCTGTTACAGTACCAGAAAATGTAGCGTTGACTTAGCTTAGTTGGAAGAGGAGTATATCATATGCTTATTTACCATCAACACTAATAATGCTACAATATATAAGATTTATTGCAAAGAACCTAATACGTTTGGAAATATCATACCAATTTAGACTCGAATCAGGTATTGTGGGTCAAGTTAGGATAATATATTCATTTTCTCTTTTCCTTTTTGTTATTATTTGAATTACCATGAATTTTAAGTTGCAAGAAACATTCGACTCATTTGTTTTAAGTTTTTTTTAGTTTTAAAACCACATTTAGTTCCAATACAATCACGGATTTTACTTAAGACTAAATGTAACATTCTATTTTATACATATCAATCTTACATTAACTTCGCAAGCATTCTAAATTAGGCAATACCTTTTTTTGTCTTATGCACTTCGGCGTACAATTACTTTTGTTTTTTATAACGTATGATAGTAATCGACATCTAAGAAGTATTTCCTTTAAAACTTTCGCTTTGTTTGCAATATATACATATTTTTTTGAGTTGGCTGGTAAAAATTAAAAACCGAAATAAGACGTACAAACATAAACAAGAAATAAAAAATAAATTATTAGGAATGGGGGGTGGGGAAGGATAGCGCTGCGCCTGAGAGGCTTACTCTATTTGGAGACGTATAGTGTTTTCTTCGGCACAAATAATAAGATCGCTTTTTTGATGATTCATCTCTTTCTTTCTTATAGTAAAACGCAGGCGATCTGGAACATTGGAGATATCGCTATCATGGAGAATTCGTTAATCCCTGGCACCACGGAAAGCGTGGTAAATAATAGGGACTCCATGTTTGTTTTGGATAAGTCCTTTTCTATCCAAGAAGGGGACGGCTTCTGGGGAAATAAACCCATTCTGGAGAGTACTCCCCAAATAAATATTACGCGCGTAACTAAATTCTCGCTGTTTTTTCTTATGAAAATGTAACTTTATTGTGAAAAATTGGTTATAAATCATTCGGAGAATTGCCCATCGCTAGCTACAACTTTTTCCCATCTTTCTGGCAGAGCTCGAATACCGTTACGGTAGAAGTGTTCATCTTTTGAGGCTATCATCATCATCGTCATCATCATCATCATTATCATCATCGGCACTACAACCGGGAACTGATCTTGGCCTATTTAGCAAGCCGTGAAGCTTGTTAAATTTTCCATAATGATTTGTTTTTTTCGGGCAAGGTCATTAGTCTTGCGCCAGAGGCTCCCCGACGGGGAATCGAACCCCGGTCTCCCACGTGACAGGCGGGTATACTAACCACTATACTATCGAGGTGCCCATCCACGTATTAAAACTTTTTTTTATGTTTTCATATGAGCGGAACTGCTGATTAGCCAGACTATAGCGTTTGCGATGAAAGTGAAGAACGTGTGATTCGAACCATGACGGCTAGAATCGCCAAAAGATCGAATCAATGCTCACACATCAGGCCACCGCCGTGTGTACGAATTCGATCGTAATTCTCAAGTACACTCAACTGATTCATTTTCATTTTTGCAACATTTTTTATTTCGTTTTATATTCTTAGTTTCTAATTTATATGCTAGACAAAAAATTTTTAAATTCTAGCTTAATTATCTTATATTGGGTTTTCCAATAGGGAATTGACAACTTTTTTTCAGTAGTAAATGTTTATAATTTATATACGTTGTTCGTTCGTGTACTTAACCATGATAAAAATGTTGAGTTTACAGAATAAATTGACAGTAACAGTTTGATGATTAGTGAAAGGGTGCGTTTACAAATTCAATTCAAAGTTGTCAAGTCCCTTTTGTATAACCCTAGGGTTTTCCAATAAGGACTTGACAAATTTTTTTTGGTAGTAAATTTTTATAATAAGCAGACGTTTTTTGTTCATGTACTTAACTATGATGAAAATGTTGAATTTACTGAATAAATTGACAGTATCAGTTCGATGATTAGTGAAAGGGTCCGTTCACAAATTAAATTCAAAGTTGTCAAGTTCCTATTGGAAAACCCGATATTATAACTTACTGGTCCTACACAGGCACTCTAAAGTAAATATAATAAGACAATTGTGCAATTTGCCTTTCGGCTACAGGACTTTATTTGTGGCTTTAGTTGTGATTATTTGCCTAACAAAAAAAAAATCGAAAAACTTTGTGCTACATTTTTTTTTTTGATTTACTTAAAAGAACTTAACTTAAATCTTATGGTACCCTTATTCTAAAAAAGATAAATATGTGCCAGCTGGCAGATAATGCAGTGATTCTACCGAGATTGGTAATCAGGTCTTTAATTGCCATTCAACCACCAGAACTGTTGGTGCTATTTGATATTATCATCCCGGTCTCTTTGGGAGATAGCCCTACTGAAACGCAAGAGCTCTTCTTCGTTGCGCGTGACTTCTCGGCCGTAGCACAATCGCCCGTCTACGGATGATCTACTTATATGGTAGATCAGGGGAATTCCGGATCCATTTTGTATAAATGGATCCGGAATTTTTTGTCCAAATCAAGGAACGCCGCTGGTGGAACTGTGGGGGTTCTCTATACCACATGGAGAACCAACCCATAATGCCAACCAATTCCCACCGCTAACAGCGCGTCACCCTAACCTAACCTATAACCCATTTCACCAACATGCAAAAACACATCCCAATATGCAACAGCATCCACCCCCCAATCTGCAATTGCATACATCCCCAACCTACCAAGAACCCATTTCCCAAAATTGCTTCGGTTAATTCTCTATCTAAATTACATTCCTTGCTCGCGCCCAAGCAATCCTAATTTCCCCCCAAAATTATGTCCTGTAATAAACGCATATTCAAATCTACAACCGAATACTCACCATCTCCATCAGCTACATCGAGCTGCACACATTTTTCCAAAACCCGCTTCGGCTAATATCCCATCTAAATTATATCCCTTGCTTGCAACCAACCAATTTCAATTTCCCCCGAAAATCATTCCGGCTCGCTTCTTGCTTAAACTATCTCCTCGCTTGTAACTAAGCAACATTTAGTTCCCCCGAAAACCATTTCGGTTCCCATTCCATCTAAACCATGTAGAACCACGCCAATTCCCTCTTACTGGCAAGCCAACAGCATGATGCGTCGCCTTTCTACGAAACGACCATCGCAACGATCAAGACCCTTGACCATACTTGGCTATGCCGCCGAAACCAATTTCCCGGTACACACAACCAAATAATCCAACTCAGCCTATACTGCGATGATTCCCCGGAACTTAATCCCCTATACAGGTATAGCAACCCTTTTCAAAGTTCCTAGTTTCAGGGAATTCGATAAACAATGTAATGCTAGTTGTAAAGCAAATGATCGTGGATACAGACAAAACCCCAAGTGCGGATATCGAGGAAATAAAGACCAATTATAACTAAGCAACCCCGAGTGTTTTATTTGTAGTGTTTCCCCCTCGCGGATGACAGTTTCGCATCAGATTCTCAAGTGTTCGTAACGTGCCCAAAGGCGACCTTCCAGCGGATAGCTACCAGTGAATAACTTCAAGGTACGATCCGATTAGCCAAACCCTTGAAATAGTTGCAAACGACCCAAACTGATTCAGTGGTGACTGTTCCTTGGCTGGGAGTTCCGGATGAGAAAAGAAAAATAGAAAAGACACGAAGTGCGAACGAGCTTACCATTACCGGTGCTATTACCCGCAACTATTTGCCGTTACCCGGATTTCTGTCGGTGGGTTAGAGTGAACCCGTGCCGTACGTCGGCACCCGTACATCAAACCCTCCACAGAACAAATCCGTTGCAACGCACGCTCTCATAGTACAGAGTGTTTGGATAATAAGCCCCGAAAATTAGGTCATTGATCGAGCTTATTGCTCTCGCAATATATCCTCTGATTAATTTAATCATAAAATTATCCACCCTATTTATGTACGCTTCATTATATAAAGTCTCATTTGAATAATACTTTTTATAGTCCGATTCCGGTGTCCGATATAATCTGAGACAACTTCTGAGACACTTCCTTTCGAACACCCGAATCTTTTCCATCAAATTTTGATCTATGTTAAACCAAACTAGATAACCATGTATGAGCACTGGCCTGATTAGCGTCATGTAGCATATGACTTTTACCCTACTGTCAAGTTGGCTACTGTGAAATAGCCTCTTTGTCATAGCAAACGTTTTCCTCGCTTTAACCAAAGCAGCCTCTACATGTCCGTTGAAATACAGATATTGATCTAGCCAGATGCCCAGGCATTTAACCACACTCTTGGTTTCGAGTTTACCTCCATGCGGTCCCAAGTTAACTAGCTTTCGCCAGTTTTTTCTGGTGTCGTTCGTGGCTTTATATAATGGGGTTCTAAATAGGATGGCTTCACATTGCTGGAAGTTGGTCTTAAGTTTCCAGTCGTCGCAATAGCGCTGCACTTTATTGAAGTCTCGCTGTAGTAAATTATTTAAGATCTCAAGTTTCGGAGCCGTTCTGTAAATTATGAGATCGTCTGCGTACGCAATAGCCCACGGAAGTGCATCTAATAAGTCGCTAATGTAAATGTTAAAAAGAATCGGAGAAAGTATCGCTCCCTGTTGCAAGCCATTCTTGATATTAAACGTTTTATTAGAGGTCACATTACCATTTTTGACCACGAACCTCCTGTCCTTTAACATATCGTATAGTACATATAGTAAAGACTTATATATGCCCCACCAGTTTGTAATATAACCCTTCGATCCAGATGGTATCAATGGTTTTTTCCAAGTCGATCAGACAGGCACCTGGGCATCGGTTCTTAGATTTATTCCATTGTATGTCGGAGGCTAGTTTAGCTGCGGCATGTGTGGTTTCATGACCCGACTTAAAGCCAAACTGGTTATTTGGAATAATGCTGTTGTCGTCTACCCATTTTAGCAGAGCTTTGTTAATGGTTTTTTCAAATACTTTACTGATGCTTGGGAGTAAGCTTATTGAACGCACGTTCATTGGGTTTGCACAGTCTTTGCCCTTTTTTGGGATGGGCTGTATGATTGCCGTTTTCCAGTGCGCGGGAAAATATGCATTATCCACCGCGTTGTTAAACATGACCGTGTACATATCTATTGCCATTGCGGGGAGGTTCTTGAGTACGATGTTAGGTACTCCATCTATTCCCACTGACTTTTTGCTTCTTAATGAGTCGAAGATCCTCTGGATTCCTTCGCTCGATATTAAAAGGCTATTAGCCCCACAGTTGGCATTAATGTCAAAGTGAAATTTCATTTCGGAGGCGCAGGTGATTCAGTAGAGCTCTGTCCTCGAAGTAATGGTTTCAGTGAATGCTTTCATTCACCTTATACATTTCCTGAAAGACAGCTCCCACGGCGTTCATCTTTTCCAAAGGATCTCCGATCACGAAGAGCTCATAATTGAGGATCGCGTTCTCTGTATCTATGCTAATGTTGATTAGCAGCTGTTTGTTTACATCAGTACGCGGAATTTGGAGACACTGAATCTCGTTTTGATTATTTCTCCTGGATATTTTATTTATTTGTGGGAACATATTCGGGTTATTAGTTTTTATAGCTCGAATTCTGTTGTTCCAATGCAAATTTGTTGCTAATCTATAATTAGCTTTAAGTAATTGTTGGAGGTTTTTTAATCGGGATTTCAGTGATATTATTTCCTGGTCTTGTCTGTCTGTTAATTGTTTCAGTTTCGATCGCAGTCTGCTCTTTTTCTTGTGGTGTTCGTTTATTGTTGTGTTTCTGTACATGTTTATGTGATCTGTAAATGTTGTTTTGGAAACTGTTTTGTCCATTCTTCATTTTGCGGTTGCGTCCATTTGTTGATTGTATTTGTCGATTTCGTCATTCGAACGAAGTTCTCTTGTTAACGATCTGGTGAACTGCGGACATCGCATTGTCCCGTAGTTGTAGGGTTCCGGGATCACGAATTCCTCCAGATTTATTACTGCCGTGGATGCACAGTGGTCACTGTCGTATTCAATTGTCCATTGTTTCGACTGTCGGTGTTAAATAGTCTCAGTCGTGAATCAATTAGCAAGATATCTAAGAACGATCTACCTCTAGGGAACGATGGATACTACGTAGCTAGCGGGTTAGATTTATATTCTATATGATACAGATCTAACCATCCAGCCAACAGATTTTCTCTGGCATTAGATATATAATTTCCCCAATTGTTATGCTTGGTGTTCATATTTCCACCTAGGTGAAAATAGTTTTTGTCCAAGTGCAATTGTAATCATCGAAAGAGTGTCTCGAGGTCTGCTATAAAGATGTTATCTTGGTGCTCCTTAGGTGCAAAGACCGCAATCGCATACAAACCCCTTCATGTACACTCAACTGATGTGGAATTACAATGTTTTTTGCTATGGTATACGACTCTGATACTTTGCTTATTCGATTTTATTCCTGTACTCTTCACCTGTAATGAATCCATTTTTCATGACCCGTCACGATGCGATGAAGAGAACCCTTCCTTTTTTACCGTTGGAGCAGTTGTTCACAGGGAAAAAAACGACGTTCAACGTCTCTTGGGTTCAAATCATAAGGAACCCAGTTCCTTGCTTTTGAATCATTCCCAATGCATGCAATCACTTGGAAATGGCTTGACGGTTAACTTCTAATGCCGAATAAAGCTCTTGTTACGTTTGGCATGAATCTTTATCGAGCAATGTCTCCAATTCAGCGTCTTCGAAGGTTATTGGCCTTCCTTCACGCGGACGTTCGTCAATATCGAAATCATCGTCTTTGAAGCGACAGAATCAATTACGGCACGTTGTTTCACTTAGAGCAGCGTTTCCGTAAACTTTGTGGAGCTCTCGATGCGCTTCATCCACCGTTTACTTCGAATGAAAGAAGAAAATTAACACTTCTGGCAAATGACGATTATTTAGCACAAAATCAGACTGTTTCACACAACCAAACGTATATGGCGTCTTCCTAGCAAATTTGTATTCCTAATATATAAGGACATGAATTTGCGGTTTTCTGGGAGATGAATATTGGAAATGACCTCGTGTTGGTTGTTGAAAATTGAATTTCTTCTTGCGACTTAAGACTAAAGACGTGTCCGTGATTACCGGTTGATGTCTGGTATATATCAACTACAAATTAATACTTTGAAATATAATAAAAGAAAAAAAAATATTTAAACAAAAACATTTGATAATATCTTCTTTTTTTTTGGTTGTGCGACTTAAGACTAAAGACGTGTTGGTGGTTACCGTTTGGTGTCTGTGTATATAAACCAAAAATTAACAGTTTGAAGTAAAAGGAAGTCAAACGTGAAAAGACATAGCTATTCAAACGAACGGTTGAATTAGAGGGGATACCGGGTGATGAACAAAGAAAGGTTTTCTCTTCTGTACTGTGCTGCATCGTACAGAATGCTGGACTTATGCTCGAGTGGACGTGCGCACAATCTACGGCGAGGTCTTATGCAGAAGACGGGGAAAAAGACGCAAAAAAAAACCGAATGGGAGAAGACTCGGATCGAAAAACAATCCTAGAAAATGCCAGAGTAAAGAACATCCGAGGTATGTATGCTGGCATAAACTCAATTAGAAATGGCTACCGAGGGAGAGACAAAATAGTTCGAGGCGCAAACGGCTGTCTGGTCACAGAAACAAACGATATCGTGACAAGATGGAAGCAGTACTTTGAAAACCTACTCAACGTGCGCACCCATCAACCACAAATAAACGCACCAGACATACATACAGCCGAGCCTCATTTTCAAAAAAGGGAATAGATCTGACTGCGAAAACTAGTTGAGCTGGGAGTTCCGAAAACAAAAAAATATGCCGCCCTCATTCAAATTTGCATGAACGAAAACAAAGGGCGAGTTAGGATAGAAAACCATCTCTCAGAATCATCTGAAATCTGCGATTACCTAAAACAGGAGGACGGCCGCTCACTATGACTTTTTAACCTTGTGCTCGAGTATGTCATCGGAAAGGTACAAGACGACAACATGGCCGGATCATCCCTGAACAGGGTCACACAAGTGCTCGCATATGCGGACGACACCGCCGTTTTGGGCGATAACCTAGAGAGTGTAAGTAAAAACAATGAAATCATCATGCAAGCGTCAGAAGAGGTGGGCCTAGAAATAAATGAAGATAAAACAAAATACATGATTACGGCGGGAGCAGGTGGACATCAGAAAACACATATAAACGTCAGGGGCAAGTTATTTGAAAAAGTTAAAGAATTAAAATATCTGGGAACAATACTAGCGGCCAGTAACGAAATGCCGAAGGAAATTAACAAAAGACTGCAATGCTAGCTGGCACGCAGTCGGTAAACTCCCGAAATCCAAACTGCCATCACGTAATACGAGGATAGGCTGAAAAGTTTCCGGCCTAACAAAAATACAAAACATTTCTTCTTAAAATTTATTTTTATTTTTCTACATTATTATATATATATTTTTCTCTTTGTAACCCTACACACTTCTCTCCGCGCTGGTCCCATCTCTCTAACCCGCCCAAATAGTACTCGGCGTTTTTCTCTGCAAAATAACGGTTCACGAAGATGATTGCCTCCTCATTTGACGAAAATCTCTGCCCTCCGAGCGCAATTTTTACATTAGGGAAAAAAAGAAGTCGCTTGGGGCTAGACCTGGTGAGTAAGGCGGATGGTCAAAAAATTCGAACCGTAATTCGTGGATTTTCGCCATGGCAACCGCTGAGGTGTGAGACGGCGTTTTTGGCCTAACGTGAACAAGCGCGGCACCCAACGCGCGGACAGCTTTCTCATGCTTAAATCTTGATTTAATATGTGACAAGCACGTTCCTTGGACATTTTCATAGCCTCTGCTATCTCTCTCACTTTAATTCGGCTGTCGTCTAGCACCATTTGGTGAACTTTAGCGATGTTATCGTCAGTTGTTGCAATTTTTGGACGTCCCGAACCTTCATCGGCTCCTCACCTCTCACGGCCACGTTTAAATTCGGCTGCCCAAAATTTCACTGTGGTAAATGACGGCGCAGAGTCCCCATACACAGAGTTCAACTCATCTTTGATTTGCGTAGCCGTATTGCCTTTTAATTACAGCTCGATACTCAATTTTGTCCATTTTCACAAAAACACTCACATCGACTCACTCAAACGATTGTCAAATAAAAACTACGCATCCAAAATGGCTGAAATTTTGGTGAGTAACTGTCAAAAGATGCACAACTACATTCACTAGTTTTTATTGACGAGTGCTGCTATCTTCACGTTGAGGTCGGAAACCACCATGTTCGAGCCACCTATGTATAAAGCCCCGTGTTTATAGAACCATAATCATGCCAATTGTTCTATACGGTTGCGAAACATGGGCTCTCACAATACGGGAAGAAAACAAATTCCGCGTATTCGAGAATAAAGTTTTAAGGAGTATCTTTGGTGGTAAAATGACGAGGAGGCTAGACAATGCAGGAAACTCCGCAACCACGAATTGGAAGAGCTATACCGTAAACCTATAATATGGGTCGGACATGTGGCGAGAATGGGCAACGATAGGACCGTGCGTAGAATTCTTGACGGTAGCCCAACGGGAAAGAGACCGACACGACGACCGCGACGGAGATGGGAGCACAACGTAAGGTTTGACCTTGAGGAGATCAGATCGGATGGATAATCGTGGAAGGAGAGTGCACAGGACAGGGAACGATGGCGGAGTCGAGTCGATGAGGTCATGAACTTCCGGGTTTCTACAGGCCAATAAATATTGCCTATATATTGAATTTGAGTATTGTAGCGGACGACCTCAATAGGTAAGTATCGTTTTTGGGTTTAACAGAATTTTCTAACTTGGTGGCAATTTCGACAAAGAGCTCATGTCATTATCTTGTGGGGGTGAAGGTATGGATGCCAACGCGCAACAAGGGTTCACTATCACCCACCGACGAGTCCTTCACAAAAACTGTCATCCGAAATTCGAGCACCAAGGTAAAAGTAAATAAAATACACTGTGGGCAATTCTGTTGCACAAGGTTTTGTTTATTCGTCTAATTTTTACAATAAGTTTTTCGCACGAAACAATTCGGCAGAAACGCATTCACGATCCGACTTGTATTTGTTGTATTCGCTTACAAAAGCCCTCTAAAAATTATGTTTACATTTATTGATTAGTTTAGATGTACTGTACACTCAAGTTTAATTGATAAACCGCGAAAGCATCCTTAAACCACGATATTGGCATGCGGCCGTATTGATCGGAACTCGACAAAAGATACCCTGAGGAAGCTCCGCACTTGACTCTTAGTTTCGCCACTTGGTTTATGACTCGACTCCGCGTGTGCGCGCGTTGATGGTTATTTCTCGATTCCGTGTGCCTGGTTGGAGGAATGTGATCTGACTAATGTGCACCGTTCGGCGGATGAATCTCAACTGACTAAATGAAGGAAAGAATCCATTTAGGATGTCTTGGCAGTGGAGTCATCGCTAGATAAACTCACTGCCACTTACCAGGAACATGGAGAAGGGTTGCTATACCTACATAGAGAATTTTGTGTAAGGGAATTTCTGCCGTATAGGCTGAATTAGATTCGCCTGTTGCTGTGTATACGTAGAAATCGGTTTCGGAGGCATAACCAAGTATGGGCATGGGTTGTCGGTTAGACAAAGGAACATGGGTCTTGATCGTTGCGATGGTTGTTTCGTGGAAATACAATGCATCGTGCTGGTGACTTACCAGTAAAGAGAATTGGTATTATTTCAAATGGTTTAGGTAGGATGGGAGCCGAAATGGTTGTCGGGGAAAACTAAATGCTGCTAGGTTCCGAGCGAGAACAATGGTTTAAGTAAGCAGTGAGCCGGAATGGTTTTCGGGGGAAACTAAATGCGGTTTGGTGTAGACGAGGGAGATGATTGAAAATGTATACTATTGCAGGATTGGGAATGTATTCTGTTGACGATTTTGAAAATGCATCCTAATACAGATTGGGAAATATATGCTATTGCGAATTGGGAAATGAATTTTTTGTAAATTTTGAATGGGGTGGTTGGGTTAAGGTGACGCGCTAGTAGCGGTCAAATTAGGTAGGAATTGTGGGTTGGTTCTCCATGTAATATAGAGAACCCCAACAATCTTCATTTGAGAAATAACTATGCTTGAGTTTTATGAGCAAAACAGTTCTAGTTGGCGATTTTGACAATGTCTAAATTTGTTGAGCAAACAATTTGCATCACATTTTGTATGCAGAGTGGAATTTCTGCGGCAGAAATATGGAAAGTGTTACAAAAACCCTTCAGGGACTAGACTATTTCAAAGCGCTATGATTGGCATAGAAGGTTCAAAAGGATAGAGAATGCATTAAAGATCATCTTCCAAGACCACCATAAACATCAACTAATGCACAACAAAAGATTTGGTGCTAAAAATTCGTTGATTGTCAATAAAAGACTGCCGATAGTATTGGCATCACATTTGGATCAATAAACATCATTGAAGATTTCCACCTTCCTAACCAAACCAAAAAAAAAAAAAAAAAAACATCATTGTGGAAGATTTTCTGTGTCTGAAAAGAGTCAAATCTCGATAGTTTCCAAAAACACTGATTTAAAAAAAAAGACAGTCGTTTTTCGAGAGTTTTTCACTGAAAATACGACCCATATCGTTCCAAAACTACCGTGTTGACCTGACTATATTCAGTGTGGCTTCTGACTATTTCTTCAAAACAATTTAGAGGACACAGTTTCGACATGATTGAAGAAATAAAAGCAAAATTACTGAGCGCTTTGAAGACTAATCCAGCAGTGATTTTTAATATGTATTTCGAAGATCGGCAACACCGGTGGGATAAGTGTGTTTTAACGGAGGTGGACCACTTTCCAAGTGATCAAATTTATTTAAAAATCTAAATAAAGATTTTAAATATTGTTACCAATTTTTCAATCATACGCGTACACAATATTATGTTTCATATACACATTAGATTGGCGCACGGCTAATAACCTTGCCCGGAAAAACAAATTATTATGGAAAATTTAACGAGCCTCAGACTTGTTAAGTAAGGCCAAGACCGGATCCCGGTTGTAGTGCCGATGATAATGATGATGATATACGTTAGATTCTGTATTTGATTTCAACTTTCATAGCGACTTATAAATTCTCCTCCACTAGTTGATTTGTTCTCCTCGTAGGTAGCAGAGCAATTTTCTGATCACTCAGACTATTAACTGCACAGGTTCTTTAAGTATATTATTCAAAGATGATTTTGAATTAAAGAGTATATTCCACTGGGACAAGCGCTTGAGAAAATATTTTAGAATAACGTCGATGGAGCTGAAAGGATTAATCCTACTAACTCACTGAATACTGCAGAGCACTGAAAACCTTTTCGTGGTCTTACAGAAGAATAAGCACCTAAGTGCTCCTCCTCTTGCAGCTAACGACCAAATACATCAATTGATGCAAAACAGTTCTTGGGACACAAATTACACCGCTTAAGAACGATTTATTACTTTCATCACCATTAGTATTCTATTTCTGTTCAATACGCCAGGTGAAGTAATACAAGAAAAACGATACAAAAAAGCGAAGGAAATATTTTACAAGGATTCCTTACAGAATTTATTGCTCTGTAGGAATATTTTAAAATATTTTAATGGGAGTGGCATTTGGGTATTTTTGGAAAAGTCTGTGTTTCATTATCAATGAAATTGGGAAGTATAAAATGAATAAAAAGAAAAGCGAGCAATGTATATTTTATTGGGTTCATTTAATTAGTTTAAAGTGCTATAACACAAGAAATTTAGAAGACAGTTTAGAATCAACAGCAGAAAATAAAAGACAAACAATTACAATAAATTTAAAAATAATTTTCTATATTTCAATGATGCCAAATATTACAACATGGGTTCAAGTTTTGGTTGTGCAATTGATGTTTGTTACGTAAATATCCTTTTTTCAATTGTGATAGAATACAAATGATGACTAGCTAAAAGAAGAATCGATTTGTAATATAAAAAATGCGCTCATATCGTAAAAATTCTGCACTAATAGAACCGCGATTATAACCTACTAATGGTGGCTACCAGAAGCTACTGTCAAGAAGAAATAGGCAGTTTGATATTATTGTGCAAATTCCTGATCATGATTGGCATGCAGCTAATAAATTCACCTATAAAGACCTGTTGAAAATCCACGCGTATGTTGCTTGCTCAATTCTAATTTGCAGCCCAGGTTCGAGTGAGAGGAAACATCGGGTTGCCGTCAACAACAGCGAGTCATAGGTGGGATAGTAGTAGTGCATCAATAATTCCTGCATAACAGCAATATCACCAAGCGGGACATCACAGGGTGGAGTATATGTAAGATGTAGATATTGTTAAAAGCATTGCCGAAATAACGCTCCATGTTATAACTTTTATGGTCATGTTGTGGCGTTTCCGCCAAACCCCACTGACTACTTACCCGGAGAACGCCCATAACAACAACATAACTTTCATAGTTTTCTGCTAATGCAATCACATTAACACCTATATATGCTTCACGCATCAAGTTTATCAAATGTATTCAACTAAAAGCTCCTGGAAGAGGGTTCTTACCTTCATGCATTAATTCGCATTTTAAATTTCCTACAAGAATTCTATATATCTAATCGGATCATAGATCAAAATCCCAATCTTACCATAAGCATTTTCCCTAGACGAATTCCTGAAAACGAAACAATTTGGTTTACATATAATGTAACCATCATAACCAGGGATAATAAACATTGCGTCGCTTATTCCCAGCCTCACCATGCGTACAACAAATCCCTTTACATACACATGGACTGGCGACCTTTTCTCCCTACGATAAACAATCTAACGCAGCACACAATTAGCGCAAACACCACTGAAACCAAAACCTATAGCAGAGGCAAATGCAAGTAGGAATTATGTATTTACCCTTGGCAGCGATGTCATAAACACCAATTCCCTGTGAATATGCTAAAACCAATTAGCACCATGTTCATGACGCATGGCGGCTATCAATACAGTTGCAATGCACATCATAAACAATGATCTACGCGATCCCTTTGTCTTCCTATATTCCTGGATCCGCTTCTCATGACCTCGCGGCATGAGCAAACAGAAACCCATTTGTAACCAATGAGATACGGCTTGTTTACTTAGCCGAACTCACATCTCATGGATGCACATTCCTTTTCCTTTTCTTTGTTTTCAGATTGGTTCTCATGGCTTTTTCCCATGAAAGAACCAAGGTTCACATATACATGTGTACCACTTCGATCTTCTCTACGAGATCTGGTCACTTACCCCCAAAGAGAGACTTCAGGTTTCTCTTGGGATAGAAAATGCATCCCTAAATTAAGAGAGCCAGTACCACTGGCCGAATTTCCTTACCCAGCGAATTCGCATCGCTGAGTCCTATTACATCCACCGACCGAGCAGGTCGTGACCCCCCCCCCCCCGCTCCCCGGTGCGCACGGGGACGCGATCATCATAAAGTCGAGTAGTGTAAGCGCGTTACCGAATGAAAAGTAATTTTTCTTGTGCCGCCAATATAATGCCTTTCAGGTAGAGTACGTTGTCTTACATTCTTTTGTGCATACGTTTCATCATCAGTGTAATTAAAATCAATATACTGTAACCTAAATAAATACCGAAAAATATGTCGTGAATAAAAGTAACCATTTAATTAACAAACTAACTCGAGAGTTTTTTCATTTAACTGTCTTGTAGCGAAGTTTTACTTCTTGTGTTGGTGAACAGTTGGCTGAAGGAACGATGGTGTCTCATTGTTCCTCGTTCTTGCGATTCGCGGATGAATCCAGTTTCTTTTGGTGCCCGGAGAACTCTAATTTATGATGGAGGAAAGAAGAGAATCAGCGCAGTACGCCGGTGCACTATGCTTCTTCCCCACAATGTTCTCCCCCTTCATCATTCTAACAGAAAGGGGCAACCAAGAAAGGCGATATTCTCGGGACATGGCAGAAATGCTTTCCTTCAACATGATGTTTATAATCATCTGGACAAAACAGGCAAAGTCTATGCGAAATAAACAAAAATGGAAAACATGTATGCAGAGTACACACGAAATCATTATACTCGGGCATCGAGTGTAAACCATTGGATAGCTCAAATGCCAGCTGTATTATGACGCGATACTGACAATAGAATGCGACCCTCATCAACTGGTCGCATGATCTTATGACTTTGAACCATCTGCAACAGCACACTCAATGTAAACATGTTAGATCATCACTGGGGATCGGTTTATGAAGGATAATTATTACGGTCGCGTTGCTTCTGGTCTCATAGGGGTAATTTCTTTAAAGTCGTCGGAATAGCAGGTTCTGCAGTCATCCTGGTTGTTCTCAATTTTCCTTGATACAATATAGTAAAATCACCGTATAAAGGAAGAGTGTATCGTAAGTCGTTAGTATGAAGTTGTTTAGAGATGAACTTGAGTTTTGGCGGTGAACCGTTCAAGAGATTTAGTGTTGTTGTCGTCAAATGACTCCTATTAGTTATTATATCGAAATGGTGTGAATATGGGATTTTTTTACCTATTGTTGGGAGCTAGTGAGCTGTGCGGCACCTATAATTGTAAGCGTTCTCGCTTGCTGTCGAAATTGTGAAATAGTGTGCCAACATGTCCAGCCGCAATCATTGCACACGAACTATCCACATCCCAGTCAAATTGTCAGAGATGTCAACTTGCCACATCCGGCGCCACATCATCCTGAAATATTGCAATATACATGTGTTTTCTACATCATCATCACATTATCAACCTCATCAGCAGCAACCCAGCATAAGTGCCGTTTTCAGTTCAGGACAGGATGATGGCAGTGATTTTATTTCTTCTGCAAGCCCATCGCCGAAGGCAAATGATGGCAGTAATGTGAGATTATCTTCAAGTCCATCGTCGACCACAGGATGACGGCAGTGATGTGAAAGCTCCTTCAAGTTCATCGCCCAACCTAATTTCATCAGCTTCACAAAAGCCACACCAGACTACTGCCAATGGAGAATATTTGTTGATGACTTTCTGTTACACCCTAAACCGATACTATATTAGTGATTGCGTTATGATCAGATGATCTTACGTCCAAGCAGTCACAAAACCTCAGGACCTCACTTGATCAAGGTCAAAAGAATGACCATTCAGAGGCTCATCTCACATCGAGTTGCAGTTTACTAGTGGCAGTAAAGCCAGATAATTACCATCAGTAAATAGTCCTGTTCGGTTCAGGTAAGCGAGATTGTTTTTTAACAATACCCATCATTCCGAAACCAAGTTACAGTCTTGGATACCCAAAGGCTTAATTTTGTATGGATTTTTTTGTTATGAATTTTTTTTTTTTTTTTTTTTACACTTCTCTCGGGAAAGGCGAACCAATAGCGCCGACACGGGGCGCCGCGATGCCATCAAATAACTGTTGCCGTTCTTTTTGAACAGTTGCAGGTTGTACATACCGGGAACACTCGCGCGGGAAGGGAGTTCCACAGCTTCCCCACGCTGTAACGGAACGAGCTCTGATGCAGGTATGTTCGCGCCGCGAACTGGTGCGATCCGTCGGATTGTCTTGTGGAGCGCATATAAACCGAATTGCGTGGAACAATGCCACGAATCTCCGAAGAACAGTACCCGTCATAATATCAGTATAACAGACAGAGGTCGGCTACGCGCCGTCGATGTGATAGCGACTATAGTCCTGTGGGGTTCTCTATACCACATGGAGAACCAACCCACAATGCCAATCAATTTTGACCGCCAACGGCGCGTCACCTTAACCCAACTCCCCATCCCAACCATGCAAAACTTGCAAGCGCACCAAATTCCCCTTGCAAAATCCACAATAGCATACATTCCAAACTTCGCAATAAAACACACTCCAAACCCACAATTGAATACAATTCAACAGAATACATTCTAAATCATCCCCACATTTTCCCGAAATTGCTTCGGTCAATTCTTTATCTAAACCATATTCCTTCCTTGCGACCAAGCAATCTTAATTTCCCCGAAATTCATATGCTGTAATAAAACGCATATTCAAACCTACAACGAACATTAACCATCACCACCAACTATACCGAGCCGCATACATTTCCCCGAAATTACTTCGGTTAATATCTTATCTAAATGATATTCCTCGCTTGCACCCAAGCAATTCCAATTTCCCCCGAAAACCATTTCGGTTCATTTCCTCCTTAAATTATACTTCTCGCTTGCGACCAAGCGGTAGCCAATTTTCCACGAAACGATCACAACAACCAAGGCCCTTGATCATACTTGGCTATGCCGCCAAAACCATCCATGTATCCCAGTATACATAACCATCGCATCCAACTTAGCTTGTACGGCGAGGATTCGCTGGAACTGTATTCCCCAAGCAAGCATAGCAACTCTTCTCGAAATTCCTCGGAAGTAGGAGCGAGTTTATTTCACCTATGTCTCAACCTCCACGACGCGATGAATAGAATGTTCCTATTCTTTAGTCAGTCGTCATTCTACCATCGGCGCGTGCACATCGGCTCAAGACTCAGCCCCTCGTAACGTGCACTCGGGGGGCGCAAACCCCCGAGTATGCAATTAAGTCTAGCGCGTCTCTGTCGAGTGGGGTCGGGCCCCTTGATTCCTAAGCGAAAACCATTTAGTCGTGTCTCTTAAAGTCCGGCGGACCGGCAATCATTTACTAGGACCTAGTGAACAATTAAACAATTTGTGAATGACTATACCAGTGCGTTTTATTTCCCACGGCTTCGCTTCCCCGTCGCCCCGCAGTGTCCTGGATGTTTGCCCCCCTTTATGCTCTTCGTTGTGAACAGTACGGTGGCAGAGAGATGGGCACCGGAGTGAACCCTGTGCCGTACGCCGGCACACCCTACTTCGTGCCCCCACAGTCCCGACGTCAGCGCCGAGTCCCCGATCAGGCGGATCGCTCACCTCTGTATGCTCTCAAGTGGGTCGAGGGTATATTTAGGAGCAGAGCTCCAAACATGAGAGCAATATTCGAGCGCGGGTCTAATTTGGGATTTATACAGGAGAAGAAGTTCTAAAAAGATAACTCAGTTTTCCTGAGGCTGGCCTGGCGATCGTCGACACGTGTTTATGCCACGATACGAGATCGAGGTTTGAATTCGCGGAAAATAAATTCGCGATCACATCAGCTTTATCCTTTGAATTTATGATAACGTCCCGCTGATTGTCACCAACGGAGGGAAAGAGGAGGAAGCGAAGTTACTGCTGACAGCTTTTTCCATTGACCAGAAGCGGGGCGAACCAATCGGGCACCGAAGGAGTTTATTGGTCACTCTGTCGTTGTGAGCTTCCTTCCGGTATCAATCGCCTGGTTGTACGCGTTTCTGATTCTAACAAAATTCGTTCTGTTAACATCGATGAGATTGGAGCGCCATTGCTTAAAAGCTCTATTTTTTGTCGCTGTAATCTGCTCGCATTTTTTATCAAGCCAAGGTTTATCAGATGAACTTCGTTTGATGGAATGTGGAATGTAGATCATCATCCCGAGAAAAATAATCTCTGTGACCGACTCCGCGCAAGCGTTAACATCGGAGTCTCCGAAGCACACTTCCGACCATGGAAAGAATGCGAAGAAATTTCGCAAATTGTCCCGGTTAGCAGACTCATACTTCTATACACGGCGAAGCTGCTTAGGCTGGTTATTCGCTTGAAATGTAAGTGCTTGCGCGACAAGTACTAAGCAGTGATCTGAGTTTCCCAGTGGCGCAGAAACCTCTACGGTATAAATACTCGGTTCGGATGTCCAAAACAGAGCTTACAAAACAACTTAGATAACTTTTCAATCTATTCCCAAAAGAATTTTATTTTGAGATCAATACATTCATTAGTACTCCCATAAATATTTTCCCATTTAATTTACATTAATCCCATTTCCATTTTCTTACGTAACGATGTAGGTGTCACTTGTGATAGACTGTTGAACCTCAGGTTGCATTATGAGCAAATAATATCCAAGACAAATCGGTTATTTGGTTTTATAAAAAGTTGGCCTAAGGAGTTCTCCTACCTCTGCGTCACCTATACGACATTTGTTCGGGGTGTTCACCCCTGTTTCTTTGACGGAAATTGTTCTTGTACGATTTCTTGCAATGAAGGGCTCTTCCTGAATCCCTGATTTTCTTTTTTGTCCTCCGTTCAGGTGCACACAAGAAGGTTCATGGGTCGTAATTGATGGATACAAGAACTGCATCTGCTTCAGTTCGCGATGATCATGTGGCTTTACATACTATTTACAATATCTTCTCAAGATTTCATGTGGATTTGTCGTTAGTAGGTGTCATATGGGCACAGCTTTCAGATGTCAAGTTTCAGTTTCGTAACATTCATGGCGGGAGTGTGCCGTTTCTAACAGATACACACACAATATACAAGCAAATAGTGAAGAACACCGATAGGAAATTCGAATAAGCCAAGCATCAGAGCCGTATACCATAGCGATAACATAACAATTCCACATCAGTTGAGTGTACTTGAGTTTAGAAATCGAATTCGTACACGCGGCAGTAGCCTGATGCTTCAATCCTTCACTTCGCACCCGTTTCTCCGTGTGTTCAATTCACTACCTTCACTACCGCCGCGAAGCGCTACAATCCCAACGTATGATCTGTACACACAGCACACACTCTCCCATAGTAAACAGGACTACTACAACCACGACTTCCGCATAGATCACCGGCACACTCGCCTGCTCCGGGGTCATCTCGCTCGCTCGTTCCTGGCTCCGTCGTTCGCACACGAAGTTGATCGGAACAAAGTTACTAAGGAGGGAGTCGCGTGGCGCTTCTAACAGATACACACAAAATATGCAAGCAAATAGCGAAGAGCACCGAAAGGAAATTTGAATAAGCAAAAGCGTCAGAGCCATAAACCATAGCAATAACATAACAGTTGAACATCAGATGAGTATACTTGAGTTTAGAAATCGAATTCACACACGCGGCCAGTTGCCTGATGCTTCAATGCTTCGCTTTTCACCCGTTTCATCGTATATTCAAATCACCGTCTTCACTATCTTTGCTTAACGCAACAACCCGACGTGATCTGTATACACAAAACACACAAAATCCCATAGGTAAACAGAACTTTACTACTCGATCACGACTTCCGCGTAGAGCACCGACACACTCGCTTGCTCCGGCGTCCTCTCGCTCGCTCGTTCCTCGCTCCGTCATAGCGTCAGTTCGAATCACACGTTCTTCACTATCATCGCAAACGCTATGGGAGCACAATACTATTAGAAACATATATTTTAGTTCAGTTACACTTCAGAAAAACTGATAGACAATACTCTCGCGCAGCAAACATGAATCTCTTAGAATTATCACCATTTTGTTCGGTAGTTGACTCTCCACCTTATTCAACAAAATACAACTCTCCAAGAACGTGGACGAATACCGTCTGCCATTAATTTTTTTGTTTTTATTAGCCGCCAACTTGAGACCGCATAATTTGCCGCTTACGTAACGCAAGAAGCCTCTTTTGGGATATTGTACAAACTCAATGTTTAATCCTTTGATTCGTTTATTTTATCATGCCTCAAATTACTGAGTACCACTCGGAATTTCAAGTACTGTTCATATGACGTTGTTACCTTTGATTTCTGGGTAAGCGTTTATTAGTCAACAATGGTACAAAAGATATTTATATATATTTTAATGCCACACGCTTATTTATATGGGCTGCATATTTTTTCCGTGCTGGGTATTTTTTTCTGTAACACGATTTAAGAAAACCGTTGCCACCATTCGAGTTTTTCTTTGAGATGTGTGTCTCGATTCTTTGGTTTTATTGCCCTAGATGACTTTTTCACGTCTTGATCAATTTAACATTTATCAACACAAGAGAATTCACCTCAACTGCTTCCAAGTGTCTTGGGGTACGTCTTCTGAAAGTAAATGTGGTATTCTGAAGTGAGAAGCTCTAGCATGTAACAACTTGTCCTGATCAAATGTTATCGCCCGGGTACCATGATCAGATGTTCAAGAGCAATATACTTAGATACCTCTGTGGGGTAAGAGAAGAGTGTACCAGCACGGGGACGGGTTCACTCCTATCCCCATCATAGTTCCGCCGAAAATTGTTGACAGAAAAAAAAAAAAAATAAAACACTGGTTTTATGGCTGGTGATCACCCATTTTTATTTTAATGTATTTTTATTTAAATTTATTTGAGAGTACAATTTACATTTTTAAACGTTTGCTTGTTTGGTTGACTAAAAACGTCATAGTTAAAGAATGTTAGCAAGTAAAGGGCGAAACATCAAGGTAAGACACATACCAATGCAGACAGTAGTCACTGTGAATTTCACAATTACATATACGTTAGATTTTTGGATTACTGGTCACTGATAGGTCACAAAAATATTTATTATCCCGTCGTTTATTTAACAGATAACATCTAAGAGAGTTTAACAAAACTATATCATCGCGGACGCACAAGATTGCACCCATCAGAGTGATCAAAGAAATTGTCACGTTTTACAAAATGCTCTCTCCACACACTGTTCTAGATTTGAATTTTATTGTAACTGCGGGATGCTGAAAACTCGTTACTTAGCACCACGCGCAGCGGCTTATTTTGACTCGGGTCGTACGCACTACCACCACAGGGGTTGGTAGACGACTCGCCCTGGTTGATGGTTGTAACGCGACTCAGTGAGGGTTAAATTCCGATTTTCGATTCAACTCTCAGTTTGAGGTGAGTTTGATGGAGGAGAGAGAAAATTTCTCTCGATGGTGAGAAATTAGGAAGAGGATCTTGCTGGCTAGATTCTGGTGGCATGTGTGCGTGATCGTGTAGATCACATTGTTTACCGAAGCATTTCGGCCAAGGATAAACGGGATTGCACCGGAGACAAAGAACAAAGAGGAAATGTACCAAGGGCATGATTGGTAATGAGGGTTCAGCTGAGTAAATACTCTGCTTCTCATTAGAGCAACGTTGGGTGCTTTACACAATGGGAATTGTGTATCGGATCTCTGCCGGCGGACAGAATCGGATTCTTTGTTTGCATTTGTTTATGCTGTAGAATTCGGATTTGGCGGCTGAGCGCGAGATTGGTGATTGTTTGTCAGTTGGACAAACAGATCATGGGTCGGGTATATTGCAGCTGAGTAAACGAGCTGCTTGGTGTAGCTTTGTCGTTCGACTAAAATGGTCGGCTAGATATGTGGATGCGGGAAGATTAAAGTGCACACATGGGACAGAAATTGCTTTGTCTAACAGGCGGTGCCGATAAGGTTTTTGAATTTATGATGCCTGTATGATGTAAAGAATTCTTTTCAGGAAATTTAGGAAATGCATTGGATACATGAATGGTAAGAGAATTTGTGGGGTTATCTGCTCATACGCCTGCACGGGCGTGGGGTTCAGCAAAACACCCACCGAGGAAAAGGCAAAACACGAAATCACCCAAGAGTATATTGGAGAAATAATACACGTAACTGTTCTGCTGAAAACTTTCTCACTTCCATTTATTGGCTTATATGTATATATTCGTCACATTAAATTAATATACATCTACGACAAAGCACTTTCATCAATTTATTATTATGTTTAAAATAGATCCAGGTTGTCTGTACATCATCATCATCATCATCATCATCATCATCATCATCATCATCATCATCATCATCATCATCATCGGCACTACAACCGGGAACCGGTCTTGGCCTTTTTTAGCAAGTCCTGAGGCTTGTTAAATTTTCCATAATGATTTGTTTTTTCCGGGCAAGGTCATTAGTCATGCGCCAGATTGTCTGTACATAGAGTTGAAAATAGATCACACACGAATTTCTCTTAATTTTTCTCTTAAATGGTTACTTATCAATTAATTTCCCCTTTTTATTAGAGTTCACTTAAACTACTTTTTTTAGAGCACTTAATTTTGGGTTTGACTTCCCAAAGCCAAATTTCGCGAATCGATTGCAATTAACATCGAATGAGGACTTTTGAAAATAACGTCTCAAGACACTTTGCGTCTCGATGGTGTGCGTGTGGATGCGGCGGTGGGTGAATCTCGACTCCCCGATGACCGTTGCGTTCAACATCCACTAGCGGCCAACGTGACGGAATTTCTTCGCTAAGGGAGGAGCCAATCCGATCTTTTCTTTGGTGATGACCAATGAGAGACCGAATTGGGGGTTTTTTGGGAGAGTTTCCAATATGTACGGTCAAGTTGAAAATCCATTCGCTGAAGGCGAGGATCAACAGGGGTGCGAAGGTGCACAAAAGGAAATCCGAATATCCGGCTGGCTGCCCGGGCATCATCAGATAGCGGATACAATTTTCCGTTGGTGTTACGTCAACATAACTTCGCTGCGACGGCAAGGGCTACAAAATTTGGGTAAATGTTTATTTTAGGCATTGAATAATGCAAAGAAATGCTGCCACGCAGGCAAAAATAGCTTCTTCTGTTTACGTAGAGTATACAGAAGCATTTCATTTCGAATAGCCAGCGTGAGTATCGTGGCTGTTCGTTGTTTAGACAACGAATCATTAGACATGACCGATGCTGTGATCGTTTCTCGAGAAGACAACGGAGCATGTAGTCGGTCATGCAGCTGTACAATTAAATGCTTGTACATGAAGGCTAAAGCCAAGGAATTGTAGGCAATAGATTTCTCTGTGTCATAGGTCGACCCAAGATTTGTTTGCCAAGGCAATGGCTAGGGTGGCTATTGCTTAGGCAAAAGTAATGGTACATGGGTACGATCTTGAGGTATGATTGTTTAAATAACAATCATGTTCATGTATAATTCGATAATCAGTTGCGGGCCGATAAAGGGGAATTGGTTGCAACTGTTGCGAGCCTAATGGATATGGGGGCAATGTTAGGCTAAGAAATGGTAAGAAAATGATCGGCTGCAGCTGTGTCAACAAGTACGCTGCACAACGTGTCTTCTTGGACCAACGGATTGTTGGAACAAGAACACGTTGCTAGATTGGCGTGTGTTTACCAATCGAGATTGCTGACGAGCTGAGCCGATTGTGTTGGTAAGGTTCATGTAATATGAACGAAATGATTTGATGATATGCTGGGGTTTAACTTTCAGGTGAGAAATGGTTGAAAGAGAGCTTTGTGCTGCTCGTATGCAGGTAAGTAGAATGACTTGAGGTGAGTGTGAGACTGGTTAATTTAAAGGGAATGGATGGTTCTTTGGAAATGGCTTAAAGAACCTCCACTAACCCCCCCCCCCCCCCGCCCTCTCCCAGTGACGTAGTCACGAAATAAAGGTAGGGGAGTTTAGTGTTGGGTATTGGTAGTGGACCTGGTTGTTACCGCGTTGATGTCGACAGGGGCAAGGGGATTGCGGTGCGGTCCACTGACCTGTTGTGGATCGTATGGATCAAGAGGTGTGATGTCTGATACGGGTGAGGCTTGTGGGGAGCTCTCTTGTGTTCGCAGTGACGGAGTAGCTTGAGCGGGAAGGAGGGGCTTCCAGCCCAGCATTGATTCGTCTCCGCAGAGATGGGGTGCCGTATGCGGGGTAGAGGAGATCCTGGTTCAGCGTCGGCATTTTTCGTCCATACGTTGGTATGGAGAATTGTTTGCCGTCCTCGGCAGACGTGTGAGTTTGTGGGCAATGGCTTTGACGTTTAGTCTTGGCCTTTCGGGTTCGTGTTGGGGTGAGTGTTACTGTGGAAATTCTGGCTTTTTCCACTCTCACCCTATCTCTGCACTTGTCCTCCGTGTGACCTGTACGGCCACACAACGTGCAGCAACTCCGAATGCTAGACACTCGGAGTTTAGATAACGCTGGATTGTTAGAGGCGGCGGGTTGGTGGGGTGACCTATTCTGCGGAAGTGGAGCATGGTGCGCACTGCATTCTACAATGTCGTGGCCATACTGCCATCACTCCCGGCAGAAAGGTGTGTTACGCCTTTTAAGGCACTCGTCGTAAAGGTGGCCCGTTTTATTACAAAATGTGCACGTCATGCGTGCAGTTATCAGGTACACCCGACGAGCGTCTTGGTTTGACGTGGTTTGCTCCGCTGACGCGGGGTTCTGGTTCGCTGGACCGTTCTGTGCAATTTGATGGGCACTTCTGATCTCCGCGCGAATTTGGTTTAAATCGCGGCGGAGTGAGGCTTTTAGGGCTAGAAGGTCAGATATAGTGACATGTACAGGGGAGTGGTCTGAGGAAGATTCACGGGACTTGCAGTCTTGGGTCTTTGGAGGAAGGTAAGGTGCGCTGGAGGCTGCGGACCCGCTGAAGGATGTGCGTGTCTGCGCAGAGAGCTGTGGGGGAATAGAGTGGGTATTGACCGCGTCCACGTGGTAGGTTGGGGGTTCATCCAGTGCCGGGTGGATCGCCTGGACATCTTCGGCGAACTGGGCTAGGTGACTCAGGCTTTGGTCCGTTAGGATCGTCAATATGGCCTGAGTTGAGCTGGGCAGGGACCTGAGGAAATGCGGCCTAATTTGGTCGTCGGGGATTTCCGGGCCTGCTATTGATCGTAAGTGCGTGAGATAATGTGTGGAGCGTATGCCAGTTATGTTGGTTTCACGAGTCAACTGCTGTTGCCTAGTCGTTTGTGGTACATTAAGAGCTCTCAAGAGAGAGGTTGTAATGTCAGTGTAGGGTGTGAAGCCAGGCGATCTGATGATGTGTGCTACGCGTAGTAGCTGGTTGGGGCCGAGAACGTTCACTAGTTCTGCTGCCCGAAGAGCCTCAGGAATTGGACCGTGAGCCGTAAAAATTAGTTCGACTGTGGCGAACCACAGCTCAGGTCTTTCCTCATCGAATTGGGGCAACTTAATGTTTGGAGGATGGGGACGGTTAACGACACTGGGAGCATTGTGGTATGCAAGGAGAGCAGGTTGTGCTGTCGCATCATGGTTGGTGGTAGCTTGTGCAGCAGGCATATCAACGCTGGAGGCGTCGTGAAACTTGAGGGACTCGGGTAGTTCTTGGGCCTCTTGGGGTGGGGCATTTCGAGTACGGGCCATGGTGTTATGGTTGAGACCGAACCGGAATAAAGTTGTACAGACGGGTCGAGATTGTTGCGTAGAACGTAGAAGTAGGTCGCAAGAGGATGCGAGGAGTTGAAGAGAGGCCACTGAGGTCAAAAGGAGTCAAAGATGGTCGAGTGGAGTCGCGATGTGAGTGTGCTTTCGGATTATTTTCAATGTGTGTATTGTGTACTAACTCCGTTTTACTTTTAAATTAAAACCAAAAAAGGAAAAATATTTTAACAAAAAACCACAGCAAGGCAAAATTATAAATATTGCGATTACGAGTGTATGTGTGTGAATTTCTGACTTACGTGTTTGTTTTCTCTTAAATTTAGGCTTTTTTTAAAAAAAAAAACTTAAAAAAAATAAGTTAGAGATTGTGGTAGAGATTACATTAAAAGGGGCATATATTGCCTACACAATAGCTTGTAAATTATTTCTTTTAACTTACATTTTAATTACTAAGGTTCTTTTCAGTCTACTGTGTTCGACGGTAGTAGCGCTGCGTTTACCAAAAATTGTTACTTTTGTTTTTGGTGTTATGTTATTCTAGTTATACGAATATTGATTAAAAACCGGAAAACATTACATGCATTAAATGTCCTTGAGAAAGGAAAGGTTTGCAGGTTTGCAAAGGGAGTTGAGGTTGGAATTGTGGGTGGTTCTTGCGTAAGGTTAAATAACCCCCACACCTCCCTCCCCCACCGCCCCCGCTGTGCTTCGAAAGTTAAATTTGTCAGAAAACTCTTTTTGTACGCCCGCGAATAAAAACACATGACACTAGAAAACGACCCCACAATATAATTCTGTACCATATTAATTTAAATTCATTTTTCCCATGACATATAACTCCATTAGACTTTGCATCTTTTAATTTGAAAATACATTGGCCACTTAAACGACTAAACGTGCATTCACCAAGTTAACTACCAACCATACAGTGTCATCTACAATACTAACAATCGTCTCCTTAGATGACCACATCTGCAAGGACAATGTGTGTATAAAACAAAACATATTTAGTCGCAACATCGCCATTAGAACTCAGTCGACGATAAAAAATTGTAATTAAGGAAATTAAATGCAAAAGAGGAAAGATCCTTTTCGCGTGATATATCTGCAGTCGAGCAATTTTATCCTGTGGTCATATATATTGTATATTGTATAAAAGGACATGCAAAATAAAAATAAATAGAAAATAGAATAAATATAAAATGTGTGGACAGCGAAGAAATCGCATAGATTTTCGAATAGCTGACAGTTACGGAAATAAAGTTCCCGGTATAGAAAATGGTTTCCACCCAACTCCCACACTAATCCTTTGGAATATGTTATTCGGAATCGCTACTTGGTAGTAGACTTTTTTTTATGTGAAATTTTGTGAAATATATGCTGTGGTATAATAAATTCAGAATCAGATGCTGATATTTAAGGGGAGGATCCAATTTCAAGGATTTAATAAACATGTCTTTTATTGGTGGTTTCAAAGACAAGGGAGGACAACTAGCAAAACCTGATGCCATATTTTAAATAGAAAATCCCAGGTACTTTATGAGAAATAGGATTTTAATATGCTCACAGGTGTGGAAGGTTTTGTAAACGGTTGATTCTTGGAGCGTGAGAAATATAGTGCGGACACATCCTCAGGTTCTCTGTTAAATTCGCATATTGTATTTGTAAATTGAAACTTTGTGTTTTGGTAGTCGGTGATCGAATACGGTATATCCAAATATATTTAAGAATTCGCAGACATATTGCTATTAGGTTTATGGTTACGTTTAGAGATTTCATTCAAGAAGTTCAACAAGCTCGTGTCAAACTATTAGACAATGTGTAATTAAATATTCCTCTTAAGTTCAGTAGACCGTTTCTTTCGTTAGCCATGAATCTTATCGTGAAGGCCCCAATCGGCTGACGGAATTATGTTGTGAATATAATTAAGATATTATATAAGTAATATAATAGGAAATAAGGGAAGGTGAATGGGAGTTACTTGAGGTCCTTGGGTGGACCTCTTCTTCGTCGCCACTGTCGGTCACTGGTTGCAGGGGGTGTAGGTTCTTGCTATCCCTGTTGTCTTGAATTAATTTCCTCGTCCTTGATTGATTTCAATCATTAACATTTATATATTTTCCTTTGGTTTCTTTGTGATTTATTGACTTAAATTAGTTCCACTTTCTGATTGACTTCTTTATCTCTGTTCTTTAGTTTATTCGTGATTTTAGAACTTTATTTAGTTTACGATCGGAAGCTAACTCCCTTTCTTATGGAGCGACTACTTCAACCGACCCCCTAACTATTGCCAATCTATTCGCTTCGTTTTTCAATAAATCCTTTACAGACATATCCTTCGAGACCAATCCGTCTTACTTCAAAGACTTGCCTGAATTCTCCCTCGGCCCATTCACCTCTCAAATTATTCAACATCACGTAGTTGAGGAGAAATTAAACTTACTCAAAGACGAGTTCAGCTCTGGACCTCATGGACTCCCAGCTGTATTTTTTTTTTTTTTAGAGAGATCTTTTATTTCGTAATAATATTTTCAAAAAAAGTCTGTGACCGCACATTTTACAATTCAGAGATTTGATAAGTTATATCTTACAACTGAAACATTATCTTGGATAAAGAAAAGAAAAATATGTATAATTAATAATTAAAAGAATAAATCGAAGGTAAATACGAAAAAGAAAAACCTTCATTTAAAAAAAAAATAAAAAAAAATAAAACCAATAATAAATAATATAAAATGTAAATATTTACATGAAATTATGACAAATTAAACAAGAAGCTGGGTTATGAGAGAATTTTCAGAACTTTCACAGCTGATGTTAAAGTTATATACTAGTTTACGAATTCTTTCAGAAATCAATTCAACATCCGCCCTTCCGTGGAGACTTAAGGTTGAATAGTGCCAAGGGAGGTCTAGCATCATTTTCAAAACTTTGTTTTGTGATACCTGTAACTTCTTTAAATGGCACCTTGCAGCGTTACCCCATACTGGACACCCATATAACAGTATAGCTTGGAAAATAACTTTATGAATAATAATCTTATTTTCATTTGTGAGTAAAGACTTGCGATTAATAAAAGGGTAAAGCATCTTAATAGCAATACTCATTTTATTAAGAGTACTTTGAATATGTTTTTTAAATGTGAGTTTTGTATCGAGATGAACTCCGAGATACTTTACGGATTGCTCCCATGCAATTGTGGTACCATTTATTTGCAGCTGACTGCTGGGAAGATAGCAAGCTTTTCTCTTTCATATAATATTTTTCAAGTATGTCGATCGCATGCTTTAGATTTGTCTCAACGTTGAGAGAAAATTCATGCGACGCAAATACTGCAGTATCGTCAGCGAAGATAGCTGATTCACACTGCGGTAGATTTGGAAAATCCGAAGTGTAGATATTGTACAAAGCTGGACCAAGTACTGAGCCTTGGGGGACGCCACAATCAAAAAATATCAATCTAGAAACATCACAATTGACATGAACCTGAACACATCTATTGGATAAGAAACTCTGGACGACCTTACACAAATACAAAGGAAAGTCGAACTGTATCATTTTATATATTATCTCATTGTGCCATACGGAATCAAAAGCTTTTTCAATGTCTAACAATATCATGCCCGTTGATTGACCACGTGAACGATGGTCTAGAACATGGCTGCAAATTCGTTTAACCTGGTGCGAGGTGCTGTGAAAGCGTCGAAATCCAAATTGGATATCGGGGAAAATATCTTTATCTGAAACAATTTTTAAAATATGTTGTTTCAGGATTTTTTCAAAAACTTTACTTATGTTGCTAAGTAAACTAATTGGCCTGTAACTTTCAGGTTTATCTGGGGCTTTTCCAGCCTTAAGGATAGGTACAACCATTGCTTTTTTCCAACATTGAGGAAAGTATTGACATTTAAGGCATGCATTGATTATAAATGTTAAGTATTTAATTCCAATATGAGGCAATTGTTTTAGATACGCATTCTTAACTTTGTCTAGTCCTCCTATTTTTCGTGTTTGCAAGCACTTGATTACATTTCTTACGTTTTCTTCTTCTACAAATGCATTTAGAGGAGTTAATTCGTTTGTGGTGTCGAATCTTTCGATTCTGTTACCGACAAGTTCATTAGTTTCAAATTCACCCAAATGCTGAGAGACCAAGTGATTTTTTGAAAAACTTGTTCCAAACAGCTTTGCTTGTTCAAAACCTGTAAAAAAAGTAGTAGAAGAATCCTTCAGAAATGGTATTTTACGGTTTTTATTCTTGATTAACTTCACTACATTCCAACGGTTTAGCATTTTTATCCATAACGCTCAGTTTTTTGTTCCATTCTCTATTACGATGGATTTGTATCTGGTCAGTAATGCGCTCATTAAAATGGGAAACCATTGATCGAGAAAAGGGCTGACGGTAATTCTGCCAGTTTCTTCCATGAATGTTTCTCACTTTAATAAGCTCTAAGATATGGATTGGAAGTTTTTTAAAAATATCTTTTTTTACTCTTTTGGGAATACTTTCATCAACCGAAGAAATTATAGCTTGTGTAAAGTTTTGTACAATAAGGTCAACATCATCTTTACAAGACACTCTTTCAAGATTTGTAGTACTATTTTGAAGGCTCATTTTAATCTTTGATTTGAATGAATTTCAATTAGCATTCTTCATGTCCAGGAAATATTGAATCTTTCTTTCACCCAACCAAGAAAGGTTACAAAAAACAGGATTATGATCTGAACTGAGAGCACTTAACGAAACGGGTTCTGTTATAAGACCAGGGACATTTGACACAAACAAGTCAAGGACAGAGGGGATGCCACGAGAACCTGCGGGAAAATAAGTTGGACAAAGTGGATAAAAAATATTAATTGGTAGTGCCAATGGAAGGGCAGCCAATATATTGCCCCAAGCATTTGCTCTTACACACCCCCAATCTCTATGCCGGCAGTTAAAATCACCATCTAATAGAAATTCACCATTCATTGTGAATAACTTTTTTAAATCTTGCTTGAGCCATTTTCTTTTAATATCTGACGAAGATCCACCAGGGAAATAAACAGAATAGATTTTTACTGTCTTATGGTTTCTTAACTTAATCATTACACCTACATTCTCCACAAGCCTAGTTGGAATTACAGGTAAAAGCGAATGTTGAATTGACTTCCTGATAAGAATCGCCACTCCCCCACCCCTTTGGTCTACTCTATCAATGCGATAGCAGTTAAAGTCAGATGATGGGAGTCTTATATCAAAATTAAGCCAAGTTTTTGTTACTAGAGCAACATCAACTTTATAGCTATTTAGAAAGTTTAAAAAGTCATGAAATTTATTACGCATGCCTTTAGCATTCCAAGTAATTATTTTTATATGTGTATCTGCCATTTTACTTAACATTATTAGTGTATAAAAACTTAGTGACTAAATGCGCGATCACATTAAATTGTTCTATTTTCGTTTTACAAACTGATAAATTTGAGATCATTTCCATGCACAAGGAATTTAGTTCCTCGATTGTGAAGAGTGCTGAATTGTTGTTGGGTAAATTATTGTTATTGTTTGATGAAGAAGCGCCGCGTGAGTCATTTTCCCATGCATTAATTGTTGGTGGTAAACTTTGAATTCGCGGGCTTGAATTTGGAAAGCTTTTGCTCGGAGCATTGGTCAGTCCCAGTCGTCGCTGTGGCTGTGGAAGCGTAGGAAAATCACTCATAGAGGCAAACGAAATCGGTTTTTGGCAAGCTTGATGATTAGAAATTTGAGTTGATGCAGCGAAATGAGTTCTTGGATGGATCTTGGATCTTCCAGATGATCTTTCTTTTATTTCTAAGTATTTAGATCTACTGGTGCATGTGACGTCAGTAGCTTTATGATTGCCGTTGCAGTTGGCACATTTATTTACCGAAGCGTTATTACATTCGCTTGTTTTGTGTGAACCAGCGCAAGTAGCACAATATGTTTTTATGTGACAATTTCTCTCACCATGTCCAAACATTTGACAATTAAAGCATTGTGTCACCTTACCTTTGATTTTCCTTTGGAAGTTCCAGTTCACTTGGGTATGAAAAATTGAGCGATAATTTTTTTTAAGTTCACTTAATTTAATTGTTCCATTTTCAAAGTGAATGAGATAAAAAAAATCAGTAAATTTATCATTTTTTTTTCAATTTTTTTAACATCAGAACATTTTAAGCCAAGCGAAATGAGTTCAGCTTTGAGTTCATTAGTTTTTATATCATCCAGTCCATACAAAATAACTTTGAAAGCTTTAGCACTTTTAATATCATGAGAAAAATATTGACAGTTATCCTCTTTTAGTTTTTCTAACACAATATTAAATGATTCAATAGTTCCGAACATTATTTTTATACCAACTGTTAATTTTTTTATTGAATAACTGGATATTTTAAGCTTTTTCATGAGGCTATGCACATATTCTGGTGATTTTTGCAGCACTTTGATTGGTGGCACATACACTTTTCTGATTATTGGCGAATCAGTTTCGTCCATTTCAGAATTATCTGTATCTGGATGGCATTGTAGGGGAGTGAAATTATTACAGTAGGGGTTTTTACCATGCCCACTTGTTGGATGCATAGTGGAACGAAGTTTTTTATCCGCGGACAAGCAATTGTCCCCGGTATCAGGCGATCTATCGCGTTTGGGAATGGTTGTAATGAGAATTCGCGACCGAGATGAACACCTCAAACGCATTCGAAAGCTCCGGGTGAACTGACCAGCTGTATTTTTAAAGAAATGTTCCTCTTCTCTTTCTCTCCCGATATCAAAGATATTCAATCTATCCCTTTCACAAGGTATTTCCCTAGTATCTGGAAATCCTCCTATGTCACTCCCATACATAAAAAAGGGACCTAAAAACGATGTAAGCAAGTACCGTCCCATCGCCGAACTGTCTCAAATCCCTAAACTGTTCGAAGGGATTCTTTACAACGCGTTATCTTTCCGTTGTAAATCCATCATCTCACCCAACCAGCATGGTTTTGTGGGGGACGAAGTCGTGGCGCCGGCAGGGGCGCAGGTTTCTACCTCGTCCTCACAAATTGTTCAATGTTCCGCAGATTGTTCGCTGAAAATTGATCTCCAAAAGACATCGGTTCACCAGGAAAATAAACAAATAAATCTACGCAACACAAGTAATTCACCAGGAGGAAGGAAGTGAAACACACAGGTGCTAATCTGTATACGTTTTTATTTTCATACTTTAAGTATCAACACTATTGTTTAAAGTAAAAACAAGGTAACGTTACGTATTCATTGAGTCTGTGGGGTTTCTACTAACGCCACTGCTACCTTTTCAACCTACCTCCAAATCTTGCTTCCTAAAGCTCCACTAATTTCATCATTTTTGCGTATGCAAACGCAATAACTTCCCCAAGGATTCTCCCACCGATTACATTGCCTTTCGATTATGCAAATCGCATCCAAACATCAAGCATCTGCCCATCAAGGACATTCACGCAATTAACGCGGTATATCAATTTGCCCTGGGCTCCTCGATAGTATAGTGGTTAGTATACCCGCCTGTCACCCGGGAGACCGGGGTTCGATTCCCCGTCGGGGAGCCTCTGGCGCAAGAGTAATGACCTTGCCCAGAAAAAATAAATCATTATGGAAAATTTAACAAGCCTTAGGACTTGCTAAATAAGGCCAAGACCGGTCCCCGGTTGTAGTGCCGATGATGATGATGATCAATTTGCCCTAGGAGAAATTCGGTACACCAGTACCGCATACATCAATGCATCTCAGCATTGTTCTAAAAAGAAAACATTTCGGTTGCCATACTAGATAACCGAAGTGGATTATGACAACAATCAGCAGAACCCCTGTCTGCCTGCATTTACTATTCCACACGTGCGCAACAGATTTTCATGCGCACCAGTACTCACGGCGGCTTTTATGCAATCGTCAAAGCACCGCCGCAATTCGCGCCTAGCTGCCAAGAGCCGAATTCAATGCCAATGTAAATACTCACACTGGAATTCGACCCATGACTCCATAGGAATGCAATACGCAATTAACATGGTTGTAAACACAACCATCATTGTGTAATTATTCCAAATGCAGCCTAATCCCTAGCGTAGTATTTGGACAACTGCAAATACTTATCCCAAAGATGCTTTTTCAGGAATTTTCATTCCCACGGTTCGACCACCCATGAGCTCGCAGTATTTGGACAACTGCAAATACTTATCCCAAAGATGCTTTTTCAGGAATTTTCATTCCCACGGTTCGACCACCCATGAACTCGCATCCCGAGCCAACAAGGTGATCCGCGCGCAAAATAGTTGAGTCGATGTGAGTGTTTCAAAACGGACGGAGTGTCCAATAATTCACCAGGAGTTTGAGATACGGTGGAGTTCGCCTGCGCGAGTGACGTCGAGTGTGTTTGCGCGTTCTATAGTTTAGTAAAAAGGAATAAATAATACCAAAAAATAAAAGACAAGCAACAAGCAATGTATAAGTAATTAACTGTTTGATATTCGAAATTTATAAGTTAAGTAAACACAAGTCTAGACTTTTTTAATTGTGAAGCGTGTGTCCTGTGTCGCTGCCATTAAAAAATGAATTAATGTATAATACAATGCGAAAAACACCGAGCAGTAGTTACAATAAACGACAAAATTCCAACAGTGTAACAAGTGTTTTATTGCATCAAATTCGGTGGAGCAATCCGTGGAGTAGGAGTTAACCAGTGCCAATATCGGCACACATACGTTCTACCCTACAAGTCAATTATTTTCACATCGAGAGTTTTTGGTATTTAAATAGATGACGGAAAACATATTCTAATTACACTGACGATGAAATGGATGCACAAACAAAATGTAAGACAGTGTACTCTATCTGTATGACATTATATTAATTAATACGACTCGATATAATAAATTCCTTGACATACACATTGGCTGGCGACCTATACCCAAGGGACAAAAGCAAATATACGCATCTCGCGTCTTAAACCATAAATTAAATCCCACAGCATAGGCAAATGCAAATAGGTATGGTATGCTTACCCTTGGCAGCGATGCTATGAATACCGATTCCCTGTGAATACGCTATAACCAATTAGCACCATGTCCACCAGCATTGCGGTCTATCAATACAGCTGAAATGCACATTCCTAGAGAATGATCTATACGATCTCTTTGTCCTACACATTTCTGGATCTGCTTCTCATGACTAGCGGCATGAACAAACAGAAACCCAATTAGCAACCAATGAGATTCGGCTTGTTTGCTTAGCCGAACTCACATCTCATGGATACACATTATTCCCTTTTCTTTGTTTCAGATTCGTTCTCATGGCTTTGTCCCATGAAAGAACCAATGTGCGCACATACATGTGTATCTCTATGATCTCCTCTATGACATCAGGTTACCTAACCCCAAAGAGAGACTTCACGTTTCTCTTGGGATGGAAAATGCCGCCTTCAATTAAGAGAGCCAATACCACTACCCAAATTTCCTTAGCCAGGGAATTAATATCGTTGAGTCGTATCACAACCATCAAAACGGATGGGTCGTCCGACATCCAACCTACCGGCGCCGGTACAGTGTGAAACGAAAAGTCGAGTTCGAGCATCCGTCCAGAAGAGACAGTTAGAGAACCCATCGAGGAGAC
The DNA here is from genome assembly GCA_963931805.1 of Microdon myrmicae. Lineage (NCBI taxonomy): Eukaryota > Metazoa > Arthropoda > Insecta > Diptera > Syrphidae > Microdon > Microdon myrmicae. Next base: position 218,444,421 of record OZ007497.1, read on the forward strand.
ATCCGCGATTCAAAAAACAAAAAGGTGAGTTTAACGATGTCGAGTTAACGTGATGTGTGAGTTGTGTGAGATTCGTGTTCAATAGAAAAAAATATAGTCGTTTCGAGTAGGTAAAGTTGTTGTGAGAACAAAACATTAAAAATTGGTGTATTAAATCCTTAATATTTACAACAGGTAATTCAAAATAAAACCAAAATTAAAACAAAACATTTCGCAGTGTTTCATTTGTGTGACCGCCTCTGTGTTCCGATTGGTTTAATGCCTTTTATTGCGGACGTTGTTCGGCGGAACACCGCAGCCATCAATACCCGACCTAAAGGAGAAAATAAATCCGCTAAACATCTACTGCACCCAAACGCCGTCTCCTCTCTTTCCCTACCTGACCTTGCCACGCTCACCGCCTATCTCCCCACAACCCGTACACATTCCAACACATATGTACACTGTTCGCTGTCTCACTTATGCCACATTTGCCACCCCCACATACACTCGCTCTTCCCCAGCCTCCTACCTGCCCCACCCCGAACTCCTCTTCTCCTTCCTTGTTTTTTTTGTCATTGTTGTTTTTTTTAAATAATTTTCCTTTTGTATTAATAACTACTTTAGTTTTTTAGTTTTAAGTTAGTTTATAAGGATTATAGTTTTGTAAATAGCTTGAATTAAGCCGAATAAATCACATTCTTAATTGTCTGTCTTTTGCTCAAATCTCAATCTATGATTTTTTTCGCCGTTGACGTTTATAATATTTTATTCGGCGCCAACACCGTTTATTATTATTTTTTCTGGCAAGTAGAATTTGCATAACGTAGAGAGGGGAAATTCGAGGATATTAGTGGGTGTTGGGCGAGGACATGGACGCGAGGTCCGTAATAATACCTCCCCCCCTCAAATATGTGATAGCTTCATTCTTAGAAGAGGAATGAAGCTTGGCTACAAAAGTATAGAGTGTAGCGTGAACCTTGCACCGGCTGTGGTGCGTTACTTCCCATTGTTTGTCGTGGTTTGTCCGTTGTTGGCCTCTTCTATTTGTAGTAAGGTTTCCGCCTGTTGTTGTGTACCACCACGTTTTTTCTCCCTAACTTCACGACGCTATTCAACGGACTTTTTATTTGTACTACCTTATACAGACCCCTCGGCTCCTCGATAGTATAGTGGTTAGTATACCCGCCTGTCACGTGGAGACCGGGGTTCGATTCCCCGTCGGTGAGCCTCTGGCGCAAGACTAATGACCTTGCCCGGAAAAAAAAATCATTATGGAAAATTTAACAAGCCTCAGGACTTGCTAAATAAGGCCAAGACCTGTTCCCGGTTGTAGTGCCGATGATGATGATGATAGAGACCCCTCCATATAGGAGCTTTCCTTGCTTTTGTGCATTTCGTATTAAAACTTTGTCGCCCGCATGCAATATAAATGGGCGTGTCTTACGGTCGTAGTACTCTTTAGACTTCCTCTTGGAAGTTAAAAGGTTACGCCTTGCTATTTCACTTTGCTGCTTAGGAAATTGCTACCCTGATCTGTAACCAATTGCTTCGGAACACCATACCGAGCAATTATTTGGTCAAAGAAGACTGTGGGTACCGTTTATGCGTCCGCATCTGGGAGAGCGTAGCAATCTATATACTTAGACAAGTTGTCTTGTCTAAGTATATTTTCTCAAAAGGCCTCTTTGCAATGTCGGTTATTACCATGGGTATACGTAGGTTCGGTGAAGATGGTTTGACAAGTTTTACAAACTTTGATGTATTGTTTGATGTCGCGCATCATATGTTTTCTGAGGCGGTTTGGGTTTTCTGTGTCAGGCCATTTCAATGGAACGGGAATTTCACGTCGATCCGTGTAACATTCGCAGGCTCCTCGATAGTATAGTGGTTAGTATACCCGCCTGTCACGCGGGAGACCGGGGTTCGATTCCCCGTCGGAGAGCCTCTGGCGTAAGACTAATGACCTTGCCCGGAAAAAACAAATCATTATGGAAAATTTAACAACCCTCAGGACTTGCTAAATAAGGCCAAGACCTGTTCCCGGTTGTAGTACCGATGATGTTGATGATGATGTGTAACATTCGCGGCCTAAGATGCAATTTCTCCTCTGTGTCTGCCCACGTCTGTAACCAGAAACCAGCAATCCTTGCACTTAGCGAGACTCAGGTAATAACTAATACAGATATTTCTGATTTTACTATACTTGGTTATAACCTAGTGCCTTTGTTCTTTTCACATCGCGGTCTAGCTACATACATACGAAGTGATATTGCTTATCCGCTTCTGCCACAATATGGCGTCTGATCCAATACAGAATTTAATTTCTCATGGCTAAAACTTCACGTGCGTAAGCATATCATACATTACTGCTCTCTTTACAGAAGCCCAAATTTGGATAGAAACGCATTCTTTAACGAATTTGATGCTCTATCTGATTCCATCGATAAGATCTTGACCCTGTATTTAATGTTCATAACTCTCAGTGGCTTCGTCACTCCGGATACACAACACCTGAAGGTCAATATGTCCAATTTTTTGCTGAGTCAAACAATTTAACTCGACTCGTCAACGAGCCAACAAGGGTACCAGATATAGATAGTCATTCCCCCAACACAGTGGACCTGTTTCTCACCTCCCAGCCAAACAAATACACAATTGAAGTTTCTTCGCCCTTGGGCACTTCAGACCACTGTGTTGTGTCAGCTAAATTTCCTCTAACGAACAGTAACGTTAATGAGAAAACTCCCAAAAGAACAGTATGGCTCTATGAGAAAGCCAACTGGGAAGGTCTGAACGAGTTTTTTGGGAAGTTAAATTAGTCGTTATTTTTCCTCAATAACGATGTTGACTCTACGGCGGAAACTTCTGGGCATTTGTGAAGAACATCCAAAACTCAGTCTCCTCATCCATTCCTTCGCTAATAGCCGTTGACAGACCAGTCACCAGTGCAATAGAGAAAGCGAATCTACTTGCTGCACATTTTGCAGCCAACTCACCGCTGCCTGATACCACATCAGTTCCGGCTCAACTTGAGCATAAGCAGCACACGATGAGCCAGATTCACTTCCGAACGCGTACTGTTGCCCGCGCCCTCAAAGAGCTAAACGCACACAAATCCGCTGGTCCTGATGGCATTCCCACAATTCTCTTGAAGAAATGTTCGTCTTCACTCGCTAAACCACTGCGGAAACTCTTCCATTGGTCTTATTTTACTGGCCGTTTCCCAATAGATGGAAGTCAGCGTACATTCAGCCAATTCCCAAAAAGGGCGACAAATCGTCACCCTCTTCTTATCGACCCATAGCACTAATTTCTATTCTCTCAAAGGTAATGAAATCACTGATTAACCGTCAACTTTCGAAATATTTGGAATCAAATGACCTCCTCAGTGACCGCCAATATTTGTTTCGTAGCAACAGGTCCACAGGAGATCTGATGGCGTACCTTACTGAAAAGTGGAGTCATTCCATCCACTACCTCCGTGAAAGCAAGGATATTTCAAAAGCCTTCGACAGAGTTTGGCATCTAGCCCGTTTGTCAAAATTACATTCATATGGGGTGGACAATTCCCTGACCCAATGGATAAGAGACTATCTTTCTGGCCGTTCAATCCAAGTGGTCCTTGATGGTGTCAAATCTGTCTATCATCAAATTAATGCTGGTGTTCCCCAAGGTTCTGTCCTCTCACTCACTCTCTTCCTCATCTTTATAAATGATCTCCTGTCAAGTACTCACAACGCAATTCACTCGTTTGCTGATGATAGCACATTGAGTTTCTCATACTCATACGAATATTCCTGGCCAAACTCTTCGAACGTCAATACCAATCAGCAGATTATGCTTAATACACTGAATTCCGACATCAACAAGATATATCAATGGGGATTATCTAACCGAGTAGAGTTCAATGCCTTAAAAACTCAGAACTGTCTCCTGTCGTCAAAGGTGAACCCCAAAGTAAATATACTGTCGATGAATGGCACTATAGCGTTAAGCAAGGATAGTGAAGAAAGTGGTTTGAACATACGATGAAACAGGTGAAAAGCGAAGCATTGAAGCATCAGGCTACTGCCGCGTGTACGAATTCACTTTCTAAACTCAAGTACATTCAACTGATGTGGAATTGTTATGTTATCGCTATGGTATACGACTCTGATGTTTTGCTTATTCTGTTATGCGTTTATTTAACAAATTATACCCGTTGTTCGCTTTTAACCGTAGCGAACGATAACACGATAGTGGAACAATAATCCAACGATGAGGGATTAAATCTATTTAAATAAACGTCCCAACGATGAGGGGCAAGAATCAATTTAAAACGACCCAACGATGAGAGACAAGACCCAATCTATATAAATAAAAGAAAGAAGAAGACAAAAGCCTGCAAAGAGAACACTAAAATAACAGAAAATATTTGGGTTAGGTTTTCTAAATTTTCTTCCCAACGTTGAGTTCTTCCTCTTTCCTGTAATTGAAAAACGAAACGGAGTAAAAGAGAACCAATATATTTATTTATGTTTTATTTATTTTTTGTTATACGGCTTTTCTACCTTTCCTAGCCGCTAGTTCCGTTAGTCGGCGTAGGGACGTTAGAGCCTCGGGGCTCTTCCACCACTGGATTTGTATCCCCGACGGATTCGGTTAAAATTCCAGCTGGTGGTAACCGGCTGCGCCAATATTGTTATGCGTTTATTTAACTATTTATAATTTTTAAGAATATATGTGGTTTAATATATTTAAGTTATATTAAGTTAACGTAAGAAGGGGACTTACGTGAGTTTGACCGTTGAGCGGTCGCTGGAGCAGTTGCCTGTCTGCGACTGGTTGCATGGGGCGTTGATTGGTTGCTCCCCTGTTTACCGTCGGTTGGTCAAACTGAAGTTCTTGATGTCAATGTTGACGTCAAGTATACAAACGAATATTTTCGCCGTATTCAAATTGTTTTTATTTTGTATTTAATTGCGTCCGTGCTGGTTCGGAGATTTACGTTGAATGATTTTATATTTTTTTCGCCGTTGACGTTTTATTTTATTATTCGACGCCAACGCCGGTTTTTATTATTTTCTCTGCCAAGTAGAATTTGCTTAAAGTAGTTTATGCAAATTAACTACTTGGCGAGTTGTTCTCCTTTTATAGGTAAAGAGGGGAAACTAACGAAGGGGGTTTAGTGGATTTTGGGGGGACCTGGACTCAAGGTCGGTCCGTAACAATTCGAATTTCCTTTCGGTGTTCTTCACTATTTGCTTGCATATTGTGTGTGTATCTGTTAGAAACGCCATAGCACTTCCATCGACGAAGCCAAGAAACTATCAATCCTCGGCACTGGAATTAATTCGAGTCTTAATTGGAGCGACCACATTTTTGAAGCTGAGAAAAGTGCGACCAAATGCATGGGGTTCCTTAAGAGATGCAAAAGATACCTCACTCCATCCAACCTGCCCACTATTCACAAGGCGTATATTCGTCCCAAAATGGAATTCAACTCCCATATTTGGAGAATATCGTCGGTTCGAATCACTCGCTCTTCACTATCGTCGCAAACGCTATCTATGTTTTGTTTGTTTGATTTGCAGTTTCTTTGTTTTGACTGTTTTGTCTTTTTTTTTATTTTGGTTGACTAAATCAAATAATATATTGTGACGCATATGAAAATTAGTTCTACAATATTCGAGAAAGTCCGAAACAAATACTGGAATATTCTATAGAGTACTGGAAAACTGGAGACTATGAAGAATAGAACATTCAAGGCTATGGAACGGACGGAAACGAAACGCTGAATGAGAATGAGGAAACGGTATAAATACGTCGCACACAGATCAGGCAGTGAGTAAGAAGTAGAAAGTGAAGCAAGCGATAAGTGCGGAAGTAAGAAGTAATAAGCAGTGAAGTAAGAAGTAAGCAGTAACATACGCGATAAGTATGGAAGCGATAAGTGAAGAAATCGTTAAGTGTACGGTAAAAAGTAACGGTTGTTATTAACGGACTAATAAAGTGTCACATTAATTCAAAATCGATTTAACGGCTTTTATTTATTAAAAATAATTAATCCAGCGAACCCTAAGCTCGCTACAATTGGTGTCAGAAGTGGGATTAATTATTGGTGAAATAAATAAGTCTGTGGAAGTGTATTGTGAGGATGTCAGATCGACATTTGGAGAACCGGAACCTGGATAGCAGAGGAGAGAAGCCAATTCGTCGACAGCGTCTGCAAGCAGCAATAGAGGAAGACGATATTGATGTCGGCACAGATGCTTTTACGAGTGGGCCAGTCTGTCCGGGTGGAGAAGAAACAGCGAGTCAAGATGGTGCCAATGTAACGGAGAAGAGTTCGCCACCGTTGGACATTTCGGAGATGTTCAAGATGATGATGGCAAAAGTGGACGCGTGAGCTGCAGAGTTTAAGGCAAAATTAGATGCGCGAGCTGAAAAATTGGATGCGCAAGCTGCAGACGTTAATGTAAAATTGGACGCGCGAGCTGCAAAATTGGATGCGCGAGCTGCAGACGTTAATGCAAAATTGGATGCCCAAAGGCAGTGTATGAAAGGATTCTGGGACTCGGAAGCGAAAGAATCTGAGGATGAGGAGGAATTGGAGCCACGTGAAAGGAAGAAACTCAGTAAGAGCAAAGCTATGGCAGCAGTGAAGAAGAGGAGGAAGATGACGACGATGTGTTACGTGAAGAACTGAAGGATCTCATCGATGATAACCCAATTGAAGAGGACGGCAGTGATGCTGAAGACACTGATGCTTCAGGCCGTTCCCTGAAACGGATTTACAATAATGATGACGAGTTGGACGACCGACTGGAAGACGACGACTGTAGCCTTATTGAAGAGAATCTTGGTTTGAAAGTCGAACGCAGAAAGCGTTCCAAGCACCTGCGTCGTACACAGGACGAAGGAAGTGATGGAGAGGAACAGCACGTCGATGAAGGTTCAGCACATGAGGCTATAGCCGAACAGCTATTCGACGACGAAGACGATGTTGAACGCCGCTCTGAACGTAGTCACAGGGAAACTGAGGCGGCAAAACATTTCAATGATGATGAGGAATCAGAGTCTGATGCTGAGGATTTTATTGTAGACGACGAAGGAAGGCCAATTGCTGAGAAGAAGAAAAGACGACTTCTAGTCACTGTCGCGTCATTGCAAGGTCCGGACAGTTTCGGTGTAGATTTCGACTATGAGGATTTCACTAATTATGACGAGGACGAATATGAACCCGAATACAAATCTAGTGAATTGGAAAGGAGTCAACCTTACGGATTTGGACAATGAAATCCGTAAAACGGATATTCCTGAGAGAATGCAATTGCGCGAAGTTCCGGTTGCGCCTGTTCCAGAGGGACCCAATGAACTACAAGATGAAGCTGAATGGATTTACAAACAGGCGCTTTGTAAATCAACTGTTTCCGAACAAGAGAGATCAACGGATGTTGGAGGTCGAGACCGCAATTGTAAGCCACCACATATGGGGGAAAGATCAAGCAAGCCCTAGATTGTAGGTGTAATCAACAGCTAGAGGTGCCGTTCATTGCGTTCTATTGAGAAGAACACGTGAAACCAGGATTAACGTGCGACGATCTATGGAAAGTCTATTACTACGACGCACGCTGGTGTTTACTGTCAGTTCCAAAGAACAAACCGCTCCAGTTATTTGAAAAGATGCGGAACTACCAGTTGGATACGGTTATGAAATCGACAGATGCTCCAATACCAGATGATATGCGTGTAATTAAAGATGAAGATCTAGACCGCTTACGTGATGTGCAAACTCCAGAATAGCTTAAGGGTGTGCACATGCATATTCTCTTATACTATTCGCATGAGATCCCTAAAATGCAAGAGGAATTCCGTCGTGAGGAAAAGGAAGAATGGCGGCAGGCCAGAGGTGAGGCGAAAAGGAGAGCAGTAGAAAATTTGAAAGAATGTCAAGAACTTCCACCGCCGAACACCAAGATGAAAGTGGTGCATCGCGACCGATTGGCGGCTTTTGTTGGCCCGGGAGACCAGTGAACTTAGTTCGGGACGAACTAATCTAGGCGGAGGGTAGTGTGACGCATATGACAATCAGTACTGGAATCTTCGAGAAAGTCCGAAACAAAGTACTAGATTATTTTAGGAAGTACTGGAAAACTGGAATAGAACATTCAAGACTATGGAACGGACGGAAACGATACACCAAATCAGAATGAGGAAAAACGGTATAAATACGTCCACGCAGAGCGGAAGAATAAGTTATAAAAAGGAAGTGAAGCAGGCGATAAGTAGGGAGTCATAAGTAAGACAGTGAAGCAAGCGATACGTGCGGAAGCGAAAGTCTCGAGTAAGAAGTAGAAAGTGTTTACAAAGAAATCATTATGTGTACGGTAAAAAGCAACGGTTGTATTACGGACTAATAAAGTGTTGTATCGATTTAACGGCTCTTATTTATTTTAACATAATTAATCCAGCGAACCCTAAGCTCGCTACAATATTCAATTCAATTCAATTTTTTATTTGGTAGATAATTACATTTATGGTATATTTTACAACTAGTACTTAAGAGATTTAGGATAGCAATTCCTTTACAACTATAATATTAAATCTATATAACGACAATAGCACAATTTTAATGAATAGCAAATAATAAATTAAGGGAAAACTACAATAAAAAACCCTTATTTGAATCTTAAGACTAATATTGCACGAGCTTCCGGTTATTTTATATAATAATAACCTCGATATAATTTTCATAGACAGAGTACATATGTAGTGATTTAGGATATCGCAAGACGGGAAACGAGAATATTGTCAGAAAAAGAACAATTGACGAAGAAGTTTCGATTGAATTTGTCAATGTAGAACTCTACCTGTTTAACGTTAGCGTTTTCATGTAGTTCATGTGTCGAATAATGCCATGGCAAATTCAGCAACATTTTCAATATTTTATTTTGACACCTTTGCAATTTTATTTTGTGTGTGCGAGCACAATTACACCATACAGGGGCCCCGTACAGGAGTATCGCTTGAAAAATGGTTTTATATATTATAATTTTATTTTCGATGCTAAGCTTTGACTTTCTACACACTAATGGATACATAACTCTTACGACTTTGTTTATTTTGTCTATTGTGGTAGTGATGTGTAGAATAATACCTAGATATCTACAGTCTTCGGACCAATCAATATCAACTGCACACATACTGAGTTTAGTGACATTTGGTAGGTAGCAGTGTTTCCTACATCTCGAAAACCAGACAGCTTGTGTTTTATTACCATTTATTTTTATTTTCCATTTCCTGTAATACACTGCTAGTTTGTCAAGAGCTGCTTGCAAAGAGTTGTAGACATTAGTGAATAAAGCACCCGAAGAGAAAATGGCCGTATCATCGGCAAACATAGCTACCTGAATGTTTTCACCTAGATATGGTAAATCTGCGACAAACAATGTAAATAATATGGGACCAAGAACCTAGCCTTGGGGTACACCATGGTGGATTTGGTGAGTAGAGGATATGTCGGTTCCTATACTCACAACATATTTTCTCGAACAAAGAAAGCTCTGGATAATTTTGATAAGCGGTATTGGCAGCTTAAGTTTTAGTAGCTTATAAATCAAGGCATCGTGCCATACCGTATCAAAAGCTTTTTCGATGTCTAGAAGAACCAGTCCCGTTGACTCCTTGTCGATGAATTTACCAGCTATGTGGTTTTTAATGCGCAAGACTTGGTGGATTGTGCTGTGACCACTACGGAAACCGAACTGAAAGTTTGGTAAGATGTTATTGTCTTCCACAAAACGATCAATCCTTTCCTTAATGATTTTCTCTAAGAACTTACTTAGACAGCTAAGTAGACTAATAGGTCTGTAGCTTTCGGGGCTGTTCTTCGGTTTGCCGGGTTTCGGGATAGGTATTACCTTTGCTGTTTTCCAACAGTCCGGAAAATAACAATTCTTAAGACAAGCGTTGAAAATGAACGTTAAATAGTTACTTGCAGCAGGTGGAAGTGCTTTGATTAATTTGTTGTTAATATTATCGAGACCCGCAGCCTTTTTTGATTTCGATTTTTTTATCAATTCTTTAACTTTGCTGATATTAGTTGCGTAAGTACTTTCAGCTGGTGCTTGAGAAAGTACATGGATAGTGTTAGAAACTTCAGCTTCAGTATACGCGTCGCTTAGATGCATAGATATGGAGTGGTTCTTACTAAACGTGTTAGCAAGTAGGTTCGATTTCTTCACTGAAGAAATAAACAACTTGTCGTGAACTTTAAACGGAGGAATACTGGACCCTCTCTTTTTCATAATTTTTGATATTTTCCAGAACGGTTTGCTAGCTTTGTCAAGAGAGGAAAGGTGTTTATTCCAACACTTGTTCCTATATGTTGAGATTTCGTTTTTAATTATATTATTTAAGACTTTAACATTAACTAGAAAACAATCGATTCTATAACGCAGCCATTTTCTTCTTTCAGAGTTTCGTAGCCTAATCAGATGTAAGATATTTTCAGGAAGCGGTGCCTTATCAACTGGAGCAGTGGGACATTTAGGTATCGCAAGATCGGCCGCTCTATTGATAACAGAAACAAAATTGTTACATAGGATATCAATGTGCTCGCTGCAGTTTATAGAATTTAGGCTGGTATCACCTAGAACCAAGTTCGTGTTTATATATGATTTATAACAATTCCAGTTGGCGGCGGAATAGTTGTGGTATAAACTGGTACGATTTACAACTACTGTATGATTCACTGTAAGGCTGATCGGAAGGTGGTCTGAACTTAACGCATTTAGAGTTAATGGCACTGTGCAGTAATTTGGAATATTAGTGATATATGGATCAAGAGTTGAGGGGTTCTTGTTAGCACTCGCTGGGATATAGGTGGGGAGAAGTGGATAAAGTATGGAAAAACTTGGGCTGGATTCAGCAACATCTAGTAAAATGTTACCCCAGCTGTTTGCCCTAAGACAATTCCACGACTGATGTCTGCAGTTTAGATCACCACCAATAATTACCTTGTTTCGAGTGTTGACTCTATACAATTTTTGCAGATCCCGCTTAAAGTAAGTAGATTTCTCAATGTTTCTATTTCCACCAGGGAAATAGACCGAAAAAAGACTCACCTTGGAGTTGTCACTTAATGTTACATCTATACTAATTTCCTCAATTAACTTAAGGTGCAATGAAGGACGCAAGGAATGTTCTATACATTTTTTCACAACAATGGCGACACCTCCACCACTAGCATGTACCCTGTCTAGGCGATAACATACGTAATTTTGATGTGAGAAAGAAATGTCTTGTTTGAGCCAGGTTTCTGAAACAAGTGCAATGTCAATATTAAAATTTATCAAGAAACTAAAAAATTCATGCTTTTTGTTTTTGATGCTTCTCGCATTCCAAGTTATGATGTTAAGAGAGTTTCTTAACATGTTTTTTCCGAGTATATGTACTTAATAGCTAATGAAGTAATGACGTTAAATTGGTCAGCTTTGGTTTGACAAGCACTAAGCTTGGTTACAACTTCATTAAGAAGAGAGTTTATCTCGCTAAATGAGAACAGGTTATCATTAGTTAATGTTTCTGACGGATTTTTCTTCGTGTGTGTCGTATCACTGTTGGAAGGTTGCTTGGTTTGATGGAGGCCAGAAGCCCAGGTGGATGAAGGAAGTGAAGGTTGACGCACAGATCGGGGTAGTGGAGGAAAATTATCCATGGATAATCGGTCGGGCACTTGCTGCTGTTTGTCACTCGGAGGCTGTAGGAACGTTGTATTTCCTGTACCACGTCCACGTGGGGATAATTTGCGGCGAATGTCTATGTACTGCTTTCGGCTTATGCATTCTGGATCGGTGGATTTATGTGGCCCACTACAATTTGCACACTTGATGACCTCATTCGTTTTGCAGTCGGATGTTTTATGGTTTCCCGAACATATTGCACAGAAGCTATTTATATGACAATGCATCGAGCCGTGACCATAAAGCTGGCAATTGTGACATTGTGTGACCTTACCTGGATTATGTTTTTTAAAGTCCCAGCGAACGATGGTTTTGAACAAGGTGGAGTAGTTCCGTTTTAGTTCGTTTAATTTAACAGTACCGCGTTGAATGTAGACGATGTACAAGTAGTGTTTGTACAGGGCTTTTGTTGACGGATTTAATGTGATGGTTTTAACATCTAGGCACTTAGTCCCGAGTGCAATTAGCTCATTTTTCACTACATCGTTGCTAATTAAGTCTAGCCCGGATAACACTACCTTTAATGAACGATTTTCCTTACGCGAGTGGGTGAAAAACTCACATTTTAACCGTACGAGTTCGGTTCTGATTTTATTATATATGTCCATTGTTGGGGCACATATTTTTTGCCCAAGCGAAATGTTTTTGATTAAGTATTTGTCTATCTTAATGTTGCTCAAAATATCACGCACTTGAGCACTAGTAGTTTTTAATACCACAATTGACGGAACGGTTTCCTTAGGAAGTTCTGCGCACTGTTCGTCATTGGTCGGATCCATTTCAGGAGAGTCTTCCATCAGACTTTGAAGTGGTTGAAAAAAGTTAGTGTTTGAACACATTTTAGATTTTTCTAGAACTTTATTGTTCACTTTTGAAAGTTTATCGGGACGAGTTTGGCCTCCAATAACGGGGTCGTAACGCAACCGTTTGCGCTTAATTTCCTCGCTACAATATATTCATTTTGCTCTGACTGTTTTATCGATGGCATTTATTTATAAATTGTCTTTGTGTTTTAAGTGCTCCCAGACTCACAAATACAACTTTTAAATTACACTCGAGTAATAAAGTATTCTTTGCTTCAGATTCAGACTCCATATCGACCTTTTGGAATTGTATCAGTCCTTCATTGAGAAGGAAATAAAAATACAGGTCACTAACCACACGGCACGTTACAGAATTAACACATGTTTTGTGTATTATGTATTTTTGTTGCGTGTGAAATGAAAAATGTATTAATGTTTTATCGGTTATATGTTTAAGTTTAATATTTTATGTATTCTCGTTGGAACAAAGGTGGTGGGGGTGATACTATTTATGGGACGGTTATCGCGGGATGCACCATGACACATTTTTTCTTCTCCAACATCATTTGTTGTATTATTTTGTTAATAAAGTTGTTCTAAGTTGGCACTGCACTGTCCATTTGGGACGTATTTTCTCCATCTGCGAAATATACATACCAACAGAATAAGAAAACAGTTTTTTTTATTCACTATTTACCTTTCTAATTTATAAAACATACATTTGAAGTCAATTATACGATATTTAGTGGGGAAAACTTCCAGTCTCTGAAGATTTTCTACAGAATCGTATTAATTTTTATTATATCCTTCATTTATTTGTTTATAGTGATTATCATTGTTTTTAGTTATAGTAATATTTTAAAAATAACGGTACACCATGAGCTGTCCTCTAGCGGATTAATTTCCTACCACGAGTGAATGTTTGAACCAGAATGTGTACCCTTCTCTTTATTTCATTGCTCATATTGTCCAATAAATTCGCACCGGAGAGCGTTAGGCACATTTAATTGCTCTTTATAAACCTATAATACATTACGGACGACTAAATAATTACATTTTTCACCTCCGAATACCTTTCATAATTCTATTTAAGGTGTTTATTTATATCCAAATTTGTTTCCCGGCTGTCGATTCACACATGACACCAACTACTCGTAGTGGTGCATGGTAATCTATTACATTCGAGTGCAATGTCAGATGTGACGGCTGTCACCACAATGAGTTCGATTGTTGTTGGGGTTTTCGCAATACAATTTGAAGGACTGAGGAGTTGTAGTGAAAAGCAACACGTAAGGTGTTTGTTTATTATCGGGAAACGTTTATTTGATGTTTTATCGCGGGATTGATCGACTAATCTGGTGGTGGATTGATAATCCGTTGACACAGTGGATCCACATTTCGTGGTCGGGACTGAGCAAAGTTCTTGTTTTGATGCTTATCACAACAATCCGGTGACAGCGATTGTTTTGGTTTCACATCGAGTATGTTCCTGCGCCGGAGAACTAGACACCCCGTTCTCGGTCGTTCCGTCTGGTTGTGTACCAATTGGCAAGAAGTGAACTGGATTCGGAGGGCCGTTGTCATGCTGTCCACAGTCATTCATGGTCCGTTGTGTTGTGCAGTGTAATTTCGTGGATCTTCCGGAATTCCCTGTCTCGTCTATTTTGTAATAAGCAAAGAGAAAAAGCTAAGTGCAGTGGTGGTAATTGTGAACGGTTGCGGTTTGAATGTTCTTAAAGAACGTGTCTATGATACGGCGGGCGGTTACTTTTTTTGTCCATTTTGAGTGTGTCCTGAAAGAGTGAATTGAAGTGTGTTGATATATTAATTTGATTTGCAGTGCGGATTTCAACCAGAACACCGAGAATAACGTTCGATTCGGACTACGCGACTTTTGTTTACTACATGTAACTGGCAAATAACAGCGCGGTCGAGGGCGGCAATAATGTCCAGGAGGAAGCAGTTGAATCCGAAACCTTTACTTAAAAGTAAGTTTGTATTTGTTTATCTTCTATTTATTGCTGTATTTCTATTTATATCTTATAACGGGATTTTTCGTTAGTTCTGTAACGGTATCCATAAGTTGACTGTCATTGTAGAATGATTGAATGTAGACCCCCGACCACCATTAACCTTCTTAGACCCTAGGGCAGTGTGAAGCCCGCTAATGCGCCATCGGTGGCGGTCTGGGAAAAGGAAAGTCAAATGAAAAGGCGACAATAACTTTACTGATAACAATCTGGTCAGCTCCCTACCAAGAGTATGCTAATTGTGAGTGCTTTGTTTTTCCTGCATACCATGGGGGCTGTTGCATATTATGACTACTCTACAACAAACAAATTTGTGCTGGCGACAAGCCCAGAGATAGCACGACTAAAACCGGGGTCCGCATGGTTTATGTGTGGCAGGGCTTGAAGTTGGGGGCAAGTCTCCGTGTTTCGATTGACGTTGGGTGGTGCCACTGAACGGATGTGGCGCTTTGAATATTATTTTGCTCGTAATCGACATGCAGGCGAATATATTCTGGGTATTCCTTGGACATGCTGCCGATTTAGGTGATAGATAAGTTTTTACCTTGAATTTATAGAATGACATGCCGTAGGCAAAATTGTGAGACACAAGAAGTCTTACCTGAAAGGATCTTGGGTTCAATGGAGGTTAGAGGTATTTAAGAAGCGATTCGAAATGTAACTTTTGTTTGTAACAGCTGTGTAAAAGCATTGCATTTGGATAGAGATTTTTGTATATGTATGTAGGGTGGCGCAAAATTAATCATCCAATTTTGTTTTTGAATTACTTTTTTACTATATAGAAAAAAAAATGATTTTGAGTGATGAAAATCTTTATTAGGACCTTTACAATTTTTTCTGTTAAGTGGAAAAGATGGTATCCGTCAAGTGGCTGCTATTACTGTTGATACACATTTGTTCCTGTTTTATCGCATTTTCCATGACTTTCCTCAAGATTTCCGGTGATAACTGTTCGCATTCCCGTCGAATATTCTCCTTAATGGCTGCTATTGTCTGAGGGATGTTGGCATAAACCTGCGAATTCAAGTAGCCCCAAACGAAGAAGTCTGGTATGGTTAAATCGGGCGATCTTGCTAGCCATGCCAAATCGCCAAAACGGTAGATTACACGACCAGGGAACGCTTCCTTCACAATATCCATTGTGGCTCGTGTTGTGTGTCTTGCATCGTCTTGTTGGAACCACATGTTCACCAAGCCCCGTTCGTCCAATTTCGGCAGTAAGAAGTCGTTTATCATGGCCCTGTAGCGTTCGCCAGTAACAGTGACCGTATTGCTGGGGCATCCTCAAAAAAAACACGGCCCAATCACACCTCCCGCGTAAACGCCGCACCACACAGCGGCTTTAAGTGGATGTAATGGCTCTTCGTGCATCACATGCGGATTTTCAGTGCCCCAGAAACAAAGATTTTGCTTATTGACGTAACCGCTTAAGTGGAAATGAGCCTCGTCGCTTATGATGATTCTCGAGAGATTAAGGATGGTGTTGGGTGTGAGGGCGGCGTAGTGGATGTGCCCGGCATCTTTAGTGGGAGCTCCCCGATGAGCCGATCTCCTAACGGAAGTTCCTTGGATGTACTGCTTGTTTCCGGTGGTAGTCCGCCAGGGCGAATGGACTTCCTTGTTAGCGGTGGTGCCGGCAGCGTTGCCAATCTCGGGGAGATGGATCAACGGTTGAAACGTGAGCGTACCCGCAATGGTTTTTTCACCCCTGGTTGGGTAGGCCCACTTGGGTGGCTTCCGGTGGCTGGTATACGGCTGAGGGGGTGTAGGAGCAGAGTGCCCACCTTTCTTCTTCTTCAGTCTTCAGGATGGGCCGCACTGTCGACGATTGCTCTTTGAGGTTAAGGATGTCCCCAAGTGATGATGGTCGCCCTACGTAGCTGTGATGCCAACAGTCTTGGCCGTCTTTGTGGAGCGAATCAACAGCCCATGACTGCTCAATGGGAGAAGGGACCCACAATAATCCAAGAAATCACAATAAACGAAAAGGCAACTTTCTATTTTCTAATACGCAGCTTTTAATGATTTAATCTCGCTGGGGATTATTTTACTTTGTAACTTGGTTTTATATTTGGTCTTCTGGATTTAGCTCATGCGCGAGCAGGGATTCGGCCTCTGGAATCTTACTGATCACGAAATCGAAAATCACTGCCGTTTTATTCTTTTTTACGTTGGGATTTGTCAACGTTTTTAATGTGGAAATTCCAAGAAGCACACACAAGATTTTGTGTGCTTCAATTGGAATTGTGTTCTGGGAATTGACTAAAGGTTTAGTTGGATAGGTTCCTGGAAGGGAAATCATGAAATGCGTTTTGAATTAAGCATTTCATGATGTCAGGATTTTCGGAATTGAATTAATGTGCGATGAATTAACTTTTGGTTTAATTCGTTTCTCATATGATTCAATATGGAATTTGGATGTAAGTTAATGGGAAATTGAATCAATGTGCGACAATTTAACTTTTGGTTTAATTTATCGCTCATATGATTCAATATGGAATTTGGATTTAGATTATGGGAGGTATTGGGGATTTGGATGGGGTTATTGGTAATGTTGGGGATTTGGATGGGAGTGGCGATTTAGGATCGCTACAATTGCTTGACAGTAATTCACTCGCCCCCTATTGCTTATCTGTATTCTACAGCTGTCTAGTTACAAATGTAAAATATGATTGACGTACGACGCCATTTGCAAAAATTATAACATCTTCCGATAGCGTGAATAATTTTGCGCCACCCTGTAGCTCTTCGGTGTCCTTTAATGGTATTAACTAGTTGTAACAGACTTTTCGATTTCTAACGTCTTGTATTTAGAGTATATAAGGTATATTGTATATTGAGTATACTGAGCTCAATGCTATATATATTATTTTGTTCGAGGTTCGGCATTGCTATAAAATCGGGATTTAAAAAATTGGAAATAAATATCAATTGGTAGAATGCCAGAAATTTCTTAATCATCAGCTCGCGAAATCCAGGACTTGTTTATTTGGAGATAAGCCGGAGTTTATTTGGAGATAAGCCGGAGTGTGTGTCCTTGCCTCAACTAATAAACTTCATGACTAATTACCTTTAATAAGCTTTGTTTAAAAAATGTAAATATAGGGAAGGCAGAATTTGAAGATAGGGACAAGTGAAGCTTGTCTTCATCGTGGTCTCTGTCTTCTGATTGAGTTCCGGGCGGCAGAATTACCATCATCAACCAGAATATCGGGTACGGGCTTGGAACACATGCGGGGAAAGTTCTTTGTATGGACAGGTTATATTCATCATCATCATCATCGGCACTACAACCGAGAACCGGTCTTGGCCTTATTTAATACGTCCTGAGGCTTATTAAATTTTCCATAATGAATTGTTTTTTCCGGGCAAGGTCATTAGTCTTGCGCCAGTGGACAGGTTATATTGGGGTAGGATTAATGTAAGAAGGAAACCATATAAGTCAGTCTTACGTGAAACAAAACACGCTTATTGCGACAACCAGAATTAACCACATCACTGAGGATGTTAGGCTTGGTCTCAAGGTACCTGAAAAAGAGAGAGAGGAGATGGGGAGGGGGGGGGGGGTAGTGTTTACAGGGTTAGTTGGAATGTTCTCTAACTACTTGAACGGATAGATGGTGGCAGGGAAATCGTATAACACCGGTAGGTCTTGGGTGCGGTAATAAACGCAGATTACGTCTTTGGCGTCTGATAATCTGCGCTGTGATCGGTGTTTTTTTTTTTTTGTTTTTTTTTTGTTTTCGGTAGGGAGGTGGAAACTTCAAAAGATACTTCTGACCGATCCAGAGGCATGCCGGACTTTTATCGACTAAAACCACCGCCCGCCAGGCACATACGCCTGTTGATCCCCGCGGAACTTTCTTTTAGATATTCCATCGCATGGCGGAACGGAGTTTATTTGTTACTCCGCTCGTCTTGTCGCAACTGCTGCATCATGTCATACAGAATAGTTAAACTTAGCATGTATTCTATTACTCCTGCCGGAGTAATTTTCCGTCTCATATGTCTCTCCAAAATCGTTCGTGCGGTCTCGAATCTCACGCACTCTGTGAGTACGTGTTCCGCATTTTCTATTTTGCCTTCGCAATACAAGCAGTATGGGTGATTTACATGCTTATACTTGTGCAAGTATTGCCGAAAGCATCCATGTCCTGATATTAGCTGAGTCAAGTGGTAATTCAGCTCGCCATGTTTTCTTTTCACCCAGATTTCTATATCAGGTATCATGGTGTAGGTCTTTGGCGGTTCTACGAACCACACAACCCACTATAGGTTGAGATATCGTCGTTCCACCAAGGAACATACTCACCTATATCCATCACACGTGTTCCAAAAGTCCTTACTCCCACCTGAAACAACAGGTAACATTTCAGACACCAACATTAAATGCAATAGCAAAAATCAATCGAACTAAACGTTCAAAAGTCTCTAATATTGAATTCATCGCATCAATGCAAGGCATCCAATCCAACGCATCCAATTCGACGCGCCAATTCAACGCATCCAGTCCAACGCATCCAATTCAGGGCATTAATGCAATACATCCATTAAACGCGTTCTTCGGTAAACAAACCGAACAACGAATATCTCCGCTTGTAGCTAATATCAATTAGCACCTAAATTCCTAGCATGACCCAAAACCTAAAAGGCACACTTGTGCAAACAAAGGATAGCGATTCGCCGCCGACCAACAGTCATGCAATCATAAACATCTTAACGTAGATCGCTCGCTAGATGTTTATGATTTGGAAATGGATCCCATGGTTCCTTTGTACCCATCTGAAGCGCACAAGAACCCTCGTTCTCTTAGGCCAGATTCGGAACACAAACAAGTCCCAAGAAAATATCGAAAATTAAGCGGCGGTACAATCGATCGTTCAAACAAAGGAACAAGATTCCGATAAAGAAGACGGAAAGGAGAATGATCTATGATGGGCAATTTTCTTTGCAGACTGGAGAATGGGAGATGGGGGGTGAAAAATTCGAAATGGGGAGGAGAATTTTTTCAGTCTACTCTGAGTACCAGACAGGTCGACATAGAGAGCCCCGACGAGGAAGTGATCCGCGCCGCGTCAGTAATAGAAATCAAGATAAACTGTCGCGAGTACAAACTATATATAACAACAACAAATTGAGAATACATTTCGTGCCGTCGAAAGTGCATGCGTGCCGGATATCCGTTCGATAATTAACAGTCACGGAGGTCAGATCCTCCGTCCAGAAAAAGGAGTCTTTGTCGAGTGTCTAGTTTAACGTGTGTAATAAAGGACGGGATTAATATTTGTCATGTGAAGTAATTAAGCGTGGTATTAAGCAAACCTTCCTTAACAGCAGTTTATGTGTTAATAAAAACAGCATTAAATAAGCAATAAAAAAATAGAAATCAGATGAAAAATAAATCTTGGTGTTTTCTTTGTGGTTTTTCGGCGGAACACTTCGACTAAGGCAACTATCCGCCAAAGGTCTATCTTCCTTTGGTGGAAGAATCCCACCTTCGTCGCCATTCTCTGAGGCTTG
This sequence comes from Microdon myrmicae, assembly GCA_963931805.1. Taxonomy (NCBI): domain Eukaryota; kingdom Metazoa; phylum Arthropoda; class Insecta; order Diptera; family Syrphidae; genus Microdon; species Microdon myrmicae. The sequence goes on from OZ007497.1 coordinate 218,464,482, forward strand.
AGAGCTGTGGCGTCTCTAACAGATACACACACAATACAATAGTGAAGAACACCGAACGAAAATCGAATAAGAAAATACATCAGAGCCGTATACCATAGCGATAACAAAACAATTCACATCAGTGGAATATACTTGAGTTTAAAAATCGAATTCTAAACACGGCCAGTAGCCTGATGTGTTACGCTTAGGTTCAATTTTTGGTGAATCTAACTGTCATAGCGTCAGTTCGAATCACACGTTCTTCACTATCATTTCAAACGCTATAGAGCTCTGATTGTGACCGCATTCTCCCACGATTCTCTTTGGAGACCTCATGCAATGGAGCGTTTTCTTTAGCTGCAATGTCAAGCGGTGTCCTTGCACAGCATACTCTTAATGATGCCAGCCAATGTGTCGAGTTCACTCCCCTCATGTACGACTTATACTGTGGCTCCTGCCCATATGTGAGCTATAATACATTATAATGGAGCTGTTGACACTGGTTATGAGTTTCCTTATGTGGGCCCGGGGTCCTCCAACATTAGGTAGCAGTCTCGTCAAAACTTTGCATACTCTTGCCGTTTTTTCACTCGTTTTCCTCAGGTGATCCTTGAAGGTCAACCTGTTGTCGACTATAACACCAAGATATGTAATATAGGGACTGGATCTGATTGTTTGTCCTTCTATTTCCAAATTAAGGTGTTCAACTGTTCTGCGGCTGCTTAATGAAACTACCTCCGTTTTATGTGTGGCTAGTTTCAGTCCGGCCATATCTAACCAGCATTTAATGTTCTGGATTGCTTGGGAGTAAATATTCTCCAGATCATCTAGATGTTTAGCGACGGCCACTATTGCCAAATCATCTGTGTACCCAATGATTCTAACCTCTTCTGGTACATTGACCCTGAGCACACCATTATACATGATATTCCATAACAGCGGACCTAATACAGACCCCTGGGGTTCACCCACTGTTATTTTATATTCCTGTGGTCACTCATCTGTGTCATAGAGCAGTCTTCCATCCGAGCGATAATTTGTTAGTATACGCGCCAAGTAGGGTCAAACTTATAGATCGCCCAACGCTTCTAGAATCCGATTCCAATTCACCGAGTTAAACGTATTTTTAATGTCTAGCGCCGCCACCGTGCAATATTTTTTTGTACCACCTAGCCGTCGTGCTCCAGCTATCGCATTGCGACGATGTCGCACACCACAGATAGTACCTTTCCGGAATCCATACTGCCCTTCAGAGACCCCCGATGTCCCCTCAGTGAATTGTTCCAGGCAATTACTCACTCAAGCAGTTTTCCTGTTGAGTCCAGCATACACAACGGGCAATAACATGACGGCGCTTCTGGATTCTTCACTCCTGGTATAAACACAAGTCGCTGGTTTTTCCATCGTTTAGGAAATTGTCCTGTTTGAAGGCAGGTTGTGAAGAGACTGCTGAGGACTTCTGGCTTTTGTTAAAGCAGTCTTCCCTACAACGTTAGGGGTATCATCCAGTCCCGGGATCTTGTTTTTTTTTTTACAACCTTTGCTGCCAAGAGCACCTCTTCGGTGGTCACGGGAGGTATCTCTCCTTCAGTGATACTCCACCCCTCTTGCTCTCTCAACACCTCATCACACTGCGGGAAGAGGGCAGCAACGATTCTGGCCATGTCCGACTGTGATCGGTGTTTTTTTTTTTTTTTGTTTTGGTAGAAAGGTGGAAATCTTCAAAAGATACCTCTAGACCGATCCAGGGGCATGCCGGGTTTTTACCGGCTAAAACCACCTCCCGCCAGGCTCATATTCTTTCTTTTAGATATTCCATCGCGGGGCGGGACAGAGTTTACCTGTTACTCCGCTCGTCACGTCGCAACTGCTGCATCATTTCACAGAGAATACCACTGGTTATGGACCATGCCTGTTTTGAACTAAGCATGTATTCTATTACTCCAGCCGGAGTATTTGTTCCTCTTGTACTGTGCGTGCGTGTGTGTAGCGTGTTAGCAGTAGATCCTATAGGATGAGTTCATGAATCCTCTATTATAGAGGGGAATGTTGTTGGAAAGTGTGCTTTCTTCAGTTTTGTACTGAAGAAGAAATTGTGCTGGTCGAGAACGCAAAGACTCCCGTACAAGTAGGTTTTCATTGTTTTGAATACTCCTCGATAGGGGTAATGGACGCACCTTCTTATAGCTGAAAATTGGGGTAAAGACGACCGTCAGGCCTTCTAGAGTGGTTGATGCATCTTCTGAGGAGTTTCTTTTCGAAAACTCGACGTCTTTCCAAAAGATATACAGGACCGAAGATACCAGATGTGCCGGTATATTTTTTTAAAATAAAACACTAATTGTAAATGGTATAGTAAAAACATTTTATTCGAAGTATTGGCCATTGATTTCTACACATTTCGACCACCTTTCTGGCAATTTGTGGATACCACGCCAATAAAACCGGTCGTCTTTTGAGGCAAGCCATTCGGAGACCCAAGTTTCGACTTCTTCGTAGGAATTGAATTGCTGCTCAGCCAATGCGTGTCCCATCGATGAAAACAATTGGTAGTCGGAAGGAGCCAAGTCTGGTGAATACGGCGGGTGGGTTAACACTTCCCATCCGAGAGCTTTTATTGTTTCTTTGACGGGTTTTGCTGGATGACTCGGAACATTTATATGCAACAAACCTTTCCGTGTCTTGTGGCCCATTGTGGTCGTTTTTCGATCAATACATGGTTCAAATTGATCATTTGTTGTTGTTGATCATTTGTAGCGTTGTGCACCAACAATTTCGCCAGGTTTTAGAAGTTCATAATAGACACCCACTCCTGGTCCCACCAAACACAGAGCATTGTCTTTTTTCCGAACCGATCAGGCCTCGCAGCCGATGTTGACGCTTCTCCTGGATGTACCCATGATTTTTTTGAGTTTAGGGTTTTTAAAATAAATCCATTTTTCATCACCAGTCACAATTCGATGCAATACTGACTTCCTTTCGTCTCGTAGAAGCAACGTGTCACATGTGGTGTTTCGCTTTTCCATCTGCCTGTCATTCAATTCATGTGGCACCCAGTGTCCACACTTTTGGATCTTTCCCATAGATTTTAAACGGTCAGAAATTGTTTGTTGTGCAACATTTAACATTTGTGCCATTTGTTTTTGACTTAAAGTGTCATCTTGATCCAATATTGCTTGCAATTCGGCGTCTTCAAACTATTTTGGTGGTCTTCCACTTCTTCATTTCGCACATCAAAATCATTATCTCTGAACCGTTTAAACCATCTTTTGCATGTTGCTTCCGATAGAGCATGATCACCATAAGCATCGACAAGCATTCGACGCGACTCTGCAGCACTTTTCTTCAAATGAAAACAAAAAGTTAATGTTTTCCGCGAATCATCATTTTCTGGTACATTTCACAGGATTAAAAAAAATGATGTTGTTTGTACAACGACTTGACGCATACTAAATATGTTTGACAGATGTCATAGCAACCAAATAAAAAAAATATATGGGCTCGTTCACAACAAACGTGCCCTATCTATACATTTGTATCTTGACGCTCACTTCAGACCGGTACACCTGGTATACAGGACCATGTGGGAAAGGCCTACGATATTCCAGATTTGTATAGCTGCTTATAGCCAGAGAAGCTTAACTTTGGTGTCAACTGTGTTGCTCCACTTCAAAATGTTTTGCAGTTTCTTAGACCGACCGATGCCCCTTTGAAGAATGTGGGTCACACGTTTGATGAAATTCACCTTTGGGGTGTAAATGACCCCAAGATATTTCATCCTGTCCTGTGGTGTAATCGTAGTGCCTCCTATTTGTATTGGAATATTCTGTGAATATCGGGAAGTAGGTTGGGAGTGTTTACTACTCAGAATTATGGCTACTGCTTTGTATGGATTAAGTCGAATTTCCCATCGGCTGTAATACTAACACAGTTTGTCCAGGTGATGGTTGAGTTGATTTGTTGTGAGTTTAGGGTTTTTGGATGACGTGTACACTAGCACGTCATCCCCATAGCATATCTGGTTTACTCTCCCGTCCAGAGGTCGAGGAATATCTAAGGTGTAGATATTAAATAGGATGGGCCCTAGAATGGAGCCCTGTGGTACGCCTGCGGCGGTTGAAGGTTCGGGATACCATTCCATTCACCCGAACTTGAAAGGTTTTGTTTCAAACGAAGTTTTTTTTTTTATTACCTGCCCCTCTCTAGTTGTGCCGAATTGCACAATAGCAAGACTCGTCAGTTGAACCTAGGTTTGCACAATTAAGCGCTAGACCCAACCTCCTTACCAACTCAACTATTGAGGCGGCACTGGTAGATGATTGATGATTGATTGATTGAAGGCGGAACCCCATTTTTATTTAGCTTAATGCAAGCTTAGAATTAACTTAACATAAAACCTTACAGACTATCTTAAAATCTAGTGTAGTGGTTAAGACAATATTCAATTTTACAATCGAAAAAAAAGGAGAAGACCGGGAAGATGAAGATTACTTGGCGATAGCGGAGGTAGGAGCCCAGGGAAGAGCGAGTGTATGTGCGGGTGGTAAACGCGGCCTTTGTGCGAGAGTGGAGGGCATGTGTACGGACTGATACATGGGCGGGGGTTAGTGTGCAGCGTTCTAATAAGACCGGTGTTAAACAATTTAAAGACGAGACCTTCGATCCACATCGTAACAAAAGCCTTTTTCAATGTGCAGGCTTACCGCAATGGGTTCCTTATTAAAGAGGCGCACGGAGACGTGGTTTTGAAATACGTTGAGGGCCACAGTGGTGTTGTACGCTCTCCTAAATCCAATTGGAAACCAGGTATTAGCTTCTTGGCAATGATAAAGTTGTTTAGCTTCTCGTATATGAACTTTTCATATATTTACCTAATGCAAATAAGGAGTGAAATGGGGGAAAAGCTTGAGAAGTGATACGTTGATTTCCCAACTTTTGTTATTGTAGAACTAGTAGCACGCTTCCGAGCTTGGGGATGGTGTGGGGGTTGAAGGTATGGCTGCCGACGTACGGCACGGGTTCTCTCTCACCCACCGACAGAAATCCGGGGAACGGCAAATTGTTGCGGGTAATAGCACCAGTAATGGTAAGCTCGTTCCCTCTTCGTGTTTTTTTTCCAATTTTCTTTTTCTCATCCGGAACTCACAGCCCAGCCACCACTGAGTCAGTCTAGATCGTTCGCAACTATTTTAAAGGTTCGGTTGGTCGGATCATTCCTTGTAGTCATTCGTCGGTAGCCGTCCGCTCGAAGATCGCACTTCGGGCACGTTGCAAGAACTTGAAGATCTGCTTCGAAGCTGTCATCCGCGAGGAGGAGACACCACAAGGTAAAAGACGAATGAAAGGCACCGAACGATTTCCGCGTTAATGTTCTTTATTTCTCCAATATTTTATACAGTACGAAATATTGCGCCATTACCGCAATTTACAATTCAGTAGCACTTAGGCACATGGGGTACAAAGAGTAGTTTCGTACACAAGTCTCCGCGTAGGAAGTTATCGATCTCCGCTAATTCCCGACTTACTTTATCCACTGGGTTACGAGGCTGCAGCGAGGTATTATATTGTTTATTAAGTTTTCCGTGGTCGCGATAATTTATTTCATAACTACTGCTCGCGTGTACACTACCGAGGTTGGATTCGTTCTTTTTATTCTCTTCCGGATTCCCTGGGCGATTCGGGGTGCACGTGCTCCGCGGCGTACCAAACTCGACTGTGGTTGTGACTCGACTGACTAAAATGGGCGAGAATCCATTTATGGTGCCGCGGCAATGGAGTCATCGCCGAGTAAAACTCACTGCGACTTACTTAGAACTTGAAAAGGGTTGCTATGCGTGCATAGGGGATTTAGTTCCAGAGAATTACTGCCGTACATGCTGAATTGGATTCCTCTGTCGCCATGTATACGGAGAAATCGGTTTCGGGGACATAACCGAGTATGGGCATGAATCTCGGTCGTTGCGATGGTTGTTTCGTGGAAATGCAACGCACCGTGCTGGTGGCTTACCAGTAAGGAGAACTGGTATTATTCCGGATGGTTTAGGTAGGACGGTAGCCGAAATGGGTTTCGGGGAAGCTAAATGTTGCTTGGTTACAAACGAGGGAAATGGTTTAAGCAGGAAATGAGCCGGAATGTCGTTCGGGGGAAATGAATGCTGCTTGGTTGCAACCGAGAAAAATAGTTTAAGTAAGAAATTAACCGAAGTGGTTTTTGGGGAAAATGTATGCGGTGTGATATAGATGAGGGAGATGATTTATATTCTGTTGTAGGTTTTGAAAATGCGTTTTATTACAGGTCGGGAAGTGCATTCTTTGCATGTTTGCGAATGTGTGCTATTGCAGGTTTGGGTTATGGTGGCGCGTTGTTAGCGGTCGGAGTTAGGTAGGGATTGTGGGTTGGTTCTCCGTGTGATATAGAGAACGCCCACAATGGTACCATCAAGTTTTAGGGATGGTTGAACAGAATGGACAGCTTTATAAAGACCAAAGCAGAAAGCCTTCACAACGAGTGGTACGACATGCTGTCGATACCGGGTGACTTCATAGGGTTTCGAGAATAACCTAGGTTCTGTAGGGTATTTGGCGTGAGGAAACCGTGACTATTATCATGTGTGTCATCGAAGTATGCACTGTTGGCTGGATTAAAGGCAACAATTGGCTTGTTAAAGTTGCCTAATTTAGTGTGAAATTCTGAACTAATTATTGCATTAGCATTCGAGTTGCCATCCTCGACAGGGAGCTTGTGATTATTTTCAAAGGTCTCTTCGATGATGTTTGCTCTATTGGTGTCATTATTGAGAGCTTGTGGGGAGGAAGTATTGTGCCGTGCATGGGCACTCCGTTCACTTCCTCCTCCATCATAAATTGTCACTAAAGTTCCGCGGAAAAAAAGTCTCAAACACGATTACCAACCAAAGGAGAAAACACCAGGCACAGGAGGAATGAAAAGAAACACTAAAATTTAGTTTAATCCGTTTATTTATCTGTGTCTATGTTTTTGTTTTAAATGAAGTGGGGTAAAACTAATTAATGTTAAGTGTACACTTGAACGCGGATTCTAAAACATTAAAGAACTTTTTTTCTAATGATTTTTATGCACGACATTTGCACGACTAAAAATTTTATTATTAGAGCAACCCGATCACGACTCCGATATATATTTACGCGTCTCCGCAGTGACGGAGTGCGGGAGCGGCATGACCATTGTAGTCAGCGGATGGTAAAGGACTCAACGATATTCAGTCGTTTGGGGTGAGTTTTCCCGAGAGAGAAAGTGTTTCTCTCGTGGTGAAAACAAGAAAACAGATTTGGCAATGTATGTGTATGTGTGAGGGAAGATTACATTGGTTTTTTTCTTACACAAGGCCATGGGAATGAACCTGAAACAAAGAAAGGAAAAAAGGATCGAGATCTTTGTTTATGTAAGAAGGTTACTGGGAAACGAATCCAGAACTATGTAGGATAAAAGGAATTTATGACTTGAGAGTTCAACTGAGTAAACAAGTTGCAACTCATTAGATGGTAGGTGCATTTGGGATACTAAAATGATTGAATTGTTTGCGTATCGCCAGAATGCCTGATGAAGGACAGCGGTCTTTTGTTTAATCATGGTGCGAGGTAGTGAAATAGTCTCAACGTGGATAGTGCTAATTGCATGGACTATTTATCGTTGGCTAAAAGGGTCGACAGCCGATGTGTGCATAGATAGTTTTTATGTACACATATTGAGGCTGGGGTTAGCCAACTCAGGGGTAAGATTCCCTGACATGCGGTCGTATGATATGCGAACCGATGAATTTTATTACAGGGAATTTATGATAAGGTAAGAAAGAACTCTTACAGGAATTGTATGCGAAGAGATGCAAGAAAAAGGTAAGAATTCTTTTACTGAAGCTTTTCAGATTATACCTTAGATAATCCTAGATTCGTAAAGCATTTAAGGTGCTAATGCGATTACATTAGCGAAATTTTATGATTGGATGAAAGTTATGGGGATTTTTTTAGGTAAGTGAACCGTGGGGTTTGGCGGAACCGCCACAACTCACGCCGTTGTGGATGATTGGGCAAGTGATACGAGAAGTGCCACATATCTTTTTAACGTTTTTGTAATTGTTCTGGTCCATCTGAATACCCTTCAGTTCGTCTTCCAATTGTCGGGTACGACAATGTTGGATTCTTTGTTTTATCAGTCTACCAATATTGTGAATAATGGATCGTAATAATGGTTCCCTTTGGGTAAAGCGGTGACGAAATCTCATTCTCAGAGCTTTTCACGCTCCCGGATGAGACGAAGAGTGAAGTCGTCATGGGGAATCTGATAAGTCTTTTCAAGTTTATACTTCAGGACATGAGTTCCCGAAATTTGAACTAGGATCTCGTGGGCTCGAGCTGCAGCGTTATTTATCTCAATCGTCGTTAGTTGCAAGAGAGAGTTGGTGGAGTTTTGCGTTCATTGTAATATTGAAGCTGTCTCAATTTTTGTGCTCATAATCGGGTATGTATCTGATATGAGCGTGAGATGCTCGTTACCTGCGAATGAACGTGGTCATAGCGTTGTGATCAGATACACCCGCCGATACTTGGGGAGGAGTAATTTGCGGAAGTAAGTCTTTCGATACAAAAAAGATGTCCAAAATTGAGTTGCCTCGGGTACCAATCGAATGTGCGACTATTTTAAAGTTGAGGGTATGGGAGTTTTCGGTGCACACAATTTTGTGCCATTTAGGCAAAAGACAGAATTATTCTAGTGGAGATGTCTAGAGTTAAAATCTCCGTCTATGATGAAGGATATACCCCCGAAGACCTTATTAATTTGCCGATATCTTCGGGATTAATGGGGCCGTAATTGGTTTTATGCGAGTGGCATATAGACTCCATTCATTCTACGATTATTAGCCAGATGCAGTTCAACCCCGGAGACCTCTATTGACTCGAAATGTGGGAGGTCAATAGCTTCATGGTGAAGTCCACTATTAACTAGTATACAGGTGCCACGTCCATTAATGGTGGGACCCCCAGTGGGGGTTCGATCTCTTCGAATTATTGGAACGTTTGGGTGAGATGGATGCAACCTAGTTTCGGTTACAAGAACCACATTCGCCCGATTATCCTTTATGAAGTCAGAGATTATCACACGCTTTGATAGCGAAATAAGAGAGTTGACATTTTAAGGATAACTTTAATTTTGTGATCTATTTTGAAGCTTATGTCTTGCATATGCCGTGAAAAGGAGTGCATCCCTCTCAACTCTGTTGTTAGTTTTTCCTATCGGGATCGAATATCCTCAATCAAGCTGGAGAGACTAAGTAGTGTTTCGAGAATTGACGTTTGACCCTTTGGAGGGTTTTGTACCGCCAGTTGGATTTGTGGAATTGTGTTGGCCTGTACGGCGGATTGCTTGGGGGCATGAATATGTTTTTGTGGGAGAGATGTTGGAAGCGTTTTCATATTCTTTGTTTATGGTCCTTTAATATCGGCGAATGTAAATCCCTTTTGGAAGATATTTTGTGTGGCCTGTTTTCCGAAGTTTGACTTGGCTGTTTACTTATTTCGAGTCTCCTTGGATCTTTGATCTATTTCTTTATTTTTAGAACAGTTCCTATAACTGATCGCAAGTTGGCAAGGTTATGTCATCCTGTACATTTGTTGTGGGATCATATTTTGCTGGCGGGGGTTCGCAGGTGCTAATATCTTGGGATTTTCCACAACGGACGCAACGGCGCTTCATGTTGCAGTTTCGTGAGACATGCCCGAAGCGTTGGCACCGTCTGTATTGAGGTACTTCACTCTTATGAAATACCTCGAATACAACTTGCTGATGGAAGCGACTTTGTCCGTAGTAATGCATCAGTGTCGGTTCCCAGGGGAAGATGTAGCTCCTATATGTTCATATTGCTGTATTTTTCCGGTCTGATGTTAATAAACCGTTGTGGGGGACATTTTTTGACGCCAGTGAATTTGACGTTATGAAATGTTGCCTCAGGGGCAATTACGATGTCGTCTTTTTCCCAACAGGCAGCGACTTGTTTTAGGAGGATGGTCCTCGACTTCTCGTCGGCTGGAGTGAATATGTAATAATTCACCTCCTTGGCCCTGAGGTTGTCGTTAAGCTTGCGTTTGGTGTCCCTATTCTAGGTTACGATTTTGTTTAGGGATGGGCTTAAGGTCTTTGCCTTGAAGTTGAACGAAATCCTTTAGATTGAGGTCTCGTGCAAAAACCCGGGGTACTGACCATGAATCAAAAAAAAAAAAAAATGGGATGGCGAGAGGCCGACTTTAGGGAGACAAGGACAAATGTGTCCCTTATCTTGTCTCTGGCTTCTGGTCATCTTGCGATAACCAGAATCACCCACATCCGTGCAGATATTGGACTCGGTCTCAAGTTCTCTGAAAAGAAAGGGGAAGGAGGTATCTAAGGATAGTGCGGACAGGGTCAGTTCAATTGTTCTCTAACTACTTGGATGGGGGAATGGTGGGAAAGAAATCGTATAAGACCGGTGGGTCTTGAGTGCGGTAGTAATAGTAATAGTCTGATAATCTGCGCTTTGGTCGGTGTGCGGATGTGCGGGTGTGTGTATTTGTGCTGTCTTGTACTGTGCGTGCGTGTTTGTAGTGTGTCAGCAGTAGACCCTATGGAATGGGTCCAGGAATCCTCTATTATAAAGGAGAATGTTGTTGGGAAGGGTGCTTTCTTTAGTTTTGTACTGAAGAAGAAATTGTGGTGATCTGATCCGAAGAGATTGAAAAAGTGAAGGGTCAAGAACGCAAGACTCCCGTACAAGTGGGTTCTCGCTGTTCTGAATGGTTTCGAAGTACTTCTATGCTAATTGTAGCAAGTACTCGTCGATAGGGATACTGGAGGCACATTCGTATAGGTGAGAGTTTGGGTAATGGGGACCGTCAGGCCTTCTAGAGTGGTTGATGCATCTTCTAAGGAGTTTTCTTTCGAAAACTCGAACTCTTTCCATTTGGGCCGAAGATATGCAGGACCATATATGAAAGGCGTATGATATTCCAGAACGGATTAGCTGCTTATAGCAGAGAAGCTTAACTTTGGTGTCAACTTTGTTGCTCCACTTCAAGATGTTGTCCAATTGCTTAGACCGACCGAGGCCCCTTTGAAGAATGTGGGTCACATGTTTGATGAAATTCATTTTTGGGGTATAGATGACCCCAAGATATTTCATCCCGTTCTGTGGTTTAATCGTAGTACCTCCTATTTGTATTCAGATATTCTGTGAATATCGAGAAGTAGGTTGGGAGTGTTTACTACTCAGAATTATAGCTACTGCTTTAGATGGGTTTATCGAATTTTCTGTCGACTGTAATACTGATACAGTTCGTCCAGATGACGGTTGAGTCGGTTTGTTGCGAGTTTTGGGCTTTTAGATGACGTGTGCACCAGGACGTCATCCGCATAGCAATTCTGGTTTACTCTACCATCCACAGGGCGAGGAATATCTGAGGTTTAGATATTAAATAAGATGGGACCTAGAATGGAACCCTGTTGTACGCCTGCGGCGGCGTTGAAAGTTCGGGAAAGCTTTCCATTCACTCGAACTTGGAAGGTTCTGTTTAAAACGAACTGGTAAATGATACTACACAGCGTTTTACTGAGGCCAGTATTCAGTAATTTAAAAACGAGACCTTCGATCCAGGTTGTGTCAAAAGCCTTTTCAATGCCCAAGCTCACCGCAATGGTGAGTTCCTTATTAAAGAGGCGCACGCAAACGTGGTTTTGAAATATGTTGAGAGCCATGGTGGTGCTATGCGCTCTTCTAAATCCAAATTGGAAGTCAGGTATTAGTTTCCTGACACTGATAAATTTATTTAGCTTCTCGTATATGAACTGTTCATATATTTTGCTGATGCAGGTGAGGGGGGAAATAGGACGAAAGCTTGTGGGGTGATAATTTGGTTTCCCAGCTTTCCTATTGGGCAGACAACAGCATGCTTCCAAGCTTGGGGAAAGTACCCCATGTTGTAAGCATGGTTGAGCAGAATGGAGAGCTTTATAAAGAATAAAGCAGAAAGCCTTCGCAACGACTGATAGAACATGTTGTCGATACCGGGTGACTTCTGGGGGTTTCGAGATTTAACTAGGTTCTGTAGGGTATTTGATGTGACGAAGCCGTGACTATTATCACGCGTGTCGTTGAAGTATGCACTGTTAGCTGAGTTAAAAGCAACTATTGGCTCGTTAAAGTTGTACAATTTAATGTGAACCTCTGAACTAATTATTGCATTAGTTTCCGGGTCGCCATCCTCGAGAGTGGGCTTGTGATTATTTTCAAAGGTCTCTCCGATGATGTTTGCTTTATTGGCATCATTATTGACAACAAGACCGTTGTGCATGATTGGTCCAGTGATACAGAGGTGCCACATATCTTTTTAACATTTTTATAAATGTTCTGGTCCTTCTGAATACCCTTCATTTTGTCTTCCAATTGTCGGGTGCGATTGTTTTGGATTCTTTGTTTTATCAGTGTGCCAATATTGTGAATAATGGCTCGCGTAAAGCGGTGACGATATCTCATTCTGCAGAGCTTTTTGCGCTCCCGGATGAGACGAAGAGTGAGGTCGTCAAGGGGAATCTGATAAGTCTTTTCAAGTTTGTACTTCGGGACAGGAGTCTCAGAAGTTTCAACTAGAATCTCGTGCAATCGAGTTGCAGCGTTATTTATCTCAACCGTCGTTAGGTTCCTGTGAATGGGGAGAGAGAGTTGGTGGAGTTTTTCGTTCAATGTAATATTGAAGTTGTCCCAATTTGTACGCCCATAATCGGGTATGTATCTGACATTAGCCCGGGATGCCCGATAGCCGCGGATGAACATGATCACAGCGTTGTGGTCAGATACACCCGGCGATACTTGGGGAGGAGTGATTTGGAGAAGTAAGTCTTTGGACACAATAAAGATGTCCAGGATGGAGTTACCCCGGATACCAACCGACTATTTCGAAGTTGAGGACATGACAGTTTTCGGTGTACCATTGGAACAACTTTGTGCCGTTTGGCAAGAAACGGAGTTGTTCCAGTGGGGATGCCTGGAGTTGAAATCGACGCCTATGATGAAGGGTGTATGCCCCGAGGACGTTATTAATTTGCCGATATCGTCGGGATTAATGGGGCCATTATTGGTTTTATGCGAGTGGTATACGGAGTATATGTTCACTCTACCATTATTAGCTAGGTGCAGTTCTACCCCGGAGACCTCTATGGACTCGAAATGTGGGAGGTCAATAGCTTCATGGCGAAGTAACTAGAATACAGATGCCACCTCCGTTGATGGTGGGGCCGCCAGTGAGGGTTTGATCTCTTCGAATCATTGAAAAGTTTGGGAAAGATGCAACCTAGTTTCGGTTACAAGAACCACGTCCGCCCGGTTATCCTTTATGAAGTCAGAGACTATCGCACGCTTTGATAGCGAAACTAGCGAGTTGACATTTATAAGGGTAACTTTAATTTTGGGATCCATTTTGAAGCGTATGTCTTACATATGCCGTGAAAAGGAGTGCATCCCTCTCAGCCCCAGTTGTTAGTTTTCATATCGGGGTCGAATATCCTCAATCACGAGAGAGACTAAGTAGTATCTCCATACTGACCACGAATCCCAATGCGTCGTCTTTTATACTCTGTATGTACAGAGATCTGATAAAAAGTTTATAAAAATTCCAAGAAGCACAAGCGAGATTTTTTGTGTGCTTCAATTGAAATGAGGTCTTAGGAAGGATATGGGAACTTGTTTGAACAAATTCCCGGAATGTAAAATCATTAAATGTATTTGGAAATAGGCATTACATGATGTTGGGATTATTGGGAATTCAATCAATGAATGAACATTTGATTTAATTTGTCGCGCATGTGATTCAATTGGCGGTAATGAAGTGTGGATGGAATGGCTCTACTTTTTGCTAAGGTACGCCATCAAATCTCCTGTGGACCGGCTGCAACGAAGGCCATGTTGGCGATCATTGTCCACCCCCTATGGACGTAATTGTGATCAAAGGGCTGATGCCAAACTCTACCGACGGCTTTTGAAATATCCAGTGCAACTACCTTGGTTTCACCCAAGTAATGGATGGAATGGCTCCACTTTTTGGTAAGGCAGGCCATCAAATCTCCTGTGGACCGGTTGCTACGAAAGCCATATGGGCGGTCATTGAGGAAGTCATTTGTTTTCAGATATTTCGAAAGTTGACGGTTGATCAGTGATTCCATTACCTTCGAAAGAATAGAAATTAATGCTATGTGTCCATAAGAAGAAAGGGACTATTTGTCGCCTTTTTTTTTGGGAAATTGGCTGAATGTTCGCTGACTTCCATCTATTTTGGAAACAGCCAGTAAAATAAGACTAATGGAACAGTTGCAACTCAGTTGTCTTGTTCCCATCGTTCTGGTGTGAACCGGGTCTTCACGAAATTTTGAGCGTGCGACTTGAAGATGTAAAGCATTAGTTCACTGGGAGAGGGGGTAGGGTACTGATTAATATATCGTCGCGTTCCTGCAAACAAATTTTCGCTCTAGCATGCGAGGATCACACGTGCGGGAAATGTTGGTGGCCAAATGAACAAGTGCGGGTATCTGTTGACATATTTTTGGAACGATGACTCGGCTTGTGCGGTGAATGCGGATAGTGCCGCGCTTGGCGCTCGTCGCGTTGACGATGTGGTCCAGTGAGTTGGAGTGGTCTTTGGGGCTTCGTGTAAAATCGGACTTGGTCTGGTGTTTGTTGTGATATGTCGAAAGAAAGTGGTGAGAAAAAATCCAACGACTTATACACGTACGCTAAAAATAGGGTCCATGAAGCGCAGCAGGTCCACCTGCTATGTAAATTAATGAATGAATGAATAGGACAGAACCCCCAGTCAATTTTGCTTAGTACAAGTCGTATAAACATATAAACTTATAAATATACTTACGAACTAACTCAAAAAGTAATGTATGCGGGTTGGTGGTGGGGGACTAACTTTAAAGTAACTTAAAAATGGAATGGGGAATTTAACAAAGATGGATAGAATAATAGTCTAAATGGTAGGACAGGGAAGGGCGAGGATAAGTCGGATGCTAGGGTGTGAGTATGAGTGCGGGAGAGTGTAGGCGTTGAGGGGGTAGGTTCAGGGCGGGGGGGGGGGGGGGGGCGACGTTTGAGAGCGAGTGATGTGAGATTGAAGTCAAAGAACGCGGGGTGAGAGTAATGTACCCATTTCTACATTCGCGAAATGGGTACATTAGAACCGTGAGACGTGTGATGGGCGGACAAATAGAAGAGACGAGGGTTTCGCAGATTTCGGGGATTAGTGGAAAATGTGATGGAGGAGAGCAGGCTTGGGCAGTTGATTGAACCTGCGAGTAGAAGGTGGATGAAGAAGATGTCGGCATGAATTCTGCGCTCTTCAAGTGCGTTAAGGTTAATTAGGTGAAGACGGCTTGTGTATGGGGGTAGAATCAGAGGATTTTCCCAATTCAATCCTCGGAGGGCAAAACGCAAAAAACGACGTTGCACGCTTTCGACCCTGCGAGTAGTGAGGAGATCAAACCTGACTAGCATATTCAAGAAGGGAGCAGACAAAGGCTATATATAGCGATCTGAAAACGTTGGGATTAGAGAAATCTTTCGAACAGTGTTTCACAAAACCAAGGACAAAGTTGGCCTTGAGAATAATGTCATCAATATGTGGGATGAAGTTAAGCTCCCTCACATAAGATGTCAAGGTCACGAATCGTTTGTACAGGTGTTATCTGTTGGTTGAGTAAGACATAGGAACGTAGCGGGGTGGGGGGTCGTTTACGGGATAAGGTGATTGAGTGACGTTTGGCAATATTTAGTTCGAGACAGTTATTTGGGCACCAAGTTGAAAAGCTGTCGAGATTCATTTGGATAAGTGAGGAGTCGACAGAAGAGCGGATCGTATTGAAGAGTTTAGTGTCGTCCGCGTATAGGAAGATGGAGGAGTGCTTGATACTGGAGTCTATATCATTAATAGTAAGAAAGAATAGGAGCGGTCCAAGATGATTGCCCTGGGAAACCCCAGACGTGGGAAGAAAAGAATTGGAGGCGGTGGATCTAAATCTGACACGGTAGGTTCGGTCGTTAAGATAGGAAGAAATCCACTTAATCGGTAAGGGTTCGAGTCCAAGAGAGGATAGCTTAAAGAGGATAAGGTTGTGTGAAATTTGGTCGAAGGCCTTGCTGAAATCGGTTGTAATTACATCGACTTCGTTGCCGTTCTCTAAGGGACGGAGGGTGTGGGATGAGAATTTAACTAGATTGGTGGTGGCCGACCTACCCGTAAGGAAACCGTGCTGGTTGGGTGAAATGATGGATTTGCAGCGAAAGTATAACTCGCTGAAAAGAATGCCTTCGAACAGTTTTGGAATATGTGACAGTTTAGTGATGGAACGGTAGTTACTAATATCCTTTTTTTGGCCTCTTCTTATGTATGGGGGTGACAAAAGAGGATTTCCAAATATTTGGGAAGACACCTTGTGTAAGGGATAGATTGAATATCTTTGATAGCGGGAGAGAAAGAGACGAAGAACATTATTTTAAAA
Source organism: Microdon myrmicae (assembly GCA_963931805.1). NCBI lineage: Eukaryota > Metazoa > Arthropoda > Insecta > Diptera > Syrphidae > Microdon > Microdon myrmicae. Next base: position 218,481,013 of record OZ007497.1, read on the forward strand.
GGGCAGCCGGAAGTCCATCAGGTCCAGGGCTGAACTCGTCTTTAAGCCAGTTTAATTTTTCTTCAACTACGTGATGCTGGCTAATTTGAGAGATGAAGGGGCCAAGGGGATTTTCGGTTAGTAAGGAAGAGTTAGTTAGAGCGGTTAAGCTCGAAAGAGTTGTCCGTGAAGAATTTTTTAAAGAAAGAAGCGAAAAGATTGGCAATTATGTAAATTAAAGAAGGACTCATGGCCTATGCGGCGGTGGAGCGGAACGACGATGACGGCGAATGGATAGCAAAATGGGAAAAAAGGATTAGAGCGGTGAAGTCTCGGCTCGAAAAAAAAGCAAAAAATAATCCGGAATTTACCTGCAGATCGAAGAAGGAAGGCATGAGTCGAGTGAGTTGTGTGAAGTCGTTTCAGCGTTATGTGATATTTGGAAGGAGCTTTTAAAACTCCTTTTTTTAATTTGATTATTTTAAAAATTGATGACTCAGAAGGAGCTTATCCTAACTTGTTTCATTGGTGGCTCGGAAGGTGCTTTTAAAAGTGGCTGTTTAAATTTGATTAGATTGAAATTTGGTGACTCAGAAGGAGCTCACCCCAACTTGTTTCAATGGTGGCTCGAAGGAAGCTCCGCCATTTTTTTTTGTGATCCGGAAAAAGCTCACTCAAATTGGTTTCAAAAAGAAAAAAGATCTGTGTTGTATGTCGTTTTGTCCTTTGAAGTCCCGATTGGCTGTTGAACTTTATGGTCTCGTCGTCGGGAATTCCCGAAGCTTGGCGTGGCTTTGTTGTTGAGTTTCAATTCTTACTGGATCCTTTTAGGAAGTGTGTTCCGCTATTTTATGCTGATATAAAATCCCGTTGTATTACAACAGTTTGCATTTTTAATAGCGGTATGATTTGAAGCCGGGCTCCTCGATAGTATAGTGGTTAGTACACCCGCCTGTCACATGGGAGACCGGGGTTCGATTCCCCGTCGGGGAGCCCCTGGCGCAAGACTAATGACCTTGCCCAGAAAAAATAAATCATTATGGAAAATTTAACAAGCCTCAGGACTTGCTAAATAAGGCCAAGACCGGTTCCCGGTTCTAGTGCCGATGATGATGATGATGATGATTTGAAGCCGCCACGGGGTCCCATTCGACAAACTTAAGAAAGTTATCCTTTTCATCGCTCGGAAGCCCTTTATTAGGGATTTGAACGATTATGAAGCTAATGCTCTAGCCGGAAGTGTTCATAGTTTTGTCTCTAGCCTGAAGTGTTTATAGTTCTTCACTACTGTATCATTGTAACTCGAAGTTGAAGGGTTCCATCTTTTTACTGGCCCGAATACGAACATAAGAGCTGTACACATTTCGTGAATTACTGTAATGTTGGTGATGTGATGTAGAGTATTGCTGATGTCGATATAGAGTACTGTCTAGATGCTGGACAGATTGTATATGTAGAGTATATAGTAGTAGTGTGTGCACGCTCTAAGGGCGAGTTTGTAATTTGTTATGTGGTTTTCATTGACACTCTCGTTTGGTTTACGGAGAATTCTACTAGTTTCCCCAATATTGAGTTTTTGTGGTGGAGTTATTTGCTCCATGCTAAATTGCCAAGCCGTCGTAATAGCCCATTCCGTGTTGCAAGGGGCTTGATTGTTGTTCTTTTCTTCAATGGACAGTTATTAGTTTATAAAGCAAATTTTGTGAAGATTCCTTGACAAGCAGTACTCTACACCACTAAGTAATCTTATAAGTGAAAATGCAGATACCTAATGTGTTCTGTTGTCATTGGTAGATTGGTGCATAGGTTTATAACGAGCAGAGTTTATGGGTATTTTTTTAGTATAATTGGTGAATAATGGTAATCAATTTTGTTTTGGGAAAAAATAAAATTGTTCTACAGAACATCATCACAACGCTACTCATGGCCGAGTTCATTTTCCAACACTTTTCTGATCTGCTTTTGAATATAAAATCACTTATAAGCGCCACATTTCTCACTTGTGGCGCAACCTACCTCTGTTGTTCACCCTTTTTGGTATCAATCTGTCACTTTATCCGATCTCTAAGAAAATTATTCTAGTTTAATCAGCAATCATAGACGAGACGGGTGCCGTTTATTTTCAAATCACAATAGGACTTGTGATTGACCAAGCGAACCTCAGATAAAATGACATTTTCAGGAAGTCATATTTCACCGTTCAATGGGTGTTGCAGAAAATGAAATAAAGCCTGAGACATAGCAGTGGAGGAATTGCCGCTTGCATAATGTGGTTCCACTGCGACACTCAAAGGTATGACGTGCCCTCGACATATGCAAATGGCTGGGTTTTCTGCGATAGTTTCTTCTGATTGTCCCCTCAAGTTGGCGTTGTGTACTTATCGCAAGGGCGACAAAGTAATAGATACACCCTAGTGTTCAAACCTCTATCGCATATAGACTTGCGATGATTATCCGTCGTCTAAAGAAACAAAGAACGGAAGACTGGTATTAGAGGGGGCAGCGTGGGCAGGTGGGTGAGACCTCAACTGTCGATAAGATTTTGTTTTATAGTTTTTTTTTGTTTGTTTCTTTTTTTCATTAAATTTGTGAGTCAGTAGCGCTTATGTAGATTGTACTCACCTTGTCTGTTGTGTTTCTCTACTGTGTGTAATTAGCATACCATTTGATAACTGAAGTTAATTAACGATAGGGGGCATTCTCTAGTTTTCTTTTTGAAGTAACAAGCTGCTGGTACGCAATGTGCCTGTTGTCCTTATCGCTAAGCAGGTATGGGGGATGAATTTCGTGATAGCTGCCACCATTGTAGTTGCGATGACTGATAAAAAGAAGGTTTTTTCTAATAGGGGAAAACAACTTCCAAGGTGATATGAATTCTGATAAATAGAAGGTAGACTTGGATCTACTACTTGGAAGGAAGTAGACAAAGATAAGTTACTCACGGAAAGGAAACTACTTTAGCAACTTCTGTGAGTTTTATGTTTTATGGAATCCAGGAGTGGCACCAAAAGTGGAATAGCAAAGTGTACGGGAACTAGTTCATGTTTTAATGTTTTATGTGGTACTGCAATACGTCGCTAATCATTGGTAAGAATGAACATTTGTATATAATCATATATCCTGGGTGGTATTTGTGGAAACGATTTGAACTTCATACAAACCTTAACCTATCACAATAATTTTAATTTTGTATTACGTCTTAAGTCTGGCTTACAATAATTCTTTGTTTAAATGGTGAGGGTAAGAAGTGGTTGTATAAAATAGAAGGGATTTTTTAATTATCTTTTGAGAAATGATTGTTAAATATGTCCATTGATTCATTGCATTTGGGCAACGTTGGAGAGATCGAATCATTGAAGCAGTAGTGGGTAGTAGATCTGAGGCTAATGCGGTCAACGTTCAAATGTGTTCTCACATTTCTACGTCTGACTTCTTGGAGTCCTTAATTGGATTCTAGACATCAAATATTCGGTTGAATTCACATTCATGACATGGCGGTTTAAAGCCGAGCCAGATTAAAACAAAAATCCGACCGACGTTACCAATTTGCGGTTCATCTCCCGACAGCGTGAAGGATTGAACACTTCTGTAGATGATACCTGATGAGATTTTTCATCAGTTAAGTGGCGATCACTTTAAATAAGCTCTCGAACGGCACGGATGTTGTCATTTGTACCACTTATCCTTGGGTGTCGATCATGACTTTCGTTTTCAATACGTTCTCACCCACTTTTAAATTCTCTAGCCCACGTAAACACACGATTCTGAGACAGTGTATCATCACCAAAATGGGCCTGCAATCGAGAAAAAATTTCCAAGGGTTTAACGTCTTCATTTGTTAAAAATTTTATAATAATCCGTTGCGCAACACCTCTTGCTCGCTCCTGGCTGTATTGGCTACAAAGTCGAGCGCGACTGCTAGCGAAGCCGGATCCCCTACTCTTCATAAACCAAACAATAGCCATGCACAAGATTATCTAGCTCGCAACTTGTTGCTGAGCGAAAAAGTAAAATTACTGTTTATATATATATATATATATATATATATATATATATATATATCATCATCATCATCATCATCATCATCATCATCATCGGCACTACAACCAGGAACCGGTCTTGGCCTTATTTAGCAAGTCCTGAGGCTTGTTAAATTTTCCATAATGATTTGTTTTTCCGGGCAAGGTCATTAGTCTTGCGCCAATATATATATACGAGTATATATATATAAAGTTGAAAAGGCAGTTGCGCCAGAATAAGATAACAGAGAAGGCTGAAGTCAAGTGGGAATAATTTAAATTGCGATCGTCTTCGCTATTGTACAGAATAAAACCCCAGCAAGTCACCCATACCCGCATGAGGGTTATGTTGTGACCTAGTTGTCGTGGCTTCTGTTGTATCCCCGGTGACGTGACTCGTTGAGACTTTTTGGTGAGTGGATATGCTGGGGTTAGTGTATTAATTGATTTCGATTGGTTCGGCTTTGGTATAACAAAAACAACAATGCTAACTTTTTGTCCTGTTTTTTTTTATTTGTGTAAACTGTTTGATCTATATTTTATTGTTGCTATTTAACTGAAACTTTTGTTTATTTACAATGTTTGATCTATGTTCTATTGCTTCTATTTAACTGAAACTTGTTCTTTTTATTTATTTAAACTGTTTGATTCATTTTTGATTGTTGCTATTTAACTAAAACTTTTGTTGATTTACAATATAATCCATTGTTTTATAAACCGAAACTAAAACGAACCGCGTCTGGTTTTTCAACTATTTCAGTTGCCGGACAATTTCCGAATTATAATTGTTTTTTCTTTTTATTTGAATAAACTTTAAATCGAACTTATCCCTGTTCGGCAGCACGCGCCGACGACTAATTTTCAACTCCTTATTTTATTTTTAATATTCGGGCTTAACTGAAAACACAACCGCACGCGTTGTCTACTTAATTCAGAAGAGTTAATTTTCTGTGGTGCGGACCGATGACCACACTCGCTCAACGCACATCGAACAAGAGGAAGAATCCTGTTGTATGTCTATGCTTATCCTTTTTTGTTCCGCTTCCTCAATGCAGGAACTATTGTCGTTGTGAGGAAAATAAATTAGTGAAACTATTGTTGGGTTCAGTGTATAATATTTGGGACTCTTAGGTCGAACCAAATACTATCTACGGGGATAGGGATCTGGTATTTTTAGGGGTGTTAATTTATTTTAAATATTTGGCTACTGCATGGTGGGAATATTCTATTGTACTATTAATGTGACGTTTTGGTATTGGGAAAGGATATACATTAACCAGTATTTGCCGTATTCTTCATCATCATCATCATCGGCACTACAACCGGGAACCGGTCTTGGCCTTATTTAGCAAGACCTGAGGCTTGTTAAATTTTCCATAATGATTTATTTTGTCTGGGCAAGGTCATTAGTCTTGCGCCAGGGGCTCCCCGACGGGGAATCGAACCCCGGTCTCCCGGGTGACAGGTGGGTATACTAACCACTATACTATCGAGGAGCCCTTGCCGTATTCTTAGGGGGTGATAATTAACAGATATTAATTATATAACACCCTTCTGTAAGATGAAATGTCCAAGCCTTCAAAATACGCCTCGGTTTCCATGATGATTTCCTCATTCGATCTGAAGCTCTTTCTCTCGAGCCACCGCTTGAGGTTTGGGAACAGATAATAGTCGCTGAGGTCAAGTCGGGCGAATACGGTGGCTGAGCAATCAATTTAAATCGAAATTGGTCCCGTTTGGCCCTCGCTTTCAAGGACGTGTGTGACGGTGCTTCATCGTGATGGTACAGAACTTTTTTTTTTCTTTATTTCTTCATTCATATCCTTTGTCCAATAATATACTATTTTACTATACTATTTATTGTGCGATATGAACCCGGAAGTGATCCCATTGACTCGGCTGCGCCATCGTTCCCTGTCTTAAGTACTCTCCTTCCGCGGTTGACCATCTGATCCGATCTCCTCAAGGTCAAACCTTATATTGTCCACCAATATCCATCGCGGTCGTTCTACCGGTCTCTTTCCCGTTGGTCTTACGTCAAGAATTCTACACCCAGTCCTATCGTTGTCCGTTCTCGCTACATGTTCGGCCTTTCTTAATCTTCGCGACCTGATTACTCTCACTATTGTAGGTTTGTGGTACAGCATAATACTCTCCTGTGACTATTCCCCCTTGTATAGGTAAGCAATAAAGATTATGCCATACGCATCTCAAAAAACAAAGGTCATAACTCTCCCCAGCGCGCGTTGGTGTTTTGGCCGCTTTGGTCGGATTTCATGTCTTTCCAGCTACTCTACACGCTGAATATTGGAGTCAGGCGTACGGTAATGGATTCACGTTTCATCCATCGTCACGAAATGTCGAAAAAAGTTCGCTCGATTACGCTGCGACAGCGCCAAGCCGGCCGTAATCAGGCTCGAGGAGTGGCGGCGATCTATTAACACGTGGTCAATTTGGTTGCGAGTGGCTCCATCAGGTGATACCCAGGTGGGTTTGTGGATATCTTTACGCGGAAACCCAGTACTTGCAACGACCAAGTTTTTCGATGCTGCCAGTTCGATGACTCGTAGTCCATTGTCATTAGTGTTCTCATGCAAACTATGGGAACCTGCATAGTGCCTGAAAATCGGCTTCCGACCTATTTTCGCATTCAAATCACCAAGAACGATTTTCAAATTGTATCTTGGGCAGGCATTGAGGGCCCGTTCGACGTTCTCGTAGTATTCTTCCTTTTCGTCGTCAGGGGACTCCTCTGTAGGTCCGTGAACGTTTATGAGGCTTATGTTTCTAAACTTGCCTCGCACGCGAAGAGTGCATAGCCTTTCATTTATTGCATTAAAGCCGATGATGATAGGCTTCAGTTTTTGACTGACTAGAAAGCCTACCCCGAGCACATGGTGTTTTGCATGACAGCTGTAATAAATGTCATACTCGTTTCTTTGAATAACACCACTCCCCGTCCATCTTATTTCTTGTAATGCTGTCATGTCAGCTTTATATTCGGACAGGGCATCGGCTGGTTGCTGTGCAGCTCGAGCTCGGTATAGTGATCGGACGTTCCATGAAAAAATTCTTAAACCGTTTAGCCATTTTCGTTTCCGTGGTCGTCTTCGTGTATCCAGTCCATATCCGAGGCTTGTTAAATTTGCCATAATAATTCGTTTTTACGGGCAAGGTTATTAGTCTTCCGCCAACCTTTCTCAGGATGTCGTTGCATGCATTGGTTCAGTACTTGGGGAGTGCCAATGTAGTATCCAGGGGTGTCACGTGGAGAGTGCATGTCAACTTGGATTGAACAGGGACAAGGATCCTCCTGGCTTCCGCCGGGTTGAAAGCAATCAGAGACTTTGCCCTGTGTGTTCGCTCCCATCCCCCCCAATTTTTTCTTCATACCCAAACCAACATTTTCCAAGGACTATCAAATTTTTGACCAAATTTCAGGGTAGGAGCTTTTTGGAAAACATATAAATGTTGATATTGTTACATTGATCTGAAAAGGGGAACTATTATTTAAGAAGAACGTGATAGTAATAAGATCCACGCTGATTGTAAAGGCAATATATTGACAACGCGTTACTTTTTTTTTCATTTATTTTTATTTTGCTGCTCTCAGGAAAAGCGCTGAGTCAGGGCTCTGAGATGCTATTTTTTTTTTTTTGCTCGACCGGGTACATCAGCCAAGCTTCGAAAGATGCTCAAGGATTTCTCTCAATCATTTCACGAACCCTACAGTTAATGGGGTGGTATTTGACCGGCCGGCTCGGCTTTAGGACCCTACCTACAACTCAGTATTTGTGCCGAACTGCACCATAGCAAGAGACGTCAGTTCAACCTAGGTTAGCGCAATGAAACGCAAGGCACAACTTCCTTACCAACTCAGCCATTGAGCGGCAAATTAGTTACTGATACTATAATTCGTTTAGTAAAATTTCGGAAGGCAAAGCGGGTTATTCATCTTCAACTTTAGATCCCTGTGAGGGCGTAAAATAATTGAGGCATGCGGGTGAATATGTGCAGCTTCAATTCCTGGCAATGTCCACTAAATATTGTAGCTAATCAAATTTCCTATATATTCTAAAATTGTGAAAAATTACAGAATCTGGATTAATTTATATTCTGGTAGTCGCGCTTAAAGTCTATAAAAAAAATAGTAAATGTAGTGTGGTAATAGGTAAATGGCGCATCCATTAATTGAACATAGGCATCCTTACAGGTATCAAATACTAACTCTACCTATCGCACAACATCATCGAAACTATTTTCTATCAACTAACTGCTTGTTACATTTATTTAAACACTCATGACCAATAAATAACATTAATTAAATAAGAGTTCGCATTGTTCTAATGTAAAGCAATTGGCAAGGACCAATGCTTTGCTACTTGGTTGAAGGTAATTTCAGGTAATCCCCTTTTCGTCACTGCTGTAGCTCATATAACGAGTTGTTTTCATTCAAGAAAGAAAACTTCAAAGTACAATACAATGCACAGAATGTAGTGTTGTTAACCTTCTTCAGGCAAACATCATTTTCCTACCAGCATGTGGTGCTTTCCTTGCCTGTCACTCTTTTATCCCCGCCCGCAGCGTGTGGCCTTGTACTCGTATTCTGCATACGGCGGCTTAAAACTACAAGTAACTTTAAAATACACACAACCACATAGATACATACAGGTACACCTCGGATAGAGTATGCGAGTGTCGCGATAATATGTTGAATGACAAATAGCATAAAGTAACTTAAGATACAGGGCCCCGTCGTAACCGTAACCCGACACAACAGCCAACGAAATAAATTCGAGGAGTATTGTAACTCTTGAGGAGAGTTCTTATCTCGTGCCATTTCCTGGATTTCTGGTGATAAAAACTCTGCTGCATTTTTTGTGTCTTTATATCTGCTTTTGTTCTTGGGAGGTTTTTTCGTTTTTTGTTTTTGCTTTGTGTTTTTGAGCGAGGGGGGTTTTTGTTTTTTTGATATGCTCCACCGGAGTGGGCGCGAGTAATTTCACCCCTCAATTTGGAGCCCATGTGTTCCGTCTAATCGTCCACCAGTATCTGTAATCTATCGACAGCAACAGCAGTGCATTTCTTTGGAGACTCATTGTTTGCTTTATTCTAACTTCCGATTTTTTGATTACTTTTTTGTTGACAGTCGCACGAAACTTAGCTAAACAAGTCATTTGGCAAATGCGGGAGGAACTTTTAAATTTTGATTGGAACGCTGACCTTGTGTATTTGAATTCTTGCCTGTTATTCGGAACTTTTATTCCTGACTAAACTGAATATATAAATCACCGCGTGCGCAGTTTTGAGACAGGTCTCTCTTACTTCTCGATGCAGGATTATATTAGTTAACACTGGATTTTCAATTAAAAATATTGTAGCGAGCTTAGGGTTCGCTGGATTAATTATGTTAAAATAAATAAGAGCCGTTAAATCGATTTTGAATTTATATAACACTTTATTAGTCCGTAATACAACCGTTACTTATACCGTACACTTAACGATTTCTTTATTATCGCTTCCGTACTGATCGCGTCTTTTACCGCTTACTTCTCACTCGAGACTTATAGCTTGCTTCACTGTCTTACTTATAACTCTAACTTATTCTTCCGTTCTGCGTGCGACGTATTTATACCGTTTTTCCTCATTCTGATTTGGTGTATCGTTTCCGTCCGTTCCATAGTCTTGAATGTTCTATTCCAGTTTTCCAGTACTTCCTAAAATAATCTAGTACTTTGTTTCGGACTTTCTCGAAGATTCCAGTACTGATTGTCATATGCGTCACACTACCCTCCGCCTAGATTAGTTCGTCCCGAACTAAGTTCACTGATCTCCTGGGTTAACAAAAGTCGCCAGTCGGTCACGATGTACCACTTTCATCTTGGCGTTCGGTCTTCGCTGAATCCTATAGACAACGTCGTTAATTTTTGTGAGAATCTTATACGGTCCTTCCCAATGTTGCTGCAACTTCGGAGACCTTCCTTTTTGCCGATGAGGGTTATAAAGCCATACGTTATCGCCTGCATTAAATCCGGATGCGTTGGCTCGAACGTCGTACCTTGTTTTCATCCTGTCACTGGATACCTTGATTTGCTTTCGAACCAAATGATGAATCTCATCGAGGCGATTTCTCCATTCGGCTACGTAGTCTTCGGTCTTGTCTATGGCGTCTGGAGGTATTCCGAATCGCAGATCGGCTGGTAATTGTATCTCCCGTCCAAATATAATTTTTGCTGGAGAATGGCCCGTCGTATCGTGATTAGCCGATCTATAGCTCATGAGAAAGGTTTGTACATATTTGTCCCAATCTCTTTGGTGATCACTAACAACGTTCGATAAGTACTCTTTCGTTGTTCGGTTGAACCAGTCGACCATTCCGTCTGACTGCGGATGTAAGGGTGTGGTTCTGGTTTTCCTTACGCCCAGTGCCGCACAGATGCCTTGAAATATCTGTGATTCGAAATTTCGGCCTTGATCGGAATAAGGCTCACAGGGAACTCCATATCTGCTGATCCAATTATTGATTAGCTGCTCAATGACGGTTGTTGCTTCTTGGTTTGGAATTGGAAGGACTTCTACCCACTTGCTGAAGTAATCCATGATAACTAACATGTATTTGTTGTTGTCGTTTGTTTTTGGGAATGGTCCTGAGATATCAATCGCAATTCGCTCGAAAGGGGCATCCACGTTGTACTGCTTCATAGCGCTCCTTGGTTTTGCCGTTGGTCCTTTGGTCGCAGTGCAAGTTGTGCACTTCCTACACCAAGACTCGACGTCATCTCTCATGTGAAGGCAGTAAAAACGAGATCGTAATTTTGAAAGTGTCCACCGGTGGCCCCGTCGTGCATTTCTGTTAGAACATCTTTCACTTTTGATGGTGGGACTAGAATCTGCATTCGATAGGATTTTCCGTCCGCGGCTTCCCATTTACGCTTAAGAATACCATCTTCCACCAGCAAGGAATTCCATTGTGCCCAAGATGCCTTAAATGTTCCACTCTTGTCGGAAATATTGTTCCAAGTTGGCCGCTCGTTCTTTTCTTTGTATTCCAGAATTAGCGACATATCTTCATCCTGAAGTTGAGCTGCGCGTATAGCATCACTCGTCCACCCATCTAGTACTTCTACTTGTACATTTCGCAGGTCGTACGTCTCTTCTTTCTCTTCCGCTTTATGACAATGTTTAAAATCTGGCTTACATCGTCTTCTTGATAGAGCATCAGCGTTATTATGCACCTTCCCTTGCTGAATTGAGCTTATCATTGATACGGGTGCACATTCTGCGGTTAAATCTCCTTTTCTTATTGCGACCGGCTCTTCGGACGCATTTAGTACTCTGACAGGTACAATGTGCTTCTTCACCTCAGATTGTTCCGTTGATAGTCTCTTCTTATGACAAACGCATGAACAACAATTCTCACTCGATGTTTCATTCATTCGTCGACGTTTCCTACAGTCAACAGAGATGTGGCCGACTCCGCCGCATGTCCAGCACTTCATAACAGGTCTCGGGGTTCTCCGTTGTACATGCCCGATTCTTTGGCAGGAACGTTCCTGGACGGACATTTTTCGGACTCTATATGTACTCCTGGTAGCCAGTTTAGCAGATTCATAAGCCAATGCGAACGCCAGTATTTCATTAGTCGTCTTCTTTCCTGCCAAACGAACGGCCTGTTGCAAGTCCCGATCTTGGAGTGCGTTTATAAATGCATCCATTGCTACCTCGTTTAGAAATTCCTTAGTCATATTTGAATAAGACAAGTTTGCCAATCGCTCAATGTCTGCCTGCAACTGTTGAAGATTTTCTCCAGGTTTCTGCGTTCTGCTCCTCAGTTGCATGCGGTAGACCTGCTGCATGTGGTTGTCTCCATACCTAGCTTGAAGGCCGTCTCTTACCGCTTGGAAATCTGTTTGCTTCTCTGCTGGTATGGTTTGTAGCAATTCTGCAGCCGCCCCGCGAAGTGACAAGATTAGTGATGTAGACTTTTGCTCATCCGACCACTTATTATAATTGGCCGCGGCGTCAAACTGACGTATAAACACGGAGAAGGGTCCCGCTCCATCGAAGGTTGGCGGTTGCATCCTTGTATCTTTGTAGTCATGTTGATTGCTAGGCGATGTCTTATTTCTCTCAACACACTCAAGTCTCTTTTCGATTCGCATAATTTCTTCGGTGACTTTTAGATCCAGATTTTCTACTTCGTTTCGAATTTCTGACTGGATTTCTTCCTTAAAGTGTTGAAAATTACATTTCATCCACTGCGTTTGAGCATCCAATTTTGCATTCAGATCTGCAGCTTGTGCGTCGAATTTTGAATTTTGGGCATCCAACTTTGCATTAACATCTGTAGCTTGCGCGTCCAATTTTGAATTTACGGTGTCGAATTTTGCATTAACATCTGTAGCTTGTGCGTCCAATTTTATCATCATCATCCTGAGCATTTCCGAAATGCCCAACTGTGGCGAACTCTTCTCCGTTACATTGGCACCATCTTGACTCGGTGTTTCTTCTTCATCCGGACAGTCTGGCGCAATCACAAAAACATATGTGTCAACATCAATACCCTCTTCCTCCATTGCTGCTTGCAGACGCTGTCGAAGAATTTGCTTCTGTCCTCTGCTGTCCAGATTCCGGTACTCAAGTTCCTTCTTCAACTCAGGAACGCGAAGATCCTCCAAATGTCGATCTGACATCGTTACAACACACTTTCACAGACTTATTTACTTCACTAATAATTAATCCCACTTCTGACACCAATTGTAGCGAGCTTAGGGTTCGCTGGATTAATTATGTTAAAATAAATAAGAGCCGTTAAATCGATTTTGAATTTATATAACACTTTATTAGTCCGTAATACAACCGTTACTTATACCGTACACTTAACGATTTCTTTATTATCGCTTCCGTACTTATCGCGTCTTTTACTGCTTACTTCTCACTCGAGACTTATCGCTTGCGTCACTGTCTTACTTATAACTCTAACTTATTCTTCCGTTCTGCGTGCGACGTATTTATACCGTTTTTCCTCATTCTGATTTGGTGTATCGTTTCCGTCCGTTCCATAGTCTTGAATGTTCTATTCCAGTTTTCCAGTACTTCCTAAAATAATCTAGTACTTTGTTTCGGACTTTCTCGAAGATTCCAGTACTGATTGTCATATGCGTCACAATATGTTAACATGTGTCAGGATTACTGCAATGCTGAGGGTATGTAGTGTTGATGCTGATGACGGTAAGCTGTACGTGTGAAATTACTTTTTAACGTGAACTGATTGCACTTTCTGACTAACTGGTCTGATTTTAAGATATTTCGGTACTTAACCTCAGTCAGTCCTTAACTTTCAGTCAGTACTTTCCGTTTTATTTTCTAGATATTTTCTTGTTTCTGGACCGAGTTTTGTTAGCCTTAAATCTGTCTATCCATATTATAGATGGACACCCGGCGAGCCCTTAGTCAGTGTTATACAATTAGAATATTTTTCAGAACTCTTCTGAATCATTATAATTCCCATGAACTCTTTGAATTGTCGTTAAATTTTTGAAATTCACACCAATCTTCAGTGGCGTAGTTTGTAGAGATGTTACATGTGAGCAGATATATCGGGTTTTTTAATAGGGACATAACAATTTCGTATTTTAATAAAATACAAAATAACTGATATATCGTGCTGAAATTTAATGCAGTCGCAATACACGTGTTACGAGGGCAGTTTGATAAGTCAGTGACTTATTGAATTTCCCGCGCAGTAACTTTTAATGCGACACTGTAATCTATAAATAGACTACTGTCAAAGTTTGAGCAAGCTGCGTCATTTAATTTGTGTTTGACAGCCATTGAAAGCAGACAATTTCGTGAATTTCGTGTGCTGATTAAGCACAATCAAGCAAAATCCATAAATTCGGCTACGAACTGTACATCATGTATTCCAGATTTAGCCCCGTATGACTATTTCCTGTTTCCAAACCTGAAGATATGGGTGTGCGGTAAGAGATTTGGGCCGAATGAAGAGGTCATCACAGAAACTAACCAATATTTTGAGGGCCTTGAGGAAACCTATTATTTGGAAGGAATAAAAATAATTGAAAAACGTTGGATTAAATGTATCAAGCTAAACGCAGACTATTGAGAAATAAAATGCTTATTTTCCTAAAAAAATATATTTTATTCAAAAAGTCATTGACTTATCAATCTGCCGTTGTAATCAAACGGATCTCCACACACGCGCCTTCGCGGGCTAATCGTGTAGAATTGTACAATGCGGGAAAACCTCACACTATTTCCATTCCCTGCGTCTGTATTTCCTTTTTTCCACACCTCTGATGCTTCCCTCAGGCAGTGATATACTCAATTGATTTATAATCTTTAGAGAGTTTTTGGTGTTTGAGACAACTATCAAAGGTATTCAAAATCAAACACCTGGGTGATATAAAATATTGTCTCGATATTGAAATTACCCTTAATAATTCATCATCATTATCGGCACTACAACCGGTAACCCTTATTTAGCAAGTCCTGAGGGTTGTTAAAATTTCCATAATAATTTGTTTTTTTTTTTCGGGCAAGGTCATAAGTCTTGCGCCGGAGGCTCCCCGACGGGGAATCGAACCCCGGTCTCCCATGTGACAGGCGGGTATACTAACCACTACACTATCGAGGAGCCCACCCTTAATAACCAACCCCATTCTTATGACCCAAACGATATATGTGAAAGCGGTACTCAATCGATTTCAAGTTGCCCCTCAACCATTGATACTCCATTACTACTATTTATTGGGCGGTAGGAAACCGAAAGTTTATGACCCTACTGGCTCGACTACGTTATCGAGAACATAGATCATCATCATCATCATCATCATCGGCACTAGAACCGGGAACCGGTCTTGGCCTTATTTAGCAAGTCCTGAGGCTTGTTAAATTTTCCATAATGATTTGTTTTTTCCGGGCAAGGTCATTAGTCTTGCGCCGAGAACATAGATATCCTCGACAAATTTATAATTTTTAGTGGGTTTTTGGTGTTTGAGTGTCGTAATATTCGTCATGGAAGGGATGTAACCTGGATTTCGGCACGGATCTAGTGGGGAACCCACTACAAGGGTGTAACACCTGTAGTGGTTACTTTTGCTCATCTATCACTGGTCCTGACTTGCATCCTTTTCTGAGGCCTTATTGGCCTTCTGTGTCACACTGTGACTAGTTTTTACTAGGGGCGTCGACACGGACGCTAGTTCAATAAAAACACCCACTGAGGAAAATAAAACGAATAACCAAAGAAAACACAGGAACTGTGCGGTTCACACTCGGGTTCTCAAGAAGACTGTGCACACAGAAGGATGCAAAACGAATAGAAATGAAACACTCATTACTTGTACAGGTGTATTAATGTTACTTTATTTCTGGATATTGTTAATAGCGCGCTTCCAATATTGGTTCCTCTTATTAGTATATTTAGAAATGTCTAGCAGTTTATTAATTGTCACCCACTTCATACAATCACTTAATGTCTATTCTTGTTTATCAATTAAGCTGGCAATCCGTTCATCAATCTGCTCACAGATATAGTTTATTGAATTAACGAGTCACGGACCTTAATTTATCTTCGATTGAGGCTATTTCGCTCGCGATTACAGATGCTGAGGTTATTGTTTATATGTTATGTAGAAATACTTATATTTGCTTTAGTAACACCGTATGCACATTAACTGATTAAATAATTATGCGCTCGAATTAAAGTGAACAGGGTAGATAAACGGCACACGTTTTGAACCTCGACTTTAATTAACGTCCATGCGCTTGGCTCTACGATAGATACTCCAGGACGCCTCGGTGTTTGGATTTTTACTCTCGACGCGTGGTGCGTATGCGCACTTCGGAAAAGAAATCTGACTCTACTGATTCGATCTCAGTTGGGGTGAGTTGGGCGGTGTGGTGGACAAGACAAAGAAATTTTCCTTTTGGGACCCACCAATAGGAATGGATCTCCGGTACACAGATCCTAACAGGGGTGTGTCCACTTACGCGCGGATCACTTTGTTTGCTCGTGACACGAGCTCATGGGTGTACGAACCGTGGGAATGAAAATTCACATGAAGAAGCATCTTTGGAAGAAGTGTTTGCAGCTGTTTAAATATGGTGCTGGTGATTAGGATGACGGTTGTGTATACATCCACGTTGATTGTGTATTGCATCCATAGCGAGTCAAGGGTCGAATTCCAATGTGAATATTTACACTGGAAAAGAATTCGGCTCTTGGCAGCTAGGCGCGAGTTGCGCTATGCTTTGTCTTAGAGAACAAAACATGGGACGTGACCGTTGCTAGATTGTTTAGGGAAAACAAACTATAATCACGTACGGTTCGATGCAGTTTATCGCCTATGCAACCGATCAGGAAGCACAAGCAAGCCGCTTGCCCGGCTTGTCTTTTGGACCAACGGATTGTTGGAACAAGTAAACACAGGTGGATTGCTGTGTGTTTGCTTAACATGGTTGCCGACCAGAGGAACCGATCAGTTCCCAAATGGTTCGTGATAGCTGAACCGAAATGGTTGGGATGACATGATATCGTTGATGCCATGACAAGATGATGATCTTGCCGTGGGTTTATATATCAGGTAACAGGTGGCTTGCACTTTTAATTGCAGCTGCGAAACGGGAAGTTGGAGTAAGGGAAATGGGTGGTTCTTGGGAGATGCTTAAAGAACCCCCACAAAACCATTTCAATGGCACGGGAATTTCGCGTCGACATCGGTAACATGCGCGGCCTAAAACCAATTTCTCCTTTTTCTAACCAGAAACAAGCAATTCTTACACTTAGCGAAACCCATGTAATAACTGATACGGGTATTTCCGATTTTACTTTACCTGGTTATAACTTAGTGCTTTTGTTTTTTCCACATTGTGGTTCAGCCACATACGAAGTGATATCGCTTACCAGTTTCTCCCAAAATATGACTCTGCTCCAATACAGAATTTAATTTCTCGTGGCTAAAAGTTCACATTCGTAAGTATATCATATATTACTGTTTCTTTACAGAAGCCCGAACTTGGATAGAAACGCATCCTTTAACGAATTTGATGCTCTATCTGATTCTATCGATAGGATCTTGTCGCTGTATGCGCACACTGATATCGTTATTGTGGGTGATTCCCAGTGGCTTCGCCACTCCGAACACACAACATGATGGAGCTTCCAATTCTTCTGTGAGCTGACCATTTAGCAATTCATTGAAGTGCACTTCCCATCGCTCCAGAATGTCTTCAGGATCGGTGATCGGATTACCCTCTTTATCCTTGCAGTAGGTGCAGCGTGGTGTGTACCGCGTCATACTGCGGATTATTTTGTAGAATTTCCGCGCCTGGTGAGGAGATCGCTCTCTACTTTTCTCTATTTCACAGACAAGGTTTTTTCCCAGGCACTTTTCTTTTGTCTGTGGAGTCTTTTTTCAAATCTTCTGAGCTCTTTGTATTTCTCCTCGTGTACCCGCGTCCTATGAGACTGCTACATAGTCCGGTCTGCAGCATTCTTAAGTTCAGTCTCTAGGTTGCATTCATCATCAAACCAATCGCTCAGATCTCTACGACTACTGCCTAAGATGAAGTTGGCAGTACTAATGACAGTATTCTTAAGGCGTGTCCATTTCTCTTCTATGCCCAGCGTTATTCTCCCTCCATCGAGCTCTTTGATTGAATGGCCAAAGGTGTTGCTGATGTTCCCATTGCGTTGGCCAGCCATGTTGATCCGAACCTGATCCGCGGACGCAATACGTCTCCGTAAGGCAATCCGCGCTCGGAAAACTATAACAACAAGATAGTGATCCGAGTCTACCAACAAGATAGTGATCCGGGTCGACGTTGGCACCTCGGTATGTTCGTACTGTCATCACGCTGGAGGAGGGGGGTCTTAACAATTTAATTTAATACTAGGTTTAAATTGTACTTAATTTAGTTTAATTAAGTAAAACGTGTAGGGTTTACTGGACCTGTGTTCAGCTCCCAACTGGATTTTAGTATGTTAGATTTTAACATATTAATTTATGAGGTTTCGTCCGTTTTAGTCATCTCAATTCATCGGTAATATCCAAGAGCTGAATAGCTTCGACGTTGGTATGATTATGTAGGCGTCTTTCATGTTTGACAGAATATTCTTGGATAACTTCATAAATCCATTTGATCTCTAGGAAGACTATGTTGATGAGAAGTTTTGAGAGGATATTTTGTTGAGTTGCCGTAAGGGGAGTAGGGCTATTTGCATGAATAAGAAAAGTGTTTGTATTAGTATTGTTTTTAAAAACGGAAAGTGGTTGTTGATGAGCCAGATTTTTCCAGAGGAATGGGTCTTATTGTCGTAAAGAGTACTGTCGGATTGGTCACAGTTTTACCGTTTTGACCGAAGATGGAGATGATGTTGACGTACACGACCATCTCTTACATTGGTTGTGGTGTTTTACATTTTTCAGCGCGAACCAGGTTAAGGACAAACCGAAAGTATGGGTAGGAATCCCTTCGTCAGTCAGTTGAAGTCTCTCAAAGTCTCTGTACAGGTTTATCAATTCAAAATCAGTCCCTATCTTTGTCTCCAAGCCTGTATTTGACGTCTGATTTTATATCACAAATTCGCCATCGTTCTGCAGTCCTCTGTCCCATGTGAAGTTTTGTTTGTTTGCTATGACGAAGTTTCCAGCATTTTTCATTTTGGCGGGCCGTTAACAAGAGTTCTGACAAAATCCCTTTTCTGCGTTCGTATAATACTATTTTGGCGGTTCTATTCGTAAGTGTCACTGCTGACCGATGTTGGGGTGTTCCGCCGAACACCGTTCGCAAACCAAAAAGAATTACACTGGCGCGAATACAGTCATAAATGATACACGGAGAAGTGGTTTTCGAATCTTTATTTATTGTTTCTATTTTATTTAGTAAATCAGTACATAGGACTTAAAATTAATTTGGCTTATGTGGCACTCGATATTTAATTACACACGCGCGATTTACAGAATGCACACTCGACCGTCACAAACTTATCGGCATCTAACAATCGCGATTTAATTACATGTACTTTCTTTTTTGGATTTAAAACGCGCGGACCGCCCTCCTCGTAGGGGTTCTCTCTGTTCTCTCTTGGACGGATGCTTGAAGTAGCCTAATTGTCTCTATCTTTAAAATCCCATTCGAACTTCTCATCCCCGCATCTGCAAAAGAAAATATCCCATCCAATCTGCAAAGAAAATCGGAATCTTGTTCCTTTGTTTGATGATCGTTCGTACCGCCGCTTAATGTTCGATATTTTCCTGGGATTTGTTTATGTTCCCATCTGGCCCAAGACAACGAGGTTCTTGAGCGCTTCAGATGGGTACAAAGGGACGGTGGGATCGGTATAGTTTTTTTTTGTTAGCATTTCCAAATCATAAACATCTAGCGAGCCATCTACGTTAAGATGTTTATGATTGCATGACTGTTGGTCGGCGGCGAATCGCTATCCTTTGTTTGCACAAGTGTGCCTTTTAGGTTTTGGGTCATGCTGGGAATTTAGGGGCTAATTGCTATTAGCTACCAGAGGAGATATTCGTTGTTCGGTTTATTTACCGAAAATTGCGTTTAATGGGTGCAACGCATTGATGCCTTGAATGGGTGCGTTGGCTTGGATGCGTTGAATTGACGCCTCGAATTGGATACGTTGAATTCAATATTAGAGACTTTTGAACGTTTAGTTCGATTGATTTCTGCTATTGAATTCAGTGTTGGTGTGTGAAATGTTACTTTCTGTTTCAGGTGGGAGTAAGGACTTTTGGGATACGTGTCTGTGGGCACGTGTGATGGATAAAGGTGAGTATGTTTCTTGGCGGAAAGGACATCTCCTTTATAGTGGGTTGTGTGATTCATAGAACCGCCACACTATAATATGAAATTAAGTATCTATCAATTTAATTTGAAATATTCGAATGGAAGTCAAGTTGGACAAACTTATCCATTAACGGTGTGTTATAGTTGCGTTAAGACAATTTGGTGATATGAATGAAGTTTGTATCAAAGTGAACATTTTTCGAAATGTTGATTTTCACATTAGAATGTTGAGTGAAAATTATTAGCCGATTCGAAACTCCTCACACAACTTGTAAATCGACTCAATTTTTCCAAGTTTAGTTGACTGACTCTAACGTTTATCGTTAACAATTATAGTAATACTTATGATTCTCACCTTTGAAAAAAGAATTTATTAGATAACATCCTGATAGTTACTTAAGCGAATATAGGTTAAATAAACTGAAAAACTCTGCATAATAAATTCATTTTAGGCATTTCCATCTTTGCTGGCAACTTTGACCCTCACTTTGAACCATTAAACATAACTAAATAGTAATCTAGAGAATTCAATTTTTGACTATAATTACATTCTGGTTTGAAATAGTTTCAAACACAACGAATTACCTGATCAATTGCAGTAACACCAGAGAACACATGGCAAGACTACTTTCATTTTCATGGTCAACCAGCTGTTGTGGCAATGCGCCCAATAAATGACCCATACATCCAAGCACCGGGCAAACCAAAACAAACGCGGATTAAGATTCAATCGCGCGCGAATTGGTCCTACTTCAATCGACTTTTCGCTAATCGAATGGAAATTAACGATCAAGTAATAAAGATCGCTTATCTGATCGTTTCAGTACTTATTAGAGAACTGCGGCTTCTCAAGTACCCACCGCTTGCGGCCTTCCATATACATACACATCTCCACTGTATGTAAGTGTAATTCGTAACAATTGATTATCGGCGAAGATCAGTTTGATTGCTATGAAAAAAATATACTTACCAATAAAAAGATCGGTGACCGGGGCGATCGCAATCGCAGATCTGTCTATTCGTAATTGTCCTGTCTCAAATGTGTCCAATATGTTTGGTAAATTCTCCATCTTGGCGCTGCTCCGTGTAGTGGTGGCCTGAAATTTATAGGTTTATAGATAATTTCCACCGATAGTCCAAGCCAGTCAGTGCAGCTTTGCATTACTGATAAAATAAACTTGGTTTCAATTACAGCCTTCGATATCTCCCCTCCGCTCCGTCGGTCGCTACAATTTAGATTTGTTGATTGTTTTGTTTTTGTGTTGCTTCTATTTTCTACTTGAATTTACTGCAAAATGTGATTTGCATTTTAAAAAAGTAGATACTTGAACACGAACATTCGGTCCAGATAAGAATCTATATACAATGGTGACCGATTCTTTTTGGAATCTAGAGTTCGAGTTTTGGATATCGTTGATCTTTTAGAAAGTATTGTGTTGAGTTGAAATAAATAAGTTATGACGAGTTAATGGATTAACTGTTTATCTTTATAGCCTAGATTAAGATCTTTATATCGTTAGACGACCTAATAAATTTTTCTGAGCTGAAACAAAGCCGGCGATCATCAGGTCTAGAGTGCTAGGTATATCTCAAACTACGTAGATCGAATTTCTCATGAAAATATTTGCATATTAATCATTCATAGAAGCATTTTCTTAACATGAAGAATATCGTTGAGTAAGAAAACACTGTCGAAAGATGGGTAAACATTTTAAAATGTTTTAGAAAGTACTTGCAGCAGGTATTGCCTAAATTGGACAGTTGTTGGAAAAGAGGTTGTAATTATCAATGCAATAGTAATCAGATCTCTCTGACCTTGACAATAGACTAACAAGCTTAGTCTCAATTGACTTTCATCATGACCTGTCTTATAAATTTTAGAAATGAGATGTATCTATGAAATAAAAAAAAAGATAGAATAAAAATTCAATCAAGTAATATCTCTACCAAATCAGGTTTCTCCAATTCAACGATAAAGATTTTGCTTTATAGTTCACTAACATTATGTTTATTTGTTAATTGTCTCCCAGAATTAGTTAGTTCGTGGCCTCATTAAATCTACCCGTGGGAGTTTGCTCTTTTTTCAATCCGACATTACCTAATATGTACATGTGGGTCATGATGTTTTGTTTTATATATATAGTCTTTGAGGGGCATTTCCAAAATGCATTCTACATCACTTTAGAGACATTTACAAGTATTTTTGTACTATCAAAATTGACGATCGCAAGAATTAGGAATCGCCAAGGCGAAGGTCAGAGTAGCGCGAGCAGAATTCAAATTATTGGTAGCGAGTTCAGAAACAAAGGATGATGTTGAAGAAGAAGAGTGTTAAGATGATTGGATTTTGGATAAATCAATCGATGCCGGTTGAGAAGGAGAAGGAGATGCCGCATCACAAAGACCAAAGGAACAGTAATATTCAAGAGTGAACCCCAGCAATGGTAAGGCTTTCTCAAAAGGTCAGAGTCGCTAACCTCAAAACATGTGATTAAGCCTCTATACTTCAGTGGTATCATTGAAGAATGATTGGCATTCCCGAGAATTTTATGATATGATGTCCGATTTCACCAACCCACAGAACATGGCCCGTTTGCGAAGAACACTTCAGGGAGAGCAAACGAGACCGTGGAAAATATACTGTTCCCAGTCGCGGATTCTAAGGAGGTGATGAAACGACTAGCGCCGAATTGACAAGAGAGGAAAATTGACAAAACTCTTTGTGACTCACGGAAGACCCAGTTGATCTGTAGCGAATAACTTAGTTATGTGCCGGCATGGACACGGATTTACTAAGTTTCACTAACAAGTTCACGTAAGCGGTGCACTCAGACCATGGGGAACAAACAGAACTCTCACAAATTTGGCGGTTGAACGGTCACTTCTGATGATATTTAGCAATAAGTGTTCGAGCACAACGTGGATGCTAGGATAGCGTTTCTACGACGAGCACACAGTTGGTCAACGAATTCGAATCGTTCTTATTTGTCGTTAATATGTTGACACGATTTGGGAGTTCTCCACCTGTTGAGACACTAAACAATACTTACTGCAACTCTCAGTCGTCCCATTGCTTAATGCACCTAATCACCAAAAAGAAGAAATAAAACTCCCGGATGTGGTTGATGAGAAATGTTTTTTTATTAAAAGTCGTCTTAATGTTAATTATGCCACTAATTAATTGATTTTATTAAGAGGTGCCTTTGATGCACATTTCACACGGAATTCACTTGGTATTGAGATCCGACATGTAAGGGGACTCTTATGGACTCGCGCAGCGATTTCTTATTTAAAACGGTGTGTATGACGTAGTGCAACAAAACTCGACTCCTCGAACGCGTGTATACTCAACTGATCTGCCCAGTCTGGGGGTTGAAATCGGACTCTATTAATTTTAGGATTACAAAAACCGGATAGCGCGACAGAGGGGACTCGACGTCTCTCCTCGAAAGGTGAGAAAATTTGACTCCCTTGATTTTGCTACTGACATCCACTAGTGATGATCGCGATGGATTTCCTGATCTAGGTGTAGCCAATCAGCGATCAAATCGAGATTCAGTGCGAGGGTTTTCCGTGTGACCGTACAGTCAAGTATGATGCCCCTTTCGCTCGAAATATCGACAACGAACGATACTGCACCTGATTAAACAAGGGGACGAGCATGATCGACGCCTGAGAACGAAATAGGTTTTTGCTTTAAAGTAACAAAACCGCTATTTCAAGGGTCAAATGATGAGAAGTATATCGTTCATGGACGTTAAGTCAACAGAAGCCTCAGCGACGGTGGCTATATGGTTATTTGTTTGGATTTGGTGATGGGTCATCATTGGGCATGAACATGGGTAAACAACGATCACATTCATGCCCAAATCCCATGCTCGGTTGAATGCCGATAAAAGGAAATTGGTCGCAACTGTCGCGAACCTTAGGGGATAGGAGGAATGCATGTTTACTCATTTGGCCATTGCGTACAGCACCAATTAGCTTGTACGCAGATTGCCAACGTCCCATCGGTCGATGTGTCGGGTGTGTTGTTTACGTTAAAACAACACTGGAAATTTCTATAGGCGGCCAGCAATGGCTGCGCTGTAGGTTGTTGTTTGTAAAATCGACCAATAACTTGGTGATGAGGATGAACATGTCTTGCATATGTAAGAGAAAATGCTTCTTCGCATAGAGCATTGGCATGTGTATGCATTGGTGCTGGATACCTGATGAGGTAATGCGGAATTAGCTTTCGGCGACATGATGCGTTGGATGCGCGCATGCCCCGAGGTGAAAGTCTGATGTCACGGCTAGTTGAAAGTCTTGCCGTGGACCTATGTTTTGAGCTGTGAGGTAATGCGGAGTAGCTTACGATGCTCATTTGCAGCTAAGTAGAAGGCAGGTCATTTATGGAAATGGGTGGTTCTTTTGAAGTGGGTTAAAGAACCCCCACAGGTTTATGAACACTATCTAGTCATCGGAGAAATAGTCGCCACCATCAGGGCACTACAAAAAACCCAGTACTTGAAGTAAGAGGTCGTCGGCCATGAGGTAAAGGTTCTTCATGTACCACCAGTGTCATAAATGGGAAGAACAACCAGAACTTATGACATTCAACGATTTCATGGGGATAGAAGCAGACGTGTGTAGCTGTTATACCCCACCAGAAGTCCTGTTAGCCGAGGAACCATCGATAAGATGCCCTGTTTAAAGCGAAACGCGGTTCAGTGAGAGTAGTCCACATCATCCAAGAAAACGGGGCACCTTAGAATAGAAGAAAAGATGGAACGGAGTATACAGTTTGTCATGAAAAAAATAAAGTCTTCAAATGTGTCAGATTTAGTGTGTCAAAGAAAAATGAGAGCTGGCTAAGATTGGAAGGTGCCTTCCCTACCCACGAAAAAGGGCAATCGTCAAGGTGCCAACCTGAGAAACGTGTGCAAGATGTTAACGCACCCTACTACACTCCGATAAACATCCATCAATGAAGGCACAGAAAAAAGAAAGAAGGCAACAACCCCGGACATTGGGATCAAGTAAGGAACCTGATGATGAACCAAAGAAGCAAAGAGAAGAAGTTGTTACTTCGGCATACACCATTAGCAGTGGGAAGGCATATTCAGAAATGGTGACAGTGGACCTTTTCAGACCGGAAGGATCAATCCGAGTGTAGTAGGAGAAGTAGTAGTAGTAGTAATTCTATTTCTTATATGATCATACATACATACGGGAAGAAAACAAATTCCAATGGAGGACACTCCAAAACCACGAATTGGAAGAGCTATACCGCAAACCTACAATAGTGAGAGTAATCAAGTCGCGAAGATTACGATGGGCCGGACACGTAGCGCGAACGGGCAACGATAGGACCGTGCATAGAATATTTGACGGTAAGCCAACGGGAAAGAGACCGACAGGACGGCCGCGACGGAGATGGGAGGACAATGTTAGGTTGGACCTCGAGGAAATCGGATCGGATGGTTGAATGTCGAAGGAGACTGCACGGGACAGGGAACAATGGCGAGTCGAGTCGGTGAGATCATGAATGGGTTCCTACAGGCCAATAAATAGTAATATGATCATGCACATTAAATTTTACATTAAAATGATAGATATTATCGGCGTACAATAATATAAAGGAAAACTAAGGACATTCAGTGTATTTTATATAACTATAGAAAAAAACCACCAGAGTTGAATGCCTTTTCACAATAGTTAAAGAAGTAAAAAAGTGTTGGCTCTCCTTGACATAGGATACAGAATTTCCCAGCTAGATTCATCACTTACCAAGAAGATTGGTGTGAAAGGCAGACCAAAAGCTATCATCCTAGAAACTACTGGCGGACAATTCCGAATATAATTTAAATAAGCTAGAATTTACGCATTTTTTGTCTAGCAAGTAAGATAAATATAAGAAACAGAACAAAATTAAAAATGTACTTAAAAAGTAAAAAAAGGCGGACAAAGCAACGAGAAGGGCTATTGGGCGAATTTTACTAATGCGCCAGCACGGGCGCGGGTTCCGTAAAACACCCACCGCGGGAAGGGCAAAACACAGTTCACCCAAGAGGATATTGGAGAAATAAAACACGTTGGTTGGTTTTGCTGATTAAACGTTCTTTAACTTTTTAATCTTTCATTATTAATGGTGCATAGATAAAAAATTAAACGGTTCTTGAGCTAAAACGCACAATTGTATTCCAGTGATTTTAGATAACTATATAATGCCATGAGAGAATTCGGCATTCCAAACAAATTGATACGACTTTGTATGTTGACCATGACCAACGTAACTAGTCAAGTAAATATAGCGGGATTGCTGTCCAAACCAATAAACATCTATAATGGACTCCGACAAGGGGACGGTCTGGCCTGCCTCCTCTTCAACCTGGCGTTGGAGAAAGCAATCCGTGACTCTGGTGTTACAACAAGAGGGACTATTCCCACCAAGTCCAGCCAGATACTTGCCTACGCAGATGACATCGACATCATCGGTAGAACCGAATCGGCGGTACAGGATTCCTTCACCCAGATCGAACAGGCGGCACAAAAACTGGGACTGCACATTAATGAGGAAAAAATGAAGTGCATGGTGGCAACTTCTGCGAAGAGAAGACCTAACGTTGGTCAAACTATCAGGGTAGTGGAGCACAAATTTGAAGTAGTGCAATCCTTTAACTACCTTGCGTCAATAGTATCAGCCGATAACAATATGGAAGAAGAAATACGCGAACGGCTGATTAAATCCAACAAAGCCTACGATGGTCTATCAAGGCTCTTTAAATGCCGAAATTTATCCGGAACATCCAAGCTACTACTGTACAAGACCATGATCTTACCAGTACTCATGTATGGATCCTTGACCTGGGTGCTTAATAAAAGGCACTGTGAACTCTTAGCCGCGCTCGAGAGAAAGGTCTTAAGGAGAATTGTTAGCCCCCTACGTGAGGGAGGACGATTCTGGAGACGCTACAACAATGAGTTGTACGCAACCTACCTTGAAGCTAATGTTGTAAGAAAAATCAAGCTCGGTAGACTCCGGTGGACGGGGCACCTAGCTCGAATGAGCGAAGAGGAACCTGCCCGGAAAGTCCTTTGTGGCAGGATGTATGGAAGGAGACAGCGTGGCAGACCTTGTCTGCGATGGAGGGATTGCGTAGACCAGGACTCCCAGAGTCAGGGAGCGCCAAACTGGATGACATGGGCTCGAAATCGGGTCCGGTGGAGTGATTTGTTAAATAATCCCGGTTGTAATGCCGATGATGATGATGATTTTAGATAAAGATTAAATGGTTCTTGTGCTTGTTCGCGCTACACTTCACACACTCACATTCGACGCGGATATATTGTTAAATTCTTATTAAACTACACATGATTCTTCGGTGATGTACTTTCGCGTAAAACCCGCACTACTGGTGATTAACTCGACTTGTCCCCTCAGCGTTTTAATTCTGACTCGTGGGTGTGAGCACCCGCCATATGCACGTTACGGGGGAGGAATCGCGATTTGACGTGCACTGCTCGATGGTTGGAATAAGACTCAATGAGGGTTGAATTCCGACTTTGATTCAACCCTCAGTTCGGGGTGAGTTTGGTGGTGTGGTGAACAGGAAATGAAATTTTCCTTTTGACCAGTGACCAATGGGAGAAGATCTCTGGTACATAGATCCTAGCGAGTGTGTGTGTGTTGATCGTGTAGATCGCTATTCATGCGCTGGAACGAAGGATAAACAAAATTGCACCAGGGACAAAGAATAAAGGGAAAAATCGACCAAGGGCATCATAGCAATGAGAGTGCAGCTGAGTAAACACACTGCAACTCATTAGGGAAGCATTAGGTGCTAAAAGGGATTTCAAATGCTTACGGTGGAAATTGTTTATGGTATCTCTGCCGGTAGGAAGAACCGAATTCTTTGTTTGCTTTTGTATATGCTGAGGAATTCGATTTTGGCGGTTATGTGGTGATTGTTTGTCGATTGGACAAACGGACCGTGGTAATTGGTATTGGAGCTGTGTAAGCAAGCTGCTTGCCATTGCTTTTGTCGTTGGGCAAAAGATTGGCTAGACATGTGCATGCAGGAAAATTACTGT
Source organism: Microdon myrmicae (assembly GCA_963931805.1). Classification (NCBI taxonomy): domain Eukaryota; kingdom Metazoa; phylum Arthropoda; class Insecta; order Diptera; family Syrphidae; genus Microdon; species Microdon myrmicae. Next base: position 218,508,921 of record OZ007497.1, read on the forward strand.
GTACATGTGGGACAGAGATTGACGGCGAGGAAAGTCGATAAGATCTTTAATGGTTCATGTTGGATGTAAACCGAAATGCTTTTAGAGGAAACACGGTGTTGCTTGATGCAGGGAAATGATGATGGCCTTGGGGAGTAATATTTGCAGGTTTGGGGGTGGGAAGTTATACTGAAGTTTGCGTGGTTCTTCAGGTAAGGTTTAAAGAACCCCCACAGGACGACTTCGAGAGGGTCTAAGTGATGGTCAAAGGGGCCCACACGAAAAACAAAAGGTCGATTGAATTAAGAACGACAGCTTGAACCTCTTGTGGCGATTCTCCTGAACGCCACCATCCATCTTCCCATCATATTAGTTAAAAACCCCCATCTAGGGCATACAACCTAATTAAAAAACAAGTACCGTGGCAGCTCTATTGAACCCCACTGCTTACCTTACAGGTACAAAGGGTAACAGTGTCCTAAAATACACTAAAGCATGTACTTACCTTCTGTGCTGTACCTGTGAAATTGAAAAGAAACCATGAAGCATTAGTTCACGCGGACATGAAACCCCATCAACAACAAATGATAATGCCGTAAAGGCAATTTGGTCGCACTATCCGCAAATCAACATTGCCCAGTCGTATCGGTCGCCGATCATCCGATCAAGCGAAGCACGGGCACCAACACAGCATGTCCCTAATAGCCAGCTCGGTACATCATTATGTAATCAAAATAATCCCTGAGCTCAACCAGGCACACGAAAGAGGGACATTTTCCACGCATGTTCATGGCAGGTCACGTACACAGAGCCATCGGTCGATCGTATCGATCGGCATTGGCATACCCTTCCAAGGGGACACCTTGAAACCAAACAAAACGCAGCATCAACGAGATGCTGACCAAGGATGTATAATGGTATGAACATCCGACGTTCCCCTATACACCATACCGCCCTGTCGCAACCCTTTCGGCAGGGATTCCTGGTCGAAGTTGTTGGCTGTCTGTGGACATCTACAGCAGAACGGGGCGGATGCTGTACGCCGCTATATCACTGATGTAAACATTTCAACCCCTTTTCTTTCGTAGAGATGCTCGCACCTGTTGCGAATTTGTGGAGGGATCTTTGCTGTGTCTGCATAGTCGCGGACGCACACGATGAGCAGCAAGGCAATCATCGTGTATGCATTTCAACCCCTTTTGCGTTGAACCAAAACGCAAAAGGGATATCTTACCATATTTGGTCATCGAGGCGATGATCGAATTCGTCAGATACAATTGCTTTGATGAACTAAGGAAGGAGTTTCAATTTAGTCTGAATATCTATGGAGTTGGAGTCGGTCTCGTTTGGGGTTGTGCACAAAGCGTCTGTTTAGTGCCAAATAAACTGTAATCACGGTCGACTCGATAATTTACGTTGTGTATAGAATTGAATACAGTCACAGTGGACTCAATTAGTTACGTTTGGTATAGACTAAGTTATACTACAGTTAATTCAATTAAGTTACTTGTCGTGTAAAAATAAATTTGTTCTAGTAAACAAGGCATAAGCTACTACAGTGTTTAATTTTCGGAAGTTTGGAACTGTGACTACTTAAAGGGGACCTTAGAGAACCAGTGCACCTGCCTGCACATAGCTAAGATAAAGACTCATACCCCATACTCTCCCAACACAAAGTAAAGAAGGAGACGATTAGAAGATATAAACAGCTGCTGGGCATTGTAGATCATATAATCTTCATCCAGGAGGACGAGCCAAAAATGCTGGTAGGATAACGCAGCTGGGGACTTATAGTTGATTAAAGGAGGGATCAAGCCCCGAAACAGTTACCTCGTTCAGAGAATTAGGTTATGTCCTGCATGGGTGCCATGCTACCGACAGCAATCAATAAACTTCCTCAACTACTACTGAAGATTGAAAGATTTGAAACGGAAGCGCTTTTTTGACGTCACGTTGAAGTCATTGAAGTGTGGGCACCCCGAAAGAGGAAGTCGAACAATGTCGCATGACTTCCTATTAACAGGGATTTATGCGATACTCAAAAACACTGAGAAAGTAAAAAAAAAACAACTTACATTGGCGTCGCAAATGTTGTGAGAATTCAATAGTAACGAAATTTCGGTGAGGAACTTGTAAAAATTGTGAAGTCAAAACACACAAAATAAAAATTGATTGAGATGGCCGAGAGCAAATATTCACAGACGCTGGTAGTGTTGGATGAAATAATTATGTGAGAACAAAATAGTAACGAAATTCCGGAGAGAAGTTTGCGAAAATTGTGAACTCAAAACACACAAAGTAAGGATTGTTTGAAATGGCCAAGAGAGTTATATTCTCAGAAGTTGGTATTGTTGGATGAAGTTATGGTGGAAAATAACGAGAAACGCGACCGGTGGTGTGTGTATGGTCCTGATTCACATAAGGATAATGAATGTGAGACAGTAGGAGGCGTATTTGTGAACTAAAGTCCAACAAATAAAGAATAGTCACTATACTGTCATCTCAGATGAGCAGAGCGCTGATGACATATACGTTGACATTGGTGAAGGAGATATGCTTGAAAGGCAGATTCCAAACAGAAATTCGTCGTAATATGATTCGAAATCTAGATTGATGGAAGACAACCAAAACCCTTACCTAAAACCAGATCACCGTTATATGGGTGACCACTGTAAACATGCATGAGTTCAACTCTTTGTATGGAAGGCGCACAGAAAAGGTGTAGATGGCTATATATTTGCCGAATGGACAAAGTTCCGGCTGCTGTAAAGGAATTACAGTCTAAAAAACGAAGTTCAAGCGTCACGAGCTCATCTGGAAGGAAGTTTTAGGACGGGAAGCAGCCGAGCATGATCGCGGGCACATCATTCCCAAGGAAGATTTGACCTGTAAGAAACCTGCAAACAGTGAATGCGGGATCAGAAGCTTGGAATAGTAGACTATTAGCGACACGACATTAAATTCTCCGGAGGACGTTACGCTCTATAAGCCACAGCCAGCCAATTCATGGAAAATGTTACAAGCGTCAGCGTTAATAAGATATCAGTTAGAAATCATCTCTTTTTTTAATTCTACTTTCCCCAGGAAAGGCGAACCTATAGCGAGTCAGCGCCCTGACATGCTATTTTTTGTTCTCGACCGATTCTACCAGCGAAGCTCCGAAATATGCTCAAGGATTTCTCGCAACCATTTCACGAACCCCAATTTTTTGTACACAAACGCGAGCACAAAAGGGGATTTTGGAGTACCCTTAAATGTCAGAGCCCAGTGCGATCGGACGGTGAAGAAGTGGATAATGAGAGGAGGTATCGATGTACATTGGTCTTACATGCCTGGACATTACAACGACGAGGAAACACATGATCAGGTAGAGCATTCCACATTCGTGTGGTTCGGCTAAAGAATGACTATGTTTATTTGTGCACCTGAAGTTGGCTTTCACCGTGAGCTGACGCGCATTAAGGGTTGATGGGTATAGTTTGAAAGGGCGAAACACATTGAGCAAGCTCAGTTGAACAACGACCGTGATAATACCTACAGAAAAGAGATAAGTTCCGCATTTGTTCTAACGACGGAATTAAATGACTTACGGCTGGGTCCCCAATAAGTTTCACTGCTCGTTTTTGCGTCCTCTCGAGCACGTGTAGCGCAGTTTTGGATGTGCTTGACCAAATATGGAAGTTGAACTCCGTTTTGAAATGAATAGTGGCCAGGTTGGATGGAGTGAAGTATCTTTTGTATCTCTTGACCCCACTTTTCGCAGTTGCAAATTTTTGTTCGTTCCAATAAAGAGTCGAATTAATTCGAGTGCCGAGTGTTGATAGTTCCTTGGTTTCGTCGATGCAAGTGCCGTTCATCGACATTATATTTACTTTGAGGTTCATCTTTGACGACAAGGGGCAGCTCTGAGTTTTTAAGGCAGCACTGAGTTGTTTAAGTAATTCTGATCGGTTAGATAATCACCATTTATTTATATAAATGGTTAGATAATCACCACTTACTTATATAAATTGTTAGATAATCACCATTTATTTATATAAATGGTTAGATAATCACCATTTATTTATATATCTTGTTGAGGTCGGAATAGGCTCCTCGATAGTATAGTGGTTAGTATACCCGCCTGTCACGCGGGAGACAGGGGTTCGATTCCCCGTCGAGAAGCCTCTGGCGCAAGACTAATGACCTTGCCCGGAAAAAACAAATTATTATGGAAAATTTAACAAGCCTCAGGACCTGCTAAATAAGGCCAATCCCGGTTGTAGTGCCGATGATCTGATCTGAGGTCGGAATTCAATGAATGATTTTGCTGGTGAAAAATTCGCCCCAAAAGAATATTGTGAAAATTGACTGTCCTAGTTTTGTGCCAATAGGGACGAGGATTTCTATGAGAGAGGCATAATGAAATTACCTTCGAAGTCGCCACAAGTTATCGAACAAAACGGTGCATATTTGACCTAAATCGGATAATTCTAACTGTACTAAATAAAACCTTTAATTTCCTGAAAATAATAATGGATTTCTTTTTACTACGCCTGTGGCTGTTCCGCCAATCCCCACGGCCCACTTACCTGAAAAACTCCCATAACCACATCCCAATTGGCATAAGTTTTCGCTAATGCAAGCACCTTAATTGCTTTACCCATCTAGGTTATCAAATTTATAATCTAAAAGTCCCTGTAAAAGAAAACTTACCTTTCATGCATCTCTTCGCATATAATTTCCTGTAAGATTTCTTTTCTACCTTTTCAGGAATCCCAAAACCTATTCGGTACCTTTGGTTCCCAGCCAAATTCCAACTTTCCCACACCTGCACCGCAATCTCCACCCAGCATACCTGAAACATTTCCTTTTACAAGGAGATATAATGCATACAACGCATTAGCTAAAATTCCTAAAAATAATTCTTTAATGTGCATATGCACCATGAATACCAAATCATTCGGCACCCTTTGTTATCATTTAAAATGCTATGTCGGACAGCTTGTTTTTACAGCTGCAATAAACCGACCAGGGATTCGTTTGTTCAATCGACAAATAATTCCCGCATCCCAATCATTATCATCGGAACCGAATCCCATAGCATTTTCTAGTATAAACAAGAACTCGGTTCCCATACCAGTCGGAGATGCCATAAACCATATTCCTACGCATGTAAACATGCATAAGATCCAACTCATCGTTTGTTTTCCCACTAACAAACAATCTTCAGTTTCTTTTTCAGCCGCAACTAATTACCATGCATATACAAATGCAGGCAAGGGATTCGTTTCTGCTACCAATCCCATTAGCACCCTTTTCCCCAACGTCTATTATAGCGACGGTGCAAAGCGTAAACATGACCCTCATTACCGAACGAAGCATTTGGTCGCTTCTTTCTTTGTCTTTGCCGCCTGCCTGCTTCGTTGTTCCATTGCCTTCGAGCACGTGTAAACAACATCGGATTTGAACGATCACACACACACCACCATTATCTCCATTACGAGATCTGGTTTTCTTGTTCCCACACGAGAGACTTTACGTTTCTCTGGTGGTAGGTAAATCTTTTCTCTAGTGGAGGGAAACACTTTCTCTCTCAGGGAAAATGCACCTAAAATTTCCCGCGTTAGCGAATCAAATCTGCACGAGATGATTATCGCCAAGTCGTTTCGCACCATCCAACCGAACAAGCCGGTTCGGCTTCCGCTCTCCGCTCCGCTGCGGAGAAGCGTTAACCTTACAAATCGAGTTTTACCTAAAGTTTTAAAGTTAATCGTACACAGTGGAGTGTTGCAACCACTAGTGTAGACAAAAGATCTTTTAACTATAATTGGAATCACAAGGGTCGCTGATAAAGTGAACTACAAGAGGATGGACAGAAGTGCTCGGAGTCGACGAGTTTAAATATTTAATCAGTGCACATTAAGAATAATAAAACCAATAACCTTCCTTTGGTGTTCGTCGGAATCATTTCCGGCGAATTTCGGCTGAAACATTTTTGGAACTTTAGCAGACTAGTGGGGTTGATGGTAGAATCCGCGCCCATGCCGACGCACGGACCATTAACTACCCACACGCCCAATATATAATATTCTAGTATATGAATCATGAAAATCATCGAGTCCGACTATCATGTAGGTACTGTTTCGATTGCTTAGGAGCTAAATATTGTACAATTCAGAACCAGGAGCTAAATAGGAGCTAAATATTGTACAATATACTATTTATTGGCCTGTAGAAACCCGGAAGTTCATGACCTCACCGACTCGACTCCGCCATCGTTCCCTGTCCTGTGCACTCTCCTTCCACACTTGACCATCTGACCTGATCTCCTCAAGGTCAAACCTAACATTGTCCTCCCATCTCCGTCGCGGCCGTCCTGACGGTCTCTTTCCCATTGATCTACCGTCAAGAGTTCTACACACGGTCGTATCGTTGGCCATTCGTGCCACATGTCCGGCCCATCTTAATCTGCGCGACTTGATTACTCTCACTATTGTAGGTTTGCGGTATAGCCCTTCCAATTCGTGGTTGTGGAGTTTCCTCCATTGTCCTGCCCCCTCGTCATATATACCTCCAAAGATACCCCTTAAAACTTTATTCTCGAATACGCGGAATTTGTTTTCTTCCCGTTTTGTGAGAGCCCATGTTTCGCATCCGTAATTGTACAATATAGGAGCTAAATATTGTACAATATTGTACAATTTGGTATTGTACGTTTGGAACTACGTGAAGAAGGCTGGATGCAAAAAGAAGCTCCTATCGGCCTTCCACATCGTACAGAGAATTCATTTGAATGTGTTTAATGTTATTGCGAGAAAGGGGATAAGACGATATTTTTGTTTGTTATTGACTCCATTTAGGGGAATCGATTATTATTTCTGCAAAGGTTTGTGAATTGTGACGTTTGTTTTTTGCCACAGAAAATTAATTGTAAATCAAATGTTACCTGTAGTTTTGATGAAGTCGCTCGGCAGCTCTCCCAGCGGTGGTCCTCAACTCCTCATACTCCGGATTAGCAGGCGGTCGTGATTCCTGCTGGAGGAAATTACCCAGGGCGTGTACCAGGCGACCCTTGGTTCTGGAAACTGTGATGGGCGGCAGAAATGGCCCGAACCAACTTGAGTATTCTCTGTCCAATCCAACTCCGGCGGCCTCCAGCTGCGCACACTCCACAGAGATCTCCCCGAAGTTCCGCAGTCAAATTATAGTCCAGTTCACGTTACAAAATGATTCTTTATTACTTCGAAAAACACCATCGTGCCATCACAATTCTTTAATTTTATTTTAATTTGTTAACTTTACTTTTCAATTCTTTTACTTTACTTTGAATTTAACAAAAACTAGGAACGGGGCTTTTCTTTGAATTTCACAAAAACTAGGCACGGGCCTCTTCTTCCAAAAATCGATCAACGGAATCTTTCTTTTTGCAAAAAGCGTATTCAACCCGTAAAAAGAAACCACTAACTCCGATTTAAAAACCGTATTCAATATCATATTCACCCGCTTTTCTTTTCCCAAGTACACAAAAGACCTCTCTCTCGCTCTCCCTCAACATCCACTCCGAAAACAGAATTCGAACTTGCCTACGATCCACACTCGAACTGGGGCGTGTTCGAACACTCACATGTGCATCGTGTACTTCTTCCACCACCTTACCATCAAACCATATTAAAATCAAATTATATTAAAAACAATTAAATGATGGGGGTGGTGGAAGCCGCACGTAACATACCCCCCCCCCCCCCCGCCCGTCGCCCTCACAAGACTGCGTGGCATTCTTAGGAGAGGAATGTCACGTCGGAGAGTGGATGGCGGAGAGCAAACAAACACATAACTAACAATCAACAAAACAAATAAATAAATAAATAAATTAATTAATTAACAATTAGGTGTTAAGTAGATGTTAGTAAGTTTTTATACTACCTATATATTAGGGTTAGTAAAAATAAATAAATAAATAACAATTATGTATTAGTCAATAAGGGGAACACAGACAAGCATTCCCCGGAGACAAGGACAAAATAAACAACACAGATTTCCATCTATCGCGGCGGGCCCGACACTTAAACCGATGGTCCGACCGAAAGCTCGACCGCCCACACAATCCGGTTAGGACCCCCTCGCTAAGGCGAGGTGATCCCCCCTCGTCCAACCTCCAAAATGTGACCCGGCCGGCGAAATCGTCCCGCTCCTATAATCTTTACTTTAATTTTCCGATTTTGGACTCCTTTACTTGCCCCGGTCCATGGGTTGGCAGATCGGGGGTTGCCCCGTTCCGGCGGCAAAACCTACCATCACCCGACATTATAGTGCGCTTTCGCAACTTTATATTTGTGATCCAACCCCCAGCACTGGGGGTTGCCTTTGCAGCCTGCGCTGGGAATGCGCCTGCAGCATTAGGCCTGGCCTTAAAGACTTTTCGCCAGACTCTCAAGTTGGTATCCCTCGACGAAGGTCCTTTACAAGGACGAAGATTCCGGAGGGAAACCAGAGTCTGGCCAGCTGGGATCAGGAGCTCCAAGTTACAGGAAGGCTTAACCTTTCCTTAATTGTTTTTTATAAAAAGTGTTGTCTATAACTATGTTATCAACGTCCGCTGTTCGGGGTTTATCCGGATGACCACGTGGGTAGCACGTGGTTGAACAGCTTTTCGCAGCCCTCCCCTGTATGGGTAGGGTCTCCGGGCGAGTACCTGCCGCCGTATCGGCCTTAACAGGTCCCTTTGGCACGTCTCCCCGTTCGGCTGCCACATGTTCAACCCTTCCCTTCCCATTGTTGATAAATTGAATGGAGAATGGCACGGGATTTCCGGTCGTTCGGGGAAAAACCAAACAACCACCCGGCCCGTCTACCTTACAATTCCGAGACAGGAAGCCGCACGTAACAGAATCTTAATGTGATGAATAAAAAAGTAAAGAGATTTTTGGTAAGAATGTAGACCCAGTTTCCTTTCTCATCGTCCATTTTTTCATTTCAAGACTTTTCCTTCACTCCATGTGAGACTTCAACGAAGTCAAATTTTCTAATTGGTTTTCTTTTAGTTTATAAATTTGGGTTCACGGTGAAAGTCAGTCATGTGATTTTAAAAGATGCCTTCTAATTTGGGTAAACTATTGTGTGCACTAAGTGTAAGACCACCTGGGCAGATTGTAACGCTTCACGAATGATATTGTAACCGTCTCTATCTCATTTATACAACAAATATAAATAAATGTTACTAGTCTTGCGCCACTTGTGTCATTTCCGGCGTTTCAAAGCATTCATCTTGGTTTTATCCAAAGCTATGTATCAGGTTTCTATAATACGCTCAGCTCCGCTTTTACTGTCTGTGATCTGCACTGCTTTCTTTCTCGAGATATCTGATGGTGATCAGTCAGTCGCCAGGCAAAAATTTATTCACGTCATGAAACTCAGATTGAGATATAGACCGTCTGTGCAACGTCGAAATGTATCTCTAATAGTAACGTTAAAAGTCACTCTATCCGGCAGCACTCGGTGAGCTCAAAGAATATCATGAGCCATTGACCAAATCGGCCTTTTTCGTATGAAATAATTTTGAGCTGACATTCCTATAACTCGAACCCCAGAAGTCGTTATGGTCCCTTTATCGAAAATTTCCATGACACATTATTAACAATTAATAAAAAAGGTACTAGTTGCCACTAAATGGTTTTAAGCGAGCAGTGGGTTGCCTGATGCTAATTTAATGAGTTCTGAGTCAGCCGTGGTTATTTTTCAGTTGAAGGTCTTAGAAATGACGGAAAACCATGAAGCTCCAACGCAGAGTCTTCCTATGCTTCTGAGGTCCGTAATCAACAACGTTTAACTACTTTTGTTTTACATTTAGAATAATAACAATAAAAGAAAAATGCATTAAATTATTTCGAATTCCAAACGACACCCTTTAAATTTTGAATATGATATTAGACTGCGTATCAATTTCGTAATGATACAAATGGGACTAAAAGTTTGAACGGTAATTTAAATCTGGCGCCATCAAGGTCCACGAAAAGCCATAAGCAGTCTTGTTTTCCTTCGAATGCCGACTCCTTGTGACTGGCAGTCATGTTCCGAGATTTCCAATTATTAATTTATAATCGCCCCGCAATTGTATGATAATTATCGTCATTTTCTGGCCAGAGGAATGGGCCGCGGAGATGAGACGTTATCTCAGGAGATGTCACGCTTAGGCAATCGTTAAGCACGAATGGATGTTTCGTCCTTAGCGGACAATGGCGGCGAGTGGCTAGACGTGTTTGTGTACATGTATTGTGGTGTATCCCTCGAGTCTTATCAGTCGGATGATTGATGCTAATTTCAACAAAAGGTATGATAACAATACCTCGCAGCGGCAGCTATAATAATAATTTTCCTTCACTTTACTGATAAATGTCGACTCTACTAAATGTATTCATTGCGTGAGTTGTGGGCGCATCTGTACGCAGTCTCGGATATGAACCTGAACCGACGGAGTGAGGTGCTAGGCTCAGTTCGCCAGGCGCCAGGTGGTTCTGTGGGGAGGTAGATGCACTTGGGCAACACGTTTTGTTGTTCTGCGTCGACTGGTGAGCACCTAATTATATTGTTGCGTATTCGTGAGTGTTTTATGTTCTCTGAATTTTTTTAAATTTGTTATTGTTGTTTTTTTGTTTCTGTCTCCAGGGAGCTGATCGAGTGATTACTTTGTATTACGTGAATAAAACCTGTTAATCACCTTGTAATTGGCTTTCTGTAGCTCTGTGGTGGGGACCTGAGTGACACATGGGTGATAAATTATGTATTTCGAATGCGTGCTCGTCGTTAACCGGTTATTTTGATTTTTCACTTTTTTTTCTGATATAGTCGAGTCGAGTTTAAATTAAGTGCAGTGTTTTAATATCTTCAGGTTTCCAGAAATGTATGAAAAGCTTACTCTATGGAATTTTATTGAAAGGGGAGTTTAATATCGTACTCACTGATTCGCGAGGTAAACGGTTTTTAATGAATCACTATTTTGATAGAAGAAAAAATTAAAAATTCGTTACAGTTTTACAAACCGCAGCGAGATGGCGTTAGGCAGGTGTTCTTTGGCGAAAAGCTGATTCTGTCCAAGTAATTCGTCACTTGTCGTTCATCTTCATTGAGAGGTGCCTGGATAAGCTTAGTTTTCTAAAATGTGGGTCGGTAGATCTTCAACATGCCTAGGTAACGCCTAAGTTGCTGGGGCGAGAAAATTGGGTTTAATCGGTCCGATCGCGGCGGACATTTGTCCATCGATCCACTAGCCTAAGTATCTGACTTGTGCTTCTCCTAAAAGTATTTGCCCGGTTTGATTACCATGTCAAAATCTCGGAGGTGTTCGAACTGTGGAGTGCGTCTTTGCCAACTTTGTCTGCAAAGTTGAACCCAAATAACCCATTATGACGAGAAATATCTTTCTTTTTTTATCGTTATGTATTACACATTCAAACCAACAACTAAACTTTTTAGTTCGGAAACACACAACTCGACTTGAATCATTATTGAAACCAAGAAATTCGCACGACGAATGTTAACCAAGAGACAATCAACAGTCCACGACGAATTTTGAATGTCGGGAGAGAGTTGCTCATTCACGTCCTTTAATATGATGACACAAATTTACCCCCACCTTTTCGTTTTTTCTGCTCATTGAAAAAAAATTTTTTTTTGGGTCTCGTTAACACAAAAAAAAAAACGACTCAATGTCAGGTCAGGGAAAGTAACCGTAAATTTGTTGGGAAGTGTGTACAATATATATATTTTTTTTGTTTTCGGTAGGAAGGTGGACATTTTTAAAAACACCTGTGGGGGCTATAGAGATGTATTATGCCGATCATGGGCACAGATCCACTTTCTTCCCCACGACGTCACTGGTTAAATAATATCAAACATCCCAAATACAAAGTAAAGAACAGGAGAAAATAGAAGGCACTGGTTTTGATTGCATTTTTTTAGTTATTTTTATTTTATACTAAGTTTATCTCTAATTATACACTTGTAACTTTTTGTAGTTCAGCAAAACTACGATTCTTCAGCCGAGAATATTTTTCTCGTTGCTCTATAAGGAATGAATTTAAATAGCAAATTTTGCGTTTCGATTTAGCTAGTGCACTATGAAGTTCTTGGTTATTAAGTATTAACTCACGATTGATTTCACGAATCGCGGCGGCGTGACCTCCGGCAGTAGTGGTTAGATACCGACTAATTGAAAAAAGGATGAAGATGGGTACTTTACTTTTTTGCACCGGACAACCAATAAAGATCATACTTCTGCTCTCTCATTGCCACGCGCATCGATGTGTGGTGAATACCTTGGTTAATTCGATAGTCAACGAACATGGGAGAATGGGAGAACAGAAACACGATGTACTGTGATCTCGGGGTGGGTTTGGTTGTGTGTGCATGAATCAATGTAACTTTGAGGATCACCCATTGACCTAATTCGGTGGATATGGCGATCTCAGAGTACATTAAACTGTAGGAAGGCAGAACAGTGAAGGAGAGGAAATGTGGTCGGTGCTATTCACCTGCGAAAAGAGATCATTGATCCCAAGCGAATGGATGATCTACGGAAAAGCCGAAGTGACGCCAAATTGGCTAAGGTAATTTATCATGAGAACTAATTAAATATTTTGATAAATTTCCCAGGGGTTGCATGAATATGCCACAGTGTCGCCTGCTTCGACTTGTTGTTGCTAACCGACATGATGTGATTTCCGATGGAAATCTCATGGGCTAGCAAAAAACTGCATGCGGTATGACAAAAAGGTAGCTGAATTCAATTATTGCATTATCTGCATAGAAGAATGAATTCAGCTATGCGTCCATTTGGGATATTCCAGGTGAATAGCATGAACGGTGGGATAGGGGTTGATGTGATGTGCTGTTAGCGGTCGAAATAAGGCGGAAATTGTGGTTGAAATTGTGGGTTGGTTCTCCATGTAATATAGAGAACCCCCACACACCTCCGTAACGATCCAGAGGCATGCCGGGTTTTTACCGACTAAAACCACCTCCCGCCAGGCACATATTCCCGTTGATCTCCGCGGAACTTTTTAGATATTACATCCCGGAGTGGGACGGAGTTTGCCTGCTCATCTCGTCGCAATTGCTGCATTATGTCACATAGAATATCACTTGCTGCGGACCATGGTTGTATCGAACTTAACAAATATTCTATTACCCTGTCGGAGTAACTGTACGTCTCCTATGTCTCTCCAAAATCGTTCATGCGGTCTCGAATCTCACACACCATGTTTATACTTGTGCAGGTATTGCCGAAAACATCCATGTGCTGATGTCAGCTGAGTCAAGTGGTAGTTCAGGTCGCCATCTTTTCTTTTCAACCAGGTTTCTCCATCAGGTATCATGGCATGGGTCCATCTTCCCTTGGTGGAAGAATCCCCCCCTCGTTGCCATTCTCTTAGGCTTGAGAGTTCTAATTGTGACCGCATTCACCGGTGATTCTCTTGCGAGACTATAGCGTTAAGCAAGGATAGTGAAAATGGTGAATTGAACACACGGAGAAACGAGTGAGAAGCGAAGCATTGAAACATCAGGCTACTGCCGTGTGTATGAATTTGATTTCTTAACTCAAGCACATTCAACTAATGTGGAAATGCTATATTATTGCTATGGTACACGGCTTTAATGGGTGTGCTTTTGGTGGTGTTGTTCTTCACTATTGATCGTGTGTATCTGCCTCCTCAGTAACTTTGTTACGATCAATTTCGTGTGCGAACGACGGAGCGGGGAACGGGCGAAGAGAGGATGTCGGAGCAGGCGAGTGTGCCGGTGCTCTATGCGGAAGTCGTGATCGAATAGTAAAGTTCTCTTTACCTATGGGAGATTGTGTGTTGTGTGTATACAGATCACGTCGGGTTCACCAATTATAGCGTTTGCGACGATAGTGAAGAACGTGTGATTCGAACTGACGCTATGACGGTTAGAATCACTAAAAATGTAACCAATGCTCAAAATATCAGGCCACTGCCGCGTGTACGAAATCGATTTCTAAACTCAAGTACACTCAACTGATGTGGAATTGTTATGTTATCGCTATGGTATACGGGTCTGATGCTTTTGCTTATTCGATTTTCGTTCGGTGTTCTTCACTACTTGCTTGCATATTGTGTGTGTATCTGTTAGAAACGCCACACTACCCCCTTCTCAGTAACTTTGTTACGATCAACTTCGTGTGCGAAGAACGAGCGAGCGAGACGACGTCGGAGCAGGCGAGTGTGCCGGTGCTCTATGCGGAAGTCTTGATCGAGTAGTAAAGTTATGTGTCCCTGTGGGAGATTGTGTGTGTGTTGTGTGTATATAGATCACGTTGGGGTCACCAATTATAGCGTTTGCGACGAGAGTAAAGAACGTGTCATTCGAACTGACGCTATGATGGTTAGAATCACCAAAAATGGAACCAATGCTCAACACATCAGGCCACTGCCGCGTGTACGAAATCGATTTCTAAACTCAAGTACACTCAACTGATGTGGAATTGTTGTGTTATCGCTCTGGTATACGGGTCTGATGCTTTTGCTTATTCGATTTTCGTTCGGTGTTCTTCACTACTTGCTTGCATATTGTGTGTGTATCTGTTAGGGTCGATAAGAAGAGAGTGACGATTTGTCGCCCTTTTTGGGAAACGGCCAGTAGAATAAGACAAATGGAAGAGTTTCCGCACTGGTTTAGCGAGTGAAGACGAACATTTCTTCAAGAGAATTGGGGAAATGCCATCAGGACCAGCGGATTTGTGTTTGGGTTTAGCTCCTTGAGTGCCCGGGCAACAGTACGCGTTCGGAAGTGAATCGGGCTTATGGTGTGCTGCTTATGCTCAAGTTGCGCCGGAACTGATGTATCAGGCAGCGTTGGTTGCAAAATGTGCAGCAAGTAGATTCGCTTTCTCTATTGCACTGGTGACTGGTCTGTCATCGGCTATTAGCGAAGGAATGGATGAGGAGACCGAGTTTTGGATGTTCTTCACAAATGCCCAGTAGTTTCTACTACCTGTGGGAGAATGTAGTATTTTTTGTCTTACTCTCTGATTATGCAAGAACTTTGCACGTTGAATATACGCATTGCAGTCATTTCTAGCTCCCTTGAATCACTTTCGGTTTTCCTCACGATTGTTTGATTTATACAACCGGAAGCTCAATTCTTTAGCCTTAATGGCTTTTCTGCACCCGGAATCAAACCACATATTTCTTTTGGGTTTGGTACTCTTTACTCTGTGCGGAATAAAGGTTTGCATGCCAAACAGAATCGTGTCCGTCAACTTGTCCGCTATAGAGTCAACTTCATTATTGAGGAAAAATAACGAATTCAACTTCCCAAAAAAGTCGTTCAGACCTTCCCAGTTGGCTTTCTCATAGAACCATATTGTTCTTTTGGGAGTTTTCTCGTAAGCGTTGGTGTTAGTTAGAGAAAATTTAGCATACACAGTGGTCAGAAGTGCCATAGGGCGAAGAAACTTCAATTGTGTATTTGTTTGGGTGGGAGGTGAGAAACAGGTCCAGTGTGTTGGCGGAATGACCATATATATCTGGTACCCGTGTTGGGTCCCTGACGAATTGAGTTAAATGATTTGACTCAGCAAAGAGCTGAACATACTGACCTTCAGATGTACTATGTCCGGAGTGGCGAGGCCACTGAGAGTTATGCACATTAAAATCATCTGCAATAACGATTTCAGTGTGGGGATCTAGGGTCAAGATCTTATCGATGGAATCAGATAAAGCATCAAATTCTATAAAGGATGCGTTTCTATCCAAATTTGAGCTTCTGTAAAGAAAGCAGTCATGTATGATATGCCTACGAACGTGAAGTTTTAGCCACGAGAAATTAAATTCTGGTTTGGGGCAGAGCCCATATTGTGGCAGAAGCTGTTAAGTAATATCACTTCGTATGTACACTCCCAGTCACGAGGATGAGGCCACACATTTTGCAATTGATTTTCGCTCTTTATACCTGTTGGAAATTTTGTACCCGAAAACATATTGTGACGAATTTACAACCGAAGTGAATAGCAAACGCGACATCTAGCGCGAGAGAGACGACATAGAGAAGCAGGCAAACTGAAAGCGGAATAATAAGTGTCAGTCAATAATGGGATTTGGAAAAACTAACAAGAGTGAAAAGTAATAAAGAAAATGATGAAGCTAGAGAAGTAAAAAGAACAAACTTTGGAATTTTATTTGGATTATTCACAATCCAGCGATCGAACCGAGGAAGTCGATCAACGTGATACACCTCGCTTTACACCCCCTCTCAAACATTATAATATTTTATTAATTTGATTCCATCATCCTTGTATCCAATACTCTCAAACAATCATCAAAGTATTCTGCATACAATGCAATACTCGCCTTTCCAGCAATTGAAATTCGCATATGATCAATCCTCAAAGTATTTTGCATACAATGTATACAATTAAAATTAGCATTCATTCAGAAGCAAAGCCGGGCAATTTATTCATATCGCATACGTTGCGATAATTACCCATTCATGCCCACCTTCCAAAGCCAAAACAATTATCATGTATCAAACACTTGACCCACTCCCCAAGGCCACTGCATTCTGCTTCGCATTTCACAAATCAAGCGAGCGCCTGTCCGCGGGCCTACACGGTTTCATATTGCAAATACATATTTTTTGCCGGGAAACAAGTGTGGTACACGATATATGATCACAAGCGGTGTTGGCAAAGGCCACCCTACTACGAAATAATCAAGCGTCGGTAAAGTGCTGAGTTCGGCGAAGTAGCGAACACAGCAGCGAGGCACAATTAATCGTATGATACGATTGGCACACACGGGCAATGCCCTATAATTGGTTCTCCGCATGAAAGCAATTAAGTAATTACTCAATTCTTTGTCGCTGCATTTTTAGCAGAGCAAATTAAATGATTATTGAATATTGCGAATGGCTTATGACAGGCGAATAACCTCCGAATAGGTTACACTCACCAATAATTTGGTATAAAAAGAGGTGTGCAAATGAGTTTCTTCGCAGTGCAGTGTAATAATATAACAAGAAGACTGCAGCCTTGCATAAGTACAGCGGGTCTTCTTGTTTTGAGCAAAAGAATTAAATTGTCAAATAATGGTAGTAAGGGATGGGTATTCCCGCTTTTAAAAACTAAAATCAAATAAAGTGATAACTTAAAAAGTAAAAAGTCTAGTTTCAACTCCGAATCTCAACTCTAAATCTAACACCACGAAGTCAGCCATCTAACTAGAAGACCCACTGTAAGTAACTTCAAACTTTCATAATAACGAAATAATAAATGCTAATATCTGGGGTTACACTCAGGTGTTACATTTTGACGCCCAACGTGGGGCCTAATAAAATATAAATAATTTAACCAAACATTATTCCTGATAACATAAAATATTAAATGATATTATCAGAGGTCACACTCTGGTGTTACAAACGTAAGGTCGAAATTACATAACAATATACTACTTGTGAATAGGTACGTATTTTCCCAAAAGAAATTCATAAAATTAAATGGTAATTAAGAAACGACCGTTGGAATTTCCCAAAGTCAAATAATAAACTCCTTAAAATGGGTATAAAAAAGTGCGTCACTAGGATGAGGCCACATGCAACATTTTAGAAAAGAAGGAAAAAAATTAATGAAGTGTTTACATCTTATGGTTTTAAAACATTTATTTATAACGTTTTTCTACATTAATAATGAGTATGCCCACCGTTTTTGGATATGACATCTATAAGGCGGTTTGGAATAGAATCATAGAGTTTTTTTTAAATAGTCTAGGGAAATTTGGTTCCAGGAATCACGAATAGCTGCGATTAAGGTCTCCTTATCTTCAAATTGTCTGCCGCCTTCATAAACTTTACGAGATAGCCATGACCAAACGTTTTCGATTGTGTTTAAGTTTGGCAATTAGGGCGGCCAAGGGCAAACATTTCCACGTCTTCTAATTGAATCCAACTTCTAACAAACCTGGAAGTGTGGATGGGGGCATTGGCTTGTTGGAAAATCCAAACAAGTGGTCCGAAAATGTTTTTAATTTTTGGAAATGACCATTCCAGCAAAAATTTGTAGTTTCCGTTTATTGTTGTGGACAAACACTCCAACCCGATCGTGCCATAGTAGGTAATAGCTCCCCACACCATAACACCTGATGAACGGCTGTGATGTCTTGCCAAAATAAGCTCCTCCTTTCTCAGATCATGGAAATAAAAGTTGAAGCCATCGAAAAGACAACGCGTTTCCATTCACGGGTCCAAGCGACATGTTCTCTTGCAAAATTCATTCGATGCTCCTTGTGTACTTGCCTCAAAACAGATTTCTTTTTCAATTTTTTTCTTTTGATAGCATTACTTTTTTTTATTATCCTTCGGACCGTTTCTATGCTGGCTGATACTCCGCTTTTGGCCCTGACTTTAGTCCCTGGTAGAGTAGAATTTGAGGCAAGCCGTAGAATCAATCGCTTTTCTCGTGATGTTGTTGCTTCAAATGTGTGTCCTTTTTGATTTTTCCCATATTTTTGTGGATCCGCAAGATAACTGTTTTCAACAGTTTTACTTCTGTTAAGCCAGTGGGGTAGGTAGTCGTGGCGCCTGCATAGGCGCGAGTTCTACTACCAACCCACCTCTTCACTAAGACAAAGTTCCGCTGTTCCGCCGGAACACTGTTCACCAAATGGAACAAAAATAAAACACTTGTGGTTGATTTGTTGCACATATAACTTGTTTCATTTTAAAAAGAGTTTAATTGTTTTTATCTATGTAAAAATATCTATATCAACTTCGAAACTCCGTACAAAAATTCACTGAGGGCTTATGCGCGCGGCCGACTAGCACTATACACACCCGACTCTTAGTTTCCCACACCGTACCGGCGCCGGTACGGTGGATGGGGGAAGACCCGACCGCTTTGCTGGTTGAAATACGACTCAACCGAGGGTTGGAATCTGGCTCTTGATTCACCCTCGATTCGGTGGCAGTGAATATCCTCTCGGCTAAGGATATGTTTTACTTACCACAAGAGAAACGTAAAGTCTCTCCTTGTGGAGTAGAAAACCAGATCTCGTAATGAATATCATGGTGGTATGTATGTATTGGCGATCATACACATCACAGTGTTTATCGATGCATTTTAGCAAAGGATAAACGAAACCTGAAACGAGGGAAAAAGAACAAAGGGAGAAGCGACCTAAGGCATCGGTCTGTAATGAGGGTCAGCTAAATAAATAAGCTTCAACTCATTAGGTGTGAATGCATTTGGGATACATCATACAATTTGTATATCGTATCTTTGGTCGTTGTAAGAAACGGTTTCTTTATTTGCATTTGTTTATGCTATTGAATTCAATCCGGCGGCTATGCGCGAAGTTCATGATTGTTTGGAGATTCAAACAAAGGAGCATTTCTGGGTAAAGTGCTTGCAGCTGTATCAATAGTTGCAAGTCATTGCGAAGCAATTTAAATGGTTATTATGCCAACTGTATATGACATCTAAGGCAACTCAAGGGTCGAATTCTAGTGTGAGTATTTAGGGATTAGGCTGCATTTGGAATAATTACACAATGATGGTTGTGTTTACAACCATGTTAATTGCGTATTGCATTCCTATGGAGTCATGGGTCGAATTCTAGTGTGAGTATTTACACTAAACGAGAATCCGGTTCTTGGTCGCTAATGCAGAGATGCATTGATGCATGCATGAATGCCCTTGTGGGAGAAATTCTTTACAGGAATTCCTAGATAATGCGTTGAAAGCATTAATTGCCCTTGAGAAGGGAAATGTTTCAGGTGTGCGAGGAGATTGGAGTGCAAATATGGGGAGGCTGGAATTTGCCTGGCAACCAAAGGTGTCGAATTGGTTTTAGATTTATGATCCTGTATGATGAAAAGGATTCTTGTAGGGAATTTGGATACGAATTGATGCGTGAAAGGTAAGAATTCTTTTACAGGAACTTTTAGGTTATGCGTTAGATAACCTTGATGCCTGAAGCTTTTACAGGTGCTAATGCAATTGCATTAGCGGGAAATTATGGCGTTTGAGGAGCTTCAGCACAGGAAGCTTGGGGGTAATTGGGCAAGTAGACAGTGGCGTTTGGCGGAACCGTCACAAGCCTCCTTGCTATTTCTCGGCCTGAGAGTGCTAAATCCCTGAAAGCATCTTTTTATCCTCTTTCTGTCGCCATCAACGTCTTTCTGGAACCCATTTGTGTTTCAAATTAGATAAAAACAGTTCTTTTCAACACTTCTTTAAATATTCTAAACAAAAGTTTTAAAAAAATCGTTCACCTGCACTCCTGCAACGAAATATTCGCAATGGCCTCATCCAAGTGATGCACTTTTTTATATATACGTACCTATTCCGAAGTAGTATTTGTTTCCGGATACAAAATTTCCAACAGGTATAAAGAGCAAAAATCAATTGCAAAATGTGTGGCTTCATCCTAGCGATTGGGAGTGTATGTAGCTAGACCACGATGTGGAAAGCACTAGTTTATAACCGAGTATAGCAAAATCGGAAATATCTGTATTAGTTATAACCAGAGTCTCGCTAAGTGCAAGGATTGCTGGTTTCTCGTTGCCGACGAGGGCAGACACAGAGGAGAAATTCCCGTTCCATTGAAATGGCCTGACACAGATTACCGCCTCAGAAAAGGATGCAAGTCGGACCCGGTAATAGATACGCGAAAGCAACCACTACAGGTGCTTTGAAGTTGTGATGTCGTCTTAGAGTGAACGAATTGGCCAAGAGCATAAAGGTCATTTCTTGTTTTTTGAGGTGACATGTTGAAATTTCTGTAGAACTCTATGAAGAGATTTTGGACACCGAGATAGATCTGTGGCGGTTTTTACTATGGCATCAACAAGAACGCAGGTTCAATAAAAACACGACCGATGAAAAGACAAATCACCAATTGCACAAGCGAAGATAATGTGGGGTATTTTAAGTAGTGTGTCTGGCACGGCACGGATTCACTTAATCCCCAACACCTTTAGATTACACTCACCGATTGCTGAAAATTGTTCCTCAAGGAAGACGAAAACGGGTAAAAATTAAACACTGATTTATTTTACGTAACTTCTTTTTTGTTTTATTTCACACAAGTTCTTTCACATATATGGTTCCTTAAGAGGACAACAAGAGTTACGCGGTATATTAAATGACTCGCGTGAGTTCGGACTTCCACACACGCTTGACACAGGATCATACACAAGACAAAAAGATATTATGTTTTTACTCGACTCCGTATATTACAAAAACCCTCGATAAGCGCATATAGTGCGTGTGCACTCTTATAACGATGATATCTGACTCGCCGATGCAATCCATATCCGTCAGATTCAACGGTGGTGGATTACATCGGTGTGGGGGGATTCTGTATGTGTCTGTATAGGACAAGTACGTTGCCCTTCAGCCTGCATATCGGCAACGACGAAAATACACCTAAATAAACATGGGCTGGTGTAATGAACTGCAGGCATTATAGAGATATGCGATAGCGATGATCGCCGAAGGGGGAAATAGGTTTCTGTGTCTTAAATAAACAGAAACGCTATTTCGAGGGCCATAACTCTTTGATGACCTGCGCCTGAGAACGAAATAGGTTTTTGCTTTAAGATACACAAAAACGCTATTTCAAGGGTCGCGATGATATGCACATCGTGTTTACTCAGGCGTTCATGATAATGCCGTTGTAGGCTATACATTCTGGTGACGATAGGTCAGCTGAACATTTGGGTCTTGTTTACAAGACGGTGCCGGTACATGAGTATAATGTGCAAGCGTACATCTCGCCCAGGGTGGCCATAGATCCGCGGTCGGTTAATAGGGTGTTTGTTTGTTTAACAGGTTGGAGCATCGTTAGGCATGATCTACGGTATGATTGTCTAACGTCAATCATATTAGTGCCCAAATCCCATGATCGGTAGATAACCGATAAAGGAAATTGGTCGCAACTGTAGTGAACCTTGGTATTGGGGCAATATTCACTCATGAACCGAAGCAAGAATACCGGCTACAGCTATGTCAACAATTACGCTGGCCAGCGAGTATTTATCTTTTATAATTGCTGACAAGCCGAACCGATTGTCTGGCACGGTTCATGTAATATGAATGAAATAACTTGTTTGATGTGTATGCCGGCTGGGGTTTTACTTTCAGGTGAAAGTTATTTGAAAAAAAGCTTACGCAGCTCGAATGCAGGTAAGTATAGTGGTTTATGGAGTGAGGGAAAAGAAGGTTGTTTTAAAGAAATGGATGGTTCTTTAGGAAGGTTTTAAAGAACCGACACAATAGTATAAGTGAAACACGTTATTAAGTTCTTTTCTTTGTAATATTGTTTAATTTTTATTTTGCAAAGCAACGCTTGGTTTTGGTTTTTATTACTAAAATCGCTAACATCATTATATTCCTGCTCTAAATAAAGGGAAACTTCTGCACACAAATAATATTAGACACGGACAACCATTGATCCCTGGATAATTGGTATCAGCACGTACACTGGTGCTCTCCGCTGGAGACGGTTAATATGTCAGCAATTCTTTTGATTCACTTTCTTAATATTGTTGATAAAACGTTCATGCAAGCATTGTCTTTCACTAAGTCTCAATTAATAGTGGGCTACTTCCGCTGCAGTTCATCCGAGCTATATCATGCGTCACCCCGTATGTCTGACATTTAATAATAAAACGTACTTTAATTTTGAACACAAATTTCGACTTTATTTACTTTATTAAATTAACGACGTAAAAGATTATTCGGTGTAAGGGGGGAACTTTCAACTCGCGCGTAGACTGAATGAAATGGTGACTCTTGACCGCACTCGACCGGGGATGAATTTTGACTCTTCGTAAGCTGCTCTATGCTGACCCTACCTCCATGAGTGAGATCGGTTTCCACTCATATCCTCGTACGGGAAAACAATCTTTCCTTCCCTCCAACGACCAATGAGAAACGATTCGCATCCCATTGGGAGGTTCCCATAGACATCGTCCCGATAGGTTGAATGTCTTTACCTAGGAAAGAAAGGCAAACGAAACATGCGTTTGGTGAAGGAAGCGAAAACAAACATGCAGCTGGCCAAATATGATGACCGATGTAAGGAGGCTACCTGCCCTGCCATCATAAACGATCCGGGATAGGTTTTTCTGTTGATGTTATGTCAACAGAACTTCGCTTACGATGGCAAAGGCTAGAATGCATGGGTGCATGTTTGTTTTAGGAAAAACGTATCGTGGGGCACGATCTGGTGATCAGGATGATGCATCCATAGCGAGTCAAGGGTCGAATTCCAGTGTGAAAATGTATACTGCCCAGGAATTCGGCTCTTGGCAGGTAGAAGCGAGTTGCGCTATGCTTTGTATTAGCGAACAAAACATGGGACGTGACCGTTGCTAGATTGTTTAGGGAAAACAATTCGATGCCAGTTTATTGCTTATGTAACCGATCAGGGATAATCGGCTGCAGCTGTATAAGGAAGCGATTTGCCATGGCTTGTCTTTTGCACCAACGGATTGTTGGAACAAGAACGCTCGGATGGATTAGCCTGTGTTTGATGGGCATGTGGCCGCCCATAGGAACCGATTGGTTCATGACAGATGAACCGAGATGGTTTAATTGATGCTATTGGTTTTGATGCCATGGCAGGATGGTAATCTTGCCGTGGACTTATGTTTCAGGTATGAAATTGTTGAAGAGAGCTTTATACTGCTCGCATACAGGTAAGCTGCTTATGGTTGGTGCAAGTATTTGCAGGTTGGGGACAGGTAGTTGGATTAGGACGATGGGTGGTTCTTCGGGAATGCTTAAAGTACCCCCACAGATCGCCTATGGTACACCACAACACTTGTTATTATTTCTACTTCATAGCAAACCAAATCAGAAACGTATGATACGAATATTTTTGTATGGGTTTTTATGCTAAAGTTTAGAAAGTGCGTATTGATATGCTGTAACAGAAGCGGCCGATGTAGCGGTCGCGTCCAGGTGAAAAGCGTTCCAAGATGATAGCCGAGATCCCCTTTTTGTTCTACGTCGGTTGTTGGGTTGGCTGCACAACACAACACACGTATCGAAAGCAAACCTCGCTGATGTAAATTACGAGAGAAAAAGTCACTGGAAACAGTTGGGTATCAGTTCTTTATTTGGCTGCACACACAACACAAGTATTGAAAGCAAAGGGCTGCTAATGTAAATTACAAAAGGAAGAGTCAATGGAAACAGTGATGAGGAAAGGCTGTTGTGATCTCGAACGCTGGACTTCTTGGCGGTGTGTACGCGTTTGCGGTTGAATGCAGACTGACTCATTGGGCATAACTGCCAATTCAAAAAGGGATGCTATGACGTCATCGTTGGTGGCAATTAGCCAGCTGGTGCCAGCTGCTGCGCAACTGGTATACACTGCGAATGTACTAGATTTCTCCAGTGCATTCCAGCACATTCAATTGCCAATCCGCAACATTCCGCCCGCCTTCGCCAATCATTGGCGAATCATTTTGTTCCAGGGGACGATGGCTAGGGGCCGGGAGTGTGCGGTCTGCTCGTGGCGGTTGGTCTTGGTCGGCTGTCCACTTTCACGTGGATGATCGGTTGAGGGGGGGGCGCCCGCCCTGAGGGGCGCTGGAGGCTTGAGGGTCTGGGATGGGCCGTATGATCGATGGCGACAGGAACCTCTTTCCCATCTCTGATGTCCGTTGCCTTTTGTGGTCGCGGGACCGGCCAGTTGATCTGGGTTAGAGTTGTAAGGTCGCAACCCACGATCAATGACCACGTGATGACTGGTGATGGGTCTCGCTATGTCGAGGCCAGTTGTGGTGCAAGGTGATGCGCCCGTTGGCGCCCGTCCGAAGTTAGTAACCGGCGGGATGCGGCCGCGGGCGTGTGAGGCTGTCGCGTGGAGTGTGGTGCGATGTCGTTCCTGGCACTGTCCGCGTGGCTTGGCGGAATGGCAGTCACGGGCCAAGTGCCGTCCGGCGTCGTTGGGGTGCAGCCTCTGTTGATGCCCTGAGAGCCGTGCTTTCTTGTTGGGGTTCGGGAGACCGCTGGTTGCTGGGGAGCGCTGCCCGCCAAGCGGGGCATTGCGCGCTCCTGGTCCTGTTTTGGTGGCTGCATGTGGCAGCGCTTGGCCTGGGTAGTTTTGGACCCGGGCAGGAGCTTGACCACGTGGTGTCCTGGGTGTGGTGGGATGCCTTGAAGTGTTCGAGTGGGTAAGCTCCTGGTTCCTCGATTGCCTCTTGCCCCTGCAATGGTTCAGCGGGCGGGGGTATGTCTTGTAGTTGGGTCGCGTAAGTGGTCGGTGGCTGGTAGTTGCATGGGCCTCGTAGGTGGCCCCTGGGGCCGCCACCGGCGAGACCTCCTTTTGGTCTTATGGTGGGAGCTGCGACCATCAGTCGTAGGGCCAGTTCCTCTGGGTCGGAGTTGTAAATTCGCAACCCACGAGGAATGGGCCTATGATGGCTGGTGACAGGCCTTGTCACCTTTAGGCTTGATGATATGGGGGGTGCTGCGCCTGTTAGCACCCATCCCAGTTCAGTGGCCTGCGCGACGAGGCCGGAACGTTGGTCCTTCCTGAGACCTTCGACGATGATGTTGGGGTATATGTCTGCCCCAAGGATGATGTCCACCTTTTCGGCGGAGGCGATGTTCGGATCTGTAAGTTCCAGATCCGCCACGAACGAAAGATCCCTTGTCGTTGATTGTGGTGGTGGTGTATACGCTGAGAGCCCTGACAGGATGAAGGGCCTTAGAGTCCATCGGCTCGAGCCGTGGGGGCGAGGAGTGATGCTGATGGCGGCCCGAGTCCTGGTGGCAAGGCCACGAGTGCCCCCAACACCGTAGGTGGGGACGGATGATGCTTGGCGTCGGAGGTTTAACCTTCGGGCGAGTGATGCCGAAATGAAGGTGCCGCTGGAGCAGGGGCCCAGTAGAGCACGGACTTCAATCCTTCGTTGGTTCTCCGACGTCACGATGACTTTTGCTGTTGGTAGCAACGCGGAATGCTGTGAAGGGGTGCTGATTGTATGTGCGCAGGCCCCTTCATGACGGTCGATCCGGGGGGGCGGATCCTTTGGCTCTTTGCGGCGGTGATGTTGTCCCGCCGATGGCGGTAGACCGGACGTGCAGCGGGGTGTGATGTCTCCGCCGGCATCGACGGCACGCCTTGCTGGAATGGCAGTCGCGTAAGCGGTGGCGACCCAAACAGTTGGTGCACAGGTTATTTTTGTGTGCGAAGGACTTCCGACGTTCAGGTGTGAGTGATCGGAAGCCCCCGCAAGCGTAGATAGGGTGTGAGGCCCCGCAGAATGTGCATGGAGCCCGTTGCCTTAGGGGTTCTGGCGGTAGTCCGTGTATCGGGACACGGGTCTGGTTGATCATTGGGCCGGCGGCATTCTGGTCTGTTTCTTGATGGGGACTCACTGGTCTGGGGTGCGGTTCCTTTTCCGCTGGCTTGGTGTTGACCGTTGGCAGCTGCACTGGGGGCAGCTCGCTAGGGTGGAGGCGATTGGTGCTGTTGACCATGGTTGGGGAGGCTGCTTTGAGCGCGTACTGGGCCTCGAGGAGCTTCGTCTCTTCCTCGAGGTATATCTCTTCGGTTTCGCCGAAAAAATCATCCGCGAAGTAAGCGTGTTGCTGATTCTCAGGTGCCGCCAGGTAGAAGATGTCGTAGTGCCGCTTGGAAAAGGCTTCCCATTCGGCGCGGAGTGCGCACTTGGTTGCCTCGATTCCTGTTCGACTTAGTTGTCCTTTGTCCTGTGCGCTGAGGAAGGTGCCAGAGATTCGTTCCTGTGCCGCGAACTGAGCGGCGATGAGCTCCTCAATCGTCACTGGCTGTTGTACGAGAGCTGATGTTGAAGGCACTTTGGTTTGAACTCTCGTTGTAGAAAGTTCGTTCTCCTGCTTTCGTTTTACAGCAACAGCGGTTTTCGACTCGTGTTGGTGATGAGCACGTGTATGATCTCTGCCGACCGAGGAATGTCGTCGGGGAACCGTAGTCTCTACGGGGGGAATTTTCCGGGTGCATCTTCCGTGATGACGATTCGGGTGAGGGGCCGGGCGACATGCGCATGTCAGGTGTTGGTGGAGTTTCCGGGCGCCGTAGAGGTGGCCGCAACATCATTGGCGGCGAAAGACTTGCTGGCGGGGAGATGGCCGGTGCACCAGTCCGGGGAGCATCGTTACCAGGTTTCGGCGTCGAATCGCTTTCCCCGTCACCGGTTTCACTCGACGTATCACTTTCTTCCCGCTTGTCACTCTCACTGTGGTTAGGCTTAGGGTCCTGTTCCTTTCCCCGTTTCCTTTGAGCACTCTCCGTTCCCTTCAGGGATTCGCCAGCATTTTGTCCGGATATCGCCAGCATTTGCTGCTGCACTGGGCGCAGCTTCGTTAGATCGGCTTCTTCCTTTGCCTGTGGTTTCTTTTCACCCTTTTGTTGAGGATCCGTTGACTCTCGCATTGCTCCGGGAGCACGTGGAGGCGGCGATGGCAATTGGCTCGGTGGTCCGGCAGATGGGATCACGGTTCCAGTGGTCTGTTGACTAGGCAAAGGACTTCCATCACTGTGGACTGTCAGAGTACTGCTGCTTCCTTAGCCGCTTCCTTTTGTATTTGACTTCCTTGCGTTTAGGCCTTTCTTCTTTGTTGATGAGTTCTGCTGGTATGCCGCTCTCGCTTTCCTGGGCCGATGGTAATAAGGTCCAAAGTTCGTCCATAAATTGTCTGGCATTGCGTCCATTAAAAAGGCCAGTCATGTTGATTTGGTTCCTTAATGGGGTTGAATTGGTGTTCCTCTTCACAGGTATGTTGTGCCGCGAACTGGACGGCGATGGTGTAGATCCAAATCGGCACTGGATCCGGTGTTGATTCTTTTAGAGGACTTCACGCTGATGGCCGCCGATGGACGGTCACAGCGAGCAATGGCTATTTGAATCCTTCCTTAATGGGGTTCGTCTTTCAGCACTAGACGCACGTGGTGGTGTTGTTTCTGTTGCCTGATTCCTGTCTGATGTTGAATCTCTGTTGTATTATGTTACCGTTGTCACTTGCTTTGCGATATCATCATTATTGTAGTCGGTCTTTGGGTTTGTAATTGAGTATTCCAACTCTGTACGGTGGCTTTCAATGGCTGTTTCGGTTCCTTGAGTTGAACTCTTATTATCGATGGCGATACTTTCACTCTAAGCCGCCGGTTGAGGAGATATTTTGTTTACGTCCTGCTGTCTTGATTCAAGCACTAGTTGTGATGTTTCGATGAGATCAAATGTTTCCTTTGTGAACTCCGTTTCGACATCATTTGCCGTATTACACTCTGAATTTGATTGATTACCAATGGTACTGGAGTTTGCGTTATTGTTGTCCGTTGTTATAACTGTTGTTGTGCCCCGAACTGGGCGGCGATGAGTGGATCCAATAGGCATTGGATCCGGCTCGAAGGACCAGAAAATGTTGCAACAGAGGCGGCCGATGTAGCGGTCTGGGTCACTGCAACGAGGGGGTCAAATACAGATATCGAAAGGAGAAAATAAGGGATGAAGTGATGCTGTTGACGTCGGAAGATAGAGTGTGTAAAATGTAAAATGTGTCTAAAAATGACATTTGGTGCGATTAATGACTGATAGGATCCATTGTTGAATAGGAATGTTGTGCTCCTAGCATGAGAACTGCGGAAATTGGGATACTGGTAAGAGGTGTCTAATGGACACCAAGATATTCGTTGTAAATCTTCTTTTCACATGTGTAATAAAAAGTTTCCCACACCATAAATCTAGTAACTAAGCACTAAATTATAGACCATTCTTCGATGTGTATTTCATGCTGTCCAACCATTATAATCACACGTGTGAGGTGAAACGAAACACCGAGCCATATCACCAAAGATTGAGTTAAGCCAATCTAGTGGTGGATCTATTTACTCGAATCATTTTATAGCAATTGGTTATCTACCTTTTTTCTCATGATCCACACTTTCATATTGCGATACCAGGTATAATATGGTTTAATAATTTGTGATCTTCGTGGCCATTCTCAATAAAGTTTTCCCATTGTCTTAAAAATACGCGATATATGATTACCAATTTTAAAATTCAAACTGCTTTTTTTCACGTATGCTATAATAAAGTTAGTTTTTAAACTTCCCCTAATTAGACTACTACACCGGGGTCGGTTAAATCAGTTTCTTTTTTTTTTATCCATTTTTGATTGAGGTATTGATATCATAATTGATATGCAAACGACTTTTTGCTTGATGTCTTCTGCTGTTTGAGGCAGTTTCCTACCATTATTATTAGCAGTATTTGAAGGTCGTGATGTATGGGTTTACTACTAATGCGCCACGGAATGGATTACCATGCCGTAGGTTTTGAATTGCTACCTTTTGATTAATTAAAAGTTTGATTTTTTGATGGCATATCCCATATTTGTAATCTATACTTCGATACAGATTTAATTATTCCTTTTCATAAAAACATTCCTTAGTTCGCTGATAGTCTACATAAGACTCAATGCGATGTGAAATCGAAGAAGAGCGTTATTTTAATTTAATTTTATTGCGCTTTTATCCAATGCGGTGTTTAAGATTAGATCTTCGAGTATTATATATCTCTAAGTATTCGGCTTCTGGGCTCTGTTTCGAACTGGACGGTGTCTGAAAAATTGTTTCCATTTCATTGTTATCATGCTAGAATAATTTTGAACCATACCATGGAAAGATATTTTTTCAGATGATTTGTAAAATTTTGCATACCTTTGTCTGCGTTGAGTCGGAATTCGAGGTCAAATCTAATTACAAATACGAGAGTAAAAGGAGCTTTATTTATTCTATAAAAAAATTTTCTCCGGGCGGCAAAAACAATCGGTATTCCAGGATAGACTTGAATAAAGTCCATCACTAAGTCAGTTGTCATCCACGTTGTATCAACTAACAGTGAATTTTAAAGTAAAAAAAAATATATTCACGCTTCTGAAATTTGACCTAGTATATGAAATATGAAAATAGATGAGTTTGCTTAGTTCCATTAATTAACTGGGGTTTAGTTTAGAAGCTGTAAAATTGAAGTCAATATGGTGGAAAGTCGGTTAAGAATGAGGTCTCCGAATAAAGTAATTAGACCAGGGGATTTGTTATATGTTAAAACAAATAAATTTAAGATTAAGTTTAATGGGGCTACCACCCAATTTATTGGCTTAATTCAACCATCATAATTACCTACAACAAAAGTATATATAAGTTACAAACTAGAGAGCTTAAGAACTGTCTTATCTAGGCTTAACGTAAGATAACCTGGAAAAATTAAGAAGGGGGGTGTAGGGGCGATAGGTGGGAGCACGTTATAGTAAAGTGCTTAAGCGCCGCTTAAGATTCGTGGTGAGAATGGTTCAGGAGGCGGTGCTTGAGAGTATGGGTAGAGAAGTCGAAGACAAACAAGGAAGAATTGGAGTTGACATATCTCAGCATCCGCGAAAGGGTTTCGTTGAAACCATAAGAGCTCCCGTAACTGGGAATGTAGAGACGGCGGGGATTACGCATATTTCGAGGATTTGTGTTCAGAGGAATTAAGCTAAGGAAGTAGGCGCAGTCGACCGAGCCGGGGAGTAGCCGATGAATGAACATTATTTCAGCCACGATCCTGCGCTCCTCAAGGGTTCACCATCATTATCGGCACTACAATCGGGATCCGCTCTTGGCCATATTTAACAAATCTCTCCAACAGTCCCGATTTCGAGCCATACCTGGCTAGCATATTTAAGCAAAGGACGGACGAGGGTAAGTTAAAGGGATCGAGTAACGTAAGAGTCGGAAATTCCTTAGACCATCGTTTCACGAATCCGAGGGTAGAATTGGCTTTCCGAATCGTCTCATCAATGTGAGAGAGAAAGTTAAGCTCCCTGTCGCAAAGGTTACCGGGGTCTCGAATAAATTGGACAATGGTCAGGGGTTGGTTATGAAGACAATGGGAACGTGAGGATGAGTGAATGGGCTTACGAGAAAAGGTTAAAGGGATTTTTGTCACAACAAGTCGAAAAGCTGTCAAGGTCTGATTGCAGCACTGCAGAATCAAGAGGTGACTCAATTACCTTATAGAGGTATTGTGGCGTTTCTAACAGATGCACATACAATATGCAAGCAAATAGTGAAGAACACCGAAAGGAAATTCTTATAAGCAAAGCATCAGAGTCGTATGCCATAGCGATAACAGAACAATTCCACATCAGTTGAGTGTACTTGAGTTTAGAAATCGATTTCGCACACGCGGCAGTGGCCTGATGTGTTGAGCATTGGTTCCATTTTTGGTGATTCTAACCGTCATAGCGTCAGTTCGAATCACATGTTCTGCACTATCGTCGCAAACGCTATAGTATCATCAGCGTATAGGGACAAGCTGGAATCCTTAATGACCTTATCGCTGTCATTAGTGGCAAGTAAAAATAGGAGAGGACCCAGTTGGGCACATTGGAGGACCCAGAGGCGGCAAGGAAGGAGTAGGATATCGCGGACCTGAAACGAACAGAATAAAGTCTAACCTTTAGATAGGAAGAAATCCATTTCAGCAATCCAAGGCAGACAATTTGAAGAGGATTACATTGTGGGAGACTTTGTCGGATGCTTTACTGAGGCCGGTCGAGACCATATCGACCTTGTTACCGTGCTCTAGTACTGAGAGTGTAAAGGGACTGAATTCAACGAGGTTGGTTGTAGTTGATCGGCCATTGAGGAAACCATGTTGCCTTTGTGAAATAAAAGATTTGCAACGAAAACTAAGAGATTCGTATAGAATACTTTCGAGAATCTTGGGTAAGTGGGACAGTTTGGCGATGGGGCGGTTGTTCCCGAATCGTTTTTTGAGACCCTTCTTGTAGATGGGGATGATGAAGGAGGTTTTCCAAGTGTGGGGAATACGCCCTGAGAGAGAGAGAGAGAGAGGTTGAAGATCAGTGGGAGGGGAGCGGAGCGAATGGATGAGTATTTCTTGAGGAGTATTGCAGGGATCCCATCAGGGCCCGGTATAAATTCGTCTTTGAGTTGCATTAGATGGGTCTAATTAAGGTCGGATCTAAGGAGTTGTGGAGAAGGGGCCGAGGGAAAAGTTAGGTAGGTAGTTGAAGTATGACGGGTCAGGCAAAAAGCAGTCATTAGTGAATGACAGATTGAAATTAGTGGCGAAGAAGTCAGCAATAGTAACAGGATCAGTTGAGGTATGAGAGATTAAGGTAACCGATAAGGGGTAACTGTCGCATCTACGTTTGTGATTAACGAACTGAAAGGTTTGGGGTCATTTTTGAGATTGGTCTGAATTTTGGTAACATAATTGCGATAAGAGGTGTTGAAAAGTTCCGCGAATTGGAGGTAACAGCCAAGAAAGTTGGGATACTCAGGTATAGTTCGATTCCGAGAGAAGATGACCCATAACGTATTCCTTTTGTTACGCATCGAGCGAAGCTTGTGATTGTACCATGGAGGGGGAGATGTTTATGTTCTTTGTCTAGAGTAGGGAACGAACAAGGAAATAGAGAAAATGAATTCGGTATATAATTGGGGGAGGAGGTGATAGATGATCGTATTTGAACGAAAGGTGTCGTAGGTAGTCGTTGATGAGGCGTAAATTAGCTTTATGGAATCGTGGGCGTAGTCATTGTGGGGGGGGGGGGGGGGGGGGGGGACTCGGGAGAAGGTCACAAGAAGAGGGGGAGTAAAGTAAAGTAATGTTTAACCGGGTACTCACCGTTTCTCGTCTTTTACCTGTTGTCCAGTGATCCTAGTAGTTAGTGGCCGAGTGTTATTGATGGAGGCTGCTGTTCCGGTTGATGAGGGCGTTGATTCGTGAATCCCCAGTTGTGAAATATACACCTTCCTACTGTAATTGCTCACACAAACCGACATCTCCGAAACATTTACAACGCGTATGTTTTATTAATTTCGGAACACACGCGAATTCGATTTATATTATCTATGCGTTTTAAATAACGAGACACGAAACTATTTTACGGAATTACTTTTCTATTTTCCGATGTATGTATTCACGGTCCGAATTTTTCTTTGCGAATGAACTTAGTTTTCATTTTTGTTTAGTTTTTCGCCGCCTACTTCTTTTTTAATTTTCATGCAGTAGTTTTCTGTTTTTATTCAACGCCTACTGTAGCGCTAATTGGTTTTTAATTGGTATACCAAATAAAATTTAATGAAAGGAAAATAAATACGTTTAACTTGTTATTTTCAGAAGAGAGACCGGGTTTGGTGTCTAACAGATTCGCTACTCTATTGGGTTGATGACTGGTTAGTCATTAACTACAAACTGAGCAATGGCTGAGGAGTTCGATTTTTTTACCTTCGAAACAAAGGCCCAAAAATGTCTACTATCTGAGGGAGATTACAGCATTTTTTGTCTCACTATCTATTCGTGCAAGAATGCTCAGGACAGAGAACGATGGCGCAACTGAGTTCGTGAGGTCATGAACTACTGGGTTCCTGCAGGCCAATAAATCTGTTCGGTCAAACATATCGCGCTCTGAATGTGTGCATCGTAATTATTGTTGACTTCGTGGACCTTCTGCTATTTTCCTCTGTATTAATTCAAACAACAGAATACTAATTTATTTAATGCGATTAGTCTCCATGGACCCAGAATCAAACTACTTCGAGTTTGATACTGTTTATTCTGTGTGGAATAAAGTTTTTCATACGAAGTGGATTTTTAGATGTTATTGGGTTAATATTATTATTGAGGACGTAAGAATACCGACTGATTTAACATCCAAAAATATGGTGTTGACCTTTCACTTTTAAGATTCTACATATTCTTTTATAGGCTTCTTTATTATTACGGCTGTTTGATAGAGAAAGATTAACTGATACAATACAGTGGTGTGACGTGCCCATGAACGAGCAAACTTTGGGTTTTTGTTTTTTTATTTTCCGTAGGAAAGTGGACATCTTTAAAATATACTTCTGGACCGAGCTAGATACATGTCAGACCTTTACTGACTAAAGTCATCTTTTGCTATCACATAATCTCTGTAAAACCCTCTATTGAGATGTCCCATTCAGGGGCGGAATAGACTTTTGTGTTATTTCACTCATCGTGCCCGCGCGGTGTCGAATCTCATGCCCTTAGTGAGTATATGATTCGCATGTAAAAAGATATTTTCAACTGACTCTGGCTCATGGTATGGTATTTCTAATCAGTGACTCCTAACTTTGGATTTTCACTCCATCCAAGCCGACACTATTTACAAGACCTACATTCGTCCTAAAATGGAGTTCAACTCCCATATTTGGTCAGACGCATCCAAAACTGTGCTACACGTACTCGATAAAATGCAAAACCGAACAGTGAAACTTATTGGGTACCCAGCCGTAACTCAATCAATTCGGTCGTTAGAACATAAGCGTAACGTATCATGCCTGCCTCTTTTCTATAGGCGTTACCCCGGTCGTTCCTCAACTGAACTTGCTGAATATGTTCCGCGCATTCAGATATTTTCCCGTCAATCTGTGAATGCGCATCAGTTCACGTTGAAAGTGAACTTCAGGCGCACAAATAAACATAGAGAGCCATTCTTTAGCCGAACCACACGAATGTGGAATGCTCTATCTGATCATGTTGTTGTAAGATTAATTGTACATCGACACCTCCTTTCCTTATCCACTTCCTCTCCCACCGCTCGCATTGTCATCATCATTATCATCATCGGCACTACAACCGGGAGCCGGCATTGGCCTTATTTAGCAAGTCCTGACGCTTGATAAATTTTCCATAATGATTTTTTTTTCCGGGCAAGGTTATTAGTCTTGCGCCAGAGGCTCCCCGACGGAGAATAGAACCCCGTCCCCCGCGTGACAGGCTCGCATTGTGCTCTGACATATAAGGGTACTTCAAAATCCCCTTTTGTACAAAGGAATACACAGGGGGTTCAAGCAATCAACACCCCCTGCAACTGGAATATCGGCCAAACGTGACCCAATCATTGGTTTCGCGTTTTACACAGTGAGTACCCTTTCAGTCATTTCCTATTTCTTACTCAACCAACAGATACCATCTGTACCCTCGAATCGTGACCTTGGTATCTTATATGATAGGGAGCTTAACTTCACCCCACATATCGATGATGTCATCCTTAAGGCCAACTCCGTTCTTGGATTCGTGAAACGCTGGTCGAAAGAATTCTCTAATCCCTACGTTTCCCGATCGCTTAACATAGCCTTTGTTCTCCCTCTTCTAGAGTACGCCAGTCAGGTCGCCCCCTATCGATCGAAAATGTCCAACGTCGATTTTTGCGTTTTGTCCTTCTTCGCTTGAACTGGGAAAACCCTCGTGCTCACCCCACATACACAAGCCGTCTCCATCTAATAAACTTCAACTCACTTGAAGAGTGCAGACGCCACGCTGATATCGTCTTCACCTACCGTCTTCTCACTGGTACAGTCAACTGCCTAAGCCTCCATCACTCTCCAACTAACTCCCGTAACATACGAAACCTTCGTCTCTTCTAACTACCCCCCCCCCCCCTCGCCCTTCCTACGGCTCTAACGTACCCCTTTCACGAATGCTGCGACCTCCAAATTTGTACCCTTCCTTCTTCGATTTCAATCTCACCTCTCCTGGTCTCAGACTTCGTCTCATCTCATTCTCCTCCTGATCCCACCCCTGCCACCGCCCACACTCTTACTACCCACACACATTGCAACATCCGATCATCCTATCCTACAATCCCTTCCCTTCCGTACCTTACCTCTTACACATCTTACCTTTCAATAAATGGGGCGGTAGTCCCACTAAACTAACCTACATATCCCTTTGTCCTCCCCCTTATGACTCCTTTCGTCTATTTAATCAAATATATTATACCTTAGTTTTTAAGTTAGTTGCTAAACGTATATCGTTATATATATATATATATATATATATATATATCATCATCATCATCATCATCGGCACTACAACCGGGATCCGGTCTTGGCCTTATTTAACAAATCTCTCCACCGGTCCCGATTTCGAGCCGATGTCATCCAGTTTGGCACTTCCAGGCTCTGGGCGTCCTGGTCTACGCCATCCATCGATAGCAGACAAGGTCTGCCGCGCTGTCTCCTTCCATACATCCTGCCACAAAGGACTTTCGGGGCAGGCTCCTCTTCGCTCATTCGAACTGGGTGTCCCGCCCACCGGAGTCTACCGAGCTTGATTTTTCTTACAATATTAGCTTCAAGGTAGATTGCGTACAACTCATGGTTGTAGCGTCTCCGGAATCGTCCTCCTTCACATACGGGGCCAACAATTCTCCTTAACACCTTTCTCTCGAACGCGGCCAAGAGTTCAGAGTGCCTTTTATTAAGCACCCAGGTCTCGGATCCATACGTGAGTACTGGTAAGATCATGGTCTTGTACAGTACTAGCTTGGATGTTCTGGATAAATTTTGGGATTTAAAGAGCCTTGATAGACCATAGTAGACTTTGCTGGATTTGAGCCGCCGTTCGCGTATTTCTTCTTCCATATTGTTATCGGCTGATACTATTGACCCAAGGTAGTTAAAGGATTGCACTACTTCAAATTCGTGCTCCACTACCCCGATAGTTTGACCAACGTTAGGTCTTCTCTTCGCAGAAGTTGCCACCATGTACTTAGTGTTTCCCTCATTAATGTGCAGTCCCCGTTTTTGCGCCGCCTGCTCGATCTGGGTGAAGGATTCCTGTACCGCCGATTCGGTTCTACCGATGATGTCGATGTCATCTGCGTAGGCAAGTATCTGGCTGGACTTGGTGACAATAGTCCCTCTTGTTGTAACGCCAGAGTCACGGATTGCTTTCTCCAACGCCAGGTTGAAGAGGAGGCAGGCCAGACCGTCCCCTTGTCGGAGTCCATTATAGATGTTTATTGGTTTGGACAGCAATCCCGCTATTTTTACTTGACTAGTTACGTTGGTCATGGTCAACCTACAAAGTCGTATAAATTTGTTTGGAATGCCTAATTCTCTCATGGCATTATATAGTTCTACCATGGCTATGCTCTCGTAGGCGGCCTTAAAGTCTATAAACAGGTGATATAATGGAATCTTAAATTCCTGACATTTTTCCATCGCCTGCCTAAGGGTGAATATCTGACCAATTGCTGATTTGCCTGGGATGAAGCCACACTGATATTGACCAGTGATGGCTTTACCGTATGGGGCTATCCGGTCTTGTAGGATAGTGGAGAGTATCTTATAGGCGGTTCTCAGCAATGTTATACCCCTATAGTTGCTGCACAGTGTGATATCTCCTTTCTTATGTATGGGGCAAATTATACCGAAACGCCAATATTCCGGCATCTCCTGCTCCCATACGTGCACCACGATCTCATGAATTGTGTGATGTAACGCTCTCCCTCCTTGTTTGGTCAGCTCAGCTGGTATGCCATCAGCTCCAGGGGCTTTATTTGATTTTAGCTGTCTAATGGCTTTTAATGTTTCCTCAATGCTTGGTGGCGGCAGCATTTGGTCTTGATTTTGCATTAGTGTTGCCTCCAATTCTTCTGTGAGCTGACCATTTAGCAATTCATTGAAGTGCACTTCCCATTGCTCCAGAATGCCTTCAGGATCGGTGATCAGATTACCCTCTTTATCCTTACAGTAAGTGCAGCGTGGTGTGTACCGCGTCATCATCATCATAGGCACCACAACCGGGTCATACTGCGGATTATTTGGTAGAACTTCCGCACCTGGTGCCGTACGTCATCATCATCGGCACTACAACCGGGAACCAGTCTTGGCCTTATTTAGCAAGTCCTGTGGCTTGTTAAATTTTCCATAATGATTTGTTTTTTTTCGGGCAAGGTCATTAGTCTTGCGCCAGAGGCTGATACTACATCAGTTCCACCTCAACTTGAGCATAAGCTGCACACCATGAGCCAGATTCGCTTCCGAATGCGTACCACTCAAAGAGCTAAACGCACACAAATCCGCTGGTCCGGACGGCATTCCTCCAATTATCTTGAAGAAATGTTCGTCGTCACTCACCAAACCACTGCGGAAACTCTTCCATTTGTCTTATTCTACTGGGCGTTTCCCAAATAGATGGAAGTCAGCGAAGATTCAGCCAAATCCCAGAAAGGGTGACAAACCATCCCTTTCTTCTTATCGACCCATAGCACTAACTTCTATTCACTCCAAGGTAATGGAATCTCTTATCAACCGTCAACTTTCGAAATATCTGGAATCAAATGACCTCGTCAATGACCGCCAATATGGCTTTCGTAGCAACAGGTCTATAGCGTTTGAAATAATAGTGAAGAAGATCGTGTGATTCGAACTGACGCTATGACAGCTCGAGTCACGAAAAATTTTTTACCTAAGCGTTACACACCAGGCTACTGACGGTGTTTAGAATTTGATTTCCAAACTCGACTATATTCCACTGGTGTGAATTATCTTTTGGTTTTTTACCGCTTGGTATACGGTTCTGATGTATTTTTCTTATTCGATTTTTCGTTCGTGTTCTTCACAATTTTGCTTGTGAATCGTGTGTATCTGTTGGAATCGCTACAGGTCCACAGGCCATCTGATGGCGTACCTTACTGAAGCCATTCCATCGACTATTACGTGCGGCTTCCGCCATCACCATCGTTTGTTTAGTTTTAAATATGGTATAATAGTATATGGGGCCCCTCGATAGTATAGTGGTTAGTACACCCGCCTGTCACCCGGGAGACCGGGGTTCGATTCCCCGTCGGGGAGCCCCTGGCGCAAGACTAATGACCTTGCCCAGAAAAAATAAATCATTATGGAAAATTTAACAAGCCTCAGGACTTGCTAAATAAGGCCAAGACCGGTTCCCGGTTGTAGTGCCGATGATGATGATGATAATAGTATATGGTAAGGTGGTGAAAAAACACACGATCCACATGTTGAGTGTACGAACATACCTTTGTTCGATTGTGGATCGTGTGGAAGCTGGATCCCTTCTCGGAGTGGATGGAGATAAAGAGAGAGAGAAAGATTTTTAGTGTGTTGAAAAAAGAACAGCAAGTTTGTTCCGTTTGTTTTGAAAGAAAAAAGAAAAAAAATGATCATGAAGGGTGTCAACAGATAGAAGGAAAAGAACTGCCACGTCCCGTGTTTTTTGATAAATTGAAAAATTGAAAAAGTAAAAAGTAAAGTTAAAATCCAGCTTCCACACGATCCACAATCGAACAAAAGTATGTTCGTACACTCAGCATGTGGATCGTGTGTTTTTTCACCACCTTACCATCTACTATTATACCATATTTAAAACTAAACAAACGATGGGGATGGCGGAAGCCGCACGTAACACCACTACCTCGGTGAAAACAAGGTAGTCGCATTGGATATTTCAAAAGCCTTCGACAGAGTTTGGCATCCAGCCCTTTTGCCAAAATTGCATTCATATGGAGTGGACAATTCCCCGATCCAATGGATAAGAGACAATCTTTCTGGCCGTTCAATCCAAGTGGTTCTTGATGGTGTCAAATCTGTCTCTCATCAAATTAATGCAGGTGTTCCGCAGGGTTCTGTGCTCTCATCCACTCTCTTCCTGATCTTTATAAATGAGCTCATTACAATTACTCACAACCCAATTCACTCGTTTGCTGATGATAGCGCGTTGAGTTTCTCATACTCATACGAACACTCCCGTCCAAAATCTTCGAACGTCACTACCAACCAGCAACTTATACTTGATACATTGAATTCAGACCTCAAGAAGATATATCAGTGGGGATTATCTAACCGAGTAGAATTCAATGCCCTAAAAACTCGGTGCTGCCTCTTGTCGTCAAAGGTGAACCCCAAAGTAAATATACCGTCTATGAACGGCACTTGCATCGACGAAGCCAAGGAATTATCAATCCTGGGCACTCGAATTAATTCGACTCTTAACTGGAATGACCACATATTTGAAGCTGCGAAAAGTGCAGCCAAATGTATGGGGTTCCTCAAGAGATGCAAAAGATACTTCACTCCATCCATCCTGGCCAGTATTTACATGGCGTATATTCGTCCAAAAATGGAGTTCAACTCCCATATTTGGTCAGGCGCATCCAAAACTGCACTACACGTGCTCGACAGGATGCAAAAACGAGCAGTGAAACTTATTGGGGACCCAGCCGTAAGTTGATTAATTCCGTCGTTAGAACACAGGCGCAACGTATCATGCCTATCTCTTTTCTATAGGTATTACCACGGTCGTTGCTCAACTGAACTTGCTGAATGTGTTCCGCCCCTTTAGACATTTTCCCGCGATACCCGTCAATTTGTGAATGGGCATCAGTTCACGTTGAAATTAGACTTTAGGCGCGCAAATAAACATAGAGAGTCATTCTTTAGCCGAACCACACGAATGTGGAATATTGTGCCTGATCATGTGTTTCCTGGCCGTTGTGATCTCCAGACATTCAAGACCAATATACATCGACATCTCCTTTCCTTATCCACTTCCTCTCCATCCGCTCGCACTGTGGTCTGACAGTGAAGGGTACTTCAAAATCCCCTTTTGTGCGGGCGTTAGTGTAAAAAAATGAAAAAAAAGCCAGAAACGAAACTAAAGAACACATACCTTTTAATTATGCCTATCAGATACCATCCGTTCAATGTACTGTAGTATATAACCGTCTTGGAGTGGGACGAAGTGATTTCAGGTACCTAAAAATATGAGAATGCCTTTTTGCCGGTTTTCGAGTTACCCATCAACACAAAGCCAAAGTTACTTATGAAATTAATTCGACAATCCTTAAGCACATCTTGGCGCTGGTATGAGAGGGGCCCTGGTATGCAAAAAAAAAAAATCAGCAATAAAATTTAAATGCCTTTCCTCTTAGTTCAACGTAACGTCTATTCCAGGTAAAATGTAAAGGCCATCCTGAGAGATTTGAGAACTGTGATATGATAGATAGATAGTGAGATATGATAGTGGGAAAATAGTAAACGATATATTTCAGAAAGCCACTTGTACACGTGTTTATGGAGCCATTTGTAACCAAATATAGCACATGTTTATTAATCCGCCACAAGTCGAAGTTGATAATGGTAAGGACGTACCAAAATGTCAATGACAATTCGGTTCAATGTATGATTAATATCGTGCCCAGAGCGCGAATTTCGACGAATGATATATTTACGAATCAGATTCGGTTCAACACGTCTACCTTGAATTCGAAAAAACGTCACTGATGTGATGATCCGCACTGCCAAATTGGATAAAAGACAAAAAGTATCTCTTTTTCTCTTCTGGATAATAGGAACACACCCTGCAATCAATCAACTATCAAAATAACCCGAGGATTTCTATCCATGCATGTTTTCATATTTTTAATTAAAGATTGAAAAAGACTCAGAAATCTCTTCTATCAATCTGGTACAAGATAATCGCCGGCAGAAGTTCATCATCAGAGGTCTTGTTATCTAGCTTCAACCATCTTTGAATCTCATTGATCTTCGGCCAAATTCTTAGCAGACTCCTTGACAACAAATCCTTATCTACAGAGTCGACCAGAGGAGAAGTGTAAAAGACAGAAAAAGAAAAAGAAAAAAAGAATCAGAAAAAAGGTCGAAACAAAGAAGCAGTTCAAAAATAATTTCGTTTTAAGCTTGATATTGAAGTTTATCAATTTGTGATTTCGATTTCTCTCCTTCATTTTCGCCTCGGTGGAGCTTGAGCTGATGTTTTTGATATGGAGGGTGATATCGCTGACGAAGCTGAACCTAGTGGCTGGGGCTGTTATGGCCATTGATCTTGTAGATGACTGGAATGAAGATTTCTTCTCATTATATTTCTTCTTCTCCGATTTCATTGGATTTTTATTTATTTGTTTTCTATCGTTATTATTATCAGCATCAAGATTCTGGGCGTTTGTAGATAAGAAACATTAAAGTCCATTTCGGGATATAGATCCGGGGGCTACTTGTGTAAGCGGGGTTGGGAAATGATCAAGATTAAAACTAAATTATATGCGACAGTTAGAAATGATTTTCTCAAAGTGAATGACCATTAAGCATTCGCCGGAAAAGGACAGAAGAATAGAAACAGGGTATAAGTAGATCAGTGATAGTAACCATGACAGATTGGTATAGAAACTGTCATACTTCGGGTCTTTTGCAGATTGATGATGATGAATAATCGTTATTAAAAGTCCCACTGTTTGAAGTTGATTTGTCCAAGAATATAATTCAATTATCTTAGCTATGATAAAAAAGTTGCGATAATTACGGAGTCATATCTCACGATAGCACCATATGC
The DNA here is from genome assembly GCA_963931805.1 of Microdon myrmicae. NCBI lineage: Eukaryota > Metazoa > Arthropoda > Insecta > Diptera > Syrphidae > Microdon > Microdon myrmicae. The sequence continues at coordinate 218,551,092 of OZ007497.1, forward strand.
GGAGTGAGTTTTACGTCTTCATAAATATATGGGCGTTTATACACTTATCAAATGACTTATTAATAAAAACGCCCTTTTAAAAATTCTCAGTAGAGAATTCGTCGACAAATTTTTCCATTGAAGACGGAAACGAAGCCTATTTGATGACTTCCCATATTTCATATTCTTGATATCGGTTTAGTTCTGTCCCGATTAACAAGAGGAGGGATCAGCGATAGTATGATCTGACGGTTTTTATTCGCTTCAAAAATATGTTTAAATCCAAAAGACCCTCAAAATAGGGGTTCGTTTCTGTGATGACCTCTTCATTCGATCCAATCTCTTACCGCCCAGCCATTTCTTCAGGTTTGGAAACAGGAAATAGTCACAGGGGGCTAAGTCTGGAGAATATGCTGGATAGGGCAGCAATTCGTGGCCTAATTTATGGATTTTGCTGAACCAGCCCACGAAATTCTCTGTATACCATTTTCGTTAAGATTCAGGGGGTTGTCTGCTTTTAATACCTGGCAAACACAAACTAAATGACGCAGCTTGCTCAAACTTTTTATAGATGGCAGTTGACGGATTGCATTTAAAATTACGGCGCGGTAAATTCAAAGGGTCACTGACTTATCAAACTGCCCTCCTATTTTGTTTAATGGTCAATAGATTTAAATGAACAAAGACGAGCTTTGCTTTTTCCACCCTTATCAACTTCATTAATTTTTTTTTTTTTTTTTTTTTTTTTTTTTTTTTTTTTTTTTTTTTAATTAGGCTTCCCTCGGGAGAGGCGAACCTATAGCGCCGAGCGGGCGCCCCGAGATGGCATCAAATAACTGATGCAGTTCTTTTTGAACAGTTGCAGGTTGTAACGCTCCGGGAACACTTGCGTGGGAAGGGAGTTCCACAGCTTCCTCGCTCTGTAACGGAACGAGTTCTGGTGCAGGAATGCTCGCGCTGTCGGGAGATGAACTACAAATGGCTGCGAATCCTACGGATTGTCTTGTGGAGCGCATATAAGCCGAATTGTGTGGAACAATACTAAGAATCTCCGAGGAACAGTACCCATGATAATATCTGTAAAACAGACAGAGGTCGGCTACGCGCCTTCGATGTGATAGCGACTGTAGTTCCGACGTCAGCGCCGAGTCCCCGATCAGTCGGATCGCTCGTCTCTGTACGCTCTCAAGTAGGTCGAGGGTATGTTTAGGAGCCGAGCTCCAAACATGAGAGCAATATTCGAGCGCGGGTCTAATTTGGGATTTATACAAGAGAAGAAGTTGGGCCGGAGTAAAATATTTCTTGGCTCTATAAAGATACCTGAGTTTCCCTGATGCTGATCTGGCGATACTCGACACGTGTTTATGCCATGATACATTCCCACAGACGGTGACGCCGAGCAATTTCAAACTTTCCCCAGCCTCTAGGGCTCGGCCATTCATCATCAGCTGTGGAACCGATGATCCACTTTTCTTTGTGAATGTTGTATATTTTGTCTTCACTGCATTGAAGTCGACGAGATTGGCCCTTCCCCACTGGAGGACCCTATCTAGATCCTGATTCAGAGAGTCAATCTGTCTACATCTCAGCTGATGCGACGCAGATGCACCAATCGGCCGAACACTCGAAAAGGAGGAAACAACCGTACTATCATCCGCAAAACTGAACACTTTGTTATCCGTTGTCTCCACCAGATCATTTATGTGAAGCAAGAACAAGGTTAGAGCCAAAATAGAACCTTGGGGCACCTCCGAATTAACAAGATACAGAACACTCGCCGTCCACAACAGCCCGGATCGATCGATTCTCGAGGAAGCTCCTCGTCCAGTCGCAAAGCTATAGATATCCAATGCGACCGCCCTTGTCTCACCATGCCGTTCGATCGCAGATGTCCATATATCGGTTATTAGTGTCAAAAGCTCTCCCGTGGACCGCCTGCCACGGAATCCGTATTGACGATCATTCAGTAATGCTATCGGATGGTAATTTTGTGGGAGACACTTTTTCCCGTCTTTGGGATTGGCTGAATTCGAGCGATTTTCCAGCACACAGGAAAGGTCCTCCGTGCATAAGATAAGCGGAAGAGTCTGCCAAGAACCGGCGATAGTTCTTGAGCACAGTTCTTAGGGACTATTCCTGGTATTCCGTCCGGGCCGGTTGCCTTCCTACAATCCAGTTCACGTAGAATGCGTTGAATAGTGCGCGGACGAAATCTCACATCCCGCATCGAAGGCTGTACCGGCGAGATCACAGGTGGGTCCAAAAGGCCGGGATCGAGGTTGAATTCGCGGAAAATAAATTCGCGAATACATTAGCTTTATCCTTTGGATTCGTGACTAATGTCCCGCTGTCTGTCACCAACGGGGGAAAGAGGAGGATGCGAAGTTACCACTGACAGCTTTTGCCATTGACCAGAAGGAGCGCGAACCAGTTGGGCACCGAAGGAGCTTATTGATCACCCTGTCGTTGTGAGCTTTCTTCGCGGTATCAATCGCCTGGTTGCACGCGTTTCTGATACTAACAAAATTCGTTCTGTTAACATCGGTGGGATTGGAGCGCCATTGTTTAAAAGCTCTATTTTTTGCCGCTGTAATCAGCTCGCATTTTTTATCAAACCAAGGTTTATCAGACGAACTTCGTTTCGTGGAATGTGGAATATACATCTCCATCTCCAGAAGAATAATCTCTGATACCGACTCTGCGCAAGCGTTAACATCGGAGTTTCCAAAGCACACCTCGGACCATGGAAAGGATGCGAAGAAATCTCGCAAATCGTCCCAGTTAGCAGCCCCTTCCTCCCATACATGGCGAAACTGCCTAGGCCGGTTATTCGCTTGATATGCAAGTGCTTACGCGGCAGATACCAAGCAGTGATCTGAGTTTTTCAGAGGCGCAGACCTCTACGGTATAAATAGTTGGTTCGGATGTCGAAAATAGATCCAGGGTGTTCGCATACTCGCCTCGGGCATCCGGCACTCGCGTTGGGTCCCCCACGAGTTGAGTCAAGTTGTGGCTTACAGCAAACATCTCCGTCAGCCTCCCAGCCTCGCCGGTTCTGTTAGAATGTAACAACCAGCCGCAATTGTGCACATTAAAATCGCCAAGGACAACAATTTCAGAAGCTGGGTGGTTGATCTGTATCCAGTCGATGGTATGTGAAAAATGTTCGAAAAATGTCGCTGATGTATCGTCATTCGGAGAGCGGTAAAGACAACAAAGAATTTTAACGGAATTCCTCAGCACGACCCTCACCCATATGATGGATATGAATATATCTTAAAGGCTACGAACCGTTAATATCGCAATACTACATAGGCTGAAAAGCTCCTCAATAGTATACTGGTTAGTATACCCGCCTGTCACGCGGGAGACCGGGGTTCGATTCCCCGTCGGGGGCCTCTGGCGCAAGACTAATGACCTTGCCCGGAAAAAGCAAATCATTATGGAAAATTTAACAAGCCTCGAAACTTGCTAAATAAGGTGATGATGATGAATTTAAACGTGGCCTTGAGGGTTTGGGAGACTATGAACGTACGGGACGTCCAAAAACTGCCACCACTGACGATAACATCGCTAAAGTTCACCAAATGGTGCTAGACGACAGCCGAATTAAAGTGAGAGCGATAGCAGAGGCTATGAAAATGTCCAAAGAACGTGTTTGTCGTATATTAAATCAAGATTTAAGCATGAGAAAGCTGTCCGCGCATTGGGGCCGCGTTTGTTCACGATAGACTAAAAACGTATTCGAATGAACATTTCCAACTCTCTGTTGGTGCACTTTGGGCGCAATAAATCCGAGTTTTGGCACCGATTAATTACTGTCGATGAAACTTGCATACGCTATTATACGCCTACAACAAAAATACACTCAAAACAGTAAACTGCAGGGGGGAAATCGGCTCCAAAAAAAAGCAAAAACTTTTTTTTCGGCTGGGAAAGTGATGGTGACTGCTTTTTGGGATAGTCATGGAATTATCTTAATCGATTATCTTCAAAAAGGAAAAACCATTACAGGAGCATACCACGCATCATTACTTGGCCAACTGAAGGCAGAAACTACGGAAAAATTGCCACATTTGCAGAAAAAGCAAATCCTGGTTCACCAAGACAACGCGCCGTCTCACACCTCAGCGGTTGCCATCGCAAAAATCCACGAATTACGGTTTGAACTTGTGGCAGTTCCGCCAAATCCCACTGTTACTTACCTGAAGAACCCCCATCTCTACAACCCAACCTTATAAGTTTCGCGAATGCAATCGCATTAGCACCTTAAATGCCTCACGCATCAAATAGATCAAATTTATTTAACTAAAAGTCCCTGTAAAAGAATTCTTACCTTTTCATGCATCTCTTCGCATACAAATTCCCTACAAGAATTCTTTCCATTATACAGGAGCATAAAACCAAAACCTATTCGGTATCTTCGGTTGCCAGGCAAATTTCAACCTTCCCACACCTGCACCGCAATCTCCGCGCAGCAAAAACATTTCGTTCCCAAGGATAATTAATGCTTTCAATGCATTACCTGGAAGTGCCTGCAAAGAATTTTTCCTACAAGCGCATTCATACATGTATCAATGCATCTCTGCATTAGCGACCAAAAACCGAATTTCCAATTAGTGTAGATATTCACACTATAGTTCGATCCTGGCGTCGCCATAGATGCCATGCATAATTGACACAGATGGTATACACGACCCTCATTGTGTATCCATCTAAATTACTTTCCGAAGACTTGCAACTATTGATTCAGCTGCAAGCACTTCTCTCGGAAATATTTCTTTGTTTGAATCTTCAAACAATCACCGACGTCACGCTTAGCCGTCGAATTGGATTCAATAGCATAAACGTATGCAAACAAAAAAATCTGATTCTCCCAGTCGGCAGAGGGACGATATACGATCTCTATTGCATAAATTATCGCAATCCCTTTTAGCATCTAATGAGTGGCTGGCGTAGGAAAGATGACCCCCATTACCGAACGATGCCTAGGTCGTTTCCCCTTTGTTCTTTTTTCCTCGTTGTAGGTTCCGTTTATCTTTGCCTAAACGCATCGATAAACACGGTGATGTGTACGAACACACACGTACACCACCGCGTCCCAGACATCGCCTTCCAATGGCCACTGGTCAAAGGAAATTTCATTTCCTTTTCACCACACCACCGAACTCACCCCATTAGCGAGCCGGCGCTGCACGAACCGAATTTCGCTGAGTCCAATTACATCCGCCGACCACCACGGTCGTGCCGCTCCCGACCCCGGTGCGCACGGGGACGTAAATATTCTAAATCGAGTGGAGTAAGCGCGCGCATTTTAGTAATTGCTGTTCTAGTGCGTCAGTTTCATCATAATATGTTTGTGCATACGTTTCGTCATCAATGTAATCAAAATCGGTCTCCCGTAAGCCAATTAAGTGTAGCAGGATTTGCCACCTTAATTCTTAATAAATGACTTGTGTTGTGAATAAATCCAATAAAAAATAGAAAAAATAAAGTACAAACCAGACTAGTGTTTCTTTTGATTGTAATATAAAGTTTGTTGTGGCGTCGGGTCGGCGTTTACACTTAGTGGCTCCCAATCACCACTCAATGGTCACCGTATGGTCTTCTGGTTTCCGTGGATGGTCAATTATAAAAGTGGTTTACCTTACTTTATCCACAGCTCCGGCTGTTTAGATGTAACGAAACGTGGTATCTGCTACCGAGCCAAGATAAACCGGCTCCCACAAACACAAACACCAATATTTCATTTATTACAAAACGGCATATTTTACAGTGACGTGATTTCGAACTTGTACAAATATATAACGCAAATTAAAACGTACTATGTAGTTTTTTTTTCTGTTAATTTAATTTACTGATTTTATTTCAATTCCCGTTTTTAACTGTCGCGGCACCTCTTCCTTTTTTTCTTCTACTTCCTCCCGTTCTTCCTTTGTTCTTCTAAGATGTCAATCCCTTATCTTTTTCTCCCATCACCGTTCTTCGAAAATTCATCCTCGACGGCGGTCGACTTCGAAACTAGCCAAAGCCACCACCGCCGAAAAGAAACTGGGCTTATACGCCGCCAGTATTTATTTTATTTATTTAGTTTAGGCGATGGAGAAGATAATTACGTAACATGATTCCTCTTGTGTCGATCGTTTCTGGGTGACAATTTCCGACGAACAATTGCCAGCTGAACTCGTAAGTAGTGGGTTGGCGGTAGAATCAGCGCCCATACCGGCGCACATACCTCCTTTTCCACAGTGGTGACCTTAGGAAGAACACCACAACCTTCTGCCCAAAAAACAAGCAATAGTGGCTTAATGGTGGAAGGAAGTGAACCGAGTGCCCTTGTCTGGCACAATACTTCCTTTCCCACAAACTGCTTGACCATCCTTACTCACCAGATCTAGCCCCAAACGACTTCTTTTTGTTCCCTAATCTAAAACTTGGAGGTCAGCTATTTTCGTCAAATGAGGATGCAATCACCATCGTGAACAGTTATTTTGCAGAGAAAAACGCCGGTTACTATTTGGACGGGTTAGAGAGATGGGAGCATCGCTGGGAGAAGTGTGTAGAGTTACGAGAAGACTATATAGAAAAATAAAAATAAATTCTAGCCGAACGCCTTAGTTGCTAGCGCTATTACATTTAAGTTGCCATGTAATTTACTTACACTGTAATAAATAAATAAATAAATAAAAAATTAAGAAAAAATGTCTTGTCCCACCCTCGTACATTGAGGGAAATTACTCTTTTTGCCTTTTTCTTTTTTATTTTCGTTCTTGTTTTTAGTTTTAATGCAAGAGCATCCCAAATTCTGTTGTTGCTGGTATGATAAATATAAAAATGAAACTGCCTATAATAAAGGCATTGTTAATAACCCTCGATCGTTTTGACATAAAAACACATCGATATCTTTGCTTACCAAGACCCAGGTATACAGACATTTCGCGATATAAAAATGTCCTTCCTTTGAATATAATGCCCATCTCTCCTCCTATTTATTGAATACCGAAGCTGTCGTTAACGAGGGGAAACAAACTGGTTTTCAAATCATCTAAAATCACCCTACACTAAAATCACCCCAGACTAAAATATTTGTAATTATTTCGTAAACGAGATAAATGAAACTAGTTATCAAAACAGCTCAGATCATCTTTTAGACTAAAATATTTGTAATTATATTTTACTTATCTCTGTCCTGTCCGGCATTCCACTTAAGATATTTCACCCATTAGATCTAAACAAAGTCAGACCCATACGACGAGTTCAGTTTTATCTCGTAATTTATTGAATGTTGTCGACTTTGGTTTTTCATCTCTATGAAGACACAAATGAATTCGTAACACATAAATTAATTAAAAATTACAAACTATTACCACCCGAATTCTCCATTTGAATTAGCTTCCTAAATGAAAATGCAAATTGCCACCGCAGTTTTGGTCACTTGAATGTTTTTTCTCTCAAATGAATTTCTAAATTTCATCGCACCTGGCTTACAACGTGCTTCGGAAGGGCGCCCAACGGCAGCATACCATTCAGATGGTGGTCTTGATTTCTTCTTTGAATCCTCCGTAACAACGCAACGGCGTACGACCGCCGCCACACCAATTACATTATCCAACACGCGTATTATAGCGTGGTAGGCAATAACAGCATTTAACGACTTAAAACACCCATCAATAGCTTGACCGACAAACAAGGAATGAATTCCATGTTTGACCAAATAGCGCCGGTTGCCACCACCGACACCACCGACACCGCCACCATCGTCATCACCATTTCCGACCATTATCCTCGTCTTGAACGTGAACAGTGCCAGCGGCACAATGCCCCGAAATGGACGGAACAACAACAACAATAGACATTGTAAATGGAAATAAGAACAGGATGAGCGAGCGTCCGTTGAACAAACCAGGTAACGTGCTGCAGATGACAACAGCACAACACGGCGACACACTGTTAACGATGTTACCTGGTGTTTCAATAAAAATGTGCTCATCGCCGAAACTTACGTGTGCAGGGCGTTAGGTAGATGTTGACGAAAGTGGCACTGTGGTGCCGATGGCGTTTACTTGTCAACAGCCAACGACCGACGAATCTTCCTGTTATGTCGATCGATTAAATGGTTTACACGATTTTTCAAACTACATATGAGTAATTGCGATAGAAGAAATGAGACATTCTAAACCATCTCCAAAATTACTGAACGTGATATTTGGCACATTGGTAGGAATTGGTTACTTTTGAAAATAAGGATTACACACTTCCATTCCGCCCCTGGAATCGCAGTAAGAATCTATTACACACAAGTCGGTGGTGATCATCTATATCTAATTAGAGATACCGGAAATATCTCAAAAAGCGTAAAACCGATTTAAATTATTGCACTATTAAGCCGTATCTACAAAACATAGAATAATTATTGGACAAGTATGTTTTTGTTAAAAGAATCGTCAAATCCCTTAGCATCTGACAGATCTGAAAGTAATATTGAACTACTACAGAATTATGATCACCCTCTAAGTTACTCCCTTCACCCCCTTTCTGTGGTTTATGTGTAGACTTTACACCATCACTTTCTTTGCCCCCCTGCGCCAAGGTCTTCTGCCGCACGCATGTGGTTTGACATTTACGGATTTCTTAAAATCCTTTTGCTATGCGCGTTTTTATTTCAAAGGGACATATAGTACACTGTACTAACAGCATGAAATGAGTAATGTAATCTCACAACTTGTCCTACTTGTACACCATGTTAATTTAGAATTCATTTTGGTTTGCTTGTATCAAACTCATGCAACTACATTAAAGGCAGCTGTCAAAAATGGATAATAACTCCGTTTGAAGGCAGTGAATCGATCTTGAGAACTACTCAGCGATTTCTCTCGTCGCTTAATTGAAAACATGTTTTCTAACATCCGATTATTTCGATTTGATTTGGGTGCCATGGCGGTGAGGCCGGACGTTCTTTTAAGTTTCTACTTCGCCTGCTCATTGGGCTTATCTGGGAAAGGCAATTAAAAGATTTTTTCTTCATCGGCCGTTGATAATGAAATGCGATAGAATACTGCTGCTTTGAGATATTTTTAGAAAGAAAAAATACTTTTGTTTTTACAGTTACTTAATAATCTTAGAGGCGTATGTATGCGATCTAAAAATATAAGAACATTCATAAGGGTAAAGAAAGAAAAAAGGGACAGGAAGGGGATATAGACCGTATGCCGCAGTTGAAATTAAAAACCGATTAGTTTGGAATTTTTATTTGATAGAAATGATAAGGATAAGTTTCAAGTGGCAGATATGCGATCCAATAGGAGTCTTTATAGTGATTGGTAACGACTTTACAGTTCAAGTCTTGAATTTATTATTAGGCTTAAAGTCAGTTAGTTCTCTGTAGCACCACCATCTAGAAATATTATACGACAATGCCATTTAACAAATGCAAAAAACGTCATGTATTTCCCAGTCGTTAACAACAATTTGAAGTATGAGCGCGTCGTATCATTTGCAAATCGATAGCGGCAGCCGTTAACCTACTAAATAATTTCTACTGCATATCACCGAATATGATTTATATACTGGGAGCTTGGAGTCAATAAAGCGATTTTTAATTTAAATACTTGTCAATTAAAGGTAATGGTAAAGTCTTCTGTGATTATAATAGGCACTGGTTGGAATAAAATTGGCCATATACAGTGTTATAACTATAACAACACAAAAAATGTATATTTTTTTCCTCGAACTCCTAGACATCGACTACTCGTATTCTGTAGTCAGACTCGACGTGTTAAACGTGTACCACCGGAGCCTACTTCACTTACAACGCTCCCATTCTTTTAGTTTTTGTATTCAACGAATTAAATGTCATCTGTGATCTATTTCTATTCTATTTATTGGCCCGTGGGAACCCGGAAGTTCATGACTCGCCAACTCGACTCCGCCAGTGTTCCCGGTCCTGTGCACTCTCCTTCCACGCCCGACCATCTGATCCGATCTCCTCATGGTCAAACCTAACATTGCCCTCCCATCTCCGTCCTACCGGTCTCTTTCCCGTTGGTCTACCGTCAAGAATTCTACGCACAGTCCTATCGTTGGCCATTCGCGCCACGTGTCCGGCCCATCTTAATCTTCGCGGTGATTACTCTCACTATTGTAGGTTCGCGGTATAGCTCTTCCAATTCGTGGCAGTGGAGTTTCCTCCATTGTCCTGCCTCCTCGTCATATTTGCCGCCAAAGATACCCCTTAGGACTTAATTCTCAAATACCCAGAATTTGTTTTCTTCCCGTTTTGTGAGAGCCCATGTTTCGCATCAGTATAGAACAATCGGGTCGGTTCTATAGACCCGGAGCCTTATATTACGCGATAGCAGTTTGGATTTCAGTGGTTTACTGACTGCATGCCAACTAGCCTTGCCGGAGTGTAGTCTTTTGTTAATTTCCTTCGACATTTCGTTATTGGCCGTCAGTATCGTTCCCAGCTATTTAAATTCTTTAACATTTTCAAATATCTTGCCTCTGACGTTTATATGTGTTCCCTGAGTTCCACCTGCTCTCGCCGTAATCATGTATTTTGTTTTGTCTTCATTTATTTCTATGCCCACCTCTTCTGCCGCTAGCATGTTAATTTCACTGCTTTTACTTACAGTTTCTAGTTTATCACCCAAAACGGCGATGTCATCCGCATATGCGAGCAGTTGTGTGACCCCGTTCGGGGATGATCCGGCCATGTTGTCGTCTTGTACCTTTCTGATGACATACTCGAGGACATGGTTAAAGAGATAAGGTGAGAGGCCATCCCCCTGTTTTAGCCCGTCCCGGATTTCGAATTGTTCTGAGAGGTGGTTTTCTATTCTAACCCGTCCTTTGTTCTCGTTCATGCAGATTTGAATGAGGGCGGTATATTTTTTCGAGATTCCCAGCTCAACTACAATATACTAAAGTCTTTGCCTTGCGACTGAGTCGTAGGCTTTTTTGAAGTCAACGAACAGTTGGTGAACCGTCTCTCCGTATTCCCACTTCTTTTCCAGTAGTTGCCTTATTGTGAACATTTGGTCGCTTGTTGACCGGTTCCTACGGAATCCGCATTGGTAGTCTCCCAATATTTCTTCTGCGTGTACGGTGTGGTTCTTGCCAGTATGACATTTGTTAGTATTTTGTATGAACCGTCTCTCCGTATTCCCACTTCTTTTCCAGTAGTTGCCTTATTGTGAACATTTGGTCGCTTGTTGACCGGTTCCTACGGAATCCGCATTGGTAGTCTCCCAATATTTCTTCTGCGTACGGTGTGATTCTTGCCAGTGTGACATTTGTTAGTATTTTGTATGTGGTCGGCAGCAACGATATTCGTCTGTAATTTTCGCAGTCTGTTATGGTATTTTAACCCAACAATTTAATATTAATGTAGTTAATATAGTTAAATTATTATAGTAAGGAAATAAAGTAAGTTAGGGGACTTACTTGGGTGACCGTTGAGCGGTCGATTTGAGTTGTAGTTGATTGAAGACGGCGACTGTTGTTCGGCGCCAAGGTGCAGGGGGCGTTGAATGGTTGCTCCCCTGATCAGCTTCAGACCCGGTCCGTTGGCAATCGCAGATGTCCCCTCTGTTCAAGAGTCGCCTGGGATATTTACTGGCACTCTTTAAATTATTCTAGATTTCAGTCTCGTCCGAATGGTTATTTCGTCGTTTAACGTCGAATGAATATTTTCATTGCCGTTGACGTTTATTTTTTATTCGGTTTTTATTATTTTCTCTACCAAGTAGAATTTGCACAATGTAGTTTATGCAAATTAGCTACTTGGCGAGTTGTTCTCCTTTTAGAGGTAGATAGGCGAAACTAACGAAAGGCGATAAGTGGATGTTAGGGGGGACCTGGACGCGAGGTAAGTCCGTAACAAGTCAGATCTGTCGCCATTTTTGAAAATGACTATTGAAGTTTTCCATTCTTCCGGAATGACTTCCTTATCCCATATTGTTTTAATCAGTTGGTGGGTCTTTCGCGCGGTTGTCTCTCTTCCATGCTTCTCAAGCTCCGCCGGTATGCAGTCGACTCCGGAAGCCTTGTTGTTTTTCAATCGATTTATTGCGTCTACAACTTCGTTGAAAGAGGGCTCTGGGATCTGAGGCTTGGCTGTATGTACGTCTGGTGTGTTTATTTATGGTTGATGGGTGCGCACATTGAGCAGGTTTTCAAAGTACTAGTTCCATCTTGTCACGATATTGTTTCTTTCTGCGACCAGACAACCGTTTGTCTTGGCTCTCCCTCTGTAGCCATTTCTGATTGAAACCGCGCTACACGTACTCGATAGAATGTGAAAACGAGCAGTGAACTTATTGGGGACCCAGCGGTAAGTGTTTCAATTCCATCGTTAGAACATAGGCGCAGCTCGCAACGGCTTTGTTCTACCCGACATGTTCCTTGAATTGGATATAAATGGTCCTATACAGGATGGATCCAGAACTCCGCTGATTTATCAAGTAAGTAGGTCATCCGTAGAAGGCTGATTGGGCTACGATCGGAAAGTCACACGCCCCGAAGAAGATCTCTTGCGGTTCAGTAGGCCTATTTCCCACAAAGATGGGGACGATAATACTAAACAGTACCAACAGTATTGGTGGCTGAAGGCAAATATAGATCCGTGTACCAATGTCGATAGAATAATTGCATCATGAAAAAAACATAGGTGCAACGTATCATGCATATCTCATTTCTATAGGTATTACCGCGGTCGTTGCTCAAATGAACTTGGTGAATGTATTCCGCCTCGTTAGACATTTTCCCGCGATATCAGTCCATGTGAAAAAGCGCATCAGTTCACGTTGAAAGTTAGCTTCAGGCGGAGAACTAAACATAGAGAGCCGGACCACACGAATGTTGAATGATTTGCCTGATCATGCGTTTCCTCATCGTTGTAATGTCCAGGCATTTAAGACTAATATACATCGATACCTCCTTTCCTTATCCTCTTCTTCACCGTCCGAACGCATTGGGACCTCCAAAATCCCCATTTGTGCGCGCGTTAGTATTAATAGCGAAATAAGAATTGTCCCCTAGAAATTAGCCCTGCACAATACGAAGTAAATACTCTCGGTAGTATAAATATCCTAACACGAACTAATTATTCTCGATCGAATATTTATCCCTACACAAAATAAATATTCCGTCTGAAGAAACTCCACACAACACGACATACAATATATATTTCCGACTGAACATTTAAGCCCACAGAACACAAAACGCGATAGATATTCTGGACTGCATATTTAACCCAATACAGCAAAACACAAAATAAATATCCTCCGTCAGAATTTAATCCCACAGAGTACAACACGAAGCAAATATACCGACCGGATATTTAACTCAACGCAACCCAACACACAATACATATTCTTAAATATTCAACCCCACACAATCCAATAGACAATAGATATTTAATCATATAGAACATCAGTCGAAAAGACACTCTTGGCCCAATTTCCACCTACAAAACCCAAGCCTCAATACAACACAACACAACATTCGCAATCTCCTTGAGTAGGATCTGAGGTAACTACATACGAGGGTAGCCTCTTATGTTTCGGGATTTGGCAACCCTAGTGTTGCAATCCGGCAATTGACAGCTCTGTCGTAAAGTTGGACATTTTTGAGGTTATACGCACTCAGAACGTTTTGACATACGAGCGCTATTTGTGTTGTTTACAGTAACTTAAAAGATTCATCTCGGCCCAAAAATGGAATTAAATCGTCAACATTTTCGTGCGATTATTTTTTACAACTTTCGGCGTGGATTAACTCAGCAACAGTGCATGGATGAACTTAATTCAATTTTTGGCGATGAAGCTCCATCAAGGACCAGTGTTTATCGATGGTATGGTGAATTCAATCGTGGTCGTAGTTCACTCCAAGATGAATTTCGTGAAGGTCGTCCAAAATCAGTTGTTGTTCCGAAAACCATTGATGCTGTGCGCGAACTGATATTGGAAGATCGTCATGTGACCTATCGTCAGATTGAGACAACCTTAGGCGTTAGTGGGACCAGCATACATTCAATATTGCATAAACATTTGACTGTCAAAAAAATTTGTTCGTGTTGGATCCCACACAATTTGTCAATCGCCCAAAAAAAGGCTCGTGTCGAAAGAAATGCTCAAAAAATACGGTCGCGGTGCTTCGAAACACGTCTATGACATCGTGACAGGTGATGAATCGTGGATTTACGCGTATGAGCCCGAAAGTAAACAGCAGTCGACTGTCTGGGTGTTTCAAGATGAGCCAAATCCAACAAAAGTTGTTCGCGCACGAAGCACTTCCAAGCAAATGGTCGCCTGTTTTTTCGGAAAAACTGGACATGTCGCAACCGTACCACTAGAACAACGCAGAACAGTCAATTCTGAGTGGTACACAACCATTTGTTTGCCAGTTGTCTTCCAAGAAATCAGGAAAACCAATCGCCGAAGACGGATCACTCTTCACCACGACAATGCGAGCTCTCACACATCGGCTGCGACAACTGCATTTTTGAGCACCCAAAACATCGATTTGATGGGTCATCCGCCGTATAGTCCTGACTTGGCACCGAATAACTTCTTTTTATTCCCGTACGTAAAAAAGAAACTGAGAGGTCAACGTTTTTCGACACCTGAAGAAGCGGTTGCTGCATTCAGAATGCATGTGTTGGAGATACCTCAATCAGAGTGGCAAAAGTGCTTCGACAATTGGTTCAAACGCATGCAAAAGTGTATAGATCTTCATGGGGAATATTTTGAATAACAATAAAGTGATTTTCGATGATCAATATTTGTGTTTGTTCTCTAATCCCGAAATATAAAAGGCAACCCTCGTACTACCCCCAATGAAAGGTGAGTCTTCTGGATTCAGCATGCATACATCCCCATCATGCGGCAAAGCCTGAGTAAGTGTAGGTACTCGTAACAGTAGTGTTGTTCTTTAACTCTACAACGATTAATCTTCTCATCGATCTACTAAGGCTACGTAGTAAAGACCAGACAAAATTCCGAGAATTTAGTGCTTCTAGGCACTACTTCTAAGAAAACATTACCATACTGGAGATGATCCCCCAAGACCTCGTTGGCGACAATGCCAACGTCAATGTCGTCACTGCAACTAACAACGAGACTGAAATACTTCAAACTGAAGAAACTTATGACGAAATCTGGGAGGTATACTTCAACTACCGTATGTCTCTACTAAAAGCCTTCGATTAAATCCCCGACACTGTCGTAGCCGCTGGTAGTTACTAAACAGTAAAACTCCTCAAAAGCGACTAGCCAAGACCAATTTCCGTTCCTGATCACAAGCGGTCATTTAATGATGTTCTTCACTCCCCAGTATACCTCGCGCCAATCTCAACTTATAGGCAACAAGGACCTTCTGATTTCCACTTAGATAAAGATGATGAAATAAAAAAAGAGATTGCGGCAGCAATGGAAACTGCAGCGTCTAAACTATTGTTGAAACACAACCACGGAAAACGGTGGAAAGTGAAGCCACTCCACCACTCTCTAAACAACCGAAAAAAGAAAATCTTGTAAAGAAAAAGCGATCTCAACGTTCTTCACATCCTCGATCTGAAGAGTTGTCCAAGAAATTCTACAAAATTCGAGCACTAAAACTCTTAAAGAGTGATCGTTATAAGAATCCGAAAGCCGATAGAAGACTTCATTGAGGAACCAGATTAAAACTTCTCATTCTCTATCAACGCAAATTAAACTCAAGATTTAATTACCTACAGGTAAAGAAAGTATCTCCCATGAATTAGCAGACATTCAAAAACATGTACATTCTTTTTGCAAAGAGAACACTGTCGTCAACCGCGAAATAACAAATCCAAATCTCTCAAACATTCCTCTGGGTGTTCAATTCAAGCGTCTCTTGTTAGTGTCAAATCTGTCCCCCATCAAATTAATGCACGTGGTCCCCCAGGGTTCGGAACTATCACCCACTCTTTTCCGGCCTGAGTCCAGCTGCGTATCAAATTCAGTCCGTTATCCTTTATCCTGTTTAAACTAAACCCACCTTCACTTTCCTGTTGTTCCCCCGGGTACCGTCTCTCGATACTTTTTTCCGAGAGGAGGGTTCGAAGTATTCGGTCCTTTAGCTTGCTGCAGTTGTTGTAGTCTGTGTTGTTGACCCATTTTTGAGTTCCCATCCATTGCTTGGGCTAAAGATTAGCACTCTTATGTTAGTCGCATAACTACACCGTTGACTCAACGAGCGTACGCGCTCCTTCTAGAATCGACTGCATTCGGCTGGGATGTGTTTCACGTTCACTACATGAGGCGGACACTTGAGAATAGCAACCTATCTCCAACACATAGTAGTGTACTGATGTGTTGGGGCTTTGGTTTTAACTTTTAGTGATTCCAACCATTACAGCATTGATTTGAATGACTTTCTCTTCACTTTAGTCGTAAAACTCTGTGCATCCATGACGTCATGTGAAAGTCGGCCTTACGGTGTGGTCCATTCGTTTACTTATTTCATGTGTCCGTCCTGCTGTGATGGCTGTGTTTCATCTCTGTCGTCATTAGCTAAGGCTCTGTTCTCGAATATCCTCGGATTCGGCTTTGTATGCACTGGAGTCTCATGAGTTCATTTGGCGCAATTTCTATTTCTCCGCCACCGATCTCGCTTCTATTTCCATGGACAGTCGACCTGACACTAATGCGCCCACTTCGGTGGACACTTTTCTGTAGGCCCTGCAGATTCTCAGGCTTTCTCTTTTTGGAAGGGATTCCATGGGCTTGGTGCATGAGCTGTAAGCGGTTGCTCTAGCCCATAGGAGAGCCACATATAGAAGTATTCATATGCTAACAGAAGCTAGGAGAATTCTGTCCGGTCTTAGCCCTGCACACATTTGGGAGCTGCGTGGGTCGTCGGTACCCTCTTTGCCTCGGAGGGCAAAACTCATGTTGTGTAAAACTCATACGGTGATCCAGTATAACCCCTAGATTTTTTATAGTGGAGCTGGATTCGATTATATGTCCACCCATAAATAGGGCAAATTGGTCTTGTGGGGAAGAAGTATGGTGTGTCGGCGTACGACGCTGATTCCCTTCTTCCTCCAGCATAAATTAATAGTTCCGTCGATTGTTACGCCAAACACTAATAGGAGTCTGTCCACAGGAAATTGTCACCAGAAACAAGCGAAAACGCACGGATGGAAGTCCCAGGAATAAAACGCACTGAATACAATTTTATTGTTTTTTTATTGTAATAAAAGGTTCTTTTATGTATCCTTTGAGATTTTAATATATTAAAAGAGAGCGACAATACAGAAAAACATCTTTGCACTTAACAAATACGGCGCACTTGAATTTGTTTTCTTATTCGATTGTTCTATACTCCACGCACGATTGACACTGAATACATTTTCGGCTATACATTGTTCTATTCTATGTTTGACGGTGTTTTTACTTTAATGCACAGTATTCCAAGCGACTCGGGTTGCAGATCCGCAACTACAAGGGTGTACGCGTCCCCTGGCGCTATACGGGGAGCGGGAGACGAACCGATCGACCGGCTCGGTCGGGTGATGAAAAACGACTCAGCGATATAAATTCGCTGGCAAGGGAAATTCGGCTAGTGGAACTGGCTCTCTTAATTTAAGGGTGCATTTTCTATTCCAAGAGAAACGTAAAGTCTCTCTTTGAGGGAAGGTAACCAGATCTCTAGAGTAGATCTATAATGGTACACATGGATGTGTGAACATTGGTTGTTTCATGGGGCAAAGCAATGAGAACGAATCTGAAAACGAAGAAAGGGAATAATGTGCATCAATGAGATCTGAGTTAGGCTAAGTAAACAAGCCGAATCTCATTGGGTGCTAATTGGGTTTCTGTTTGTTCATGCCGCTAGGTCATGAGAAGCAGATCCAGAAATATGTAGGACAAAGAGATCACGTAGATGATTGTCTATGATGTGCATTGCAGCAGTATTGATACCCGCAATGTGTCATGAACATGGTGTTAATTGGTTCTAGCGTATTCACAGGGAATTGGTGTTTATGGCATCGTTGCCAAGGGTGAGTATACAATTTCTATTTGCATTTGCCTGTGGCATAGGATTTAATTTATGCCTTAAGACACAAGATGCGTATATTTGCTTTTGTCCCTTGGGTATAGGTCGCCAGCCAATATGTATGTAAAGGAATTTATTATACACATGGTGAGGCTGGGAATAGGCCACGCAATGTTTATGATCCCTGTTATGATGGTTACATTATATGTAAACCAAATTGTTTCGTTTTCAGGAATTCGACTAGGGAAAATGCATATGTAAAATTGGGATTTGCTTGGCAACCGAAGATGCCGAATTGTCCTTGGGATTTATGATGTTTGGAACAGAATTCATATAGGCAATTTTGAATTC
The DNA here is from genome assembly GCA_963931805.1 of Microdon myrmicae. Classification (NCBI taxonomy): domain Eukaryota; kingdom Metazoa; phylum Arthropoda; class Insecta; order Diptera; family Syrphidae; genus Microdon; species Microdon myrmicae. Next base: position 218,569,449 of record OZ007497.1, read on the forward strand.
GAATAAATGAATGAAGGTAAGAATTCTCTTCCAGGAGCTTTTAGCTAAATACATTTGGTAAATTTGTTACGTGAAGCATTTACAGTTGCTAATGCGATTGCATTAGCAGAAACTATGACGGTTGGGTTGTAGTTATGGGGGTTCTTCGGGTAAGTAGACAGTGGGGTTTGGCGGAACCGCCGCAGTTTACCTTTGTGCTGTTGTACATAGGTATCACTTCTGTTTTACTCTTCACTATTGTGGGGGTGAAGAAGTATTGCACCAGACACGGGCACTTGGTTCACTGCCTTCCCACTTGTAGTTCCACTGAAATCCAAATGGCCAATTAAATTGTCCACAAAAATATATCCTAATGTCATGGGAAGAGTAAATAAAACGCTGGAGCACAGGAATGTTGTTTTGATATTAATCCGTTTTTTTTATTCTGTCTTTCTTAACCTAACTTAGAACTTATGATTAATGTCATTAAATTGAATTTTATAAATTCTATACTAGTGGTGAAACACTTCATTTTCGACACTGTGACCGCAGTAATTAAAATTTCGATTTAACTTATCACGTGACCGTAGATTGTAAATCGACTCAGGAGACTGAGCCCTGCGGTTCGGCACTCCTTACGGCAAACTTATTTGTTGTACATTATCATCCTGTCTGTTAAGTACGAGACCGCGGTCTTCAGGGAGTAGCCTGGTACTCCCAGTTGATGTAGCGCATTGATTATGTGCTTCCAACCGGCTGAGTTAAACGCGATTTTGACATACAGCGTGAGGACTGCGTAGTAAAGGATGGGCCATACATTTTTAAATATTTGAAACATGAAGAGAAATAAAATTACAAATGTTATTTTGTTGATCATTTATTTAACGTAATAAACGTTTATTGGGCTCCTCGATAGTATAGTGGTTAGTACACCCGCCTGTCACCCGGGAGACAGGGGTTCGATTCGCCGTCGGGGAGCCCCTGGCGCAAGACTAATGACCTTGCCCAGAAAAAATAAATCGTTATGGAAAATTTAACAAGCCTCAGGATTTGCTAAATAAGGCCAAGACCGGTTCCCGGTTGTAGTGCTGATGATGATGATGACGAATAAACGTTTATTGACAAATTTTTTTTTTTAAATGACATCGTCTCCGCCACTTGCGCACCCCTACCTCGAACGGTTTCAAATGTTGCCATTTAAAAAATGTATGGCCCACCCTATACTACTTCGTGCCATCACGCCCTCTGGACCCCACCAGCGTTCCCATCGACCAAGGTCATTGCATTCGCTGTACTCCTTTTCCGTCTGAAACTGTACTGAATTTGTAGGAGTTGTCCTCTTCATCCCGGTCTCGATATGATGGCAATCTCCAATACCCTCCCAACTATGCTCAGCTAGCAAATAGAACGGTATGATAATGTTTCTTGGGGTGGTTAATTATCCCACACTGATTCCTCACTTGCTTTTTGCATTTTTGAAAAACTCCTCTTAGGCATTTGGTGTATATTGTACTGAATATTTCTAGTCGAGCCAGCAGGATCTTCCTTAATGTCCCAGCCCCTTTGACATTTTGATCCTTCGGCCGCCTCTTTTTATTCCCTCTGCGTTTACTGACTCCACCACAGTTTGCTTATCCGCTATCATGGAAATTTCCATCGCTCGGCATTAGGCTAGTCATATTGGCGTTCATCGGATTCGGCTTTGGAGTGCAGTGTATTGATATCCCCGAGGCGGTGCATGATGTATTATTTAGGCACCGCCCCAAATGATATTTTGAACTTCCTCGCTTGAGTCTTACTCCTTTTTGGATTCTGTGAGTGCCTTCTAGTTTCCCCAAATTGGTTGTGTGGCGTTTCGTACTCGAGTCCACTTATCTTACGTTGTGTTTTCCACTAAGGCATTCACTCCGGTGTTCGGATATTTCGTCGTTCTACCAGTAATGTCCTGTTTTGTTCATTCTTGTGCCTTTTTTGGCTGAATCTCGTGGAAAATCTTCTTTGTAAAAAAAGTCAAGTATGACATTATAGCGTTGCGACGATAGTGAAGAAAACGTGATTCGAACCGAGGCTATGACGGCTAGAATCAATAAACGATTTAACCAATGCTCAACACACCAGGCCACTGCCGCGTGTACGAATTCGATCGTTATTCTTAAGTACACTCAACTGATTGGAATTGATATGTTAATTGCAATGGTATTCGGTTCTGATGCTTTTGCTTATTCGATTTTCGTTCGGTGTTGCTCTTCACTTTGGCGCAATGCGAATAAACTTGCCCGGAAAAACAAATTATTATGAACATTTTAACAAGCCGCAGACTTGTTATATACGGCCAAATTCGGATACCGGTTGTAGTGCCGATGAAGATGATGATGATGATGATGTTGCTCTTCACTATTTGCTTGTGTATTGTGTGTGTATTTGTTAGAAACGCCTCAATATCATCAACCGTATCAGTTTTTCATCCTCTACGTTGCATATTTCGTTTTCTGTGGGTTGCGGGTCCTGAGATAGGATTGCGAAGTGGTCACTAAGTGTATACATGTCCGACATACTCCGGTCGAGGCTTTTTGACAGGGACATGCCGGCAAAATGAGGTCAATCATCGACAGACCTCTTCCGTTGTTAAACGTGGCTTTATTACATCTGTTTATTAGGGCCAAAAATATTATAGAAGGACGCTTTCTTCATTCGCAAATCCACGTGTTGAAGTCCTCAGTTGCAACCACTAGGTGGTTTCCTTTTATATCTCGAACAAGAGCACTTATGAGGTTTTCGAATCCATGGACTCTAAAACTCTGAGCGCCACAGCAGTTAACATAGTATACTTACCATATTCCTTGTATTTTTTCCTAAACAAATCCTGTATGTTCTTCGTTGACGTCGTATTCCATTCACACTATTAAAGAACATTTATCCGATCAGTAAAATATGAATTATAAATTTGTCTTCCATTTAAAAGTTATTAAAAAATAAACACCACCGAAGTAAAACGCACCTTGTACCTGTTGCAACCGCATGACCCAGGATAGTAACATTTAGGTCAAGAGTAACAACAATTGTGGATCAAAAGTATCGATAACTTCACCACCAAGTTGAAACGTCCCTTAAATCTGTTTAATTAGGGCGGGGATGTTTTCTATGTAAAGGAGAAACTGAAGGAGTCTTTGTGGTATCTTAGCCTAAAACGGTCGACCAAAGCGGTCGAATTCTTTAGTTGTGATGCGTGCAAACAATGCAGTTCAAAAATCGCTTACACATAAAACTAAACCTTTGAAAAATACTTAACAAATTGAAAATTATTGGCCTGTAATGGTTTCCCGTAGGGATTTCAAAAGCATTACGCGTCGCGATACTACGATTGGTTAGGGTTTTATGATAACACTGCCGTCGATTGTATTTTAGTGGACCGTCGATCGTAATTTTTATTGCTGTGCGTTTGAACAACTCCACGGTTCTGATGGTTCAGATACTGTGTTATCTTTGTTTGATTGATGTCGAAATCACGGAGGATGTTATTGGTGCCATAATTACTTTTGCTTTGTGTTGAGATGGAGCTCTACACCTGGTGTAATCCTCTTGACTGGAACAGATACTTCAACTTAACGTTATTCACTTCATCACAATCACTCACAAGCATTCGTTTTCACTGGGCACCCTTGTTTGGCTATTTAAGATGGGTTTTTATTGCCCCTTCTTGCTTTTATTGTTGCGATTATTAGTGGCGGCGCTTGAATACAGTTGCCCATCTTGTTCAGATGCTGCCTAATTCTGGGGATCGCCTGTCGTATCCGATATTTAGTGTCTTCTTCCCTCCTCTTCGTGTGTATCACTTCGTATCATAATGGAAATAGAGACTGAAAGGCTGGCGTTTAGATAAGAATGAGCAGCGTTGCGCAGTGACTACGTTTACTAGCTCCAGTCGCACCAAATCCACAGATAGTTTTCTATGTGTGTGTGTAGAAACTTATGACTAGAATCACAGGCTCTTCGTTAAGCCCGGCGGTGGCGCTTATCCTGCAACACATTATGGTTGTATCGCTTGAGAGTTGTCAAGTGTCACAGAGAGTGGCTGGCGCGCAGGCGGAACGCATCATTAAAATGTTACATGGATAAAAGAAGCATCTTGGAAACGTATGTGGTATAGGTGGTGGACTATCAAATGGAAAATGGGATGAGTATCTACCTAGATTTATTTAGTGCCGTAATCATGCTGTGGATGATTTTTCATTGCCATGAACTGATGGTGGCTCATGTAATATAGGGGATAAGAGGAGGAGTAGGAAATACGTGATCGAGGTAGGAAATTGAGAAGTTTGAATTGGGGATGGTACGCGGGATCTTAAAGTAGCAACCTGGCGTCCAGCCACCAGCAGGGGGATATTTGGTTTTAATATCAGAATGCGAGAAGATTTATGAACCGTAAGAATTCAACTGTTGTTAGACTGTTTTTTCTTTGATTTATTAAGCGTTAAACAATTCCGCTACTGGAATTGTATGTGAAACATTTTCGTTATAAAATTAGACCCCTTCTGACTATAAGAACACTTGCTATGTTATCTAAATGCGTTAATTATCAGGGTATAGAGAGTGTTATGTGATTGGCTTAAATTAGGTTTAGGAATTTCTTTACATCTGTGTGATTGCTACGCACTTTTTTTATATTAGGTTGGTGAGAAAGTAATTTAGTTTTTTCTCAGTTTTGTTTTAGGAAGTTTTTCTATTTTTAATAAGTTTTTGCCGACCAACTATTAGGCGTACAAATAAGCTTCAGCTTTACATAATTTTCTTCGTGCAAAAATGTTTGGTTTTGTGCCAAAACATCGTCATTTGCGGGAACTTTTGATTTACTTTTTTAATTTGAAGAAGTCTGCCGCTGAGGCGCATCGATTGCTTGTAGAAGCCCATGATGAGGCTACTTTGAGTGAGAGAAGTTGTGAGTGGTTTCAAAAATTTAAAAACGGCGAGTTTAACGTGGAAGACAAAGAACAAAGTGGAAGGCCGAAAGTGTACGAAGACAAGTAATTGGAAGCAATATTGTAGGTAGATCCACCTCAAACGCGAAAAGAACCTGCATGTATGTTACATTAGATGTAACTCAACAAGCAATTTCACATCGTTTAAAATCGTTAGGGATGATTCAAAAACAAGGAAATTGGGCTTCATACGAACTGAAGCCTAGAGACGATTTAAAACCGCCAACGAGACAGAACGTGCGCTTCTGCCTCGTGATCCGTACCATCGGATCAATTGTGCAATCCGGTTTAGTAATATTAAATACACATAAGATACCGAATTGCACTATCGGTTCGGGCGCGAAGTCTTACTGTCCTAAACAAAGAAACGGATCTTCACACACGCGTCCGAGTGCAGTGCAAAGTTTTCTGTGTGATCCTATGCAATTAAACGGATCTCCACACACGCGGCTTAGTGCTGTGAAAAGCGCGAGAATATACACGCGAGTGATGTGCAGTGCGGGAAAACCCTCTACCCTTTCCATCCCTTGTGTCTGTTTTCCTTTTTTTCGTACCTCTGTTTGCCTTCTTGAGGCATCGATACTCTCGATTGATTAATAGTCCTTGGAGAGTTTTTTGTGTCTGAGTTGCATAATGTTCATCATGGAAGGGATGTGGTTTTCTAGAATTAGGGTAGTATAAGATTTAAGTTAAGTTAAGCTAAGTGATTTTACATAAAATTAAAAAAAAAAAAAAAAAAAAAATAGGTAAGTAAGCAAGTAAGTTAAATATTAAGAAAAAAAAAAAACAAAAAAATTGACAAGGTTTTTCAAATTTTTCTTTGTCTTTCAAATAATCATAAGTATTGCCACAAAGTTCTGTCGCCGAAAGGCAAATTATACACATATTAACTAATGTTTAGCTTAGAGCGTCTGCGAAGGACCAGTAAGTTATTATATAAGCTATTTAAGCTAGAATTTAAGCATTTTTTGTCTAGCCTTTGATTTAGAAACTAACAATATAGAAAGAAAATAAAAAAAGGTTTAAAAATGGAAAATGGAAATGGAAGGGATGTGACCTGGATTTCGGCACGGATCTAGTGGGGCACCGACTACAAGGGCATAACACCTGTAGTTGTTGCTTTCGCTTATCTATTGTTGGTCCCGACTTGCATCCTTTCCCGAGGCGGTATTGGTTTTCTGTGTAGGGCCATTTCAATGGAACGGGAATTTCGCGTTGATTTGTGTAACATTCGCGATTTGAGATGCAATTTCTCTTATGTGTCTGCCCACGTTTCTAACCCGAAACTAACTATCCTTGCACTTAGCGAAACCCAGGTCATTACTAATACAGGTATTTCCGATTTTAATCTACCTGGATTTAACTTAGTGCCTTTGTTCTTTCCACATCTTGGTATAGCCGCATACATTCGTAATGATATTGCTTATCAGCTTCTGCCACAATATGGGCTCTGCTCCATTCCAGAATTTACTTTCTCGTGGCTAAAACTTCACGCGCGTAAGCATATCATACATTACTGCTTTCTTTACAGGAGCCCAAACTTGGATAGGAACGCATCCTTTAACGAATTTGATGTTCTGTCTGATTCTATCGATAGGATCTTGATCCTGTATCCGTACACCGAAATCGCTATTGCGGGTGATTTTAATGTGCATAACTCTCAGTGGCTTCGTCACTCCGGACACAACACCTGAAGGTCAATGTGTTCAGCTCTCTGCTGATTCAAATAGTTTAACTGAACTTGTCAATGAGCCAACACGGGTACCAGATATATATGGTCATTTCGCAAAACACTCTGAACCCGTTTCTCACCTCCCACCCAAACTTATATACTATTGAAGTTTCTTCGCCCTTGGGCATTTCAGACCCCTGTGTCGTGTGAGCTAAATTTCCTCTAACCAACAGTACCGTTAATGAGAAAGCTCCCAAAAGAACAGTATGGTTCTGCGAGAAAGTCAACTCGAAAGGTCTGAACGACCTTTTTTGAGAAGCTAAATTGGTCGTTATTTTTCCTAAATAACGACGTTGACTCTATAGTGGACACATTGACAGGCAAGATTCTACTTAGCATGCGGACCTTTACTTCATACAGAATAAAGAGTATCACACCCAAGAGATATATGTGGCTCGATTCTGGGTGCAGAGAAGCGGTTAAGACCAAAGAGTTGAGCTTCTGGTTGTATAAATCAAACAATACTGGGGAAAACCGGAAAAGATTTAAGAGAGCTAGGAATGACTGCAATGCGTATATTCAACGCGCCAAGTTCTTGCATCACCAGAGAGTGAGACAAAAAATACTACACTCTCCCACGGGTAATAGAAACTTCTGGGCATTCGTGAAAAACATTCAAAACTCAGTGTCTTCATCCATTCAATCGCTTATAGTCGATGACAAACCAGTCACCATTGCAATAGAGAAAGCGAATCTACTTGCTTCACATTTTGCAGCCAACTCAACGCGGCCTGATACTACATTAGTTCCACCTCAACTTGAGCACAAGCAGCACACCATGAGCCTGATTCGCTTCCGAACGCGTACTATTGCCCGCGCATTCAAAGAGATAAACGCGTACAAATCCGCTGGTCCGGATGGCATTCCCACAATCCTCTTGAAGATATGTTCCTCTTCACTCACCAAACCACTGTGAAAACTCTTCCATTTGTCTTATTCTACTGGGCGTTTTCCAAATAGATGGAAGTCAGCGAACACTCAACCAATTCCCAAAAAGGGTGACAAAACATCCCTTTCTTCTTATCGACCCATAACTAACTTCTATTCTCTCCAAGGTAATGGAATCTCTTATCAACCGTCAACTTTCGAAATATCCGGAATCAAATGGCCTCTTCAAAGACCGCCAATATGGCTTTCGTAGCAACAGGTCCACATGAGATCTGATGGCGTACCTTACCGAAAAGTGGGGCCATTGCATCCACTACCTCGGTGAAAGCAAGGTAGTCGCATTGGATATGTCACAAGCCTTCGACAGACTTTGGCATCCAGCTCTTTTGTCAAAATTGCATTCATATGGAGTGGACAATTCATTGATCTGATGGATAAGAGCCTATCTTTCTGGCCGTTCAATCCAAGTGATTCTTGATGGTGTCAAATCTGTCTCCCATCAAATTAATGCAGGTGTTCCCCAGGGTTCGGTACTCGCATCCACTCTTTTCCTCATCTTTATAAATGATCTCTTGTCAAGTACTCACAAGCCAATTCACTCGTTTGCTGGTGATAGCACGTTGAGTTTCTCATACTCATACGAACACTCCCATCCAAACTCTTCTAACATTTCTAGCAACCAGTAACTTATGTTTGATACATTGAATTTCGACCTCAACAAGATATATCAGTGGGGATTATCTAACCGAGTTTCGGCGCAAGGCTAATAACCTTGCCCGGAAAAACAAATTATTATGGAAAATTTAACAAGCCTCGGGACTTGCTAAATAAAGCTAAGACCGGATCCCGGTTGTAGTGCCGCTGATGATGATGATGATCTAACCGAGTAGAATACAATGCCCCAAAAACTCAGTCCTATGGCGCAAGGCTAATCACCTTGCCCGGAAAAACAAAATAATTATGGAAAATTTAACAAATTTTACTTGCTAAATAAGGCCAAGATCGGATCACGGTTATGGTGCCGAAGTTTATAATGATGAAAACCTCAGTGCTGCCTATTGTCGTCAAAGGTGAGCCCCAAAGTAAATATACTGTCTATGAACGGCACTTGCATCGACGGAGCCAAGGAATTATCAATCCTCGGCACTCGAATTAATTCGACTCTTAACTGGAATGACTATATATTTGAAGCTGCGAAAAGTGCAGCCAAATGTATGGGGTTCCTTAAGCGATACAAAAGATACTTCACTCCATCCAACCTGGCCACTATTTACAACGCCTATATTCGTCCAAAAATGGAGTTCAACTCACATATTTGGTCAGGCGCATCAAAACTGCACTACATGTGCTCGACAGGATGCAAAAACGAGCAGTGAAACTTATTGGGGACCCAGCCGTAATTCGATCAATTCCGTCGTTAGAACACAGTTGCAATATCATCTCTTTGCTATACGAGGGTTGCCTCTTATGTTTCGGGATTTGGCAACTCTAGTGTTGCAATCCGGCAATTGACAGCTCTGTCGTAAAGTTGGACATTTTTGAGGTTATACGTACTCAGAACGTTTTGAGATACGAGCGCTATTTGTGTTGTTTACATTAACTTAAAAGATTCATCTCGGCCCAAAAATGGAATTAAATCGTCAACATTTTCGTGAGATTATTTTTTACAACTATCGGCGTGGATTACCTCAGCAACAGTGCATGGATGAACTTAATTCAATTTTTGGCGATGAAGCTCCATCAAGGACCAGTGTTTATCGATGGTATGGTAATTTCAATCGTGGTCGTAGTTCACTCTAAGATGAATTTCGTGAAGGTCGTCCAAAATCAGTTGTTGTTCCGAAAACCATTGATGCTGTGCGCGAACTGATATTGGAAGATCGTCATGTGACCTATCATGAGATTGAGACAACCTTAGGCGTTAGTGGGACCAGTATACATTCAATATTGCATAAACATTTGACTGTCAAAAAAATTTGTTCGTGTTGGATCCCACACAATTTGTCAATCGCCCAAAGAAAGGCTCGTGTCAATTGGTCGAAAGAAATGCTCAAAAAATACGGTCGCGGTGCTTCGAAACACGTCTATGACATCGTGACAGGTGATGAATCGTGGATTTACGCGTATGAGCCCGAAAGTAAACAGCAGTCGGCTGTTTGGGTGTTTCAAGATGAGCCAAATCCAACAAAAGTTGTTCCCGCACGAAGCACTTCCAAGCAAATGGTCGCCTGTTTTTTCGGAAAAACTGGACATGTCGCAACCGTACCACTAGAGCAACGCAGAACAGTCAATTCTGAGTGGTACACAACCATTTGTTTGCCAGTTGTCTTCCAAGAAATCAGGAAAACCAACCGCCGAAGACGGATCACTCTTCACCACGACAATGCGAGCTCTCACACATCGGCTGCGACAACTGCATTTTTGAGCACCCAAAACATCGACTTGATGGGTCATCCGCCGTATAGTCCTGACTTGGCACCGAATGACTTCTTTTTATTCCCGTACGTAAAAAACAAACTGAGAGGTCAGCGTTTTTCGACACCTGAAGAAGCGGTTGCTGCATTCAGAATGCATGTGTTGGAGATACCTCAATCAGAGTGGCAAAAGTGCTTCGACAATTGGTTCAAACGCATGCAAAGGTGTATAGATCTTCATGGGGAATATTTTGAAAACCAATAAAGTAATTTTCGATGATCAATATTTGTTTTTGTTCTCTAATCCCGAAATATAAAAGGCAACCCTCGTAGCTATTACCACGGTCGTTGCTCAACTGAACTTGCTGAATGTGTTCCGCCACTTTAGACATTTTCCCCCAATACCCGTCAATCTGTGAATGCGCATCAGTTCACGTTGAAAGTGGACTTTAGGCGCACAAATAAACATAGAGAGTCATTATTTAGCCGAACCACACGAATGTGGAATGTTCTGCCTGATCATGTGTTTCCTGGCCGTTGTGATGTCCAGCCATTCAAGAACAATATACATCGACATCTCCTTTCCTTATCCAGTTCCTCTCCATCCGCTCACACTGTGCTCTGACATTTAAGGGTACTTCAAAATTCCCTCTTGTGCGTGAGTTATGTTTTTCGTCCCAAGATTTGAGAAAAAAAAATAATTATTACTTTTCGTGGTGAGACTACGTCTTACCGTCTTTATTTTGAGTTTACTATGAACTAGTTTTGTACAAAGTCTTACAGCTATTTATATTAGGTTCTGAAAGTACTTATCTTATATTTGTTTTGTTCATCTATCAGTGATTTTCGAAATGTATTCCTTATCTGTTGGTATTGTGTTATCCTGAGACTGGATTGAATATTCTTATGGAAAACTGAGTCATGCATTATCTTTGAATATTCTTATGAGAGAGTGAGTCATGCATTATCTTTAGATTGGTTTGAATTGGTTTGAATGGAAAAGTGATTGTTAACATTGGTTAGAATGGGAAAGTGATTGTTAACATTGGTTTGAATGGGAAAGTGATTGGGGCGTTAACTCCCCCCCTGCTTAAACTACAATGTCCCCATTGTTTATTTCTTGTAATTCGTTTAGTTTTTCATTAAATAGTTTCTGGGACTTTTCCTTCATTTTTCTTAACTTGTATTCGTTGTATCTTTTACAAAGTTTATTGATTAACATTATGATAGTTACGCATGAAAATAGTATAACTATAGTTATAATTGTACTTAGAATTGGTTTTCTTTCTATTGGGATTAGTATATTTTTTAGTGTTTCAATATTTGAAAATGCTTTGTCAGAGTTGGAATATAGTATTTTATCGATTTCGATTTCGATTTTGTTGTCATTAATTACATATTCATGTATTTTTTCTTGTAGATTTATGTATTCTGTATCATCGATAGTTACATTATTTAGGAATTTGATTAGGTAGATTCCTTCATATATTTTAAAGTTAACCTTGTGTTTTCCAGTTATTACTATTGTATCGTCTGCTAATTTCACAATTTCTTCGTTTCTTTCATATGTCATATTACATTTCGTAAAACTTTTAGTTAATAAATGTTTTGTACAATTATCGATATTTATTTTTTTACAGATAGGGTGCGTTAATTTATTGTTACATTTATCTGTCCCATACAAATGATTATTACAAATGATAGTTTCCGTCATTATTTTTGCCAAACCATGGAAAGTGTCCAGCGCTAAGTTCTTGTATCGAATACACTTATTTATTATTTTGGGGTATTTATAAATTACAAAAATTACGTTGTTCTCCCTGTAAACGAAAACGTCTGCATAAGTTAAGACATTGATTAAGGGGATCTCTGTTGTTTCGTGACTTATTAGTTCCTTGAGTTCGTGTATATCTAAGGCACCTGCGTGGTATGTTCCGGATTTTGCTGCTGCTAGTGTGTTGAGTAGAATTTCTAAAATATGGCGTGTTTCTGATAATAAAAATTCTGCATGATCATTTTGTAATGATGCTTCTTCGAGTAACTCTAGTAGTTTTTTATTTGTTAACACTTGCTTGTTGTTATTATTAACTAACTCGTTTATTGCAGTTTGTATCTGGACTAAATCCTCATGATCGGGTGTTCCAATCATCCATTTTAAGGCGGAACCCATAAAGTCTAATGATCTTTTGTCTCTATGGAAATGTTGATCTTCTAATTGGGCGTATAGATTTTCTATCTGGTGTATCATGATATTTTCCTGACCTCTTATGTTTTTGTTTTTCTTTTTTATCACTTCTCTGAATGGCTTCATGATTCTGGTAATATTAAATGGGTGTATCAGAATCCCTGTGCTTTCGTAAATATATGCGTCCGCTATCCTCGTTGATACGGCTCTCTTCTCTGTTAAGGATGTTATCTGTGTTCCTCCTATGGCAAGTTTAATTGGTATTAGAACGTATACGATCTTTATGAACTTTGTCGCCTCCATTTGTGATTACTAGGGTGCCTTTATCTTCTTTGACTGTTTGTTTCGTGTAACGTGTAGTTTCTTTACCGCGACGGTTCTTTTTTACGTAGATGACTTCTCCCGGCGTATATGTTTTTTCTTTACGGTTCTTATTTTGACACTTATTTTGTTTGTTTTGTGCTTTCTTTAGTTCCGTTTGGATGTCTTTTTTTATGATGCCGAAGAATAGATTGATTGGTTTCTGGCCTGTTGTCGAATGTACTGTACAGTTATATTGTTTCACTGCGTTGAATATTTCGTCAGAGACCGTGCTCGTCTTTTCGACTGCTAAACTTCTACTGATTTCTAAGAGTGTAGAATGGGCACGTTCTATGTTCGCATTTGTTGTTGAATGTGCTACTGGCGCAAATGAGTGTGTTATTCCTCTTTGTTTTAGTAAAAATTCTGTCTTTGTTCCTTTAAATATGGGGGCATTATCAGTCATTAAACTTTCTGTTAGTGTGAATACTTGTGATATGATCTCGTCAATAACTATGGTCGTTCCTATCTCATTTGGGACATTGCGTATGTACAGGTATTTGCTGTATGTATCTATTGTTGTAATGTATACCTTCTTTTCTAAGTAAAATGTGTCCATTTGAATATGCTTTCCTGCATTTGTAGGTATGGGTGTGGGCTTGATAATTTGTTTTGTGGGGTGTCTGTCGTATTTACACGTGTTACATATTTCACAATTTCTTACTTCTTTTTTACACATCTGCCTGAAGTTAGGCCAAAAATATTTTTCAGATAGTTCGGTGGCGTTATTTCTGTGGCTTCGGTGAGCTCTTCGGTGAACTTCCTGTATCAGTTTTAATTGTTCGTCTTCGTCTGTGATATCTATGACAGCATTAGAGGCGTGGACTATGTTCCTGCATTCTAAATTTGACTCTAATATTTCTCGTATCTCGTGCAATGTCACTTCATCGCAGTGTATCGCGTTAGTGTGGTTCGGATTTATAACCCTTTTTAAAATATTGATAATTTCGGCTAAATCACTAATCTTGATGTGTGATCTCCTAAATCCCTCAAATACACTTTTACTCTCTATGTTGTCTTCCTTTGAGAACTCGATATAAATTTGGTTCTTAAAGTGGTTTACTGGTTTATATGTGCTTTTTATTTTATAGGTTGGGGAACTTTCTACAGAATGAATGGAGGAAGTGTTTGAATTATTGAGTTGTTGCCTGCTGAGTGCATCTGCAACAACGTTCTCCTTGCCAGGTTTATAGATTATCTTGGCTCCATATTCCTCGATCCTATTTTTCCATCTTTTAATCTTTGTATTTGTATTTTTATCGGAAATAGCATAAATTAGAGATTGGTGGTCTGTATATATTGTTAGATCCGATACGCCTTGTATATAAAGTCGGAGTTTATCCAGAGCAAATATTATAGCCAACAGTTCCTTCTCGTTGGTTGCATAGTTTTGTTCCGTTTCGTTTAGGGATCTAGACACGAACGTGATAGGTTTATTTCCCTGTGACAAAACTGCACCAATCGCGATATTAGAAGCGTCAGTGGTTAATTCAAAAGGCTTTGAGTAATCGGGTTGGGATAATTCCAAACATTCTTCTAGATGCTGTTTCAATTCATTAAAAGATTTTCTTTCGTCCTCATTAAAACTAAGTTTATAGCCAGAACTTGCTTTTTTTGATACTATCTGATCTGTTTTTAATAGATTCGTGAGTGGTTTTGCTATCACCGCAAAGTTCCTAACGAATTTTCTATAAAATCCGGCTAGTCCGAGGAAAGCACGTAATTCCTTTAAGTTCGTTGGTTCGGGGTATTTCCTTATACTTTCAATCTTTTCGGGGTCCGTTTTTATTGACTTATGGCTGATTATATAGCCCAGAAACTTCACATATGACTTGAAAAAATGTGATTTCTCTTCAGAAATAGTTAAATTTGCGTTGTATAATGCATCAAAAATTTGTCGGAGCTGCTTCATATGCTCATTTTTGTCTTTAGAGTACACGATTATGTCATCGATATATATGTAACAGAATTTAGCGACAAATGGTCGTAGAATATCATCCACGCAGCGCTGAAAGATGGCGGGAGCATTCTTTAAACCAAATGCTAACCTATTATACTCATAGAGAGCTCCATTTACAGCAAAAGCCGTTTTTTCTTTGTCCTTCTCGTCTATTAGGATTTGATGGAAGCCAGATTCTAAGTCGATCGTCGAGAATATTTTAGCCTCGCCTAGATTCTGTATAGTGTGGGATATATTAGGCATAGGGTACCTGTCGCTGATTGTTTGCTCGTTTAGCTTTCTATAGTCATTCACTAGTCTGCGTTTGGGCATGCCATCTGCATTGAGGCCTTTTTTTGGTACTATCCAAACAGGTGAGCAGTATGGGGATCTGGGTGGGCGAATTATATCCCGTTTTAGCAACACTTCGATTTCTTTGTTCACGAAGTCTTGGTCAGCAATACGGTACGGGTATTGTTTGGACCAAATTGGTTCTTCCATTTTTGTTCTTATGTTTGCTACTATATTCGTGGTGTAAGGGAGGTTCCTATCTACTCGTCTATTTCTTTTCATAAACTCGTCTATTTCTTCTTTAAATTCCTGACCTTCGATTGAGTAGTTAATTTTCTGACTTATATTGTTTTCATACCCGGTTTTTAGTATCATTGTGTTAAAATCTATTGTTGCGTTTAATTCTTTTAATCCCTCTAAACCAATTAAAAGATCGAACTCTTTTAATTCCTGTAATTCAAAAAACTGTAATCTTTTACCTAATATGTGTATATATCGTTTGTTTTCTATAACACTTCTACCGTGGATCGTTTTCGAATGGATTGGCAAAATTTCTATCGGTTTGCTTAAGTCTATATTCTTAATACAATAATTTTGGGTTGCTCCCGAATCTATTAATACATTATATGTTTTATTATTTTCTGGATTTCTTAAACTTAAACTAGGCAACCCGTATCTTAGACTAAAAAAGATTCCTTAATAATGTTTGTTTGACTTACATTGTTTTTCAGGGAACTGGCTGTTGCTTCGGGTTCCACGTTGTTCATCTGTTGGGGCTGTTGGTATTGACTCCTGAATGGGTTTGCATGTCTTGTCGTGTTGTGTATAGAACTGTCTACTTCCATTGGTTCTGGTTTCGGGAAATTTGTGTACTGTTGATTCTATTTGTATGATCCGAAATATTGGCGTGAGTTCGTTTGGGATTGTTGCCTGTTGTAACCTCTTGGATCTTGTTGGTATTTCCTGGGCTGGTATAGTCTATCCTGGTGTTGTTGACTATTTTCGGGCTGAACTTGTTTCTCTTGGTACTGTTGTCTAGTCCCGTACTCAGGTCGTTTATCCTGGTGTTGTGGTTTGTATGAGAAGTTCCACTCTCGTACTCGGAGATTTGGGGCAATGTTGTTGTACCGTGAATCGTGCTGTACTGTGAGAGCTATTCCATATGCTTCTGCTAAGGTGTTGCATTTATGTGCGTACAATGTTTGCCTGGCCGTCCCATTATTTAGTCCATTTGAAAAAATTCTTACAGCTTCTTGTTCGGCATCTCCTAGGAACGCTTTTCTGGTGTCTTCGTTTCGGTGCTGTGTTTGGATTTTTGCGATGATCAGGTTTTGGGCTCTGTTTACCTCATCGTAGTATTGGGTTAGGTTTTTGCCTCCTTGTTTTATTTGTGCCATCTCTGCCTTCAATACGTACAAAGGTCTGTTATCGTTGTATGTGAAGTCTAGACGGTCTAGGATTGCGTCGAAGTTAAATTTGGTGTTGTTATTCACTAGGGCTAGTGCCGCTTCCCCAACAATCTTGTTTCTGATGATGAGTAGGGCTTCGCAGTACTTCGTGTGTCCTTTGTGGGCCTCACATGCTTCCGTTACTGTTGTAGCTGCTTTCCTCCAAGTGGTGTATTCTCCTTCTGTTCCACTGAAACTTGGTAGTGTTTTAAATGCGTCCAGGTTGATGTCTTCCGGGCGGCTGTACCTGAATACTAAGTCTTGATGTTCCTCTAATGTTATTGTGGGTTTTATTTTGTTGATTTCCTGTGCCTGCTGGTTTATTAAACTAGCCATCATCTGGATTTGTTGTTTCATGAGGGTTAGTTCTGCCTTCATTGTGATGTTGTCTGCCTCCATGTTTGGCATTTTTTCGGTATCAGAGTCGCTGGATGTTTCTTCTGTAAGTTTTGTTAAGGGGTTAATTTTTCTCTTACCTCGTAGGTGTTTTATTTTCATCTGCTGCTTGATTTTTCTATTATTCACTGAATGATTTTATCGTCTCTTGGCTTGATTTCTCTATTATTTATTCACTGAATAATTTTATCGTCTCTTGGCTTGATTTCTCTATTATTTATTTTATCGTCCCCTTCGCTGGACGTTGTTCTTTGAAGAAGTCCTTGCACTGATTCCTTCCTGAACGCTGGGGTCTTCCTATGGATACCTTTTGGTTTTTTTTTGAACACTCCACAGTGTTGGTCCGCCACACTCATCGAATTTTTTCGTATCAAAAAACGATTGGCAGGATCGCCAGTTATGTTTTTCGTCCCAAGATTTGAGAAAAAAAAACAATTATTACTTTTCGTGGTGAGACTACGTCTTACCGTCTTTATTTTGAGTTTACTATGAACTAGTTTTGTACAAAGTCTTACAGCTATTTATATTAGGTTCTGAAAGTACTTATCTTATATTTGTTTTGTTCATCTATCAGTGATTTTCGAAATGTATTCCTTATCTGTTGGTATTGTGTTATCCTGAGACTGGATTGAATATTCTTATGGAAAACTGAGTCATGCATTATCTTTGAATATTCTTATGAGAGAGTGAGTCATGCATTATCTTTAGATTGGTTTGAATTGGTTTGAATGGAAAAGTGATTGTTAACATTGGTTTGAATGGGAAAGTGATTGTTAACATTGGTTTGAATGGGAAAGTGATTGGGGCGTTAACTCGTGCGTTAGTGTAAAAAAAAAATGAGACGTTGAACGCCGACTTTGCATAAGTGAAGTGCTGCCGTTGTATAGTCGCTGGGGATGAAAAATGGATCCACTATGATAACCCAAAGAAAAGAAAATCATGGGAAACACCTGGCCATGCTCCAACATCGACAAAAAAAACCGAATATTCATCGGAAAAAAACTCATGTTATGTATTTGATGGGAGCAGATTGGTGTTGAAACCGACCGAAAACAACCACTGGAGTTCCCTACCGAACACAATTAATGAGATTGGGCCGAGCACTCAAGGAAAAATGCTCCCATTACTACTCCAGACATGACAAAATTATTCTTCTCCATGATAATGCACGTCCGCATGTTGTGGTGCCGGTGAAAAACTATTTGGAAATACTCCATTGGGAATTTACCAGACTTTGCTCCCGATAAATGGAAATTATGATGAATAAGAAAGTACCTTCCACGTAAGAAATATGAAAACCCATTCTCAATAACCTATTGTGCACAGGTTTAATGGTTCATTAATGACATTTTGCCTTTATTCGTTGTTTAGACAGGACGACACAATAGTGGGGGTATTCTAACGCCCTACCACCGGACAGTGCAACAGGCATAAAAAACAGTTTGGGGAGCTTTCCAAAACGAAGTCGTTCCAAAAAAAAAAAAAAAAAAAAAAAACAAGCGGGGTGGGGGTGGTGGTTTGATTTTATTGCTTTGAAGAACAAAACCAACCCCTTGAATTACTTGACTTACCACGATTACTATAATATTAAAAACAACAAAAACACCCTTTGTACCATAAAAAAACCAATGAGAAAAGATGATACTCTGCATCAAAACAGTAATTAATTGGCCATACTGTGAAAAGGCCAGCGTCACAAATCGTTACCTTCACGCATCGAGGCTTAAAGTTACGCGAAGCATAACCGGGCACACGCAACAGCACACATCTTGTTCACTACGTGCGACGGCTTCCTTATGCAGCTGTTGGTGATGTCGTGAAACACCTTAATGATGAAGACACCGCCGGCGATACAGCAATTAAAATGTAAATGGCCCGAAAATTGATTCCTGCTGAAGACGCCTGTTTGTGCGTTTTATATTTCTGAAGCATGTGTACAACATCGTCTTCATACAAATAATAAGAGCCGAAGCAGAACAGCGGCAACAAAACAAGCCAAAAAGTGTGAGGCCAAAATGAGCACAGTAACATAGGGACGAGGTAGCTAAAAGAAGTATTCATCTGGTAACTTTGGAAATGCTAAGAATGTGAGATACGGTGCCGGTTGTGCATATAGTTTGGCAAAAATAGAGAACGACCTTACTGCTTAACTAAATTTGGTGTAACAAACGACATGTACAGATGCAAAATGCAGTATAGTTTAATAGCGACGCCTGGACACCAAGGTACTATATTGTTTTGTTTGCCTTATACAATAGAGTTTACTACTAGAACTATGGTAACGAAAAGTTCAGTGGGGCCAGCAATTCTGAGCAATACTGTCGTTTTAGATCTTAGTACAAATACAGCTCAAAATTAACTCCAAGGTAACCATAGAGGTTTCAGGGACACAAGTACTGTGTCACTTTTAAAATGTCTGTAACTTCGGGATTCGAATATTTAAAGATAATTAATATTAGGTCTCGAGTAGTTTTCGAATGGCAATCTTCTAAATAACAGCGAACATTTCATAAGAGACTTGGGTTGGCAATCGAGCGGCCAACACCTAGTTTAAGCTCCGACGACCAGAGGGATGGCGTCGGGGATGTTTTGTAAGCACTACTTCGGACCAAAATCTTTGCTGTTAGCAATTGTCCACCAGCAACGGTATCGTGGTGGTGGGTCAAAGAAATGGCGTCAGGAACACTGCTCTGCTCTCTTGGCATGCAACGATGATGGATACCGATGACTGAAACACTTAAACACTTGATGTTAATGGTATTTAATTGAAATCATTACCTGCGCGCCATGGAAATGATTTCAGCAGGTCCCCAAGACTAATTCAGTTGAACACAATAAAAAATCTAATTTTCAATTGTATTTAAATATTTGGTTTATTTAAATTGATTATTTAGGTATTAATCGATTAATTGTTGTTGACCGTGGTCGTCAAAAGTTAAACAGCAAGAGAGAGCATTAAACGAAAATGCTTGACAGATAGATTTAATTTTGTCTGTCAGCTGATTGCTGACAGTTGTTGTTCGTTTGATTGTTGATGGTTGCATTCAATTGCGAATTCGCTGGTTGCATCCAATGCGAATCCGCAACATCCCGCCCGCCTTCGCCAATCATTGGCGAATCATCTGGCCCCAGGGGATGGTCGTCCGGAGCTTGCTCCAGTGGAAAGATGCTGATTGGTCCCTTTCGTCGGTGGAGGCCGCTATCTTTCGTGTTCACGGAACTGGCCATGTGATCTGGGTTGGAGTTGTAAGGTCGCAACCCACGATCAGTGACCACGTGCTGACTGGTGATTGGTCTCACTACATCGAGACAAGGGGTGGTGACGAGTGCTGCGTCCATTGGGCCCGTCCGAAGTTAGCGGCCGGCGGGATGCGGCCGTTGTCGTGTGAGGTTGGGTGCATGTGCCTCGTTCGTGGCGCCCGGAGTCGACGTCGACGATGTCTCCTCTTGGTCCTCTGATGGGATCTGTAATCAGCAGTCGTATCGTCGACCAGTTCCTCTGGGTCGGAGTTGTAAATTCGCAACCCACGAGGAATGACCATGTGGTGGCTGGTAACAGGACTGGTCACTTGTAAGCTGGATGCTGTGGTGGGTGCTGCTCCTATTCGCACATGCAGCAAGGTATGATGTCTCCGCTTGCATAGCCGGCACACCCTGTTGGAGAGGCAGTCGCGTACGAGGTGGCGACCCAAGCAGTTGAGGCAGAGTTTCTTCCTGTGTGCGCCATACTTCCGTTGGACAGGTTTGAGGGATCAAAAACCCTCGCACACGTAGATGTGGTTTTGTGCCTCACAGAACGTCCATGGCGCCTGTTGGTGCTCACTCCCTGGCATGGGATGCGGTTGCTTCCTGGGTGCTGGGAATCGCCGCCCACCAAGCGGGGCATTGCGCTCTTGGTGCGTTTTGCATACGCTATTTGCGGTCAGTGCGCATTGTTCAAGGTGGACCAATTCCTCTGGGTCGGAGTTGTAAATTCGCAACCCACGAGGAACGGCCATGTGATGTTGTGCCTCACAGCACGTGCGCGGCATCGGTTTTCGTTGGGGCTTTGGCGTTGGTCCGAGCATCGGGACATGGGCCGAGTGGATCTTTGGGCAGGCGGCACTCCAGTCGGCGGTCTGCTGGGCCATACTTGGGGAGACTGGATCAAGCGTGAACTGGGCCTCGAGCAGTCTCGTTGGTTTGGCATTACTGCATTGGTCGGCGAGTTTCTCTGCAGCATGCTTCTTTCCTTCTTGCGGTGCATCGGATTTCTTGGGATCTTTCTTCGCTGGTGCTGGTGCACTGGTAGCTGCTGGCGCCTTCTTGCTGAAATCAGCCTTATTTGGTGGTGTTGCTTTAGCGGTAAGAGATGTGTGTTTCGGGGGCATCATTCGGAATGGTAATCTGGGTGGATGGCCAGGTGGCATACACATGCCAGGTGGTGATGGAGTTCCCGGCCACCAAGGTGGTTGCGACATCAATGGCGGTAAACAACTTTGTGGTTGATAAACGCTGTCCGCCGCAATCTTGTAAGCGGTCGGACGGCCGGCGATCAGCGCGAGACTTGCCTCAGCAAGCTCCGTGGCCTCGTCAAGGTATGTCTCCTCGGCCTGGTCGAGGAATCTCTCTTCAAAATAGCGTTGGATGACGGTCGTCCATGAAGTTACCAGACGTATGAGTTGTTCATGCCGCTTCCGAATCTCATCCCAGTTCAGCTGAAGGTTGAACAACAACTTTACCGAGAAAAGAACAGTATGGTTCGACGAGAAAGTCAACTGGGAAGGTCAGAACGACTTTTGTGTGAGGTTAAATTTTTCGTTATTTTTCCCTAATACGATGTTGACTCTATAGTGGACATGTGGGGGTTCTCTATATCGCGCTGGGAACCAACCCACAATTCTAACCACAATTTTACCCACAACTCTAACCGCTAGTCACCCACAATTCCTGCACACAATTCCACCCGACTCCTTACGCTTACCTGCAGTGAACGTGCACACAGGGAGTTCAGCCCTTTCCTTCGGCATCGATACCATGTAAACATCGTTATGCGTGTATTCCATCTCCTTGTGGCACAAGTTTCGCTGATGGCGAGCAGCCTGTTTTACGCAGCTGCAGGCACATCATAATGATGCCCTCTTGTCTTGTTGCCTTTTTCTCATTTTCGTTTGCCCACGACCTGGCAACACGAGCAACCACGCATCCTCGCCGTGATCAACTCAGAGAGATCCTCTCTGATTGGTCACCGCAAGAGAAATTTCCCGTTTCTCGCGAGTACAGAAACTCACCCTTAGCGGACGACTGACTCTGCACGAGTCATTTTTATAACGAGCCGCGTTTCATCCTCTGACCAGCACACATGGGCCTTTACCGAAGCTCGATAATTGTCTAACATTTAAGTTTAAAAAGGAAGAGTTAATAAATAAAAAAACCATCTATCAGAATAAGAACAATTCACAGAGTTTTATTTGCTTCTGGTCTGTACGGCTCGCAGAGTTACAAGTGCAAACATAGTGGGGCTTTTAGTGAACTCGTGTACCTGCCGGCACACAACTAAAAGAAAATAACTCATCCACCACCACTCTTCAATCAACAACACATATACATCTACACATCCATACATACCCCCACAGACAAATTAACAGACACCATTCTATTTGGCATGCGAACCTTTATTCCACACAGGGTAAAGAGTATCAAGATGATACCCAAGAGAAATATGAGGTTCGATTCCAAGTGCAAAGAAGCCGTTAAGGCTAATGAGTTGAGCTTTCGGTTGTATACAGGTGTATGCATACGTTTTTTCCGATTTAACTAAGAGATGGCGTCAGCGAAAAGTACGCAGCGTATTAATTTGACACATACGTCATTTTTTTCGTCTGAATGATTCAACTAGAAATACACACAAAATGAGTCCGCCAAAAACTGGCGTCTTTGTTTTATCGTTCGTCGAGTGGTCATGTCGAGTTTTGTCCCTGAAAGAGAACATTTGCGGCACCCATTGCTTTTCTTATTTAATCAAAATAAGAAGGCTGTTGAAAGTCATCGTTTGCTGGTAGAAACATATGGTGAACACGCTCCATCAAATAGAACATGTGAGACATTGTTTCGAGAATTTAAAAGTGGTGATTTCAATGTGAAAGACAGTGAGCGCTCTGGTAAACCACAAAAACGCGAAGACGAGCAATCGCAAGAGTTATAGGATGATGACCCAACTCAAACTCAACGGCAATTAGCAGAAGCATTACACGTGTCACATTCAACTAGAAATACACACAAAATGAGTCCGCCAAAAACTGGCGTCTTTGTTTTATCGTTCGTCGAGTGGTCATGTCGAGTTTTGTCCCTGAAAGAGAACATTTGCGGCACCCATTGCTTTTCTTATTTAATCAAAATAAGAAGGCTGTTGAAAGTCATCGTTTGCTGGTAGAAACATATGGTGAACACGCTCCATCAAATAGAACATGTGAGACATTGTTTCGAGAATTTAAAAGTGGTGATTTCAATGTGAAAGACAGTGAGCGCTCTGGTAAACCACAAAAACGCGAAGACGAGCAATCGCAAGAGTTATAGGATGATGACCCAACTCAAACTCAACGGCAATTAGCAGAAGCATTACACGTGTCACAAGAAACAATCAACAGTTGTTTACGAGCAATGAGGAAGATTAATACCAGGTGTATGCATACGTTTTTTCCGGTTTACCTAAGAGATGGCGCCAGCAAAAAGTACCCAGTCTTGAAATCGCTTGGATGGGACATCCTTTTGCATCCGCCGCACTACCCAGACATGGCGCCATCTGACTATCACCTCTTCGCATCAATGGATCATCCGCTCGCAGAGCAGCGCTTCAGCAATTCCGAGAAAGGTGGAGAATGGCTCGACGAATGGTTTGCCGCGAAAGACAAGCAGTTTTTCTGACATGCTATTCATAAATTACCTGAAAGATGGGCGAAATGTGCAGAACCAGATGTCCAATATTTTAAATTAAGAAATTTACGGTTTTTTTTCCCAAAGAAACCGGAAAAAACGTATGCATACACCTAGTTAATCAAACAATATCGAGGAAAATAAACACAGCATGTTAAAAAAAATCCGTTATTACATAATTACAAGACGAATGCTACACGTCAAAATGCTGAGTACTAAAGACCAGTTAACCTCGCAAAAAAAGTGTCTCCTACTGTTTATGTTATCTAAGGTGATGGAAAATGTCATCAATGTCGACTTAATTAAGTTCTTGGAGTGCAACGGACATCTGAATGATCGCCAATACGGATTCCATGGCAGGCTGCCACGGGAGACCTTTTGGCCCTTATAACCGATATATGGAGATCTCCGATTGAGGAGCATGATGAATTAAGAGCGGTCGCATTGGATATCTCCAAGGCTTTTGACCACCATTGAAAGCAGACAACCGCGTGAATTCTCGAATAAGCTACCCTTGTCGTGTATTCCGATATCATAAATGAATCAAGTACCCCTTGCCAAGTTTAGAATTGCCGTCAAACGGACAACCCAGTGTTAACAAATAGAACACATTAAATAAAAGTTATTTTAATATCTCAAGAAACAGTTTCGTGCACAATTATGTTCCCAGTGAATGTCTGTACTGAGTTTTAAAGATTAATATAAACACAAATTGCAATAAACATAAAGTACAATAAATCAATAAAACAACAAAAACGAAAGCTAAAAGTGACAAATCAGTATCTCGCAGTGCATTAATAATCAAAAAGAAGTGCATAGAAAAACAGTTGAGTGAGGCGCAAAAACAATAAAAAGATAACACTTCGGTCGCAAACGGGAAAATTAAAACAAATAATATATTGCTTGTTAAGAAAGCAATTTTTAAATCATCGTTTGGCGCGAGTGCAAGCTTACTGACTCTTAGCCGACGGTAGGCGAGTTCAACTCAGCCTGCGGGAGAAATCAAGTTGCCGTGGTTCAAAAGGTCGCCTTTGTTTTTTTTTAATGAAAATAAACTGGAAAGAACCAGAATGAACACGGAGGACGATAAAAACACGACAACGCACAAACGAAAAGGCGCCCCGAAAAACTCCATTGTGACGCGAAGCAAAACCGCGAAATTGACGATGGATAAAGGAGATCAACAATTGGCGGACGACAGTGAGCTCCCCTTCCCCTCCAATTTTAACATATATGGGGCAAATAATTCATTCGCTTCTCTTGCATCCTCAGAGTCTGAGGATGAAGAGGAAGGGGTAAGTGAATTGGAGGCGAAACTGGCGATGGCAAGAGCCCGATTACAAGAGAGACGCCGAAAGAAAAAAATAGCGGCGCTCGAACAAGAACAAAACCCGCAACAACTACATAAGCTAAAGCCAAAAGTCGGCCAACAGCAACAATTTCACCATCAACAGCAACATCAACTTCAACAGCAGCAGCATCAACAGCAACATCAACAGCAACTACCAACACAAAAGCGATCAACGAACCAGCAAGCAACACAGCGGCAGCAAAACAACAATATCAGCGGAAAAATAAAGATGCCACCAATCAACACCATAGATGTTGACTGTAAGGAATTGGTAAGTCTTTGTAAGCTAGCCATAGGTAACAATTTTGCAGTTAAAAGACTGACGGGTAACAGGCACGCCATTCAAACATATACGGTGGCAGACCACGACAAAATTAAAGAGGTCTTAAAAAGAGCCACCGCGGAATTTTACTCGTTCACGCCGAAACAAACGAAGAGCGTAACGGTTCTATTAAAGGGTGTCGACCCTGAAACGGAACGGGAGGCTCTGCTCGAAATGCTTCAAAACCTGAAGCACGAAGATCTCGAGTTTACCGCGGTAAAACCATTCACCACACCCAAGGCAAGAAGGGAAAACCGCAAGCTACCCTTCTTTTTGGTGCAATTAACACCCAGCAGTAGAATTGGTGGTCTAAGAAAAATTACAGTCTTGGATCATCAAATGGTCACATGGGACAAATTAAAAAAAGGCAGAGACATCCTGCAATGTGTCTGTTGCCAAAGGGTTGGTCAAGCGGCGGCAAACTGTGAAATGCAGCGCCGTTGCGTAAAATGCGGAAAGGACCATAAGGCAGAAGAATGCCCTCTGGGAAAAGAAAGGGTAGAAGACAAAGCCCTTCTAAAGTGCGCAGTGTGTCGGAATGAGGGACACCCCGCTAACTATCGAGGATGTCCTAAATTCCGAGAAATAATGGCAAGAAGTGTGACACGGCAAAAAAACACAGAGCCAGCTCGTACTACAACAATGCCCGTAACATCGCAGCGGTCGTACGCACAAGTTGCTTCGGGTGGGAGAACACCAAATCAGGCTACATCACAGGTAGCCACAAATACTCCCACACGGACTGAAACATCACCGCAAGCAGACGTGTTCGCAATCCTGCTCAATCTGCAGAGACAGATGACACAGCTACAAAGCCAAATAAACGAGATCTACTCGCATTTGCCCAGTCTAAATAACAAGTCGATATAAACCCTCTAACCACAACATCAATAAAAGCTACGAAATATCCATCGTTCCCCAGAGGTAGATCGTTCTTAGATATCTTGCTAATCGACTCACGACTGAGATTACTTAACACCAACAGACGAAACACAAACTGTTTACGCACAATTGAATACGACAGCGACCACTGTGCATTCACGGCAGTAATAGAGCTTCCGAACGAGCTCGCAGATCTGGAGGAATTCGTGATTCCGCAACCCTATAACTACAGGGCAATGCGAAGGCCGCGGTTCACCAGATCATTAACAAGAGAACTTTGTTCGAATGACTTTAATCTGCCAGTAAACAGAAACCTGACAAATGACGAAATCGACAAATACATTCAACAAATGGACGAAACCGTAAAACGAACAATGGACAAAACAATTCCCAAAACAACAGTTACAGATCACATTAACATGTACAGAAACGCAACAATAAACGCACTCCACAAAAAAAAGAGCAGACTGCTATCGAAATTAAAACAATTACACAGACAGTTTACAGACAGACAAAACCAGGAGATAATATCACTGAAATCTCAATTGAAAAACCTCCAACAATTACTTAAAGCTAATTATAGATTAGCAACAAATTTGTATTGGAACAACAGAATTCGAGCTATAAAAACTAATAACCCTAATATGTTCCCACAAATAAATAAAATATTCAGGAGAAATAATCAAAACGGGATTCAGTGTCTCCAAATTCCACGTACTGAGGTAAACAAGCAGCTGCTAACCAACATTGGCATAGATACAGAGAACGCTATCTTCAATAGTGAGCTCTTCGTGATCGAAGATCCTTTGGAGAAGGCGAACGCTGTGGGAGCTGTCTTTCAGGAAATGTACAAGGTGAATGAAAGCATTCACCGAAACCATGACCTGGAGGACAGAATTCGACTGAATCACCTGCACCTCCGGAATGAAATTTCACTTTGGCAATCGGGGAATCCGGGTTTTACGGAATTCAGTGACGATAATCTGTCAATTGACATTAATGCCAATGGTGGAGCTAATAGCCTTTTAATCACACGGGAAGGAATCCAGAGTATCTTCGACTCATTAAGAAGCAAAAAGTCGGTGGGAATAGATGGAGTACCTAACATCGTACTCAAGAACCTGCCCTCAAAGGCAATAGATATATACACGGTCCTGTTTAACAACGCGTTGAATAATGCATATTATCCCGCGCGTTGGAAAACGGCTATCATTCATCCCATCCCAAAAAAGGGGCAAAGACTGTACAAATCCAATGAACATGCGTTCGATAAGTTTACTCCCAAACATCAGTAAAGTATTTGAAAAGACTATTAACAAAGCTCTGCTTAAATGGGTAGACGACAACAACATTATTTCAAATAATCAGTTTGGCTTTAAGACGGGTCATGAAACCACACATGCCGCAGCTAAACTGGCCTCCGACATACAATGGAATAAATGTAGGAACCAATGCACAGTGGCCTGTCTGATCGTCTTGGAAACAGCCTTTGATACCGTCTGGATCGAAGGGTTATATTTCAAACTGGTCAGACATGGCATACATAAGCCTTAACTATATGTACTTTACGATATGTCAAAGGACAGGAGG
Organism: Microdon myrmicae; assembly: GCA_963931805.1. Taxonomy (NCBI): domain Eukaryota; kingdom Metazoa; phylum Arthropoda; class Insecta; order Diptera; family Syrphidae; genus Microdon; species Microdon myrmicae. The sequence goes on from OZ007497.1 coordinate 218,597,114, forward strand.
TTCGTGGTCAAAAGTGGTAATGTGACCTCTAATAAAACGTATAATATCAAGAATGGCTTGCAACAGGGTGCGGTACTCTCTCCGATTCTTTTTAACATTTACATTAGCGACTTATTAGATGCACTCCCGCAGGCTATTGCGTACGCAGATGATCTCATAATTTACAGAACAGCTCCGAAAGTTGAGATCATAAATAGTTTAATACAGCGAGATTTCAACAACGTGCAGCGCCATTGCGACAACTGGAAACTTAAGATCAACTTCCAGAAATGTGAAGCCATCCTATTTAGAACTCCATTATATAAAGCCACGAACGACACAAGGAAAAACTGGCGAAAGCTAGTTATCGTGGGACCGCATGGAGATAAACTGGAAACCAAGAGTTTAGTTAAATACCTGGGCATCTGGCTAGGTCAATATCTGTATTTCAACAGACATGTACAGGCTGCTCTGATCAAGGCTAGAAAAACGTTTGCTATGACAAGGTGGCTATTTCACAGTAGCCAACTTGACAGCAGGGTAAAAGTCATATGCTACATGACGCTAATCAGGCCAATGCTCATATATGGCTGTCCAGTATGGTTTAACATAGGTCCAAATTTGATGGAAAAGATTCGGGTGTTCGAAAGGAAGTGTCTGAGAACCTGTCTCAGATTATATCGAACACCGGAATCGGAATACAAAAAGTACTACTCAAATGAGACTTTATATAATGAAGCCTGCATAAATAGGGCGGATAATTTTATGATTAAATTAATCAGAGGACATATTTCGAGAGCAATAAGCTCGTCCAATGACCTAATTTTCGGGGCTTATTATCCAAATACCCTGTACTATGAGAACGTGCGTCGCAACGGTTTTGTTCCACCAGAGGCGTTTCTTGATTTGGACATGAAAGGGCTTATACAGAATAGATACGGAATTCCGCTGATCTATCATGTAAGTAGATCATCCGTAGACGGGCGATTGTGCTACGACCGGGAAGTAACGCGCACCGAAGAAGAGCTCCTGCGCTTCAGTAGGGCTATCTCCCACAGAGACCGGGACGATAGTATTGGGCAGCGTCAACAGTTCTGGTGGTTGAATGGCATATAAAGACCTGGATACCAAAGTCGGTATAGAATCACACTATCATCAGCTATCTTACATAGACTTAGCTTTTCTAGAATTAGGGTAGTATAAGATTTAAGTTAAGATAAGCTAAGTGATTTTACATAAAATAATAAAAAAAAAAAAAAAAAAAAACAAAGTAGGTAAGTTAAGTAAGTTAAATTTTAAGAAAAAAAAAAAAAAAAAAAAAAAAAACACAAAAAATTGACAAAGTTTTTCAAATTCTTCTTTGTCTTTCAAATAATTATAAGTATTGCCACAAAGTTCTGTCGCCGAAAGGCAAATTATACAAATATTAAGTAATGTTTAGCTTAGAGCGTCTGCGAAGGACCAGTAAGTTATTATATAAGCTATTTAAGCTAGAATTTAAGCATTTTTTGTCTAGCCTTTAATTTAGAAACTAAGAATATAGAAAGAAAATAAAAAAATGTTTAAAAATAAAATGAAAATGAGGCTTTTGACCACGTCTGGCACAGGGAATTGCTGAGCAAACTTCATTCATATGGACTTTTTCCAGTAGCTTTGCGACTGGACTGAGAGCTTCCTCGAAAATCGTTCGATCCGTGTTGTTGTGTGGGGGTGGAAGTATTGCACCTGACACGGGCACGGATTCACTTTTTTCCCCACTGCTCTCATCGATTGTTCCGTCTTAAATTGATTGTTTTTTTTTTTAATTTTGTTTTCTGTTTTTTCTTCTTATTTTGTTTCTATTACATGGGATCCTTTGGTTGGATCATCCCACCAGTCTTCGAGAATCTCGTCTTCACCTCGTCATCATCATTATCTGGGAGTCCTCATCATCTTGATCATCATCATCGGGATCCCGTTATCTGGGCATCCTACCGCTGCCACCAGTGTTGACGTCCGGCGCCGTGCTTCCTCTTTATATCGAGGGAATAGCGGGGACCTTTTATTATTTCTTTATTTAATATTATATTTTAGAATATGGATTATTCTAATTTAAACTCTTTTTATTTAAGTAGTTTAGTCACGATGAGAAATGTTTATTTCTTTTTGTTTATTTGTTTTCTTCTTAATCTTATCTTAATCAATCTCAACTACTTCTCTCTCACTGTGTATTACACAAACTCAAAACTCAAACTAAAACTCAAAGTGAAACTACTTGAACTGCTTCTCAACTCGAACTACTCAATCAGAACTAACATCTCAACTGTTCAAACTTAACTCTTACTTCTCAACTGTTCCTTGATTACTCAACTCAACTCAACTGATTTTACAAATGAATTTTTTCTCTACTTATAGAACATTGTGTTCTAATTTACTGGAAATTATAACATGAACAAAACAACTTTTAACAAAGTCTCTGTGACTTTTAACTTGAATAAAATTTGGACGAAAATCAAAGTTACTATGTTTTGAATGAATAAAAAGGTGCAGGTTATTAAATGTGCTGTAACTGGCAATATTGTGAATGTTTATGAATGGTATGTATTAAGTGAGAATGTAATATATGTTAAGGGAAGTTTTTAGGGATGTCTAAGGAGATTCAATGTTAAATTTAATAAAGGGTAGTATTCTGGAATACAACAAACGACTGATCCCAATTAGGGATGAAATTTAGAATTTGGGTTTTGCACGGCTATTAGCCAATCATCATCACGCTCTCTCATGAATCTTTAAGTTTTATGTCTCAGCGAGGTGGATAAACACTTGCGCGCTCAATCGACAGTCGCTGGGCATGCGAAGGAAGAAAAGAACAAAAGAGAGCGCAATAACTTCGGGGTTGACTTAGCTTGTGTGCTTGTACCAATGCAGACTCTGAGGATGACCTACTGACCTAGTGCGGTGACTGTGGTGATCTCAGACTGCAATGAACCCTGGGAAGAAAAAAATGTGAAGGAGAGGAAAATGTTTTGTAGCTATTGACCTGTAAAAAGAGATCATTGATCCCCAGCGAATGGAGTGTCTGGGAAAGTGAATTGGACGCCGAATCGGCTAGGGAAATATTACCGTGGGAAATACGCTAAGGAATTCGGTAATTACCCAAGCCATTGGATGATGATGGGCTAGCAAAATGGAGTTGCCGTATGGCAAAAAGGAGCTGACTTCAATTCTGCATTATCTGCATAGAATAATGATTTCAGCTATGCTTTCTTTTACATGTAAAATAGCTGAACGGTGGGATAGGGGATAAAGTGACGCGCTGTAGGCGGTCGAAATTAAGTTGGAATTGTGGTTTGGTTCTCCATGTAGTATAGAGAACCCCCACAGTTGTAGGCGGCGAATTTTCGTTCAACTGTCAACCATCTAGATTGGATTTAAGATCAATTAACAGTTAGATCCGATGAAAACAGATTGCGGCATAACAATATGAAATATTGAAATATACGAGGGCAGGTCAATAAGCCTTTACAAAATGAGAACGATATTCACTTATTTTCTCATTTAGCTGACCTAATAATGACCCATAATACTGTCCAGGTATCTTCTGTCCCTTTTCCAAATAGTCAATGAAGATAATATCACGGGCGTTTCAAAACACCGCACCCATAACGTTTCCAGATGATTTCACTGTCTTTCTCTTCTTTGGTGCTCGTTCGACTGTAACAATACATTGTTTTGACTGTTCTTTCTTCTCTGCAGCGTAAGGGTGTGTCCATGTTTCATTTATAGTTACTATTCTGCACAGAAACTCATCTAGATTGCGATGCATGCACACCAAAATTTCTCAGCTGAGAGCAAATGCGGCACCCATCTCGTAGATATTTTTTCATACCCAATTTATCATGCAAAATTAAAACATGAAAGAAATTGAAATTTGACAGAGACCTAGTGGAAAATGATACTTATTAAAAACAGTTAATTATCGATGCTACGAACGCCAGCGTAGGCGATTCTAAGGACTTATTGACCTACCCTCTTATGCAGTTGCGATGATTTGATTCGTCAATTATGTATTAAGAGACCTCTTAACTTTTTAAGGCTAAAAAACGCAAAAGCAATTTGCACGAAATGTCTTCTCAATAACACCGCCCTACACAAGTTTTATGACATACACACCTGCTGTTAAGGTAAAATCTGACGTAAGCAGCTTCGGGCACCACCTTCTAGATTCGGAATTATAAGTTACCTTATAAGTTACCATACCTCGCAATATCTGACAACATAATCTAACTGCTTATCCGATTCGTATAAAACACAAAAACTGCTATCAGGCCATTTGCTGCCTGCCATTAAAGTAACCTATAAAACTTTAGAAGCAAATGATTCCATCAGCAAGGTTCAGCGGTCGGAAGGGGGTGCGTGTGGTATTTGATTAGAAGCCACATTACAAAACCAGTTAACCAGACGGTCCAACTCGTTTTCTCAATCGCGATAAGTCCACCGATTTGACTGTAGCATATGAAACTTAACAACAACCCAAAATTGTATTCAGCGCCATTCTAAAAAAGAAAAAACCAAAGGTGACCAAATCTAATGCTCGACTTGAAAGCAAATCAACATTAAATGCCACCCGATCCCGAACCAACTTTTATTGGCTCATTTACACGTCATTAACAATGAAATTAGTTTCTAATTAAAATGTTTACCCGCCGTACAATTATAAGACAAGTTTTGGACTATAAACTAACTTAGCTAACAAATCGAGAGAGAGAAAAAAACTGCACAGATAAAATTCCTAATTTAGATGCAAGTCATTTACCACAATCAAAGTAGAAGATCGCATTTAGGTGACAAAATTATCGCGGTATTCTATCGATTACGAAACCGCAAAGCCACCCATTCAGTCCCAGAGTTGCCAGGGGATATTTTGGAAATTTTGAAGGAAACGGGTGAAGATTTTTGGTTGTTTAGTTGGTAAACCTGCGCTCACTGTTTGGCATTGGTAATATAACTATCAGGAGTTCGGGGAAAAGGAAGACGTAAATTGACGCCAGGAAAATATATTATGTAATTTGGTTTTTTGGGGAACGTAGTTGGGCAGAAACTTTCGTTTGATTTTTCAACTGCTACGGTTTTTTTTAAATATTTTTAATTGGTAGTTGATTAATAACAGTTATTTACAGAAGTCTGTGTATGCATTTGATTTTTCTATTATAGTCGCCGCAAAAAAGGAATTTTTTGATACTCTTAAATGTCAATGCACATGACTGGTACTTAAGGGATAAGATTGGGAACCGTGATTTTGAATGCTTATACGTCGGTATAGTTTCGTCGGCTGTGTTTGGAGAATGTTTGGACAGGTCGAATGTACTCAAATGCAGTTAGTTACCTAACGCGATAATAAATACAGATAAGAGATTTGCAGAGGACATTGGGGATATGTTCTAAATACGGAATGGGGAGACGGTTGGGAACCCAATTGGTTTAACGTTCGTTTTCGCATCCTATGGAGAGTGTGTAGCGTTGTTTTAGATGCATCTGACCAAATATGGTAATTCAATTGAAGCTTAGGATGAAATTGCGACAAGATTGGATGAGGTGAAGCATTTCTTGCGTGTCTTAAAAAAACCTTCGCATTGACCGTACGTTTAGCAGCTTTAATCATATTATTGACCAAGAATTGGTGGTTCCTGGGCTTCGACAGTATGTCTACATTCGTCTTTGACGACGAAGGGAATGCGGATTCTTAGGGTACACTAAGAATAATTTGACGGGAGGCCGATTTCACACCAAGAAATTCTTGGATTGGGCAACCAGGAAGATGGTCTCTCCGATTCATTGAGTTATCGGCCGCTTCATAGGAATTCAGTTTCCCATCTCGATTCTCATTTCCTTATCTGTATCTTGTTCGAAGAATCGGGCGTATCGCCACTCATTTCTCGATGCTTTCATGGGATTTGTTTGCGTTACCCATCTGGCTTACGACAACAAGAGATGTTGTGTGCTTCAGATGGGTAACAAAGGAACGCATTTCCCAGTCATAAACATCTAGCGTGGGATAGTAGTTACGATGTTAATGTTTGCAAGAATTGTTGGTCGGCAGGCGAATCGCTAGGCCTTTGGTTGCGCATGTGCGCTTGTCAGTTTGGGATCTTGCGAGGAATTTAGGGTGCTGATTGCTATTAGATACATGAGGAGATTATTCTGTTTGTTTTCAGAAAAATGCGTTTAATGGATGAATCGAATGGATACATTGGATGGATGCATTGAATTCCATATTAGGAAATTTTGAACGTTAAGTTCGATTGGTTTTTACTATTGAATTCAATGTTGGGGTATTTGGTATGTTACCTTTGTTTCAGGCGGAAGGAAGGACTTTGGGAAACGTGTCCGTGGGCACGTGTAATAGATATAGGTGAGTATGTTCCTTGGTAGAACGACGATATCTCAACCTATCGTGGATTGTGTGGTTCGTAGAACCACCACAAGGCTGTTACGGGTTATATTGACTGCGTAATGTACAGAAAGAAGATTCGTATTCTCTTTGTTACACACGAAACTTGCCTCTTTCTAGGTAAGCTAGTGTTTGATGACAAAACGCAAACATTTCAGCCGGCCACCAAATGCGCCTCTGTAAATAATTAATATCATCGAACTTCCATATATCAGCCTGCATCTGCCCCCTTCGTCCTGTTATCATATCTAGGATAAGCCGATATAAAACCGCCAACGAGACAGAACGTGCGCTTCTGCTTCGTGATCCGTACCATCGGATCAATTGTGCAATCCGTTTTGTAAATCTTAAATACACATAAGATACCCAATCGCGATATCGCTTCGCGCGAGAAGTCTTACTGTAGGATCCTAAACAAACAACGGGATATTCACACATGCGGGCGAGTGCAGTGCAAAGTTTTCTGTGCGGTCCTATGCAAATAAACGGATCTCCACACACGCGTCTTAGTGCTGTGAAAAGTGCGAGAATATACACGCGAGTGATGTGCGGTGCGGGAAAACCCTCTGCCATTTCCATCCCTTATGTCTGTTTTCCTTTTTTTCGCACCTTTGTTTGCCTTCTTCATGCATCGATATTCTCGATTGATTAATAGTCCTTGGAGAGTTTTTTGTGTCTGAGTGGCATAATGTTCACCAGGGAAGGGATGTGACCTGGATTTCGGCACGGATCGAGTGGGGCCCTTACTACATGGTCATAACACCTGTAGTTGTTGCTTTCGATTATCTCTTGCTGGTCGCGACTTGCAACCTTTCCCGAGGCGGTTTTGGGTTTCGTATGTAGGGCCATTTCTATGGAGTGGGAATTTCACGTTGATTTGTGTAACATTCGCACCTTAAGATGCAATTACTCTTATGTGTCTGCCCACGTTTCTAACCAGAAACCAACTATCCTTACACTTAGCGAAATCCGAGTAATTACTAATAAGATTAAGATAGTTCCGATTTTAATCTACCTGGATATAGCTTAGTGCCACTGTTCTTTCCATATCGTGGTATAGCCACATACATACGTAATGATAATGCTTATCAGCTTCTGCCACAATATGGGCTCTGCTCGATTCCAGAATTTAATTTCTCGTGGCTAAAACTTCACGTTCGTAAGCATATCATATATTACTGCTTTCATTACAGAAGCCCAAACTTGGATAGGAACGCATCCTTTAAGGAATTTGATGTTCGGTCTGATTCTATCGATAGGATCTTCACCCTATATGAGCACACTGAAATCATTATTGCAGGTGATTTTAATGTGCATAACTCTCAGTGGCTTCGTCACTCCGGACACACAACACCTGAAGGTCAATATGTCCAGCTCTTTGCTGATTCAAATAGTTTAACTCAACTCGTTAATGAGCCAACACGGGTACCAGACATAGATGGTCACTTCGCCAATCACTGAACCTGTTTCTCACCTCCCACCCAAACAAATACACAATCGAATTTTGTTCGCCCTTGGGCACTTCAGACCACTGTGTCGTGCCAGCTAAATTTAAATTTCCTCTAACCAACAGTAACGTTAATGAGAAAACTCCCAAAAAGGTTCTCCGAGAAAGTCAACTGGGAATGTCTGAACGACTTTTTTGTGAGGTTAACTTGGTCGTTATTTTTCCTCAATAACGATGTTGACTCTATAGCGGACAGATTGACAGACACGATTCTACTTGGCATACAGGCCTTTATTCCACACAGAGTAAAGAGTATCAAACCCAAGAGGAATATGTGTGTGCAGAGAATCCATTAAGGCTAAAAAGTTGAGCTTCCGATTGTATAAATCAAACAGTACTGAGGAAAATCGGGAAAGATTTAAGAGAGCTAGAATTGACTGCAATGCGTATATTCAACGCGCCAAGTTCTTGCATGACCAGAGAGTGAGACAAAAAATACTACACTCTCCCACAGTGGATGGGGTTCCTTACAACCAACAGCACCTCTTCGGTGGGCACGGGAGGTATTTCTCCTTCAGTGATGTTCTAATCCTCTTGCGCTCTCAACACCTCATCATATTGCGGGAAGAGGACAGCAACGATTCTGGCCATGTCACTTTTACTTTTTTGCATTTGACTACTGTTGTGTAGTCTTTTCATGACAAGCCTGTAAACGCTGCCCCACGGGTTGTTATTTAATTTATCCCTTAGGGAGCAGAACGCGTCATATTTCCTCTTGCGGATCACATTCCTCAACTCTTTTCGTGTCTTGACGAATTCCGCATGCAACTGTGGGTAGGTGTTACGTTTTCTTGCTTTTTCTTGAAAGCATCGTAACCTGTCGTACTCCGATCGCACATGGCGATTTCTTGGTTCCACCAATATATTGGTTTGATAGCCCCTGCTGTTTGCCTTTGTGTGCATAGAAGAATCGCATGTGTTAGTTAACCACATCATGACTTTTCCAGCCTGGCTCTTCGCGTCAGCCTCTGCGTCAAACTGTGCGATTTGGGCTTCCAGTATATAATCGAGCAGTTCCGCATCGAGGTCCTTCTATTTCCACCCATTTTTCTGGGCTTTCTTCACCAATTTGCCAGTGATGAATCCCCTGTGTGGTAATATTTCGTACATCACGGCTTAGTGGTCAATATGGGTGTAGGTGTCCAAAACTCGCCACTCCATACATCTTGCCAACATGGACCGGCCTCTCTCGTTTATGAAGGTGTCATCAACACCATCATCAAGTAACACCACATCTAAGACTGCGAAGGCTTCAAGTAGTACCTGTCCTCTACTGTTGCTCCTTGTGCTTCCCCATTCTACTGCCCAAGCGTTGAAATCTCCAGCAAATATAAGAGGGCTCTTATCTCTAGCTCCTTGTGTTACCCTGTCGAAAAAGCATTGGAATTCTTTTATTTCCCAGCTTGGCGGAGCGTAACAACAGTAGAAATGAATTCCTCTGATCTTAGCATAAGCAAACCCTTCCAGCCGCTGGACACTTCTGCACCCATGGAGGAATTTCCAGTTGTCCAGATGGCCTCTGTTCCGCTGCTGTCTTCCTCCCATGTAATAGTGTGGGGATAGATGGTCTGTGCGTCGGCACGGACGCTGATTCTCCCATCCACCCACTGACAATCCGCTGTTTGGACAAGATTCCGCCAAACCGTATCGTCACTTCGCTAAAAGGTCCGCCGATGAACGCAAAGAAAAAAGATAAACACACATGGTAGTCACCAGAAATAAAACGCACTGTCCACCAAAGGTGAGAAGAAAAGTAAATCACTGAATGATTTTTTAGTCGGCAAAATGTCTCTTTATTTAATTAGTTGATAGATATCTTTTGTAATTAATCAAACGTACACGTGTATTAGATGTCACCTGGAACCTTACGATTATATTAATTTAAGCCTTCTCATGGCCATTGTTCGAACGTTAACAATACACATACTATCTAAACACTTCGCACTATAATTCCGACTATTCAATTAACTGGGGAGGAAAAACGACTCGGTAAGCGTTCGCGTCTCCGCAGCGCTACGGAGACCGGGAGCGGCACGAACTGCGTGGTCGGCGGATGTAATTGAACTCGGCGATAAACGGCTCGTGCAGAGCCGAGTCGCTAATGGGGTGAGTTTCCCCGAGAGAGAAAGTGTACCTACCACTAGAGAGACGTAAAGTCTCTCTTTGTGGGACAGAAAACCAGATCTCGTAATGGAGATCATGGTAGTATGTGTGCATGGGTGATCGTGAAGATCATAATGTTCAACACACGCGCAAAGGCGATGGATAAACGAAGCAGACAGGCAGTAAGGACAAAGGAATCGTGAAGATCAAGCAAACAAACCGAATCTCCTTGGATGATAATTGGTTTTCTGTTTGCTCATGCCACTGCTGGCGAGAAGCAGATCCCGACATATGAGAAGACAAAGGGAGTGTTTGGGTCTTTGTCTAAGATGTGCATTGCGGGTAAATAAATAGGCGGCAATGCAATGTGGAAATGTGCTAATGGGTTTTAGCTAGATACCGGGAAATTGTGTTTATGGCATCGCTGGTAAGGGTAGGTATTGAATTCCTATTTGCATTTGCTTATGCTGTAGGATTTAATTGGTGCCAAGAGAATCGAGATGCGTATATTTGTTTTGGTCCCTTGGGTGTAGACCGCCAGCCAATGTGTATGTATGGTGATTTATGATACACTTGGTGAGGACGGGAAATAGGCGACGCAATGTTTATGGTCCCTGTGATGATGGTTACATTGTATGTAAACTAAATCATTTTGTTTTCAGGAATTCGTCTAGGGAAATTTGCGTGGCACCGAATTGGTTTTGGTATTTCATACAGGGAATATGTATGCGAAGAGATCCATGAAAGGTAAGGATTCTTTTACAGGGACTCTTAGATTACAAATTTGATCCATATGATGCGTGACGCATTTACATACATTAGCAAAAACCTATGCAGACTGGGATGAAATTATGGGGGTTTTTCAGGTAAGTGGGCCGTGGGGTTTGGCGGAACCGCCACAATAGTAACAGTGCCAGGCATACTGTACTATTCATTGATGAGTACCACGTCGGCACCATATTCCCTAACCGTTTGGGAAAAGAGATCTTGTGCCGGCTCCACAATGGTTTAGGTTAATTTGAATGCACTTAAACCTGTCCATTTTTATTGAGAAGATTGGACATCGCGTTTTTAAATGCACGGCATTTGTAACGCCCTGTTGAGTGGTGGTTACCGCTTTCGCATCCTGATTCGCAGAACATGCATTTGGGTTGCGCTTTAAAGCCCATTGCTCTGTGGGCTTTTTCATCGTATTTCAAACAGTTTTCCGAATGGTCTTCTTCGGAGTCGGGGGATTTCGCCACGCGACCGTATTCCCAACATCTGAAACATCGTGTGGGTACGATGTGTTCTCTATGTCTGAATCTAACCCATCTAACCCTTAGGAAACCTGTCGCCAGCAACATGGTATCCTCTTCTCTTGGTAAGCGGATCATGGCAGCCTGCGTGCCATCTGGTTTCCTTCTTAAACTCTTTACCGCTTCCTTTGGGATCGCTTTCAGCGCAGGGAACTCCATAGCGATCGCTGTCAGGATTTCCACCACACTGGTCACCTCATCTATATCACGACACTCAACCGTGATTTCCTGTGACGCTGTTTTGACATTAGCATCTTCCCTTGTTTTTTTTTTTTTTTTTTACATTTCTGTATTTATTGACCATAAATGATTTGTTACAATAAGTAATACAGATAACTTATAATTATCTTAGCTTTAATCGTTTACACATACTTGCTAGTACATTTTTCAAACATTATTATAAAGTTATATATTTCATGGGTGGACAAGATAGGAGTAGGTGGGGCTTCCTGGAAAAGGTCAGAAAACTAGGAATCTTCCCTTGTTGTACCTTTGTTTTCAGTGTCTCGGTGGTGGTACATCCACGTTTGATTTTTCGAACTGCCATTCCTTGATGCTTGATAACATTCTAGTGAATCAGAATTCTACGAGGTAGCACCTCTTTAGTGTTTTTCAGGCAACGTTTGAAGTTTTTTCTAGACCATATGGTTTTGACGTTAAGACAAATCTCAAATATGTTTTCGAATGTCACTCGTTTACAAATTAACAATTTGACGTATTTGAAAGTATAGTAAATTTCTGGAAATCGCAGATAGTTTTCATTCGGTCATGTAGATCAACAATCAGCGACTGTTTTGGTACATATAAATAATCAAAAAATGTCAGAAAGGCCGTTTTCGGTTTTTGAGTGACCAACTGCACAATGCGCAACATACTCGTGTGCAATTTGCTGTAACTTATCCGTGGATAAGAATTGGGCTAATCGAAGATATTTTCAGATTGAAATCGATATCCTTGAACATCATTTTCCGACAGTTTCGACCGTTTTTGAGCTCTTAAAAAATATATTGTACTGGGTGAGTTTATAGTAGATTCGATTGTTTGACCTACAAGCGTGGTGTTTTGGTTTGTACCACAAAAAAGGATAGGTGCCTCCAAAAAGTATTAATTAATCACCCTGCATCCTTGATATCTCCAACATCCTCGATGCGATGGGCAATTACTTGCCGGTTTCGAAAGAGCTCAGTGTCCTGGCAAGTAAAGTAGCAGGCCCGCATATAGAATATCCCATTCTAATTCAATTGGAATAGCACCACTACTGGTGTCCGTTAGCACATTTGTAAGCCGGTTGTGTTCCGCCGGATACTATCAGAGGATTCTTGCAGAGTGCTCATCCTCCTCGCGAGATGGTAATGGTTGCGAAGGCATGCATGCATCCACCAGCAGTGAGATAAAGTGATTTTCCCTATAATTTCGTTTGTTTCGATTCACCTTCTCGTTGGTGGCTGTATCTCGATACCTTCTTTTTTATATGACTTGCTGTTTTTTTTTTTTGTTTTTCTTTTTTTTTTTTTGTTGATTTCTGTTTGCAACTTTGCTGTTTGCTGCTCCATCATCTCATCCTGGCCAAAGAGATAACACATGGCATAGTCATTCTACCCTGCGTGCTCCATCCACCATCGCGCGCGCAATACACAGTGTATGTCGCTTATCAGACACTTGCCTCCCATTCCTCTTCGGTTCCCCTCTTGGGCAGGATGCACACATATGCTGAACATATATGCAAAAGGAGTTAGGGACGAGGGTGTGAGGAATGATACTGGAACCATACATAAGAAACAGCCACAAGTCGAAATATTTGGTTTTCGTTATGATAGGCGGAATGGAACATTTATCTCTGCGCTGCACTCAGCTAATCTTCGAAAATTATCTCTTTGTCTGGCAAGTGCTAGTGATGTGTGCTGGTATTGAGGTTTGGTGCCTGGTAATGGTGATCTTGTGATTACAGTTAAAATATGCTATTGCTGCCGTTGCGGCTATTTATGCCACGAATAGCCAGCCCTCTGTGTATACCCGAATGTATCCACCTCGATTCGGCTGTCCTTCGGTGATGAGTAACGTGTAACATTGTCGCCAGGTAGCGCAATCGTAATGGCCTTTTTCCGGTACACAATAAATACCTTATTGTGGCCGCCTAGTTTATGGCCGGGCAATAGTTTGTTTAAAGGTTGCGCCGAAAATTGGACTAACATTCTTTAGTTATCTGTGATGAGACGATATTCATGCATTTGCGTCCGTTCTCGCAATGAGTCACTGATTTAGAATGATATTAAGGGTCATCAGTTGATGCAGTCTCCGTACGGCACCGAATGTCTGGCGTCTGTTTGGTATGATAAGAGGATATTGATAGGCTAATGGATGGCGTGCGATAACAGAGAAACCTCTGCCACTAATATTAAAAGCAGGCTTGGGAGTGTTGTTATTCCTTTCAAATTGATGATGAGAGGTTTTACGAGGTCTCCGGTGTGTGTCGGATTGAACATAAAAGAGTTTGGCAAGCGATTGGTTTATGTTGGATGGGAATGGTTATTCTCAAATTGACATTTATCTCAATTTCGTTTTTGATGGGAAGTTCGCGGGTCGGCCAAAATGTGTTTCCTTCAGATTTGCTTTAATTGCAAGGGTTGCATATCTTACCTATAGGGTGGTGCGAACATGGACAGTTTGCCAGTCTTTCGGGTGCTATCATATTCATTGTTCGTACCCAAAAATCGGTCTTCTTCGGATTTTTTATTCGATTCGAATTCCGTTGTATATTTTCGAAAATTAGGTTGCAACTCCAATTTTCACAACCCGCCTCCTTAGGTGTTCGTAATGGTTAAGGCGTTGCGAAATATTTATCCGCAACTGTGTATGCAAAGGATCAACTGACAAATATGTGCTATTGTGCTGGTTAGATAAAAAACTTAGTATTATTTGTTATTTTTTGTTACTCTTCTAAAATAACCAGCTAGCCGGAGATCCACACTTCGGATATCTGGCAGTGCTTTTTCCTTCTTTTTTTTTTTAATTTTCTCTTAACATTTAAACCTAATATTTAAAAAGAAAATGTTTAAGCCTTAGTTGATTTAAATTAAAACATAACTAACCAGTTCCGCGCGGCCACGCGAAAATAAACTCAGTTTACTAATCATCACCATTACCAGGCACTAAACCTCAATACCAGCACACCTCACTAGCACTTGTCAGACAAAGAGATAATTTCCGAAGATCGTTTTTTCTTAAAGTTCACACTTCAGGCATCAACTCCTAAAATTTAAGAACCATTACTAATTTCATTTCATTTTTACAACATTATTTTCTTTTCTTTTTATCTTCTTAGTTTCTAAATTACATGCTAGACAAAAAATGCTTAAATTCCAGCTTAATTATCTTATATTATAACTTACTGGTCCTTCGCAGACGCTCTGAGCTAAACATTACATAACTATTGTATGATTTGCCTTTCGGCGACAGAACTTTGTTTGTGGCAGTACTCATGATTATTTGAATAACAAAGAAAAATTTGGAAAACTTTCTGTCGAGTTTTTTTTTTTGTTTTTTTTTTTATCTTAAAATTTAACCTACATAATTTTTTTTTTTTTTTTTTTTTAATAATTTTATTTAAAAGAACTTAACTCAACTTAACTTAAATCTTATACTACCCAAATTCTAGAAAAGCTAAGTCTATGTAAGCTGGCTGATGATGTGGGGATTCTCTATACTACATGGAGAACCAACCAACAATTACAACTTAATTTCGACCGCAGCTAAATTAAATAATTTGTTAATTCCCAAACGTTGCATGATTATACAGCGCGTCACATTATCCCCTATCCCACCGTTCAGCTATTTTACCTGTAAAAGAAAGCAAAGCTGTGTAGTATTCCAGAATACTACTGTCCTTATAATTATTAACTTTAATACTGAATCTTATTATTTATCTAACACATCCTTAAAACATTCTCTTAACATATCTAACATTCTCATTTAATATATATCGTAAATAAACATCCACAATATTCTATATCAAATCAGTTTCAGTACACTTCATACATGCCCCTTTTTTCATTCGAAACACGCTCTTTGATTTTCGTTCAAAGTTTGTTCAAAATTAAAAGTCACAGTAGATTAAGTAATAATTTGATAAAATTGATTTTGTTCAAGTAATAATTTACAGTAGATTAGAACACAAAGTTGTATAAGAAGAGAGAAAATTTCATTGTAGAAAGAGAGACGAGAATAAACAGTAATTCGAAGTATAAAAGAAGAAAACAAATAAACAAAAAAAGAAAGCATTGAAACAAGATAAAAGACTTTGCAATCTTCAAACAAATAATAAAAGTACATATATAATTTAATAGAAATAGATATATATTTAATAACAAATTATAATAGTGGTTCTCATTATAATAACAAGGGAATAAACATTTCTCATCGTGACTAAACTACTTAAATAAAATATTTTAAATTAAAATAATCCATATTCTAAAATATAATATCAATAAAAATAAAAGGTCCACGCTCTTCCCTCTAACGAGGAAGCACGGCGTCCCGGACTTGTTACAGCTGAATTCATTATTCTATGCAAGTAATGCATAATTGAATTCAGCTACCTTTTCGCCATACCGCAACTCCATTTCGTTAACCCATGAGATTTCCACCGGAAATCGCTTCATCTCGGTATAGTCTGTTCAAATGACGCGTTTATATAATCATGCAACGCTTGGGAAATTATCAAAGTATTTAATTTAGTTCCTATGATCAGATTTCCCTAGCCAAGTCGGCGTCCTATTCACTTTCCCCAGCCATTCGCTGGGGATCAATGATCTCTTTTCGCAGACGAATAGCACCAGCTACATTTTCTTCTCCTCCACAATTCTGTCTCCCTACAGTTCAATACACTCTGAGATCGCCATTGCCATCACACTAGGGCAGTAGATCACCCTCAGAGCTGCATTGATACATGCACACAAAAACCAAACCCACCCCGAGATCATTGCACATTGTGTTCCTGTTCTCTCATTCTCCCTTGTTCGTCGACTATCCAATTAACTGAACTGTTAACCACACCTCGATGGCGGGGAACATGAGAGAGCAGAATCGTAAAGACGATCTCGATTGGCTGTCCTGCGTGCAAATCAAAAAATCCCATCATCATCATCATCATCATCAACGGCTCTACAACCGGGAACCGGTCTTGGCCTTATTTAGCAAGTCCTGAGACTTGTTAAATCTTCCATAATGATTTGTTTTTTCCGGGCAAGGTCATTAGTCTTGCGCCAGAGGCTCCCCGACGGGGAAACAAATGCCCATCTTCATCCCTAATTCAAGTCAGTCGCCAGTCATACTTTACCGCGGTTAGTCACGCCGCCGCAAGATAAGTCACAATTAAACACCAGTTTTTTATTACCGCGGTCGCAGTGTCGAGAAAGAAGTCTTCCATCTTGTACAGGATTTATATAAAATCAATTCAATAATATTAATAATAAGTCGCATTTTAACTGCCGTCTGTATACATATTCAGAGTGATAAACTACATAAGAAAAGGACTAATCAAATTTATATTAAATTCAACATGTGCTGCTGAATAGTTTAGTGAAAATAAATTAAAAAAACGAACAACTAAACGACAAAGGATATTTTATTTCTTCTCTCCTCTTCTCTTGGATTACCTGGTGATCATTTCCAGCAGTTAAATATGATGGGGATAGGAGTGAACCGCGTGCCCGTGCCCGGTGCAATACTTCTTTACCTCTGTGGCGTCTCTAACAGATACACAAACAATCCAGTAGTGAAGAACATCGAACGAAAATCGAATAAGTAAATACATCAGAGCCGTATACCATATCGATAACAAAACAATTCACATCAGTGAAATATACCTGAGTTTAAAAATCGAATTTTAATATCGGCCAGTAGTCTGATGTGTTACGATTAGGTTCAATTTTAGGTGATTCTAACTGTCAGAGCGTCAGTTCGAATCACACGTTCTTCACTATCATACCAAACGCTATACCCCCACAATGATACTGTGATTCTACACCGACATTGGTATCCAGGTCTTTATATCCCATTCAACCACCAGAACTGTTGACGCTGTCTAATACTATCGTCCCGGTCTGTGTGGGAGATAGCCCTACTGAAGCGCAAGAGCTCTTCTTCAGTGCGCGTTACTTCCCGGTCGTAGCACAATCGGCCGTCTACGGATGATATACTTACATGATAGATCAACGGAATTCCGGATCTAAGCCCTCTCATGTCCAAATCAAGGAACGCCTCTAGTGAAACAAAACATAGTACAGGGTATTTGGATAATAAGCCCCGAAAATTAGTCATTGGACGAGCTTATTGCTCTCGAAATATGCCCTCTGATTAACTTGATCATAAAATTATTCACCCTATTTATGTAGGCTTCAATATATAAAGTCTCATTTGAGTAGTACTTTTTGTAGTCCGATTCCGGTGTTCGATATAATCTGAGACAACTTCTAAGACACTTCCTTTCGAACACCCGAATATTTTCCATCAAATTTGGACCTATGTTAAAGCATACTGGACAACCATATATGAGCATTGGCCTGATTAGCGTCATGTAGCATATGACTTTTACCCTGCTGTCAAGTTCATCATCATCATCATCATCATCGGCACTACAACCGGGAACCGGTCTTGGCCTTATTTAGCAAGTCCCGAGGCTTGTTAAATTTTCCATAATGATTTGTTTTTTTCCGGGCAAGGTCATTAGTCTTGTTCCAGAGGCTCCCCGACGGGGAATCGAACCCCGGTCTCCCGCGTGACAGGCGGGTATACTAACCACTATACTATCGAGAAGCCTCTGCTGTCAAGTTGGCTACTGTGAAATAGCCTCCTTGTCATAGCAAACGTTTTTCTGGCCTTGACCAAAGCAGCCTCTACATGTCTGTTGAAATACAGATATTGGTCTAGCCAGATGCCCAGGTATTTAACTAAACTCTTGGTTTCCGGTTTATCTCCATGCGGTCCCACGAAAACTAGCTTTCGACAGTTTTTCCTTGTGTCGTTCGTGGCTTTATATAATGGAGTTCTAAATAGGATGGCTTCACATTTCTGGAAATTGTTCTTAAGTTCCCGGTCATCGCAATAGCGCTGCATGTTGTTGACGTCTCGTGGTAGTAAACTATTTATGATGTCAACTTTCGGAGCTGTTCTGTAAATTATGAGATCATCTGCGTACGCAATAGCCCGTGGAAGTGCCTGTAATAAGTCGCCAATGTAAATGTTAAAAAGAATCGGAGAGAGTACCGCTCCCTGTTGCAAACCATTCTTGATATTATACATACGTTTTAGTAAAGGTCACATTACCATATTTGACCAAGAACCACCTGTCCTTTAACATATCGTAAAGTACATATAGTGAAGCCTTATGTATGCCATGTCTGACCAGTTTGAAATATAATCCTTCGATAGAGACGGTATCAAAGGCTGTTTCCAAGACGATCAGACCTGTGCATTGGTTCCTACATTTATTCCATTGTATGTCGGAGGCCAGTTTAGCTGCGGCATGTGTGGTTTCATAACCCGTCTTCAAGCCAAACTGGTTATTTGGAATAATGTTGTTGTCGTCTACCCATTTTAGCAGAGCTTTGTTAATAGTCTTTTCAAATACTTTACTGATGCTTGGGAGTAAACTTATCGAACGCATGTTCATTGGGTTTGTACAGTCTTTGTCCTTTTTTTGGGATGGGCTGAATGATAGCCGTTTTCCAACGCGCGGGATAATATGCATTATTCAACGCGTTGTTAAACAGGACCGTGTATATATCTATTGCCATTGGGGGCAGGTTCTTAACTGCGATGTTAGGTACTCCATCTATTCCCACTGACTTTTTGCTGCTTAATGAGTCGAAGATACTCTGGATTCCTTCCCTCGTAATTAAAAGGCTATTAGCCCCACCATTGAAATTAATGTCAATTGGCAGATTATCGCCACTGAATTCGGTAAAACCCGGATTCTCCGATTGTCAAAGTGAAATTTCATTTCGGAGGTTTGGTGCATGAATAGCGTTTTAATAGACTTATTTTGCCATTTAATATCCTTGTAAGGTTATAATATTATTTGTTACCTTTTACTTACCCGGATTAGGGGAGACGGCGTCGCTCTGATCCACTTGTCTTTAATGACAGGGTGGTCAAATAATAGTCGATTAGGTTTTATTTATGTAATTTCATTTATTTTTACTTTTGGTAATTGTGGGCGTTTTGGCCTCCGGATCCTAACTGATCACGAATCCAAAATGTGCCGGCCTTTTATACTCTGTTTTATTTAAAAATTCCAAGAAGCACAAGCAAGGTTTCGTGCGCTTCAATTGGAATATGATTCTGGGAAGTGTATAGGAATTTACTTAAATAAATTCGCGAAAGGAGAAATCATGAAATGCATTTAGAGTTAAGCATTTCATGATGTTGGGATTATTAGAAATTTAATCAATGTACGACAAATGGACTTGGGTTTAAATTTATCGCGCATATGATTAAATTGGATTGGTATGTAAGTTAATTTAAAATTGAATCAATGTGCGACAAATTAACTTTTGGTTTATCTTGTCGCCCATATGATACACTATGGGAATTAGGTTGGGATTATAGGAAATATTGGGGATTTGGAGGGGAGTAGTGTTTTAGGATCACTACATCCTACTCTTTGTTTTTAGTTTTCTTCATTGTTCATGTCGGAGTAAGCGGTACATACTCGTAACACAACTGGAGCAAACGCTATCGTTTTTATTTCACTTAGTGGGCGTAATCTCTTTCGACACTTCATCGAATATTCGCACAACACGATTTGCTTATCTGGTCTTTGTGTGTTCACTGGTATTGTCACTTTTCACAAAACAAAACACGGCGCGAAAATCACAATGTATTGTCTTGTTCAAGTATTTGGTGTACCAGTCTTCACTTTTAAGGCCGCTCCGTTGAAAGATTCCTTAACTATCGTTTGACGAATGTCGAGACGTATTCACCGATGGTGGTCAATTTGGTACCGAAAAAAAAAAGAATATAACGATCCCTGGATAGGAATGTAGGTGTTACCCTTTCGACGACTAAGTTGACACTAACGATTCAACGGATTGGAATGGTAATATACAGAAACAAATAACGTGTACAATTTTGGGAGTAAATTTATTTTTATTGAAACGTAATCGAGCTTGGGAGAAAAAGAGTTGGCAATACAATCCAATTTTGGGCGGTTAGAACCACACCTCGACAACGGAAGTCAACACCTAGGAAGTTTTACAATGATAAAAAGCGCTAATATCTTGGTGTTAGGTTCAGGTTATTTGATGGACCTGTGGAGGTTCTCTATACCACATGGAGAACTAATCCACAATTCCAACCAATTTTGACCACTAATAGCGCGTCACCAAAACCCAAACCGGCAATAGCACACACCTCCCAATATGCAAAAGCATCCATCCCCAAATCTGCAATTGCATACATCCCCAAACTTACCAAGAATCCAATTCCCAAGCTGTAATAAAACGCACATTCAAATTTACAACGGAATACTAATCATCTCCCGCAACTACATTAAACCGCATATAATTTTCCCCAAAAACCCCTACGGTTAATTTCCTATTTAAATTATATTTCTTGCTTGCAACCAAGCAGTTCCAATTTCCCCCGAAAATCATTCCGGCTCACTTCCTGCTTAAACAATTTCCTCGCTTGTAACCAAGCAACATTTAGTTTACCCGAAAATCATTTCGGCTCCCATCCCACCCAATACCAATTCCCCTTACTGGTAAGCCACCAGCACGATGTGTTGCATTTCCGCGAAACAACCATCGCAACGACCAAGACCCATATTCCCTTGTCTAACGGACAACTCATGCCCAAACTTGGTCGCGTTTCCAAACCAATTTCCCAGTATACATAGCGACAGAGGAATTTCACTTAGCCTGTACGGCAGCGATTCTCTGGTACTAAATCCCCAGCGCAAGCATAGCAACCTTTTTCGAGTTCCTAGTAAGTGGCAGTGAGTTTGTTTAGCTATGACTCCACTGCCACGACGCGATGAACTTTTACCTCCCTTTAACGAGTCAGTGGAGTCACCACCACCGAGCGCACATCGCTCTTGCATCACCCCAAGTCACATCTCAACCACCGCGGCGTGAACACCAACAGTACTAAAGTCGAACGCGGCTACATAAAGAGCAAATATCGTGTCCAGTCCGGGTGTCAGAGTTTTAACGTACTTATTCCGTTCACGTACGTCCAAAATAGTTTGCAACCAGTAAATGAATAGGCGGGCAATAACAGTTCACATCCGAGTGCGTTTAGAACAATTAATTAGCGAATTAAATGGATAAGTGGAACTAGTTAGCGGAACCCAATCGTCATTTCGTGTAATACGCTCCTGTTTCCCCCACAAAGGTGTCCAGTTAAGTACATGCGTGCCATATATGTCGAGTGCAAAGATTTTCCATTGTTAACACGCTCCTTTAAAATATAAAAAAAACAACGAAGAACATTTGAACCACATGTAAGCGGGAAAAATAAGAAAAGGGAATTTAAACAACGTTTAAGCAAGAACGAATAAAAAGACATTCGCATTAAAATTACACCAGTGTGTTTTCTTTCGTGGCTTATTCTCTTGGTGACAATCCTTGCGCAGAAAATCGTCGGTGGGTGATAGTGAAGCCGTGCCATACATTGGCGTCAAACTATCACCCCTACAGACCCAACACTTCTTAACTAAGGACGATGTACTACGCCATCATGGAAAACGCTGAAGAACTAAGGAAATAATTCCAGATTTCGGGTACTAGGTATCAGGTTTGTGTCGGTTAGAGAGTAAATATCGAAAGGAAGTTTGGGTTTTTTTTTTTTTTTGTTGAATGTTGTCTTGGATCAAAGAACTCTAACTTGTTGATAGGTAGGGCACGCTGAGTTTCAGGAGGGGGTAGAGGGGACGGTAGATTGGGGTAGAAAAACTTGTCATGGTTAGCTCTGCTACATTTGGGATAAGAAGTCATCTTCATGTGACCACATCGTGCGAAAACCCAAAGATCGTTTGATACTTTTTGGAGAAACATGTTGAAATTCTCATGAAATTTCATGAATGACGTAAGGAACGTTGATGGGTAGATCTTCCGGCTGAATGTAGGCCGTAACGTTCGTTTCCGTTTTTCCTTCAGAGCAGACTGAGTCGGGTTCGTCTTGGAGGTATGCTAGATATAAACAAATATTTTCGTAAGTCACTTAATTTTTAAGTTTAGATAGAGCGAGGTATATTGTATTGAATATTTCTGGCTTGGCCATCCAATGTTGGAACGTTCGACAGCTTGTTCCTTTCGACAGAATGGTAATCCGCCATACGTGAAGCACAAGCATTTCCATCCTTCGGGAATAAATTATTCAGAATGACGTTCATAAGTCTAGGACTTTCGGGTGCTCGTATTAATATGCCTTTAGACCACGTTTTTATAGGTATCTCGTTAATTTATTGAAAGACAGATTTTTACCTCCTCTTCCTTATGTTGGGCTCTTCGATCCATTTTAAACTAGGACGTTTCTTCGTTATACCAGTACAGCAGTATATGCGTTCGTTCTTGTTTTCGTTTTTGATATAGCAGCATCTTACATAGTATCAGTCAAGTTTAGTTGTGCTACTTGGTCGTAAGGTGAACCTTACGACACTTGCAGATTCTCCGTCAGCACGGCTTCGTCAGGCATTATGGTTTTCGTAGCTACGCTGCGCACTTGTAGTCGTGTTTAATCACCTGTAGGTGCTGCGAAGTGCTCGCTATAAATATGCACACCTCCGACACACATCACTATCACTTTTTGATAGTTGGAAAAAGCGAGATCGATTTTCGACGAGCTTCCATCGTTAGCAAACATAATTCTTTCCACTGTGTTTACCACAACCAAATCTAGGGCAGCAAAACAGTTAAAAAGAACAACAAAGGTGGCTTCAAACGCACAGCTCCCACAACTGGGTGTTTTTCTCATTCTACCCAGAACATATCATTCATTAATTTTCATGCTCAAAGCGGCATAGCAGCTGACGTGGCACCATGTAAAGTACTTATGTGGGCATGCAGGGCCGATAACTTTTGAAATCTGACAGGAGCTTATTGCTTATTCCGCACATGTTTGACTTTCAGATTAATGCTGTAAAAATTACCAATAACATCTTGATGACAGAGTAGCACTCTGTCCTCCAAGTCATGGTTTCAATGAATGCTTTCATTCACCTTGTACATTTCCTGAAAGACAGCACCCACAGCGTTCAACTTTTCCAAAGGATCTTCGATTACGAAGAGCTCACTCTTGCGGATCGCGTTCTCTGTATCTATGCCAATGTTGGTTAGCAGCTGCTTGTTTACATCAGTACGTGGAATTTGGAGACACTGAATCTCGTTTTGATTATTTCTCCTGAATATTTTATTTATTTGTGGGAACATATTCGGTTTATTAGTTTTTATAGCTCGAATTCTGTTGTTCCAATACAAATTTGTTGCTAATCTATAGTTAGCGTTAAGTAGTTGTTGGAGGTTTCTTAATCGGGATTTCAGTGATATTATATCCTGGTCTTGTCTGCCTGTGTAATTGTTTTAGTTTCAATAGCAGTCTGCTCTTTTTCTTGTGTAGTCCGTTTACTGTTGTGTTTCTGTACATGTTTATGTGATCTGTAACTGTTGTTTTGGGAATTGTTTTGTCCATTGTTCATTTTACGGTTTCGTCCATTTGTTGAATGTATTTGTCGATTTCGTCATTTGTCATGTTTCTGTTTATTGGCAGATTAAAGTAGTTCGAACGAAGTTCTCTTACTAATGATCTGGTGAACCGCGGCCATAGCATTGCCCCGTAGTTGTAGGGTTGCGGGATCACGAATTCCTCCACACCTGCCAGATCGGTCGGAAGGTCTATTACTGCCGTGAATGCACAGTGGTCACTTTTATTTTTTATTTACTGGCCTGTAGGAACCCGGAAGTTCATGACCTCACCGACTCGGCCTCGCCATTGTTCCCTGTCCTGTGCGCTCTCCTTCCACGTTCGATCATCCGATCCGATCTCCTCGAGGTCTAATCTAACATTGTCCTCCCATCTCCGTCGCGGCCGCCCTGTCAGTCTCTTCCCCGTTAGTTTACCATGAAGAATTCTATGCACGGTCCTATCATCGCCCATTCACGCCACGTGTCCGGCCCATCTTAATCTTCGCGACTTGATCACTCTCACTATTGTATGTTTGCGGTATAGCTCTTCCAATTCGTGGTTGTGGAGTTTCCTCCATTGTCCTGATTCCTCGTCATATTTACCGCCAAATATACCCCTTAAAACTTTATTCTCGAATACGCGAAATTTGTTTTCTTCCCGTTTTGTGAGGGCCCGCGTTTCGCATCCGTATAGAGCGTGCTTCATCCACCACAGTGTACAGTGGTCACTGTCGTATTCAATTGTCCGTAAACAGTTTCTGTTTCGTCTATTGGTGTTCAGTAGTCTCAGTCGTGAGTCAATTAGCAAGATTTCTAAGAACGATCTACCTCTAACGATAGATATTCTGTAGCTAGCAGGTCAGTTCTATATTCAATATGATACTGATCTAACCAGCTAGCCAACTGATTTCCTCTGGCATTAGATATATAAATTCCCCAATTTGTATGCTTGGCGTTCATATCTCCCCCTAGGATAAAGTAGTTTTTGTCCAGGTACAATTATAAGCATCGAAAGAGTGTCTCGAGCTCTGCTATAAAGACGTTATGTTATGACGTCCTCAGGTGCATAGACCGCGATCGCATACAAACCCCTTCTTTGCTCAAGGGGTATGCGTACGATACTGGCTTCCAGCACCCGGAACCTGCGCACCTCCACTATATATTACTTTATGATTGATTATTTTTCTAATAAAGATTGCGACATCCCCCCTTGGGAGGAGCTAGGTCGGTCTCTTCGTATAATATCGTAGTTTTTATGCCCTATCTTGTGTCTCTGGTTTAACTTTATTTCCCCCGCCAGAAGTACATCAGGTTGTTCATCTTGAAAAGATTGGCTATTCTCTCAGTTCTTATTAGTGAATTTACATTCACGACAAGAGCTTTGATTGATGTTTTGGTTAGAGGGTTTGTAGCGGTGCCGCCAAACCCTACGGTCTACTTACCTGAAAAACCCCCATAACTACTACCCAACTCCCTTTAGTTTTCTAATGCAACAGTATTAGTACCTAAAAATGCTGCACGCATTTAGGAGATCAAATCTATGATCTTTAAGTCCCTGTAAAGAAAACTTACCTTCATGCATTCTCTTCGCATACCATTGCTCCTTAAGATTTCTTTATTAACTTACCAGGAATTTCCAATCAATTTCGGCATCTACGTCGCCAGTCAAATTCCCTTAGATGAATTCCTGTAAACAAACTAATTCGGATTGCATTCAATGTAACCGTCATGACAGGGACCATAAAAATCACGCCGTCTATTTTCCCAGCCGCGTCATATACCTTTTCATACACATTGCCTGGCAACCTTTTTTGTTTGTCTTATCAATAAACAACCCAAGCAGCTGCATATAATTAGCGCAATAGACGCCGAAATCAAATTCTCCAGCATTTCCTAATGCAAATATGAACCCGGTTTCTATTGCAGCCAGAGATGCCATAAACATCCAATTTGCTTTTAGCACCTTTTTCTCCTAACGTCGAAAATAGCGACGAGGCATCGTGTAAACAATGACCCGCATTACCAGCGGCGCATGTGGTCATTTTTCCCTATTGTCCTTGCCGCCTGTCTGTTTTCAAACACATACAACAACATTGAATCTGTTCGATCGCGCACATATACCACTGCGCCACTAGTTACACCCTTAAGAGAAAAGTTTTTCTCTCTCTTCCTTTTTTTTTCCTTAGCGAAATCATCTCTGCATGAGATGACGATCACCGAGTCAAATTCCATCCTTCGACCCGAGCGGGTCGCGGCTCCATCGCTACCCCGGTGCGCACAGGGAAGCGATAATAAAAAATAATCGTTGGTGTCGTAGTCTCCGCGAGTCGGTATTGAGTGCATATAAATTTAATATTAACGTGTCTTACATAAAATTAAAACAGTAGTGTAAAATTCTAAAGTCGATAATTAAAACACAATAAAACAATAGCGGTGATCACCAACCAAATCAGTGCATTTTATTCCGGAGACTACCATCGGTGCGTTTTCCTTCATTCTTTGGTGACAATTTTCTGTGAATATTTTGCTGTTTGTCCTGTCGTTGTGTCCGGAGAACCGTTTTCAGCGGAATTATGATGGAGGAGGAAGTGAATCATGTACCCATGCTGGTACGTACTTCCTCCCCACAGGTTTATATTGAATTTTTATTTACACCGAGCAAGTGCGAGTAGATCTCGTTTATTTGACTTTGCAGCTGTGTCATCTGTCCCTGCAGATTAAGCAGGACTGTGAACACGTCTGCTGGCGATGTTGTTTCAGTCTGTGTGGGAGTATTTGTGGCTACCAGTGTTGTAGCCTGATTTGGTGTTCTCCCACCCAACGCAACTTGTGCGTACGACCGCTGCGATGTTACGGGCATTGTTGTTGTACGAGTTGGCTCTGTGTTTTCTTGCCGAGTCACACTTCTTGACATTAAATTTAGGACATCCTCGATAATTAGCGGGATATCCCTCATTCCGGCACACTACGCACTTGAGAAGGGCTTTGTCTTCTACTTTTTCTTTTCCCAGAGAGCATTCTTCTTCCTTATGGTCCTTTCCGCATTTTACGCAACGGCGCTGCATTTCAAAGTTCGCCGCTGCGTGACCAAACCTTTGGCAGCGGACACATTTCAGGATGTCTCTGCCTTTTTTTAATTAGTCCCATGTGACAAATTGATGATCCAAGACTGTAATTTTTCTTAGACCACCATAACTACCGCTGGGTGTTAATTGAACCAAAAAGAAGAGTAGCTTTCGGTTGTCTCTTCTTGCCTTGGTTCTGGTGAACGGTTTTACCGCGGTAAACTCGAGATCTTCGTGCTTCAGCTTTTGAAGCATTTCGAGCAGACCCTCCGGTTCCATTTCAGGGTCGACACTCTTTAATAGAGCCGTTACGCTCTTCGTTTGTTTCGACGTGAACGAGTAAAATTCCGCGGTGGCTCTTTTTAAGACCTCTTTAATTTTGTCGTAGTCTGCCACCGCATAGGTTTGCATGGCATGCGTGGTACCTGCCAGTCTTTTTACTACAAAATTGTTTCCTATAGCTAGCTTACAGAGACTTACCAATTACTTACACTCAATATCTATGGTGTTGATTGGCGGCATCTTTATTTTTCCGTTGTTGTTGTTACTTTGCTGTTGTTGTGCTACTTGCTGTTTCGGTGGTCGATTTTGGGTTGGTTGTTGCTGTTGTTGTTGATGCTGCTGATGTTGCTGTTGATGTTGATGTTGATACTGTTGCTGTCGGCCTACTTTTAGGTTGGGCTTTTGTTGTTGTTGGATGTTTTTTCTTAAATTAAGTTCTTAAATTAAGTTCTTAAGATAGTTCTTAAGTTCTCTAGTTTGTAAGTTATATATACTTTAGTCGTTATTATGTTGCTTGAATTAAGCCAATAAATGGTGTGATAGGCCCACTAAGCTTAAACTTCCTCGTCGTTAGATCAATTATCCATCGCCTTTCAAAACCTCTTAATAGTATGATGCAACGAGAAAGATAATACTTTAAATATCATGAGATTTCGTGACTGCTTTAGTAGTCATTTAGTATTCGTTACAATGTGACACCTTCATCCTAAAACTAACAGCACAAGCTACTAAGGTTCGCCCCCACTTCTTTCATTGCTTACTCAAAAATATACTTAAACGAAAGCAGTAGTTGTTCCTAAAAGCCTATTTTTGCAATTATTTATCCAGACTATTATATTCAATCCAACGAAATTACATTGTTGACAAAGCCAAACCCCGTTCACCGCTCTCTAGCCGTTATAGAAAACGAAAGCTCAGAAAATTCCTCTGGAATTCAGTACAAGTTTTCTGCCAATCTTAACTGCTCAAACCAACCGAAGTCACTTATCATCACCAATAACATCGAAATTGTTTTCAGTATAATTCGCACCTCATAAATCACGAATCGTGCCTAATTCCTATTATTCGCAGGCAGCAATACCAACAACAAACTCAGATCCAATTTCAAATATACCAAAGTTCCCATCGCCAGCATCTCCCAAAACTCGATATAGAAGAGTTTATGTTGCTAATCCGCAAACTATTTGCTAGACAATTGTCCATACCAACCGTCCACCCTCTACGAGACACAGACCGTAGATACTTGCCTTTCTAGACAATATCGTGCCACAACGCCACCATCAACAAACGAACAAGCTTCCATAATCCTCCATTCGCAGATCACAAGAAAAAGGCAACAATGTTGAGTACCCGTTTGGACTTCGAGACCCCGACAGAATCTTGCCCCACAATCTGTGGAGATCTTCTCAGGACGAACGCTATACAATTGCATGCATCTAAAGACAATACTAGCTTGATACCCAACTAACTTCAACAAGGTGTTAATTTTTGTAGCCTTAAATATTTTCGTTATTACTGCGAGCATGTCAGTTCACAGGGGTCACACTGTAGACCGTTTCTTTTTGCTTGGTTCTCTCCTTCAGACCTCCGGTAACAATTTGTTGTGGCAAATCACCCGGAGCTTGCCTGCTACGGATTTCTCAATCGTCCAATATTCTGTGTTGATTGGCACGACGTTGAAGTGCATTTGATGGTGGAGCCTTGGTAGTAGAGGGGACCATTCTTCACAGCGCGTCAGTGTAACTCACGACCGTAGCGCGGTTGGAGGTAACATTTTAATTATAGCTTTCAAGTTCGACTCAATGAGGTGTAAAGTTATAGTGGATTTTATGGCGGAATACGAGAATTTACGTCACTGATTGGTTAATAGCCAAGCAATTATGTAAATCTGTTAAAAGGGTGACGATCCATAAAATTTAATGATACAACCACCCGCATTCAGTTATAGTATATCAGAGGTATAGAAGAAACTAGCTAGACTACCACAATACAGTGACGGGTGGAACAAAGTCAATTCTAGGTCAATTAGATGTTTATGCATCGACAGCCACCAATAGACAGCCATCTCATTATCTCGAATGTTTTTCATTGTTGATTTTCATGGATTTATTGATTTGGGAATAGATATAGATACCAATTCAGGTCTAGAACCGTGAATCGCTTTTGGAATGTTTCTTGATATTTATTTTTCGAACGTTGGGTCTACTTAAATTTCGGTTTATTCCAACATGCCGTCTTTTCGGATGTTACGTATTGTTCCTCTATTGTTTCTATCTCTTCTTCTGCCCACATTGTGCCTTGGTATTTAAGGGTACCTCAAGAAACATTTTGTGGGTTTGTTTTGTGTACAATAAAATCTGTACGTTTACGCATACAGTTAGCATATATTTGCCTGTGTTAAAATCTATGTCTCACAGAACTTGGTTTAGATAGTTGAAAATTTCATTTAAGGGATAACTTGAAATGCAAGTGGCAATATATATATGGCAGTTTTCAAAAATATCGCGCTAGTTCTCTCTAGCGTTGGAACCTTCGAAATTGCTTTGCATATCCACATCTATGATACGTCGTCTGGTATTCTATGCGTTCTGTTGCAAGTCGTTCTCAAGTTTCATACGGCTTCATAGGTTTGCTAACGTGGTTTTCAAAAGGATGGCGTAGGTGTGATGAGCCAAACAAATCATCAAGAAAACACCGACTCGGCAAAAAGAAGACGTAGGGAAAAACGGAAAAAGCGGGATATACGCGTCGGGACGTGGAATGTTAGAACGTGATATAAACCGGTACAGACGGTTGTAGAAAACGCGAAACAATATACAATGGACATCGTCGCGCTTCAGTAAGTCCGACACCCACATCACGTAATCGAAACCAACGGGTTTACACTGGCGTGCGGAGGTACCGATACAAATAACCTCGGGGCTGGCTTCATCATAAGCAAGAGGATTACGCCCCATGTAAAAGATGTGAAATTTATTAATGACCGAATGTCGGTGCTGGTATACCCGCCTGTCACGCGGCAGACCGGGGTCGATTCCCCGTAGGGGAGCCTCTGGCGCAAGACTAATGACCTTGCCCGGAAAAACAAATCATTATGGAAAATTTAATAAGCCTCAGCACTTGCTAAATAAGGCCAAGACCGGTTCCCGGTTTTAGTGCCGATGATGATGATGAATGTCGGTGCTATATATATAAAAGGACCATGGCGCAATTATGTATTTATAAACGTATACGCCCCAACAGAATCTACGAACGAAGAAACGAAGGACACATTCTACGAGACCCTAGAGGAAGTATTCGATGGAATCTCATCATTCGATGGGATCTCATCATTCGATGTTAAAATTCTCCTCGGGGACATCAGTGCGAAAATTGGAAAGGAAGTCATCTTCCAACCAACAATAGGTCAAGAGAGCCTACATGACGTTTCAAATGATAATGGAATTCGAATCATCACGTTCGCAGCGCCCAAAGGCGAGTTAGAATAGAAAACCACCTCTCAGAACCATCCGGGACGGACTAAAACAGGGCGATGGCATCTCGCCATGACTCTTTAACCTTGTCGTCGAGTATGTCATCAGAAAGGTTCAAGACGACAACATGACCGGATCATCCCTGAATGAGGTCAGACAAGTGCTCGCATATGCGGATGACATCGCCGTTCTGGGCGATAATCTAGAAACTGTGGATAAAAACTGTGAAATCATCATGCAAGCGGCAGAAGAGGTGGGCCTAGAAATAAATGAAGACAAAACAAAATACATGATTACGGCGAGAGTAGGTGGACCTCAGAGGACACACATAAACATCAGGGGCAAGATATTTAAAAATGTCAAAGAATTTAAATATCTGGGAACAATATTGACGGCCAGTCATGCGAAACATGAGTTCTCACAAAACGGGAAGAAAACAAATTCCGCGTATTCGAGAATAAAGTCCTAAGGGGTATCTTTGGCGGCAAATATGACGAGGAGGCACGACAATGGAGGAAACTCCACAACAACGAACTGGAAGAGCTATACCGCAAACCTACAATAGTGAGAGTAATCAAGTCGCGAAGATTAAGATGGGCCGGACACGTGTCGCGAATGGGGGAACGATAGGACCGTGCATAAAATTCTTGACGGTAAGCCAACGGTAAAGAGACTGACAGGGCGGCGGCGACGGAGATGGGAGGACAATGTTAGGTTTGACCTCGGAGAGATCGGATCGGATGGTCGTACGCAGAAGGAGAGCGCACGATACAGGGAACAATGGCGGAGTCGAGTTGCTGAGGTCATGAACTTTTGGGGTCCTACAGGCCAATAAATAGTAGCAATAGTAGTAGTGGGTTTTCAAAAGGATGGGTGAAATTAGTGAACTCGGGAAGGGGCGGATTTACTCAATCAGCCTACAGTGATCGGAAAAATTGTAAATGTTCAGGTTTCTTGGAATGAGTAATAAACTTTCATGACTAGTTTTGCGACAAAATATATTCAACCGACACCAACTCAGGGGAAACTCTTTGGAGTTTACCAGGAATGTTAATTATTTTTTGAAAAACTCCAAATTTCGCCTGTAAAAAGTATAAACTCAAGACATTTATATTTTAATTGTTTGTGTAATAATTTATTTAATATGGAATGCTTTGTGTGTTATTTCTTATAATAGTTAACGATCTTCGTGGTAGACTGGAAATAAGATTGTTTAAAGTGTTGTCCGGTGTATTATTTCATGCTTCAACAATTCTGACTTGTTCCACGTTTTGAATTTCTGGCCTTTCCTGATGCCCCACAGGTTCTCAATGGTAAGTACGACTGACTGAACAGTTGACAAAATTGCATGGCACTTGCTTCATTAGATTAGAAATAACAGTGCCCTTTGTGTTCGAAGAAAATTGTTGAGGGTGATTTCATTTTTCTTAATTATACGGCCAGTACAGATTTTTCTTGCGAACAAAATCAACAAAATCTTTCATTAATACTAGCCATTTTGCTTCTTCTTTTTTTACACTAAACTTGCACAAAAGGAGTCCGTCAAGGTGTGAGTGGAAGAACAAGGGTAGCATAAGGGAAGGATGTACATTTGCTGTAAATGCCTGAATATTAAAATAACAAGGAAACTCATGATCAAGCCTTCTAGATTTGTGTCGTTCGGTTAAAGAACCATTATATGCGTTTGTCAGAATATCTGAGGTTTAATTTCGACGTGAAACGATTTCGTCGACGGGCATCGCGAGAAAATATCTAAAGAAATGGAATACGTACACTAATTGCAGTCTTAGACGCATCGACTTCGAGTCGGTTATATAATTCCCGTTGGTATATGTTTTTGAGTACGGAATTTAGTGATTTGAGCATATTCTATTTATTTTATTTTTTGAATTCGACATCTCTCAGCAAAGGCCAACCTGCGCCATTAGGTTCCCTAAGAATCTGTTGCTACAAAACCCATATTGGCTGTTATTAAGTAGATCATTTGTTTCGAAATATTTCGAGATAGGAGGGTCAATGACTCTGTGGCGAATCCAACAGAATACGCATACACAACCAAAAGGGTATCGAAATAATCCTGTTATCATCTTATGGCGTTTCTAACAAATACACCCGCAATACACAAGCAAATGGTGAAGCACAACGCCACCTCAATGGCTCAGTTGGTAAGAAGGTTGTGTCTTGCGTTTGATTGTATAAAACGTAGGTTCAACTGACGACTTTTGCTATTGTGCAGTTCGGTACCACTCCATTAAGTTATAGGCTTCGCAAAATAGTTGGGAGAAATCTTTGACCATCTTTCGAAGCTTGGCTGATGGACCGGGTCGAGCCGGTTGATTGAGCGTCATAGGTTTGCATTTCCTGTGAGAAGTAAAATAAAAAAATTAAAAAACCGAAATGGAATCGAATAAACACAACATCAGTGCCCCATACCATAATAATGAACATAGGAATTCCACATCAGTTAAGGGGGTGGGGGTTCTCTATACTGCATGGAGAACCTAGCCACAATTCAAACCTTATTTCGACCGCTTACACCTGGTCATTTCAACACTTATTCCCCTACAAGCTATTCCACCTGAAAACAATGTTTTCCCATAGGACGCATAGCTAAACTCATTATTCTACGCAGACAATGCATAATTGACTTTAGCTACCTCTTTGCCATACGGCAACTCCATTCCTCAAACCCTTGAGATTTCCACCGGAAATTGCAATTCATGTTGGTTAGCAACAACCAAGTCGAATCAAACGACGCGGTTGCATCATCATCCAATGGCTTGGGTAATTACCGAATTCCGTAGCGTATTTCCCACGGTAATATTTCCCTAGCCGATTCAGCGTCCTATTTACTTTCCCCAGACACTCCATTTGCTGGGGATCAATGATCTCTTTTTACAGGTGAATAGCTACAAAACATTTTCCTCTCCTTCACATTTTTTTCTTCCCAGGGTTCATTGCACTCTGAGATCACCACAGTCACCGCACTAGGTCAGTGGGCCATCCTCAGAGTCTGCATTGGTACAAGCACACAAGCTAAGTCAACCCCGAAGTTATTTATTGCGCTCTCGCTTTTGTTCTTTTCTTCCTTCGCATGCCCAGCGATTGTCGATTGAACGCGCAAGTGTTTATCCACCTTGCTGGGACATGAAACTTAAGGATTCTATTACGAAATCAACATTGTGTCAAAAGGAATAATAACGTTGTTTTGATGTGATGCGTTTAGTTCGGAATTCAAGTGCCTAAAACCTAGAAAAACAAGAAATAAATATATGTATACAAAGCAACAAAATCTATTTAAACTCAATAAAATAATTAAATTTTAAATTTCCCATGCTATAGTCGGGTGGATAGTTATAAAAATAAAAACAAAACTAACATTAACATCAAATCAACATTCCATTCATCTCCTCTCTTGGTGACTATTTTCGGAGACTTAGTCGTCGGGGATTTAAGTGAAACAGTGCCCGTGTCTTGGCTACGATACTTTCTACACACAAGTGTACTTGAGAATAAGGGTTAAATTTCCACATGCAGCAGCGGTTTTTTGTTGTATCTCCACATTTACATGAGTGGGCTGAAAAGTTTCCGACCTCAACGTGAAGATAGCAGCACTCGTCAATAACAGCTGTTGAATGTAGTTCTACATCTTTTGACAATTACTCACCAAAATTTCAGCCATTTTGGAAGCGTAGCTTTTATTTGAAAGCCGCTTGAGTGGATGTGTGTTTTTTTGAAAATGGACAAAATTGTGTATCGAGCTGTCATTAAATTTTTGTTTTTGAAAGGCAATCATCATCATCATCGGCACTACAACCGGGAACCGGTCTTGGCCTTATTTAGCAAGTCCTGAGGCTTGTTAAATTTTCCATAATGATTTATTTTTTCTGGGCAAGGTCATTAGTCTTGCGCCAGGGGCTCCCCGACGGGGAATCGAACCCCGGTCTTCCGGGTGACAGGCGGGTGTACTAACCACTATACTATCGAGGAGCCCTTTGAAAGGCAATACGCCTACGCAAATCAAAGATGAGGTGGACTCTGTGTATGGGGACTCTGCGCCATCATTTAACACAGTGAAATTTTGGGCAGCTGAATTTAACCTTGGCCATGAGAGCTTGGAGACGATGAACGTTCAGGACGTCGAAAAACTGCAACAACTGACGATAACATCGCCAAAGTTCGCCAAATGGTGCTAGACGACCGCCGAATTAAAGTGAGAGAGATAGCAGAGGCTATAAAAATATCAAAAGAACTTTCCCCACTGCAGGATCTTATCCAGATCCCGATTTAGAGAGTCGATCTGGCTACATTTCAGCTAGTGCGACGTTGATTCACCAATCGGTCGATCACTCGAAAAAGAGGAAACCGGCGTACGGTCATCCTCGAAACTGAACACTCTGTTATCCGTCAACTCCAACAAATCATTTATGTGAATCAAAAACAAGATTGCAGCCAAAATAGAACTTTGAAGCACCCCGGAATTAACAAGATACAGATCGGAACTGCGTCCTTTTGTGCGCGCGTTAGTGCACAAAAAAAAAAAAAAAAAAAAAACCGATAGATTTTTCAGGAAGCTCTTCGTCCAAAGCTGCTGGAAAAGTCCATATGAACGAAGTTTGTTCAGCAATGCTCCACACCAGACGCGGTCAAAAGCCTTGGAGATATCCAATGCGACCGCCTTTGACTCACCATGCCCCTAAATCGCAGATGTCCATACATCGGTTATAAGGGTCAAAAGGTCTCCCGTGGACCGCCTGCCACGGAATCCGTATTGACGATCATTCAGAAGAACGTTGGACTCCAAGTAGTTTATTAACTCGGCATTGATGACCTTTTCGATCACTTCAGATAACATAGACAGTAATGCTAGCGGTCGGTAATTTTGTGGGAGACACTTTTTTCCCGTCCTTGGGATTGGTTGAACTGGAGCGATTTTCCAGCAGGTAGGAAAGGTCCTCCGTGGATAAGATAAGCGGAAGAGTCTGCCAAGAACCGCCGATAGTTCTAGAGGACGGTTCTTAAGGACTATTGCTGGTATTCCATCCGGACCTCTTGCCTTCCTACATTCCAGTTCACGTAGAATGCGTTGAATAGTAAGCCGTCGAAATCCCACATCCCGCGTCAAAGACCGTACCGGCGCAATCACAGGTGGCTCCGAAAGGTCGACATCTAGGTTGAATTCGTAGAAGATAAGTTCGCGAACACATTGGCAGTGTCCTTTAAATCTGTGACTAACGTCACCAACGGAGGAAAGGATAAGGAAAGAAAGAAGGAACGCAAACCAGTCGGGCACTGAAGGAGTTTATTGGTCATTCTGTCATTGTGAGCTTGTGGGGAGGAAGTATGGTGTGCAGGCGTACTGCACTGGGTTCCCTTCTTCCTCCATCATAATTACCACAACGCTGTTCCGCTGTAAGCAAATCAAAACACCACCACTTTTCGTTCACAACGAGGAGAAAAGTAAAACACACCAGAAGCCGTTAACAAAAAAGGAATAAAACGCATGATCTTGTTTATTGTTAGTTATAACTGATTTTATTGTTCGGTTCGTATTTATAGGTTTTACATGAACGTAATCTATCTTAGCATACAAACGGTGCCGAGTAGGTTTGGGGTTTTTGATCCTGTATAATGAAAAGAATTATTGTAGGGATTTTGAAAGCGAGTTGATGCATTGGAGTAAGAATTCTTTTACAGGAACTTTTAGGATATGCGTTAGATAACCTTGATGCGTGAAGCTTTTACAGGTGCTAATGCAATTGCATTAGCGGGAAACAATGGGAGTTGGGTTGTAGTTATGGGGGGCTCTTCGGGTAAGCTTACAAAATCGACCAACAGGTTGTACCTTCCCAATAGGTCAGATCCCATTAGGAACCGCTGACATCGGTTCTCCAAAGTGTCAGGAGATGGGATCAATTGGGGGGGGGGGGGGGGGGGGGAGAGTGCTCGCTGACATCGTACAACGAAGTGCCAGGAGGTGGGACTTATTTGGGGCCCCGATAACATCGTACAATGAAGTGCCAGGGTGGTTGATGCACCTGGTAAGTGGGGCGGCGTAGTGGGGTGTGTTTTTCCTATGTGTTGTCGCTTGGATTGGGGCGTGATGGCTTGGGGGACGTCGGGAGTCCCTAGGAGGAAAGATCCTTACGTGGGAGTAAGGGGGCAGAGCCGGGCGTCCTAACAATTGTTTGCTACGCGGAGTAGCTGATGGATAGCAAGGAGCCGGCTTGGGAGTCGGGCGTCCTACTGATTATTTTGCTACGCGTAGTAGCTGTGGTTCAGTGAGGAGCCGTAATTGGGGGGGTTACGGAGAGACGAGGGAAGGCGAGCTGGGTCGCGTGGAGTCGGTTGGTGGGCATTGTTATGCCAAAGTTGAGAGAGGAGCCGGTTTTGAATGGGTGGATGGAGTCGAATAGAAGTCGATTGAAGTCGCGATTGGTGGGGTTAAAGGAGTTGCAATGGATTCCCATAGAATTGAATATGGGGGTTGGAAAGAAGTCGAGTGTGCGGTGAAGCCGGGTGTCCCACTGAATGTTGCTACGCGAAGTAGCCGTGGTGGAGTGAGGAGCCGGTTAGGAAGAAGTTAAATTGAGCCGCCGATGTGAGGTTAAGTGAGGTTGACAGTGTCGGGTGCAGTCTCGGGGGGGGGGGGGGGTGGTGTAAAAGTGTTGAAATGAGTTATCGGCGGAACCGTAGCTGAAAAGGGGTTGAATATGGGTAAGAATTCGTTTACACGAACTTTTAGGTTATGCGTTAGATAACCTTGATGCGTGAACCTTAGTAGGTGCTAATGCAATTGCATTAGTGGGAAACAATGGGAGTTGGGTTGTAGTTATGGGGGGCTCTGCAGGTAATCTTAAAAGAACCCCCACAAGCTTTCTTCACGGTGTCAATCACCTGGTTGCACGCGTTTCTGTTTCTAACAAAATTCGTTCTGTTAACGTTGGTGGGATTGAAGC
Organism: Microdon myrmicae; assembly: GCA_963931805.1. Lineage (NCBI taxonomy): Eukaryota > Metazoa > Arthropoda > Insecta > Diptera > Syrphidae > Microdon > Microdon myrmicae. Next base: position 218,634,893 of record OZ007497.1, read on the forward strand.
ACCATTGTTTAAAAGCTCTATTTTTGCGGCTGTAATCTGCTCGCAATTTTTATCAAACCAATGTTTATCATATGATCTTCGTTTAATGGAATCCGGAATGTAGATCTCCATCCCGAGAAGAATCATCTCTGTGACTGACTCTGCACATGCCTTAACATCGGAGTCTCCAAAGCACACCTCCGACCACGGAAAGGTTGCGAAGAAAGCTCCCAAATCGTTCCAGTTGGCAGCCCCATACCACCATACACGGCGAGGCTGGTTTGGTCAGTTATTCGCTTGAAATGCAAGTGGTTGCGCGGCAGATACCAAGCAGTGATCTGCGTTTCCCAGTGACGCAGCAACCTACACGGTAGATATGCTCGGCTCGGATGTCAAAAACAATCGGGTACCCGGCACCCGCATAGTATCCTCCACGAGTTGAGTCAAATTGCGGCTAGCAGCGAACATCTCCGCCAGCCTCCCAGCCTCGTCGGTTCTGTGGCGGTTCTTTAATACATTCCCAAAGAACCGCCCATCCTCTTAAATTAACCACTTTCCAAACCCACCATACCTACCTGCAATTTTGGGGCAGCGTAAGCTACCCTTCATTCTCTTTCATCTGAAAGTTAAATCTTATCAAGCATGCACACCAAACATTTTATTTCATTCATACATGCACCGTGCCAGACAATCGGCTCGGCTTGTCAGCAATTATAAAAGATAAATACACGCTGGCCAGCGTAATTGTTGACATAGCTGTAGCCGGTATTCTTGCTACGGTTTATGAGTGAATATCGCGCCTATACCCTTAGGTCCGCAACAGTTGCGACAATTCCCTTTCATCGGTTATCAACCGATCCTGGAATTTGGGCATGGAAAAGATCATTATTTAGGTAACCTTACCCATGCCATGCATATGATGACCCGCCTGAAAACCTAAATTAAACATACAGTATCCCACTGTGTGTGTTTTACTTACCCGCATATTAACCTAAACATATAGCCATCCAGCCTGACCCTTTGCCGCCGTCGACGAGGTTCCTGTTGACTTATGTCAACAAAATAATTTGCCTCCTTGTGCACCGGAGCCATATGACTAGATTGGATATTTCCTACATCGGTGTTTCCAAGGAATCTTAGGCAAATACCATGACGACCCCTTTTCTATCATAGGCAGATCATATACATCATCTGTGGATCATCATCATCATATACACCATTGATCTGTGAAATAGCGTTTTTGTTTACTTTGAAACAAATGATGTATCTCTGGGATACATCAGCAACGATGTTCTGTTTGATCAGGTGTCCACCGATCATGGTCCTCATTGGCATTGTACTTTTCCTATACGCCACATATATAATCCTCCCTTATCTATGCAATTCGCGGCCATCGAACGGATGGATGTGAGTTGCATCATCAGGGAGTCAGATCTTAACCACCGCAGCGTGCAGTTGTAAAAGTCGCGTTTTTAAGAGTCAATCGCGAAGAGTCGCAATTAGTCGGTACAATTAATTAGTTGGATAACGTCTAGTGAAAAGTTAGTCTGTTGACTGTTTAGATTACCTAAAGTCGGTCTTAAGGTGTCGGTTCAAATTTAAATCCGTGCTGACAGAATAACCAAACTAAAGACAAATGTGTAAATAAAATTTAAGGACCGCATCTGTGTCATTGATATAATACATTGAAATTAAGTAGAGCTACGTTGTGGTATTTCCATTTTTATCGATTGGATTATTCTAATTAAGTTACAATAAAAAATTCAACTCTAAGCAACAAGAACCGGTGTGTTTTATTGAACTTTACTTATCTCGGGTGAACTATTTATCTTGTATTTGGTGGAACAATTCGTGGTGTGTATGTGAAACCGTGTCCGTGTTGACATACCAACGTACAACTCCACAGTTCTGTTAGAATGTGCCAACCAGCCGGAATTGTGAACATTAAAATCGCCAAGGACAACAATTTCAGAAGTTGGGTGGTTGATCTATATCCAGTAGACGGTATGTGAAAGATGTTTGAAAAATGTTGCCGGTCGGTCGTCATTCGGGGAGCGGTAAAGACAACAAAGAAATTAAACAAAATACCTCAGCACGACCGTCAACCATATGGTGTCCATGTTATTGGGTTCTAACGCCTTCATCCTCTGGCAAGCTAGATCGGACCGCGCGAAGACGCAGACCCCTTAAAACGGAATCTCGAATGTAAGTCGTATCCTGAGCAACGAACATATGTCGAATCAGTTGACGAATCGACCTGGATCTCAGTTAGGACAAGAATATCAGGTTTCGCTTTTTGCAAATGTTGGTGGACGGCGTTTACGTTCGTATTGGTGATACCAATGCCTCTGATGTTACAAAATGCCGTTATCAGTCGAACGTCGACGGAGCCTCGAGAACGGGCCCGATTATGCGATGACGAGTTTCTTAAAGTTTGGTTATTAATCATAATATCTGCATAATGTTCCCCCTGACATAATCCCGCCGGCAATCGGAGAATCCGGGTTTTACGGAATTCAGTGACGATAATCTGTCAATTGACATTAATGCCAATGGTGGGGCTAATAGCCTTTTAATCACAAGGGAAGGAATCCAGAGTATCTTCGACTCATTAAGAAGCAAAAAGTCAGCGGGAATAGATGGAGTACCTAACATCGTACTCAAGAACCTGCCCCCAAAGGCAATAGATATATACACGGTCCTGTTTAACAACGCGTTGAATAATGCATATTATCCCGCGCGTTGGAAAACGGCTATCATTCGGCCCATCGCAAAAAAGGGCAAAGACTGTACAAACCCAATGAACATGCGTTCGATAAGTTTACTCCCAAGCATCAGTAAAGTATTTGAAAAAATCATTAACAAAGCTCTGCTAAAATGGGTAGACGACAATAGCATTATTCCAAACAACCAGTTTGGCTTTAGGGCGGGTCATGAAACCACACATGCCGCAGCTAAACTGGTCTTCGACATACAATGGAATAAATGTAGGAACCAATGCACAGGTGCCTGTCTGATCGACTTGGAAAAAGCCTTTGATACCGTCTGGATCGAAGGGTTGTATTACAAACTGATCAGACATGGCATACATAAGCCTTTACTATATGTACTTTACGATATGTCAAAGGACAGGAGGTTCGTGGTCAAAAGTGGTAATGTGACCTCTAATAAAACGTATAATATCAAGAATGGCTTGCAACAGGGTGCGGTACTCTCTCCGATTCTTTTTAACATTTACATTAGCGATTATTAGATGCACTCCCGCAGGCTATTGCGTACGCAGACGATCTCATAATTTACAGAACAGCTCCGAAAGTTGAGATCATAAATAGTTTAATACAGCGAGATTTCAACAACGTGCAGCGCTATTGCAATGGCTGGAAACTTAAGATCAACTTTCAGAAATGTGAAGCCATCCTATTTAGAACCTCATTATATAAAGCCACGAACGACACAAGGAAAAACTGGCGAAAGCTAGTTATCGTGGGACCGCATGGAGATAAACTGGAAACCAAGAGTTTAGTTAAATACCTTGGCATCTGGCTAGACCAATATCTGTATTTCAACAGACATGTAGAGGCTGCTTTGGTCAAGGCTAGAAAAACGTTTGCTATGACAAGGAGGCTATTTCACAGTAGCCAACTTGACAGCAGGGTAAAAGTCATAAGCTACATGACGCTAATCAGGCCAATGCTCATATATGGCTGTCCAGTATGGTTTAACATAGGTCCAAATTTGATGGAAAAGATTCGGGTGTTCGAAAGGAAGTGTCTGAGAACCTGTCTCAGATTATATCGAACACCGGAATCGGAATACAAAAAGTACTACTCAAATGAGACTTTATATAATGAAGCCTGCATAAATAGGGTGGATAATTTTATGATTAAATTAATCAGAGGACATATTGCGAGAGCAATATGCTCGTCCAATGACCTAATTTTCGGGGCTTATTATCCAAATACCCTGTACTATGAGAACGTGCGTCGCAACGGTTTTGTTCCACCAGAGGCGTTCCTTGATTTGGACATGAAAGGGCTTATACAGGATAGATCCGGAATTCCGCTGATCTATCATGTAAGTAGATCATCCGTAGACGGGCGATTGTGCTACGACCGGGAAGTAACGCGCACCGAAGAAGAGCTCCTGCGCTTCAGTAGGGCTATCTCCCACAGAGACCGGGACGATAGTATTAGACAGCGTCAACAGTTCTGGTGGTTGAATGGCATATAAAGACCTGGAAACCAAAGTCGGTATAGAATCACACTATCATCAGCTAGCTTACATAGACTTAGCTTTTCTAGAATTAGGGTAGTATAAGATTTAAGTTAAGTTACGCTAAGTGATTTTACATAAAAAAAAAAAAAAAAAAAAAAAAAAGTAGATAAGTTTAGGTAAGTTAAGTAAGTTAAATTTTAAGAAAAAAAAAAAAAACAAAAAAAATTGTCAAAGTTTTTCAAATTTTTCTTTGTCTTTCAAATAATTATAAGTATTGCCACAAAGTTCTGCCGCCGAAAGGCAAATTATACAAATATTAAGTAATGTTTAGCTTAGAGCGTCTGCGAAGGACCAGTAAGTTATTATATAAGCTATTTAAGCTAGTTTTTAAGCATTTTTTGTCTAGCCTTTAATTTAGAAACTAAGAATATAGAAAGAAAATAAAAAAATGTTTAAAAATGGAAATGGACATAATCCCGCCCGGAGATCCGAATGGGAAACTAGTTTACCTTTGAAATTTTTATCTCAGAAGGTACCATCATGACTTGTCTCCGTGTCAGTCCGGGCCATCAGCCATACATCCGAATCATAGTCGAAAATTTCTCTCGACGATATCGCGGAACATACAGCGTGACGGGGTGGTACCTCACCTTGGGACCGACTACTACCTAAACCAACCTTTTCTCGAACCGGTCCATCAGCCAAGCTCCAAAAGATGGCCAGGGATTTCTCCGGACCATTTCACGAAGCGTATAGCTTGATGGGGCGGTATTTCAGCGGGCGGCAGGGAGTTGGGAACCCACCTACCACTCTGCTTTTAGTCGCCTCTGGCGACAAACCAGCCTAGCTGTGAGTATATTCTAACCCACTACTCACAAAGCGTATTTTTGGTTGCTATGATCTATTAATATTTTTTTATACAGCTGGTTTTGTCGGGTGAAATGTGTCGGATCCAATATGTAAATTGAAGTTCTGGGAACTGTGCGTTGGCATTAGCACTGAAGTTAGTAAAGGAAACCTCAGATCATGGAAAGAATGCAAAAGAATCCTGAAATCCTCACAATTTGTGTTCCTTGAGAAATTCTCCTGTTATACTCGTAATTGATCGCCAAGTTGCTGTTTTGCTTCCATTGTGAGTGTTCCGCGCAGTTCCGTAATAATGAGTGAGTCGAAGAAGTGCATTTATTTAATCAAGACATTCAATTTCGCAACTTTAAATACTTTTATATAAGTTATTAATCCTCTTGAGCGCTTTTTTTTGCCGATAGTTTCCCAAGGCCGCTACAAGGAGGATATATCTATTTGTCCAGGCTGGTCACTGCAAATATATTGTTGGGACTGGGTTCCCCCATTCACTACATAACCCCTTGCTGTCCGTCACGTCATGAAAAAAAAAAAAAACGTTTTTTTTTTTTAGTTTTTCTTCGTTATTCAAATAACCATAATTAAAAAACTATAGTAATGTTTAACTTAGAGCGTCTGCGTAGGACCAGTAAGTTATAATATAAGATAATTAAGCTAGAATTTAAGCATTTGTTGTCTAGCCCGTAACGCTAGAATGAATAAATCTAAGGAAAAATAAAATAAAAAATGCCGGAAAAATGAAATCTCCGTCACGTCATGAGACCAGAATCCCTTATACACTATCGCCATGCTGCACGGTAGCAGAAATTTAATTAATCTTACACTTTTATACCATCACACATCAGAAAATGTATTTCGAAAACAAACGATACTGACTTCATGTGTGATAAGTCAATTAACCACTTGTTGTATGCTTAAAAAAATAACAACAATAACAATAACAAAAAAGCAACAAAACTCCAAATGTCCGCTCGTGGCTATTTTTCTCATTAAATACAATTCAATCTTGGGCGAGAAGGTTCTCCGTAATCACTTGAAATTCCATCGAACCTCCTCCTCTAGGATAAAATCTTGGATGGGATCCTTACTGAATCTCAGAAATTCACTCCTATTATGTAACACCCCAGTGAGAATGGTTCGACCGGTGGGGAAGATGTTGATGATGATGACGTCGATGACGATGATGGTGACGGTGACGGTGATGGCGATGGTCATGGTAGGATGTCGATGCTGGTGCTGATGCTGATGCATAGGTAGGTGAAGCACTTAACTTACTTATACTCCCAGTTGGGTTGGAAAGATCGCGCGCGATTCGATTTTATTCTGTGCATCCTCCTTTTGTAATATTCGGTAGAATCGCGTGCACAATTCTCGTATCGTGCGGATGCAATCTTAGCGTGGTATTAGAGCAGAAACCTGCTAAAGCCTCTGTGATCCACTAGGTGTGTATAAACTACCAGCCTACCGCCACCCTGCCAGCAGCTACACGTACAAATCCAACAACTATACCACTCTAAGTCAGACGAGCCCATCTTTAGCTAAACGAGCCGTGAAAGTGTTACAATGCAAAACGACCACAACCCCTGCCAAGGCAAGCTGCAAGCGAAAAGAATTCCCCAAATCAAGTAAACAATCTGCCATCGTGATTTGGGAACATCCAGGATTTGGAGTCCGTCTGGAATCGAGGAGTTTTCTTATTTTCGTTACGCTCCTTCATTTTCAATTCGTTCTTGTCGTTTTCGCGGTTGTCTTGTTATTCCTTTTGCCTTTGATTGCGGCAAGATATCCTTCTCATCTGGTCTTTTGTTTTGCTATAACTGCTCCTGCTCCCCCAAGCGAATCATGGGAAGCCCTTCGATATTTTATTTATTGAGTTTTATTTATCTTTTGTTGGGGGTATAATGCCAGCCAGGAGTCGTCGTCGTCGTCCTCATCGTCCTCGTCTCATAGGCAAGACAAGAACGAATTTTGTGTGTGGAACTCCAGCACTCCAGTGTGCATTACCGCAACGCTACGATTCTCAGATCGAGATTCTTCCATAACGTTCGAAGTTGACTGCTAATTTGTTATCTGTTTATATTTTCTAAGGAATTTACAAATTGCCTGTGAATTTTCTTAGGTTTATCTGGGTTTTGTGATTCCTTGAGTCGATTCCATTGCTCACGTTGGAAATCCAGTTAAAGAGGAAGGAGGTGGTTGATTCGTGATATGATTTCCTGAATCTCCTGCGGCTGATATGCACCTGGATCATCGCCGCCACAACTATAGTGTGAAAGTGTTAGCAGGATGTTATTTACAGATCGATCAATCCTTATTGGGTTAATATTTATTAGACTCGAACTCGCCTGAGATGTTGGCATTATCGCCGCCTGTATATTTTCTTGAAGTGGGTGGGCATGACTTCGGCTACAAGATGTATTGAATAATGAGCTGGTTCAAGGTTGAATGCACTTTGCGACTGGTTGAAAAAAGTGAAACTGAAACCAGGAATAAGTATTTTCTGCTATGAGACGACAATGAGTTCTAGAATTTTTTGACATATTTCACTGATTGATCAATTTATGGTAGATCAAGACAAGGAAAATTACGTTAAGTGATCCCCAGCATGATGAGGGTCGGCCCCAATAGATAAATACGAGTATATTGGGGTGCGTAGTTTTTCTACCTACCACAAGATGTCTTCCCTAGAAGTCATGTTTCTATAGTGTGGACCACTTAACGTGCCAACAATTAATTATCGCACATTTGACAATATTAAATCTCGCTTTACATTGTTATGTCCCAATTGCTTTCTAAAGTATCCTTTCTCCATACCAAAAACTAACAATTCGCTTCCTTCAACGATGCATGTCTATACATTGAGATTCTTTGACGACCAGAGCCAGGTTTAAATACATGGTTGTTCCAATTTAGACTCAAATCATTTCGTATGCCAAGACTTAGTGGTGCATGTTACTCCCGATGGCAATCTCTGCTTTGGCGACCGATATTTATTTAGAATTTTTTAGATAGTGTTGGTTTTTGTTATCATACTTGGCATGTGCATGCTTCAGATACGGCCACCCATACAGAGTGGCGTTAGGTTATCGTGAAATTATTCTTTCATTAAAATAAAATTTAAAAAACACAAAAATTAGTTTGTGATTTTAAGATTTGTGTTCTGAGATGATCAGTAAGAATTATTCAGGATATGGAAAGTTTGGCAGATCACACTATGCTGTTTTATATTTACTCCCTTCAGGAGAGGCGAACATATAGCGTCGAATCAGAGCCTCGAGACGCCATCAAACAACTGCTAGAGATCTTCTTAAACAGTCGCAGGTTGTAACGCCCAGAAAGCACTCACACAGGGAGGGAGTTCCATTGCTTTCTCACTATGTAATGGAAAGAATTTTGAAACAGAGATATAAGCATCGTCGGGAGATGAACAGGAAATTGGTGGGATCCGTCGGGTTTTGTTTGTTATTTATGTCGCCGGGCTTCCTCAGTAGTCAGGGAAGAAGGAGTAGGCGGAAAGTTTAACAAGAAAAACGTTTTTGATTTTTCGAATAATATTTATTTGAGTTTGAGATGGGCTCGCTCACTTTAGCCTAGCTGCGACCTTCTGCAGAAATATTCGAATATTAACTCTGTGATTCTTAACTCTACTATTTTATTCAGAATAAAAGGCCCGCTATTCCATCGCAAAGCTGCGACCTTGTCTCTGATTGATTAATTCTAACTTAATTCTCAAGTAAAATGCCCGTTGCTCCATCAGAAGACTGCGACTTTTTGCTTGTTTAGTTAACTCTCACAAATGCCCCTTGCAACCACTCCTTTTACATAAGAAATTATTGGGGAAGAATCGCAATCGATGCAACTAATTCTTCTGACCCCAAGTGCAAGTCATTTACCCGGCCGCAGTTTCACTTATTCGGTGTGACCTATATTGAGTGCAATTGCCCAGCACGAATCATTCGCTTTACTTAATTGATATTCGCTTAAACGATATTTCACTTAATTGGACGACTTAAAGTGCAGTGGCCTTGGTTCAAGCGATTCGTTTCGTCACTTCGAATCGCCGGATGACGTTTCGTTGTTATCAATGTGCCTGTCTTTCGTAGGCGTAAGCATTTTGATGGGAATTCCGTTAAACGGCATCATGACACCTGGCGTACGGCAATCGTCGTTATCCAGCATTTTTGTAGGCAACGGCAGTGTCCCATGACACGAATATGCATCGTATCATAAAAAAATGTACTCGTAATTAGATAGCGTGTAGCAAGGGGGACTGAGTCTGCGTCACAGGTGAGCAATTAACGAGAATCGCATCGTGTGTGATATGAATATTATGAGTATTGTGTTAATTGGATGAATCTGAATATGAAATGGAGTTTATGTAGTGGGATACTACATGTAGGGCAAATAAAACGTCTTTCGCGGGATAATATCACAAAGCCCCAGGAACAGTCCCCATCATATTGTCTTTTTGCAGTTATTTTATCTCCGGTTCTATTATGTGACCAGTTGGACCCACAGCGTAAATGGATTAATATACCGCCCTTTAATTGAGCGATCAATGTTGAGTCCTCTCGTTGATACGGCCACCATTAATTTAGTTTTTTCTTCATTAATGATATGTTTTTTCTCTTCTATGCGAATTGAGCGCACAAAACAAGTTTTGATGTTTCCCTGAATATGAACGGGAGCAAAGGGAGATGATAAGGATACGAAGTGTTGATGTACATTAGGCCTGAATGCCTCTAGACTCTAGGTCTTGGAGATTACAACCTTTGATCAAGCAGAGTTTTCCAAATTGGTGTGGTTCGGCTAAAGAACGATTTCCTGCAGTTCTTCGAAAGTCTGAAGTCAACCTTCAACATAAACTGTTGCAAACATATTTGAAGTAGAGGAAAGCATTCACGCAGTTCAGATGAGCAATAACCGTGATAATTCCTACATACAAGATATGCACAGGACATTGTGGTATAAAAATATTCACTTTATTAACTCAAAAATATTGACTTTATTAATTTATCTTAGAACTAACTATTACTTTGAGCCGACAATTAATCACAGACTGTCTTTTTATTTTCACATGTACCACCTATCAAGAGTGTCCGGCTCTGATTGACTGGGAATTATAAGACTAAACAAAATCTGTATGAATCAAGATCACGATGTGGCTTGGAATTATAAGTTTATCTCAAATTCACCCTCGCCGTTTCCATTCCACACTCGGCTATCCTGACTGGACATTCGAACCGAATGTCCTGTTCGTTACTCCTAAATATATCTTCACTGTTGTCGCTTGCCCAGGGTTTCATATGTTCGGCGACGGAGGATGCCTGTTTGGGCCCCTGACTCTCTCCTATCCGACCCATAACCCAGCGATCGTCCCGCAGGGTCTTGATGGCCTCATACGATACAAAGAACTTCTGTGCGAGCTTAAAGCCAGGTCCTTGCTATACTTTGCGAATAGCGACGATATCGCCTTATTAATATCGGAACGCTGTCTTCCTGTTCTTATTGGAATTCCGTTTGTTTTCGGACTGAATGCGTCGGATATTCTGCTTTGTCTGTTTGCGAAGTTCTGCTCGTTGGTCGTCCCGCTTGACCTTCTCATTGACCTTATTGATCCCAAAGTGGCCTCGTTCATGGCCTTTTCGTATCAACTGTAGCTAGATTGACTTCGGAATCACAACGCGCACCTCGTCACTGAAATTTTTATATAACAAACCACGTTGAAAGTATAGCCATCTAGCTTTCCTTCTTCCAAGCGCTTGATCTTCTCCTGCAAGTCGTCGTCGTGCTGCTGTGTTTTCTTGAGTCGCATAGTAAGGCATTCGTGGCTCTCATTAATTACCAAGGATTTGGGAAGTGGGTTCCGGCTTAATACGTCGACGTGCTTCATACCCCGTCCCTCTATCTTCTAGTTCTTCTAGTAGCAGTGCCCATCGAGCTACTCGAATGCAAACATCCTTTTTGCCCATCGTCATTGTAAAGGCTTTGCAATCGGTTACAGTCTTGAATTGTATATCCAGCATATTCGGAATCGCCGAAGTGCCTTGATAACTGCTAAAACTTCAAGCTCATAGCTCGAATACTTCTCCTCCGCTGGCGTTGTTTTACCGCTAGCGAAGTGTATTGGATGCAGCAGCCCATCGTTTTCGTCGCGTTGCAAGAGGATGGCTCCATATCCATACTTCGATGCGTCCGTATGGAGTTCCGTCTCAGCTCCTGTTCGATATAAATTAAGCACCGATTTTTGGCTTAGCCACGTCTTCCGTAGGTCGAGAGCTTCTCTTTCGGCGTCTCCAAAATTAAATTCGACATCTGCTCGCAAAAGGTTTGACGAAGGGCACGCCGTCCTTGAGTAGTCAGGAATGAATTTCCTAAAATATCCCGTCAATCCCAAAAAAGCTTGCACTTGTCGGATATTTTTAGGCTCGGAAAAATGTCTAACCCCTTCAGTTTTCCGCTCCGTGGGCCGTACGGTTCCGCCTTCGATAATGTAGCCCAAGAATTCAACAGGTCCTGTCAGGAATCAACATTTCTTCCAGTTGATACTCAGCCCAGCCCTCCGTGTCATCTCCAGTCGTCTTTCAATCTTTTCAGCCCATCCCCGCGATTGTTGGAAACAACAATCAGATCATACTTGTAGGTTAAGACATGCCTGTTTCGAATGTCGTCTCTAAATATGGCATTTACATATTGCTGGAAAACTGATGGTGAATTACACAGGCCAGAAGGGACACGCTGGAACTCAAATTATCCGTCTGGAACAATAAATGCGGTAGATTTAATACTTTTGGGATCTACTGGCACGGGAAAGAAACCATTCTTCAAGTCGAGTGTACTGAAGATGTTCGCATCTTGCAGTTTATCCATTTGGTCCTCGATTATCGGCGTGATATATGTGATATATGTCTCGTTTGGCGCAGGGCTAATAGCCTTGCCCGGAAAAACAAATTATTATTGACAATTTAACAAGTCTCGGATATGGACCGGATACGGCTGGAGAGACTTGCTAAAAAGTCCAAGACCGAATCCAGGTTGTAGTGCCGATTATGATGATGATGATTCTCGTATGGTGGCGTATTCTTCACTAGGTTTGCATGTATGTAATCTGTTGGAACCGCCACAGATTCGAGAGAGTTATTTTTCACATTTCTAAGGGTCTATACATTTAGACTCTTTGTAACTTCAAATATGTGGTCGTTCTAATCAAACCAAGATAAAAATTGGTAGGTTGATAATTCCGGGATGTTGTTACAAAAATGTAGGCAACATTTAACTTCCCTTCACCTTAAATACTTTACACACACTCACTTTAATAATAAAACGCACTTTTATTTGGAACACACTAGTTTTAATTTTATTTACTTTATTCAATTTATGATGTATACGGCTATTCGGTTAACAAATGGAATAAACTTTAAGTCTTAACTGAGTTTTTTTCACAAACGCACGTGTATTTTAACAAGCGCTATTTATTAAATGCGTGATTCGATAGATATATCCAGAAATTATTCTTTGTGCGTCCGCCTTATCGACGGGTAATACTCCGACCGTGATTTTGAAGGTTTTGAGAATGTCCCACTAGGATCACTGTTGCGCACAGACTCCCTTATCTCTCCTTCGGTCTTGCAGACCTTCGCGCAGACCGAGGGATTCATCCATTGTTTGCACACACAATAGATGTCTTTCCAACACAACGTATGTCTCGCAGTACAGTTTTTGTTTGTATACATTGCAAATGTTTATGATCTGCGAGACCTGATTGTGTGGATGTGTGTGCTACAATTGTTGTATATCTTATTGCTTCATTACCATTGAATTGTTATCAGTTTTGAGTAGCATATTATTTCTTTTGTGCCGTCACAGATTTTTTCCAGATGTGGTATCTGGATTCCATGATCCGCCTGTGGACGCATTTAGGATTTCATGCACTTTTACAGGTAGTCATTGCATTGGATATGTTGATTAGGATTAATCAACATATGGGTGTTTGAATGAAGGTGTATCCTGTTAATTATGTGGGTGGCCCAAGTGGGTAGGCATTAGGGGGTGGTAGGCGTTACAAGTAATAATACAATCAACATTTATCAACAGTCAGTTTTCGTTGAACTTCGCATTAGGGACGAAACGCAACACCGATTTAGACTCATTGGGTTGTTCTCGGTCATATAACACTCGTGTAATATGTGTGCAAGTAGAAGCTCGGCGTTTTTGTCCAATTCAACTTTATTGGAAAAGATACTTTTAGTATTGAAATGATATTGCTTGGTGAGAAACTCCTCACTATTTTGCAGGGTCTTATTGGGCTTAGCATGGATTTTCTTCGTCGTCAAATTTTTTACTGCACCTGGACGTAGAGTGTGCTCAAGACTAAAGTTTCCTTCACGAAGTCTTGCAAATCATTCTTTTACTTCTGAATGGTTCACAGAATGTTCACCAAAGACGAATTAATTACTCTGTTAGATTGACTCGCTTTTTTTCCCATTCGAAAACAGAATAGAATGCAATGGCGTAAATGTTGCTTATCGACATCCATCTCTTATACAACAGATGTGCACGGAATAACAGCTGGTAAATGACTAAAACTTTGTCATAAAAACAGCAATGACTAAGCTACTTATATCCAAAATGGCGAGCAAATTGGATGCGTTCAAGTATGTTGTTAATGCAACCAAATTCAGAACCGAGTTTCTACTTGCACACATATTATATATCATATTTAAGTTGAAATTTTGTGTACTGGGCATATCTCGTTGGTTCGAAGGAAGCTCGATTTATAACTGGAAGCTTAACTCTTTAGCCTTAAACAAAGGAACAAATGCGCAGTTGAACTTTTATATATTTTTCGCAAATCCCCAGAAATTTTCACTACCCATGAGAGATTGCAGTACTTTCACTTTGTAGTTATTCTTTACCCTTTTGAATTTTCTCCGATCTTCATCTGTATTTAGTCGATTTAAACAACCAAAAGCTTAATCTTTAGTCTTAATAGACTCCATATACTCGGAAGTGTACCCATTTTTTTTTATTTCGGTCTGATATTATTTATTAGATTAAAAAAGAGGGGTATAATTGTTATGCACTCGGGACATGACTGTCAACGCCAGGTATTCGCCATATATGATTTATTCGACGTTATGTTACTCTGCGAACAGTTGAACATAAAAAGACATACACGCATTGTCCAGGATCGTGAGTTATGGAATTGAAATCGCACACATTAAAGAAATACTCGAGAGTAAAAAGTTAGTCCTAGAAGTACCCGACCGGACGGATAGGTGGCGGTATTTTCTAGAGAGAATATTCCTGGTAGATAGTAGCTATCTTATAAAGGTTAAATTTGATGTTTGACTACGTTACGTTGTCTAGTAATTGTTTGGCAATCATCAATAGGAAACCCTCTCAGTGAATTCGAAAACAGAAAGAATTAGATATTCGTATCGCGATGACCAAACCCAAGCTTTCGCATCCGATCTGTTCAGAAGATTTAGCCCCCCCCGCCTTTTTTTTTTACTTTCTCTCTCCAAATTTGTAAAAGGGCTTTATGGTAAAAGTCCAATTTTTCCATGTTTATAAATTTGGGAGCATTCATTACCGCTGGTTGGCGAACAAATTGATCGCTGCTGCAATAAATAGCATAGCGTCATCAAATGCCAGATGATGCGCTCTACATTGGCATCAGCTGTGTTACACGGCTGAGGTGTTTGCGTCGGAAATGGGTATTCCGAACATCGCTCCGAATCGGGAGTTACTCGATGCGGCCTTAGGACCATTGAGGCTGTAAGAAATACCAAGATTATTGGAGTTTGTGATAAGACAAGGAACAACGCGGGGCTGGAGATGAAAATCAAACTCATATTTAATATTCTGCTACCTCAACCATTCTTTTCAAACAACAAACGCCATCTATACGTCAGGTTGGATAAACTGCTCTGTCTGATCATGTGTTTCCTCATACTTGTTCAGGAATTTTAAGGACTAAATATTGAGGACCAACATGTAATGATAGGTTTCTTCTTTCGTCTCTACTTTCCTCTACCTGTCTTGTGTCTCGATAGGGGCTACCTCAAAATTTGTTTGTTCGCGTCTTTCGAGTTAAAAAAACAAAAACGAAAAACGTAATTGCCATACCCATTGTGTAGGTATGCGAACTTATGATAATATCAATCACAATAAGCTGAAATGGATCTATACCGACGTTCACCATAGCCCACTGACTTATACCGACCTATCCGCCACGAACTTAGACGGTTTGACAGAATCATTCAATCCTCAACAGCAATATTGAGTCATGCTTCTCATTTATTTGCACTTAAACAATGTAATCGTCGTATAGTCTTAAAAATGTTCACAGCTTTTATCTAGCGCATAATCGAACCTAAATCACCCGAATTGGTTGGTGGTCAACGAAAAGCCGCCTACATACATTAAGTAACTAAACAAATTCAAATAGAAGGCAGAGACAGAAGTCCACCCAAATCAACCTAAACGTAGCCAATAAATTTTCTGACAACTAAATCAACGAAAACACGATTTCAGTCCACCGATACATGGCACCCTACATGACCGACACCTCTACTACATGGCCAACACATCAGCCGCACCTAGTGCCCAGTCAGATCAAGAAATCCATGCTGTAATTATCCGAATTACTATTAAAGTTCATTTGCGGAACTCCAATTCCGCCTCCAAGCCTCGACAACGTTCACAACTGGATGGAGGGGATTCATTAGCCAGCACCGCTCCAGCAATGGCAAGGGTAATGGTAATGCTAACCACAAGCTGTGCAACATGGCATGCCCCTGCTCCAAGAAATGTACAGGACTGCTGCTGAGGTTGTACGGCAAAGAGGAGGGCTGCGGTCCGGGTTGGTGAATGAACATTTTTCCACCGTGTAACCATGTGGTCAAATGTGTCGTGCTTGCATCACTTATCATTCCTTTGATTCTGTTGCCGAGTTGAAGTTGGGTACTTTCTTCTCTTGGGACGTCCACGGAGACGGAAAGGAAGTCCCAACTAGATGGAAACAGACTGATTTCATGGAATAAGGAGTGCTTGCCAGTCTCCCCTCGTCCTTTCGACAAACTGATGAATTTAAATAGTCTATGATGCGATGATTGTGATATCATCTGGATGCTGGTGTGCAGTGTAAATATGCGACTGGCGAATTAAGACTTCTTTCTGTTGGCAAATACTGCCTGTACCATTTAAGCAATGTGTTCCACTTCGCGGAGGACCCCAATCCCGTGTGTATTACGAATGGGGGAATGTGTAAAATGTAGTTTGTCTTAAGTTTTTTCCATAGACTATGTGTCCCCCTTTTTACGCGCTTAGTGTTTGCAACTCTTTTCACAATATAAGTTATGAGACCAAATCGAAAAGACCATGTTGGAAAGGCTGTCGACTTAAAGATTCGATTAGGATAATATATTCGAATTCCCTTTGATCGGTCCCCCCAAGTGAGGTCGTCTTTACACTTTTTGACATTCATGTTATTAATATTAAGGCATTCAGATGGAGACTTAATCGTTGTAGAGTTTACAGTAAATTTTCTGCAACTTGGTCTCCTATAACTGTATAGTATTGGAACTGTGGAGATCAATTTGAACCATCACTTTTAATAAAAAGTGATTTTTAGTAACATATTTGTGAGGCTGTATAAAGCACATTTTTTAAAAAATTTCTAACGGGAGGTTATCGTCTGAGAGACTCAGAAAAGGTAATTTTGCCGAATTTTTTAAAGTTTCAAAATGCTATACGAGCGTGGGATAAAAAGTGTCCGGCCTTACCTACAGATGGCACCAGCAGGTCTAATTACTATGTCAGGTTCTATAGTACTATGTCTCATTAGTTTGTATATACATTTTCAGGTCGATTGCTCTGTTAGTATACATTTGAGAACAAGACGCCTCGAAGTGAAAAATAAACGCCCTCACTTGACCTCGTTATGTTGCAACTTTTTTATAAAATTATTTACGCAAAAGCGGTTTTGTGGACTTATTCTACACACTATAAGCTATCAAATAATGAAATAAATATTTGTTTTTAAGTTCTTGATGAGAACCCCCTTAAGGAATAAATCTTTTGTGAAAATAGAAAAATAAAATGCTTGTCAAACTTTTATATAGCAATTGTCTCTTAAGTGTTTGTAATGATCGCCAATTAGACAATGCGCACAGTTTCATGTTAAAGGTCAATCCTATAAGAACATCTAAACACATTCTTTGGTCACAATCTATGTTCTATGTATTTGATTCACAATGTAGTGTTCCGGAAGCCCTACCATCCTCCCACAATCCCAATAACCCATCATCACACAATTAAACAAAACCCATTTCCCATATAATATATATATTCCATCATTACCCAATAACAATATACAAAAACCCATGTTCTCATATAACCTACACATTTCCCATATAATATACGTTTTCCCATAACACCCAATTAATCCAAACGATTTCTCATATAATAATACATAATACTTATCTCATTATCACCCCGTTTAATCCAAACGATGTCCCATATAATAATACATAGCGGTTACTTAATACAACGACCCCAAAATCGTCACCAAGTAAATATAGTAAATACTCAAAGTGACGGTTCTGAAATCAAATCGAGCATTTTTCCAAATATACATACTCTATATCCCAATATACGTATCCCGCCCATCATCACACTTTCCTAAACTATTTCCAAAAAAAACGTTTTCCTATGTACACGGCAGCTGTAATAACGTTTGCTTAATATGATGAACCCAGAATCGTCACCAAGTAAATATAGTAAATACCCTATGTGACGATTCTGAAAAGAAATCCAACAAAATAAAATATTATTGTCGCACAAGCGAAAAACCTATAATCAAGCTAACGGTAGCAGTTTGACTTCGTACATGAGAAAGAAACTTCTCGAAGAAGAAAATGAAAATGAGAAAGTTGGTACTTTCGTAGGGAGAGTAGAATTTCAACCACAGGAGGGTGCGCACGTTTTGTGTCTGTCCAAAAAAAAATCAATTTAGTTTTGTTATAATTAGTTCGCCTCTCATATACAAATACTTGTGGTTATATATTGTTTTAACTAAACAAAACGATTTTGTGTTGATTACATTTGAATTAAATTTCTGAAAATACAATACTAACTATACAATCAGCTTATCGACCATTAACTAATTTTTACAGACCATTTCTATCATACTCTCTCCAGAACAACAAATGAGGCGATATTCTGTGTCAGGCCATTTCAATGGAACGGGAATTTCGCGTTGATCTGTTCAACATTCGCGGCCTAAGAACCAATTTCTCCCTTGTGTCTGCCCACGTTTCTAATCCAAAACCAGCTATCCCTGCACTTAGCGAAACCCAGTTAATAACTAATACAGCTATCTCCGATTTCAGCCTATGTGGTTATAACTTAGTGCCTCTGTTCTTTCCACATCGTGCTGTAGTCACATACATAGGAAGTAATATTGCTTATCAGCTTCTCCCAAAATATAGGCTCTGCTACAATACAGAATTTAATAATCTCGTCGCTCAAACTTCACGTTTGTAAGCATATCATACGTTACTGCTTTCTTTACTGGAGCCCGAACTTGGATAGAAACGCATCCTTTAACGAATTTGATGCTCTATCTGATTCTATCGAAATCGTTATTGCGGGTGATTTCAATGTGCTAAACGCTCAGTTGCCTCACCACTCCGGACCCATAACACCTGAAGATCACTATGTCTTTGCTGTTTCAATAGTTTAATTCAACTTGTCAATGAGCTAATACGGGTACCAGACATATATGGTCATTCCGCCAAAACGCTGGACCTGTTTCTCACCTCCCACCCGAACAAATACACAATTGAAGTTTCTTCGTCCTTGGGCGCTTCAGACCATCGTGTCGTGTCAGCTAAGTTTACTCTAACTAACAGCAACGTTAACGAGAAAACTCCCAAAAGAACAGCATAGTTCTGCGAGAAAGCCAACTGGAAACGTCTGAACGACCCTTTTCGGAAGTTAAATAGGTCGCTATTTTTTCTCAATAACGATCTTGACTCTATAGCCGACACATTGACAGACACAATTTTGCTGGGCATGCGAACCTTTATTCTACACAGGGTAAGGAGTATCAAACTCAGAGAAATGTGAGGTCCGATTCCGGATGCAGAGAAGCCATTAAGGCTAAAGAGATGAGCTTTCGGTTGTATTAATCAAACAATATTGAGGAAAACCGGAAAAAATTCAAGAGACTTAGAAATGATTGCAATGCGTATATTCAACGCGCAAAGTTCTTGCATGACCATAGCGTGAGACAAAAACACTACATTCTCCCACTTCTGGGCATTCGTGTAAAGCATCCAAAACTAGCTCTCTTCATCCATTCCTTCGCTAATAGTCGATGACAGACCAGTCACCCAGACAACAGAGAAAGCGAATCTACTTGCTGTATATTTTGCAGTCAACTCAACGCTGCCTGATACCACATCACATCTACGAGGGTTGCCTCTTATGTTTCGGGATTTGGCAACCCTAGCGGTGCAATCCGGCAATTGACAGCTCTGTCGTAAAGTTGGACATTTTTGAGGTTATACGCACTCAGAACGTTTTGACATACGAGCGCTATTTGTGTTGTTTACAGTAACTTAAAAGATTCATCTCAGCCCAAAAATGGAATTAAATCGTCAACATTTTCGTGCGATTATTTTTTACAACTTTCGGCGTGGATTAACTCAGCAACAGTGCATGGATGAACTTAATTCAATTTTTGGCAATGAAGCTCCATCAAGGGCCAGTGTTTATCGATGGTATGGTGAATTCAATCGTGGTCGTAGTTCACTCCAAGATGAATTTCGTGAAGGTCGTCCAAAATCAGTTGTTGTTCCGAAAACCATTGATGCTGTGCGCGAACTGATATTGGAAGATCGTCATGTGACCTATCGTGAGATTGAGGCAACCTTAGGCGTTAGTGGGACCAGCATACATTCAATATTGCATAAGCATTTGACTGTCAAAGAAATTTGTTCGCGTTGGATCCCACACAATTTGTCAATCGCCCAAAAAAAGGCTCGTGTCAATTGGTCGAAAGAAATGCTCAAAAAATACGGTCGCGGTGCTTCGAAACACGTCTATGACATCGTGACAGGTGATGAATCGTGGATTTACGCGTATGAGCCCGAAAGTAAACAGCAGTCGCCTGTCTGGGTGTTTCAAGATGAGCCAAATCCAACAAAAGTTGTTCGCGCACGAAGCACTTCCAAGCAAATGGTCGCCTGTTTTTTCGGAAAAACTGGACATGTCGCAACCGTACCACTAGAACAACGCAGAACTGTCAATTCTGAGTGGTACACAACCATTTGTTTGCCAGTTGTCTTCCAAGAAATCAGGAAAACCAACCGCCGAAGACGGATCACTCTTCACCACGACAATGCGAGCTCTCACACATCGGCTGTGACAACTGCATTCTTGATTTGATGGGTCATCCGCCGTATAGTCCTGACTTGGCACCGAATGACTTCTTTTTATTCCCGTGCGTAAAAAACAAACTGAGAGGTCAACGTTTTTCGACACCTGAAGAAGCGGTTGCTGCATTCAGAATGCATGTGTTGGAGATACCTCAATCAGAGTGGCAAAAGTGCTTCGACAATTGGTTCAAACGCATGCAAAAGTGTATAGATCTTCATGGGGAATATTTTGAAAAACAATAAAGTGATTTTCGATGATCAATATTTGGTTTTGTTCTCTAATCCCGAAATATAAAAGGCAACCCTCGTACCTCAACTTGAGCATAAGCAGCACACCATGAGCCAGATTCGCTTCCGAACGCGTACTGTTGCCCGCGCACTCAAAGAGGTAAACGCACACAAATCCGCTGGTCGGATGGCATTCCCCCAATCGTCTTGAAGAGATATTCCTCTTCACTCTCTAAACCAGTGCGGAAACTCTTCCATTTGTCTTTTTCTAATGGCCGTTTCCCAAATAGACGGAAGTCAGTGAACATTCAGCCAATTCCCAAAAAGGGTGACAAGTCATCCCCTTCTTCTTATCGACCCATAGCACTAACTTCTGTTTATTGTTTATCGTTTATTGTTTATTTGGCTTAATACAAGCGAAGGTAATGGAATCACTGATCCGGACACAGATGACCTCCTTAATGACCGCCAATACGACTTTCGTAGCAACAGGACCAGAGGAGTTCCATGGCGTACTTTTTCGAAAAGTGGAGCTATTACATCCACTACTTCAGAGAAAGCAAGGTCGTCGCATTGAATAATTCAAAAGTCTTCGACAGAGTTTGATATCCAGCCCTTTCGTCAAAACTACATTCCTATGGAGCGGAGAATTCCCTGATCTGATCGGTAAGAGACTATCTTTCTAGTCGTTGAATTCAAGTGGTAATCTTTGTTAAAAAGGACTTCAACATAAGGTAATATGCAGTGGTGAGATGCGCAGTTTTCGGGTGCTTGAAGCGTGAATCATCTGCCTACGCACCAGAAACACATCAACAAAATCTATTTATAGTGGAGCTAGAGACTTTTTTCCGATGCTTACATCTTCACTCGGAAGTCAACTATTACATCGTAGGGGGCGATTTTAATCCTTATGGTGTCAAATCTGCTTCCAATCAAATTAATGCAGGTGTTCCTCAAGGTTCTGTACTCTCACCCACTCTCGTCCTTATCTTTACATATGATCTCTAGTTCATTACCATCAATCCAATTCAATAGATTGCTGATGATAGCACGTTGAGTTTCTCATACCCATATGAACATTCCCGACGAAACTCCTCGAACATCATTACCAATCAACAGTTTATGCTTGATACATTGAATTCCGGCCTCAACAAGATATATCTGTGGGGATTATCCAACCGAGTAGAATTCAGTGCCTTAAAAACTCAGTGCTGCCTCTTGTCGTATAAGGCGAACCCCAAAGGAAATATACTGTCGATGAACGGCACTTACATCGACGAACCCAAGAAACTGTCAATCCTTGGCACCCGAATCAATTCGGGTCTTTATTGGAATGACCAAATACTTGAAGCTGCGAAAAGTGCGGCCAAATGTATGGGGTTCCTTATGGTCTTATGCCACTGTAGAGAGCCGAAAACCGACTACTTGTTTTTTTTTTTTTTGGGTGGAAAAAATGTATTATTAATATAACGAAGCTTACCACATGTTTATTTATCTATTTAGCTAAAAAAAAATATTTTTTAAATGCCAAAATGGTTAGCACACGGTTGTTGTAAAAGAAATGTGTTTTTAAAAAGTTGCTCCGGGGCTAGCAAAATATCTTGAACAGTTTTGATCCAGATACAGAAATGAAAACAAAATTCTTCTTAAACTACATGAAAGTGTCTAGAGAATGCCAATCGAAATTTTGGAAATATTGATTTTTGAATAAATTGGAGGCTTTTGAAAAAATAAATTCATTCAAAAATTGATAATAACTTTTATAGTTTTTAATATTTGGGAAAACCCGTACGACATTTTCTGCGGAATCTAATTAAGAAGCTACAGTTAAAGTTTGAACTTAATCGTATAAAAATTGAGAGTTAACCTGCTAGTCGATCTGAAAATGAGATAATCGCGTTTAAAGTTTTAAGTTCTGAGTTTTGTGCTTTAAATTTGAAAATTTATATAAAAAATGTTTGTTTTGCCGTCAGTCAGCAATGTCAGCACCGTACAAATTGTCTTCTAATTGTATATTTGCTTCATCTTCCAATTTTGACAGCGATCTAGATGCCCAGCGCGCTTTTTGCAGCATCCTCGGCTTCACTGATTCTCGTTTCATTGTTTTCTATGTTAATTTATCTATGATTGTAACAAGTCAAGCCTATCTGCAACTGCAGAACCTCCATTATCTTCAGTATACTGAAAAATCCATCCATTCCATCCAGTTTTAAGTTCTGTTTAATTTCATACGGGATGGAGTTAAAAGCTTCCGGCCTGGCCTATAGATGGCGCCAGCAAGTCCAATTTTTTAGCTTGTTTTCTATAGTATAATGTCTCATTCAACATGGAGGGACAGCGTTACATCACGCAATTCGTGAGATTGTAGTGCACATATGAGAACAAGAGGAGATGCCGGAAGACTGGCGTCGTGGTATAATTTGCCCCATACATAAGAAGGGAGATATCACACTGCAGCAACTATAAGGGTATATCATTGCTGAGTACCGCCTATAAGATACTCTCCACTATCCTACAAGATCGGATAGCCCCATACGCTAAAGTCATCAATGGTCTATATGAGTGTGGCTTCATCCCAGGCAAATCAGCGATTGATCAGATATTCACCCTTAGACAGGCGATGGAAAAATGTCTGGAATTTAAGATTCCATTATATCATCTATTTATAGACTTTAAGGCCGCCTACGACAGCGTAGCCAGGGTAGAACTATATAATGCCATGAGAGAGTTCGGCATTCCAACCAACGTAACTAGTCAAGTAAATATAGCGGGATTGCTGTCCAAACCAATAAACATATCTAATGGACTCCGACAAGGGGACGATCTGGTCTGCCTCCTCTTCAACCCGGCGTTGGAGAAAGCAATCCGTGACTTTGGCGTTACAACAAGAGGGACTATTGTCACCAAGTCCAGCCAGATACTTGCCTACGCAGATGACATCGACATCATCGGTAGAACCGAATCGGCGGTACAGGAATATTTCACCCAAATCGAGCAGGTGGCACAAACACTGGGACTGCACATTAATGAGGGGAAAACTAAGTACATGGTGGCAACTTCTGCGAAGAAAAGACCTAACGTTGGTCAAACTATCAGGGTAGTGGAGTGCGAATTTGAAGTAGTGCAATCCTTTAACTACCGTGGGTCAATAGTATCAGCCGATAACAATATGGAACAAGAAATACGCGAACGGCGGCTCTAATCCAACAAAGTCTACTATGGTCTATCAAGGCTCTTTAAATCCCAAAATTTATCCAGAACATCCAAGCTACTACTGTACAACACCATGGTCTTACCAGTACTCATGTATCGATCCGAGACTTGGGTACTCACTAAAAGGCACTCTGAGCTCTTAGCCGCGTTCGAGAGGAAGGTCTTAAGGAGAATTGTTGGCTCCGAATGTGAGGGAGGACGATTTCGAAGACGCTACAACCATGAGTTGTACGCGATCTACCTTGAAGCTAATGTTGTAAGAAAAATCAAGCTCGGTAGACTCCGGTGGGCGGGACACCTAGCTCGAATGAGCGAAGAGGAGTCTGCCCGGAAAGTCCTTTGTGGCAGGATGTATGGAAGGAGACAGCGTGGCAGACCTTGTCTGCGGTGGAGGAGGGCGTAGATAACGAAGCCCAGAGCCTGAGAGTGCCAAACTAGATGAGATCGGCTCGAAATCGCGACCGGTGGAGTGATTTGTTAAATAAGGCCAATACCGGATCCCGGTTGGTAGTGCCGATGATGGTGATGATGTCTCATTAGCATTAAATATATGTCTATACATTTTCATTAGATTGCTTTGTTAGTATACATTTGAGACGTCAGACAGGAAACTTTTCATCCCCCCTTCGTACGTCATACGCGGTGACTATATTCAATAAAACGGTTTACATAAACTGATAAAATTTTGTCTATAGTCAAAACATTTTTTTTTTACTTTTTTCAATCGTTTAACCATCAATAAAGCCAATAAAAACAATTTGATTTTTTGAGAAAATTACACTGGCATAAGGCTTTAAGAGATGCAAATGATACTTCATTATTATTATTTATTGGCCTGTAGGAACCCGGAAGTTCATGACCTCACCGACTCGGCTCCGCCATTGTTCCCTGTCCTGTGCGCCCTCATTCCACGTTCGGCCATCCGATCCGAAAGATACTGCACTCCATCCAAATTGGCCACTATTTACAATGTAATGTTGTTTTTTTGTTAATTTGTCTGTGGTTTTAATCAATTTATTCGGGGAACTTTTTGTTTTGTCACTTGTATTTAGTTTAATTTGGGGTTTTTGTTTACGTTTTGTCTTTGGTGGCACACTTCATTTAAGTTGTTTTGTTCCAATCAATCACTTATTTATTTAGTTCTTAATTTTTTAGATTTTCGTTTATTTGTTTCTAAGTTCTTTTCCGATTCGGGCTTTTCAAGCGCTTACGAGTTTACGATACTCAGGCTTCCTCGAATCCTACCGGCTGCGCCATTTGTAATGTTGTTTTTTTCTATCTCTTCACTATACACTTGTGTACACTAAATTATTGTAAATCAAAACACACTTTTTTCTTTATTTGAACTATTTATTTAAACTCAATTAATGTAATTGTTATCGTGGTTACATACTGTATTACGAGGATACACTTAGTACTCGTTCACTTCACTCGCTTAACCAAATCCTTCTTTTAGATCTATTTTAAATTACACGGAAAATATTCTCGTCACTTTTAAATTTAACACGAGAAGACAAGCAAGAACGCACTGCACCACTTTACTCAAAAAGAACCCTGGCCGTCTCACCCAAAATCAAAAAGCCAACTCCAAAAAGTCTCCCGTCTCGGTCGAGATTCGTAAACCAACTCTTAAAACCAAACTTACGTCCGTTCTGGACTTGACCCGAAACACAACTCTAAAAAGTCTCGCCGTCTCCGCCAAAAACTCGAAAAACCACCGTGTCTAGTTTTTTCTCCTTTTTCATTTCTTTTTTCGAAATCTGGTTCCTTCCGCCAGATCAAAGGATACTTCCTTTTTCCCGCCTGAAGCTTTTTTCGGTATTAACACAAAGAAAAATCAATAGTGTGTTTATTGCGCCTGTTGTTATCTTTAACCGAATGGGCAAAGATTTTTCCGTGGGAAATCGATTGAAAGAAAAGATCACTAGCCCCCAGGCGAACGTTCATTATGTGTTATTGCCTGTTCTTTGTTTTAACTTAGTTTTGTTAAAACGGAAACTGGCGAACGTTTAGTTCGATTTGCTTGCTATCAATTTATGCGGGACGAGGTGTATGGGGTAATGCTTTAATTTAGCATTATGTCACATCCTTTAAGTGGATGTTTTTGGCGTGTATCGCCGTTAGTGGTGGAGACTAGCTCCAAAAGGGTAATTTTTATGGGATGGGTGGTTGTGGTCGTAACAACAAGACGTACATTCGTCTTAAAATGGAGTTCAACTCCCATATTTAGTCAAGCGCATCTAAGGTTGCGCTATATGTCCTCGATAGGACGCACAGCTGGGAGTCGATCAATTCCGTCGTTAGAACATAGGCGCAACGTATTGTGCCCATCTTTTTCTTTAGGTATTATCACGGTCGTTGCTCAACTGAACTTGCTGAATGTGTTCCTCTCTTTCAGACATTTTCCCGCGGTACCCGTCAATCTGAGAATGCGCATCAAATCACGTTGAAAGTAAGCTTCAGGCGCACAAATACTTATAGAGAGTCATTCTTTAACCAAACCAGACGAATGTGGAATACTCGACCTGATGATGTGTTTCCTCGTCGTTGTAATATCCAGGCATTTAAGTCCAATGTACATCGATACCTCCTTTCCTTACCCGCTTCCTCTCCTTCCCCTCGCACTGTGCTCTGACATTAAAGGGCACCCCAAATTCCCCTTTTGTGCGCGCGTTTGTGTAAAAAAAAGAAAAAGAAAAAAAATAGACAAAAATACTGAAGTGCCATATAAAGGAAATGCAGAACCGTGCATTGAATCCATGCAACAGTAAACTTCTAATCAATTGTTCCACAACTAAGCTATGAAAAAGTTCCTAATAATGCTGTCGAAAGTTTCAACAACATCAAAATAATTTTCAACTATTATACCATCATCTCATTCTCATCAATGTGTCCTGCATGAACGTCAGTTGTTTCTGTTAAATTACTTCTCTGTAATTACAAATTACTCCTTTACATCCCTTTCAAATTTAAGAACTCTTCGCTTTTAGTAATTGTCCTTGTTGTCTGTACCTTGTGCAAAATGGGGAACTGACTTCTTACAAATAGGACGGTCATTAGCACAATGCTTCATCCACTTCTTATTTCGTTATATAATGTGTAAAATTTTTATTCCCACAGGCTAAATGTATTTTCAAGTCAAGGAATTTTTATTATAAACACAACAAAGTGTTGGGTTTTCCGTTTATTACTGCCTTCAAGCTAAATGCCGAAAAATATTTCCAAAAACTTTGTTTTCCAAGAAATTTATTGATCTCAAAATTAGGAGTTGCCGAAGAGTCTTCGGTATCTTCACACGTTTACTTCCTGAGTTGAAACTAGGTTAGAAGAGGAATTTGTTAATGGTTGGATGCCCTTCGGCAGCAAATCGCCATTAATTTTTTTTTTTTGTGGTTTTTATTTAAAAAGTAAAGCTCTGCATAAATGCTTGCGTTATGTTAAAATGTCAGTTTACTTGCAGTGTACTGTGAACATTGAAAGTAATGAGATTGTATTTTTAAGAAATTCGCGTGCTGTGAATAGCAAGATTATATTTATTTTTAATTTGGTAGTTTGGTACCTATTGTGAACAATTGACACGGTATTTTTTAACCTAATAACACAAATGTAATAAATTTCTCTCAGCTACTCACAACAGTTATGGTAATAATATGCACTTTGATATTAACATTGGACATATTCTATTACAAAGCTAGTCTCATTACTTTTTGTCCATAATAGTATAATATACATGTATAAGTTTACGACGAAGATATTCGTCATGAAGTGTAAAATGTTGTGTTATGACGAGTATATTCGTCATGCGTCTTGAGCAGTGACCATCACCAGTTAAATTAGCAATTTTAGTTAAAACTAATAAATATTCGTAAGAAGTTTGGTATATTTTGAGGTGTAGTGATCCTAAATCACTACTCTCACCCACTTACCTATAATCCCAATCCAAGTGAATCATATGAGCGACAAGTTAAACCAAAAGTTAGTTTGCCGCGCATTGATTCAAATTCCTAATTACCTCACCCATAATCCAATTGAATCATATGCACGACAAAATTAAACCAAAATCCATTTGTCGTACATTGATTCAATTCCTAATAATCCTAACATTATGAAATGCGTAATACTAAATGCATTTCATGATTTCTCCTTCCGGGAATTTGTTCAAATAAAATTCGTATACACTTCCGGGAATCCTATTCCAATTGAAGCACACAAAATTTTGTTTGGGCTTCTTGGAATTTTTAAGTAATATTTTTAACAAATCTCTGTTGCCACAGAGTATAAAAGGGGAGTGCATTTTGGATTCTAGATCAGTTTGGATCCGGAGGCCAGAACGGCCACAATGATTAAAATAAATAAAATAAAAACTAATTAAATCTCCTATTTTCATCTTGGACACAAGGCCAAAAGACCCGGAACCGAGGTAAGAAGAACAATCTATACAAATATAACCCTACATAATTGCCGCAGCCGGTAGGATCAAGGAAGCCAAAGTTAAACACTTGTAAGTGCTTGAAAACCCTTGATCACTACAATAATATATATCCAAGGGTACTGGGCACAAGACACCTTCAGCCCTGCGTCCGGAGCTGAGTCTGGCTTCGGAGGTACGACTTGGTAATTAAAATCATAAACCAACAAAAAAAAAAAATAATCAAACCAATAAAAAAAGCGTGCCTGGGGCTTAAACACCAGGAAGTGCTATAAAAAAATAATAAAAAACAAAAAATAATTAAAAGCGTACCTGGGGCTAAATACCAGTGTAAAAACAAAAAAAAAGGAGGAGCGAAAAAAAAAGTAAATTCAAAAAAAAAAAGGGAGAAGAGATACGAAGGCAGAATACCATAATACTACACTACCAACAGCAGCAGTTATTAAACAGCGGAAAACCAAACAAAACAGGCAGTAGACTACCAGCACGCCACTAGCGGCTAGAACAACAAGGACCAACAAGAGCAGCAGCCAACACACCAACATATAGAATAAGTAAGCATTTTCTTCTTTTTTTTTTGTAATTCCATTGAGACATTATTTTATTGATTTTTTTTTTAAAAACATAAGCTATAACCATAGTCTGCTCCCCCAATTCTGTTGGGTCTATATCTGTTTATAAAGTGCACCTACCTATCCTAGGGAAGAATTTCTACTTCTAAACCAATAAGTACACAAAAAAAAAAAAAAAACACAATAATAATATTGACACTCGCCCTTGGGATAGCAAACATCTGAAACCCATATACCTGTGCCCCTCTCTCCCGTTTATATTGTTACTATTATTATATTATTCTCTTTTGGTCTATGGAACAAGGAACCACCTCAAGCCCTAGCCCGCCCCACGACCCTGTACCTCCTTCACCCAAGAAACTTCGCAGCGGAACCATAATCGAAGCAAACCCTCCGATCAAAACTCGCGACCCCAGCCCATCCTTATCGGAAATTCCAGTTGTTCAGCACCAAACGGATCTCGCAACCTTTGAAACAATGACCATTGATTACACAAAGGTTGCGAAGCTGTCAGCACAGCTAATCCCCATCTTCTCCGGGGAACCAAATCCGCATATAGGTGCAGAATTGGAAACCTTTTTGGATTGCTGCGGGAGGGTTTTAAACTGCCTCAGGACCGAGGAACACGGGGCTTTCTTACAAATATTCCCTACTAGGCTACGGGGTGAAGCTTCTGCCTTATTCGCGTCCACTACGTTCGCATCTTTTCAGGAAGCGGAAGATTTGCTAAGGAAGGTTTATTTACCAGTAGAAACCTATCAGGACCTGGTAAATAAGCTATTAGCTACTCGGCAAAATCCGGCAGAAGCAATTATCCTATTCCAATTCCGACTAAAGAAGTCATTAAGGGAATGTAAGAAAGCCGCGGAACTAAAATACGGTCCTATATTGTCTGAGGCCGTACAGATACAATTAGATGACTTTGCAAAAAGCATCTACAAAAAGGGGTTGATAAATCCGTACCATCGTCAATTTTTATTACTGATGGGCGATGTACCAATAGATTCCTTAATGGAAAAAACATTAGAATTGGAACAAATCCAACAACCTCAGCGGCCATTAATCTCTTCGCAGGTTTCATTTAACTCTCCTTCGCCTTATACACCAGTAGCACCTCCAGAAGCTTATAACCCAACTTTAGGTACCGAATTGGGACAAACTTTAATGCCCAATATTCCAAATATAGAAGGGTTGCCACACATCCAACCCACTACACAGGGAACTCCGCAACTAGAGGCGCAAATACCGCCAGCTGACCAACCATACAGGGGAACCGAAGGGGTTATAGAATCAGACCCTCCCAACATATCATTGACACACGATGCCTCCCTCAGCAGAATAACCTGCAGTTACTGCAACAAAAGGGGGCATGTCTATGAGGATTGTGTCAAAAGGAAAAACACACCCTTTTGCACACACTGCCAGCAATTAAGTCACGATATCCGTGATTGCCGGCGATTAAGGAAGGTAAAAAGAGTTCTGCACATAAGGCAGACTTGCGACTTCTGTGGC
This sequence comes from Microdon myrmicae, assembly GCA_963931805.1. NCBI lineage: Eukaryota > Metazoa > Arthropoda > Insecta > Diptera > Syrphidae > Microdon > Microdon myrmicae. The sequence goes on from OZ007497.1 coordinate 218,665,354, forward strand.
CAAAACGGCCACAATCTAGGATCCTGTCAGCAAAAGCTGAAATGGGAGTCGCGAGTTCAATGCCAACCTGCAAAGAATTCCCCCACTTCGAGCCCAAAACGAAAAAGGTCAAAACCCTCGTTGGCAAAAAGGACCTACCGTATCAGAACCCCACGCGCCGCGATAACCAGCATCCCCACCGTCCAACTATCAATAGATGTAGGTGTTAACAAAAACACAACACTAGTAGTAGACACCGGTGCGGAAGTAAGCCTGATTAACAAAAAATGCCTTAGAAAATCAGAGGCCAAAATAAATCATCAAGAGGCTTGCACTTTAGAGACACCGTTCGGAAGCATTAGGACCTTGGGAAGCTGCAAGGTCAACTTCCAGTTAAAAGGTATGTCTAAACTCCCATGCAAGTTCCAAGTAGTGAGCAGTATGCCCGATCTACCAGAAGACGGTCTGCTTGGAAATGACTTTTTGTCAAAATATTGCAATGTGGAAGGCCCCAAACAACGCGTCACTTTTCCTCGCACGGAAATAAACCCCAAAGTATTTAGTGTGCCAATAAAGTTCTCACAGGTCGGGAAAAAGGCACCTGAAAATAAATACGCTAAAGGGAAACAGGAGCAAGCACAAGGTAAGCACAAAATCTTCAGGTTAAATCTTAACCATAAAAAGAGGAACCCCAAGGAGCTAAGTGGTAACATCAAAAGTACTAATCAAATAACTGACACTTCGTCAGATAATCCAAAAACTTCGTGCCCCAGCTCCTCTCGAAATACAAACTTTTTCCAAAAGCCCACAACACCCGAAAAAATAATAAACCTCGATGAGATCGTGACGATACTCAGGGTTTTTCACAATTCCCCTTCCGATGGACATCAAAGCATCACCAAATCGTATAATAAGATACGACAAAGATACCGGTGGCCGTCCATGCTCTCCGACATTAGGAGATATAAAAAGCAATGCGAGGAGTGCCGTTCTCTGAAGGCAAGCGCACGCTTCGGAAATGAAACACAGTCACAAACGTTTCAAGTGGGAAACAGGGTGTTAGTAAGGTATAAAAACCGCAAGGACAAAGAAACACCCATCTGGAAGGGCCCTTTCCTCATTACAGGAATAACTGAGCCAAACAATACGACCATCAAAATTGGTCAGACGTCAATGGTAATAAGCAATAGGAGGCTGAAATCGTATTCCAAGGTTGGTTAGTTCTGATCTTCGCCCCAGTTTCACCTTCCTTTCCACTATCAACCCCAGACATATACTATCCCCAGGGTGTATTATAGTTCGATATTTTATCACTTAAAAATACTAATGGACACACAATATTGACAAAGATGACAAAAAAGTGGTAATATTACAATAAATGGAATGAAATACAAAAAAGAAATCACATACAAATAAAACAAAACAAACATTGACCCTCAATGAGGAAGACAATTTATGAACACTAAACAAAATTGTACATAACTATTTCAAAAAATGTATGTAAATCCTAATTAACATCTAACTTAGAAATATGAAAAATATGAGCATTAAAAAAACACTAAATATCAAACTGAAATATATAATACATATAATACAAAAAAAAAATCAATACAGATATACGAAAACAGACCTAAGCTAAAATCTCCATGTAACCAATTGATTAAATCAAAATACAAACAAAGAATGAAGATATAAAGAATTCTAAATAATATTATAAAATATAATTCATAATTACAACTAGTGTAAGGCGCTCTTTAAAAATAAATACACATCTATATTTATTAATCTAGCATTAAATGAACAACAACAACAAAATAAATATTAATGGCTTAAGTATAGATTAGAAAAATAACATAGTAAAATACGAACCAAAATGAAAACAATTACTAATTTAAGAAATCTATTTACTTATTCTTATAATACATATGTCTATTTTTAAAATTCACTTTCAATTATATACTTAAATGATAAATGTAAACATGACACCAGCCACAATTATTTGATAAATACGATACCATTCTTTATACAAACAAACTTAAGAAGCATTACCGCAAAAGAGAAAATACAACATGTAGCACACATATTAAACATAACGAATTAATGCATTAAATGTTAAACTAAAACAAAAAATGTAAACTATCGCGAATTCAAAATGCCACCGCCCCTTGCTTTTCACTCATTCTAGAAAATTAACCTCTTCCAGATTAATTTTCTTTTCTAAAGGGGGGAGGAATGTAGTGATCCTAAATCACTACTCTCACCCACTTACCTATAATCCCAATCCAAGTGAATCATATGAGCGACAAGTTAAACCAAAAGTTAGTTTGCCGCGCATTGATTCAAATTCCTAATTACCTCACCCATAATCCAATTGAATCATATGCACGACAAAATTAAACCAAAATCCATTTGTCGTACATTGATTCAATTCCTAATAATCCTAACATTATGAAATGCGTAATACTAAATGCATTTCATGATTTCTCCTTCCGGGAATTTGTTCAAATAAAATTCGTATACACTTCCGGGAATCCTATTCCAATTGAAGCACACAAAATTTTGTTTGGGCTTCTTGGAATTTTTAAGTAATATTTTTAACAAATCTCTGTTGCCACAGAGTATAAAAGGGGAGTGCATTTTGGATTCTAGATCAGTTTGGATCCGGAGGCCAGAACGGCCACAATGATTAAAATAAATAAAATAAAAACTAATTAAATCTCCTATTTTCATCTTGGACACAAGGCCAAAAGACCCGGAACCGAGGTAAGAAGAACAATCTATACAAATATAACCCTACAGAGGTCATGCCGAAATAAAAAAAATTATTATAGATAACTATTATAGAAAAAAACAGATATAGTATGAATAACTATATGGCCGGAAAAGTCCCGGAACTTTCCGATAGGTGGCGCCACTAGATGATGTATACGGTTTTCCAATAGGGACTTGATAACTTTTTTTCGGTAGCAAATTTTTAAAATTTGCAGACGTTGTTCCTTCGTGTACTTAACCATGATGAAAATGAGTTTACTGAATAAATTAACAGTGACAGTTCGATGATTAGTGAAAGGGTGCGTTCACAAATTAAATTCAAAGTTGTCAACTCTCTATTGGAAAACCCGATACATTACCCATATCGACAGGCTCATCTGTCACTAGTTTATGTACGAAGTTTCATTTCATTTCGTCGCTACAATTGGTTAAGTGACGCTACTTTCGCCTGATGATTCAACGGCCGGTTTCGCGTTGTTGCATCCTAATCAAGCGGACTTTTTTCGTTTCATATATTGTGTTAAGCTAGACTATGCAGTAAGTGGTGCGCCTGGTAATAAAAAACGAGATGGCGATCCTTCTTTTTCTCCACTATTTACCAGCATTCAGTACAATTACATGTCTACTGTTGTACTTGTAAGTACCAAATGTAATTGTCGGTTCGGTTCAAATGGACCAAGTTGTCATTGATCTGGATCAAAGGACAAAATATGAACTGATGATCCGGCTCGGACGACCAAATGTAAACTGTTGATCCGGCTCAAATGCATCAAGCAATAGTTGATGAGCCGGCTCAAATGAACCAATGGGGGGTGAGGGCGGGGGAGGTGACATTGAACTCAATGAAGGCGGGGAAAGAGTTTGCCCAGCGCAGCATTCGTGAAATGGGTTCATTGGAGCCGTAACAAGTATCATCATCATCATCATTATCATCATCATCATCGGCACTACAACCGGGATCCGGTCTTGGCCATAATAATTTGATTTTGAAGGCTATCCTTAACAGTAAGAATAAATATGTGGGATTCCAGATGACTGCCCTGGGGAACCCTTGACGTGGGAACAAAAGGATTGGCGTAGGTGGATCCAAATCTGACACGGTAGGTTCGATCGTTAAGATAGGAAGAAATCCACTTAATAAGTAGGGGTCCGAAACCAGGGGAAAATAGCTTAAAGAGGATGAAATTGTGTGAGATTTTGTTGAAGGCCTTGCTGAAATCGGCTGTGTTACATCAACTTCGCTGCCATTTTCTAAGGAACGGAGAGCGTGGGATGGGAACTTAACTAGATTGGTGGTGGTTCTAAGGATTCTTAGGGAAATATTCCGGAAGTCATTCCTATTCCTCCGAAGACTGCGGAGTTTGCGGTTGCACCATAGAAGCGATAAAACCGATATCCTATGTCGAGAATAAGGAACATATAGGGAAATGGCATTGTAGATTTCCTTATAGATAGTGGGAGTTCTTCTACCTCTAGATGATCAAAGCTAAATACGGTTTTGCGAAGATGCTCATATATCTATCTAACTATCGCCTATTAGTTAGCTTTGCCGAAGTTATAGGAAAACTTGACGTAGGGTGGTTAGGGTCCGGCTAAGCAGTCACGATAAAGGGATACGATATTGCGGGGGGTGGTAATTGTCGATGGTGGAGAGGGCATGAGGACTAAGGGCAACTGGGGAATTGTAGAGGTCCGTTGTAAACACAAGGTCAAGTTGCCTCTCCATATGATTTGGGATATTACTTATTTGACGGAGGCATGAGCCGGTGAGAGCGTCTACTATAATTAGACATTCCTTGGTACTAGTTGTGTTTGAGATGTAAAATGATTGATTATTGGACAACGTCCATTGGAGATGGAGGAGGTTGAAATCGCCCATGACAATGATATCGTTTAGGAAAGTGCGGCGGTTCCGCCAAACCCCACGGCTCACTTACCTAAAAAAACCCTCCCATCCAATCACATAATTTCACTAGTGCAATCGCATTAGCACCTTAAATGCTTTACGCATCTAGGATTATCTAAGGTATGATCTAAAAAGCTCCAGTAAAAGAATTCTTACCTTTTCTTGTATTCCATACATACATACATACATACACACATACATTGCCAAGTCTTTCTTCCCTGTTTTCACCACGAGAGAAACACTTTCTCTTGGGAAAACTCACCCCAAAACGATTAAATATCGTGGAGTCAAATTCCATCCGCTGACCACAATGGTCATGCCACTCCCGCTGCCCGTAGCGCTGCAGACACGCGAATATAATGTAACCGGAGTCGAGAGTGTTCGAGCTTTAGCTGCCTAAAGGTTTAGACGTGCGGAAGTCGAACGTATACAGTGGAGTGTTACAACCACATTCGAAGTAAAATCTTTAAATCGCGTTGTCGCTCAAAAACAGTGTAACTAAGATTAAGTTCAACAAAAATAAATTAAAACAATAAACCAGAACATTTACTTTCAGAGTAGTGCGTGTAACTTTTCCTCCAGTGTTTATTTGCGCTCTCCTCTGGTGGACATTGTGTTGCGGAGGTTTTGTTTTGTTTCGCTCCTACGGTTGGTGTTCTATAAATCAACGGTGGAACATTCGTGAGGAACGTTTGAACGGTTGAGGACGACGTAGAACTCTCACCCTTGCCTGCTGTCAAGACTCGCCCTCCACAAAAGTATTTAATTCGGTTAGATGATCAAATGCTTCGATTGCGAGTTCGTATGACACGATAGGTGGCGAAGGAGGTATATAGAAACAAATGAAGTATAAAGAGTTTTGGCGTTGGGCAATTTTTATTGCGGCATAGTCTAGTTTGGGAGCAGAAGAGATGGTAATAAGAGATGAGGCGAGCTTATTTTCGATGGCAAGCAGTACATCGTCATCACGAGAAACGTTAAACGAGGAACGGAATAATTCTTGACTATTAATACTGGGGATAACGTGGTGTTGGTTAGTGCGTATATATCGAAAGGTAGGGCATGTGCATTTTGCTGAATCGATTTCGTTTTAGAGCGGAGATCTCTGATCTTCTGATCGTAGATTATTGGGGGAAGATAATTGTGGGTCTTAGGGAGTAAGGTGGAGGGGGGGGGGGGGGGGGGGGGGGGTCAAAAAACTTGTCATTGATAGGGTCATTTTCTTGTGAATATACTGACGAAAGGGCGAGTGAAACTTTTTGCGGGAGCTTATTGAAATTTGTGTGGAATTCCATAAACAGGTTGCCATGGGTAGGGAAGTTGGTGGATAGACCTTCCTGCTGAATGGAAACCATGACGCTGGTATTCGTTTTCCCTTCATAGCAAACCTAATCAGATTTGTCACGGAGGTAAGAAAGATAGAAGCGGATATTTTCGTAGGTCAATTTGTTTCTAAGTTTAGATCAGGCGTAATGGCATTCAGATGAATTGATGAATTGGTGTGTGATTCAACAGTTGTAGGTAAGTTTAGTTTAGTGGGGCAACTACCCCATTTATTGGCTTAATTCAAGCAACATAATTACCTACATTTAAAGTATATCTAAATTACAAAGTAGAGAGCTTAAGAACTACCTAAACTAGGCTTAACTTAAGGTAACCAGGACTTAAGAGGGGATCAATAATTTGTTGGGGGGGGGGGGGGGGGGGTATTGGGCAGGGGAGAGATTTGGATTTCCGTTGACACTGGTGGTGAGCGTACATCTAAACGATGGAGAGGTTGCCTGAATCACCCCTTACCGCTGATAGTTGGAAGTGCTCTAGGGCACCTGTAAAAAGTAAGAAGTCCGGTTGAACGTCCCTTACCACTGATGGGGAGAAACTTTCTGGGGTACCTAATATAAGAAGAAAAGGAGCGAATTGGAGAACAATTCCCTTCTAAAAGAGAATACCTATCTGCTAATCCTTATTTCATCAAAAAATGGGAAGACATTTATACGCAATCCGTAAGCTCTGAATTAGAAGTCAACGATTTAAAAATTTGCTTAACCTTTTGCACTATTGGCACACGGCCATCCTCGCCATGTGCCATTGTGCAGGAAGCAATTATGCAGGGAGCAGCTGTTGCATGTGCTGCTATTAAGTCGGTTGCGGCTTTCCATTTGCAGTTTTTTTTTGTTTTTTTTTTTTGTGGAAATCTTCAAAAGATACCTCTGGACCGATCCAGAGGCATGCCGGAATTTTACCGACTAAAACCACCTCCCGCCAGACACATATTCCCGTTGATCCTTGCGGAACTTTCTTTTAGATATTTCACCGCGGAGCGGGACGGAGTTGGTGTGCTGATCTCGATTCGCTTTTCGGAGGAGCTTGTGAACCTTGCGCTTCCTTTTCTAATTTATTAAGTTTCTTCTCACGAGGCTTAGCTTTGCTAAATATAAAAGCGGATTGTTCCGTTTCCGCTAAACGTTCATCAGCGCTTTCACAGTTCGCGGTTGTAAATTTAGTCGAGATATCTCTTTGTTGCTTGATGCTATTGAAGACGAAGGTCGGTCGCTTGAGTTCTGTTTATAGTGACGGTCACCTCCCCGTGATATTTAGAAATTATAGCGGTCGCCACCATCTCGACTGCTACCACTATAACTGCCTTCTCTGCTAGTGCGATCATGATTTCGGCTGTAATGGCGATCTTCGATAAAATTATCCTACCGGCCACGGTTCGCAGGATATTCATTCCACCACCATATTTTCTGGGTCGTTTCTGAGAGTTTTTTTTTTCCTTGTAGCTCCACGATTTTTTTCACCTTTTTTCGGGGATTTCTTGGCTTCTTGATCAGGTCCCCTTCCTTGACCAGTTTTTCGTTGGGGTCCTTGCGCTGTCCTTCGGTGTCAGGTTCAATATCCTCCTCGGCATCATTGTGGTCATCATTTTACTGAAGGCGTGGCTGTTTTTCACAGTATCTAAATTTGAGATGGACTGAACTAGCACTTGCCTTGTTTTCTGTTTGCTTGTTGTAGTTAACGAACTTTACTGGTGCGCTATTTCTAGCAACCATGCAAGAACTGTCTTCGTCCACCTTCTACGCCGGTCTTCTTGGCGATTGCCGATCCTAGCAGTGAGATGGTGGATCCCTCATCCAGATGGGCTAAAGTCGGAGTTAGTCCTTTTGGGCCGTAAATGCCGACAGGTACCCTTTCCGCACCTCCGCTTCTGAATTCGCTTTCGAACTTGCTTCCAATGTTGCAAGTCACGCTCGAAACAGCTTTGCCTTTGCTTCCAAAATTTCGAGCTCTCGCTTGGCAACCGCCATTGCTGCTTCAGCCTGCTCTTCTTTTGGATGATCGGTCTGTCGTAATGGTGAGTCCATTTGCCGCAATGCTTCCCTTGGTTCATTCTTCTTTACACGAGTGGTGATTTTTCTCTGCTCTTTGCTCATCGAGGTCGACAGCTCTTCCGGTTGATTGAGGTAGGGGGCGCATTTTCTAACAAGGTCAAAACATGTAACTGCTTAAGTTGAAGCATTTGTACTTTCCTGATAAATAGATTCCCCCATTCGATAATGAGCGTGTTTTCGCCCAAGTAGCTAAAAAAATGTTGATTAAAATTCAGCCTAAATATTAGTCAAACTAATGCAAAGAAACTCAAAGTTGTGTCTTAGATAGGCCCCAAATATTTAAAGTCGTTTACTTTCTCAATTAGACAACATTTCCATCTACAGGTTAGATAGTCAGAAAGTTTATGGAAGGGGCAAGCAGATGAACAACAAAAATTAGTCAGGTTAAATATATGACATTCTGCTGTATGGAAGTACGAATTCTAATTCGAATGCTTTGATATTGTCAAAAACTATAATGAATTGAAGAATATTTATATCTATGATGACACAAGAAAAATAAATACCCTCTACGGGATGATTTGTACTACCCATAAAATAAAGAAATGCATATACAATGATGCCAATGAGATATACAAAAATATTTTTAGGGTCATTGACAATGAATGGACACTTCAAATATCAGTTCCCTGGGATTGTGATATATATAATAAATAGGTGTCGGCGATCAATTAGGAAAGACGATATTAACATTCGTATTAAATTTTAAGTAAGAAAGTCCGAGATTTAAGGTGTTAATAATATTATTTTTGAGATCTGGCAATCCAATTTTCATTTAACTCGCCATTTTCATTGAAGCTATCTACGGGAGATACACTTAAAATCCGGAAAAAGGAAGCTTTTATGTGAATTTCTTTGAGGGAAACTAATTGAATTGTCGGTTTATGAAATTTTCCAGCTAAAATATTACACATTCAGGAATACCTTCATCTTTTATTACAAATCTACCACAATTCTCGAGGATGTGCCGTTTTTTCATAGCGTCCTAAGAGAATCACTTGAAGCAAAAAAAAAAAAAAACCCCCAAAACAATTATTAAACTAAAACTCTTTTTTTGACAAAAAGCGGATGTGTGAACATTATGGTTTTCGATAAAAAAGTAGTTCTTATTTCGCCTGTGAAAAAGAGCCAAGCCGCAACAACAAATATATATCTCATACGACAAATACTAGATAAAAATGTACAGGAATTTCCAAGAAATCGGTTTTCGTAAACTTTTGGAATGTTCATATCGCTTAGATGCTGTTGTTCACGCCGTAGTAGCTTTTTTGACTTTGCTTGCCATTGTACCGTGGCTTTCTAAGCGATGTTAGTCTTTGTTGCCGCGTTCAAGTATCCACCGGAATCACAGAAATCCTTATGCGTTAGTTGTAAAAGTGATTTGTTTCGAGGTATAGAACTTTGAATTTATATAAAGTGGAGGAAAATAATGTTAATGGCCACAAATGTAATTTTATTTAAACGACATTGATATTCAAATATAATTTCGGACATGTGTTCATCGCAGCTGGGGCCAACATGGTGCAATCCGGAAGTCCAATTCTTGATCACTCTTTATAGCATTTCTAAGTGTGCAGTAGTATCTTATTTATCAGCAAAAATTGGTGAGTTCAGATATCCCCAAAGAAAATAATCCAGTGGTGTTAAATCATCCGAACCAGCCGGTTGACCAATTCTCGATATCAACCATTTAACAAATATTTCTATCAGTAAATTAAATGCAGCGCGCTTATGTCAATTCCATCCAATTGAGGCACCAAAATATTAGTAATCATATCTTATATCAGTCTCCGTTGAATGTAAGTTTTTCAACAGAACTATTTTAAAAATAATATATAGTCCGCTGATTCTTTCAGCGCATAAAGAGTTTTTGTGAATGCAATGGATTTTCAACAATGGCCCGTGCATTAGCTTCACTCCAAACTCGACAATTCTGTCTATTGACATCGTCATTCAAAAATGAGCTTTGTCTCTGAAGATTATAAAATGGGCGTAACGTGGAAATCGTTTCACAAACTGAAGAACTATTTTCAAAGTAATTTTGAATAATTCGTGAACGTTGCTCTGGCGCGGTAAAATAGTAAACCCAACTAACTAAAAATAAACTATTATTTGCCAAATCAGTTATCCCTGGAAAAAAAGTGTTGCCAAGTTCAAGATTTGTATCTCGAAATAAAACACTACTAACTACTGTATCCAGAAAAGAACACGAATTTTAACTTCTTTTTTTTTAAACTTTATTTATTATTCCAAATTTATTTTGTCGCCTCAGACGCATTACTTTTTTGCCAACATTTTTTCCAATCCTCGGAACACTTGTTATAGTACATTTCTAGAATGGTTTCATAGCGCATAGTAATTCAGCTTGCTTTTCTTCAATCGAGTCAAATCGGTGTCCTCAGAATGCTCTCTTAAGTTTTTGGAATACCTAGAATGTGCTAAATCAGGCGTTTTTGAAATGATATCAGCACTGATATTGTGGGGGTTGCTGCGCCGCTGAGAAACTCAGATCACTGCTTGGTATCGGTCGCGCCACCACTTGCATTTCAAGCGAATAGTCGACTTGGGTGGCTTCACCGTGTATGGAGGTACGGGGCTGCCAACGACATCCGAGCCGAGGATTTATACCGTGGAGACTGTTGCGCCACTGCGAAACCCAGATCATTGCTTGGTATCTGTCGCGCAACCAGTTGCATTTCAAACGAATAACGGACCTAAACAGCTTCGCCGTGTATGGAGGTATGAGTCCGCAAACTGGCACAATTTGTGGGATTTCTTCGCATCCTTTCCGTGGTCGGAGATCTGCTTTGGAGTCTCCGATGTTAAGGCATGCCCGGAGTCGATCACAGAGATTATTCTTCTTGGGATAGAGATATACATTCCACATTTTATTAAACGAAATTCCTTTGATAGGTCTCGGTTTGATAAAAAATGCGAGCAGATTACAGGGGCAAAATATAGAGCTTTTCAACAATGACACCCCAATCTCACCGATGTTAACGGAACGAATTTTGTTAGAATTAGAAATGCGCGAAACCAGGCGATTGATACCGCGAAGACGGCATACAGCGACAGAGTGACCAGTAAACTCCTTCAGTGCCCGACTGGTTCGCGTTCCTTCTTCAAGGACTGTCAGCAGTAACTTCGCTTCCTCCTCTTTTCCTCCGTTGGTGACGGACAGTGGGACGTTTTGCACATACTCAAAGGATAAAGCGAATGTGTTCGTGAACTTATTTTCCGCGAATTCAAACTTCAATGCGGGTCTTTTGGAGCCACCTATGATCGCGCGGGTACGGTCTTCGATGCAGAATGTGAGGTTACGCCCGCGTACTATTCAACGCATTGTACCTGGACTGGACTGTACAACAATACACAACCGCCCCGGACGGAATACCAGCAACAGTCCTTAAGAACTATGCTCGAGAACTGTCGCCGGTGGCGCAATCTCTCGCGTATCTTATGCACGGGGGGCATTTCCTCATCATCATCATCATAAGCACTACAACCGGGATCTGGTCTTGGCCTTATTTAACAAGTCTCTCCACCGCTCCCGATTTCGAGCCGATGTCATCCACTTTACCACTCCTAGCCTCTGGACATCCATCACAGACAAGGTCTGGCGCACTGTCGCCTTCCGTACTGTCGGACTTCCCGGGCAAGCTCTTTCTCTTCTGGCGAGCTTGATTTTTCTTAGAAGATTAGCTTCAAGGTAGATTACGTTCAACTCTGTAGCGTCTCCGGAATCGTCCCCCCTCACATACGGGGCCGACAATTCTCCTTAAGACCTTCCTCTCGAAGACGGCTAAGAGTTCAGAGTGCCTTTTATTGAGCACCCAGCTCTCGGGTCCATACATGATTACTGGTAAAACCATGGTGTTGTACAGTAGCACCTTGGATCTTCTTCCATAGTAGCCTTTGCTGGATTTGATCAGCCGTTTGCGTATTTCTTCTTCCATATTGTTATCGGCTGATACTATTGACCCGAGGTAGTTAAAGGATTGCACTACTTCAAATTCGTGCTTCACTACCCTGATAGTTTGAGCAACGTTAGGTCTTCTCTGCGCAGAAGTTTGTTATATTTTGTATATTTTATTATATTTTTACTCCATATACCCCTTAGTATAACCTCTGTGGTGGTGCCATGGATGACTTGATGTGCAGTGAGCGCACGTTCTGCCAATGCTTCTTCAGCAGCGACACGAGGGAGTTGACAAGTTCGTCGGGTTTCATATCGACGTGACCCACAACGACGGAAAGACAGAGGACGTTCTTCATCTGGAACTTGATGGTCGGCTTGACTTCATCGATCTTGCCCGTCATGGACTCCTGATCAGAGAGGAGCCCAGGGAATTTACCAGCCTTATTTAAACCGGGACACAGGAGACGTGGAATTTGTTTGATTAGCGATCCGATGCCCAGAATGTGTCATGATTTAGCTAACTTCTTAACAAGTTTCTTATTCTTGTTCAATTTCTTAAGCGCCTCAGCATCCATGCACTTCACGTTCTTGGCTTTAGCTTCATCACAATGTTGCTGGTCACCAAGTAAGCACACCTTCATCTTTGGTCAGGGGATGTTTCTGCTGTTCCGCAGAAACGCTTGTCCTTTTGGGGATCATAGTTTTTCAATCCAATTTGGAGTTCAACCGTTTCCAAAAATCCTTGCTTCTTCTTCGTGGAGAAGTCCAAAACTCCATTTACTGCTTCATAACGTGTGTCGCGTGAAACTTTCGACGCCATTACTATGATGTCCGCACTGATAGACGGCTATACGTTGAAAGAGGAGTTGCCACCATGTACTTAGTTTTTACCTCATTAGTGTGCAGTCCCAGTTTTTGTGGCGGCTGCTCAATCTGGGTTAAGGAGTCCTGTACAGCCGAATCGGATCTACCGATGATGTCGATGTCATCTGAGTAGGCAAGCATCTGGCTGGACTTGGTGACAATACTCCCTATAGTTGTAACGCCAGAGTCACGTGATTGCTTTCTCCAACGCCAGGTTGAAGAGGAGACAGGCCAGACCGTCCCCTTGTCGGAGTCCATTAAAGATGTTTATTGGTTTGAACAGCAATCCCGCTATTTAGTTACGTTGGTCATGGTCAAACCTGCAAAGTTGTATCAATTTGTTTGGAATGCCGAGCTCTCTCGTGTTAGTAGTGGTTAGTATATCCGCCTGTCACGCGGGAGACCGGGGTTCGATTCCCCGTCGGGGAGCCCTTGGCGCAAGGCTAATGACCTTGCCCAGAAAAAAACAAATCATTATGGAAAATTTAACAAGCCTCCTGACTTGCTAAATAAGACCAAGACCAGTTGCGGGTGTAGTGCCGATGATGATGAGTTACATTGGTCATGGTCAACCTACAAAGTCGCATCAATTTGTTTGGAATGCCGAACTCGCTCATGGCATTATATAGTTCTACCCTTGCTATGCTGTCGTAGGCGGCCTTGAAGTCTATAAATAGACGATATAATGGAATCGTAAATTCCAGACATTTTTTCATCGCCTGTCTAAGGGTGAATATCTGATCAATTGCTGATTTGCCCGGAATAAAGCCACACTGATACTGACCAATCATGACTTCAGCGTATGGGGCTATCCGATCTTGTAGGATAGAGGAAAGTATCTTATATGCGGTACTCAGCAACGTTATACCTCTATAGTTGCTGCTCAATGTGATATCTCCCTTATGTATGGGGCAAATGATTCCACGCCGCCAATCTTCCGGCATCTCTCATTACTCCCATACGTGCACCACGAACTCATAAATTGAGTGCTGTAACTCTGCCTCTCCTTGTTTAATCAGCTCAGCTGGTATGCCATCAGCTCCGGGGGCTTTATTTGATTTGAGCTGTCTTATGGCTTTAAATGTTTCCTCAATGCTTGGTGGCGGCAGCATTTGATCTTGATCTTGCATTGGTGGAGCCTCCAATTCTTCTGTGAGCTGACTATTTAGTAATTCATTGAGGTGCACTTCCAATGCTCCAGAATGCCTTCAGGATCGGTGGTCAGATTACCCTCTTTATCCTTACAGTAAGCGTAGCGTCGTGTGTACCGCGTCATACTGCGGATTATTTGGAAGAACTTCCGCGACTGGTGTGGACCTCGGTCTCTACTTTTCTCTATTTCGCAGACTAGCTTTTTTCCCAGGCACTTTTTTTGTCTGTGGAGTATTTGTTCAGATCTACTGAGCTCTTTGTATTTCTTCTCGCGTACCCCCGTTCTATGAGACTGCTGCATTACCCGGTATGCAGCATTCTTACGATCAGTCGCTAGTTGGCACTCACCATCAAACCAACCGCTCCAATCTCTACGACTACTGCCTAAGATGGAGTTGGCAGTATTAATGACAGTATTCTTAAGGCGTGTTCACTTTTTTTCTACGCCCGGCATTCTGGCCCCAGGACTTACTCTCCCTCCATCGAGCTCTTCGAGGGTGAGTCCTAGCGCATGACCAAATGTGTTACTGGTATTCTCATTGCGTAAGGCAGCCGTGTTGATTCGAACTTGATCCGCGGATGCAATACGTCTCCGTAAGGCAATCGGCGCTCGGAAAACTGTACCAACACGATAGTGCTAGCCAGCTGGTGTGACGTTAATGTACTAATCGCCCGATCGCTCGAAAAAGAGGAAACAAGCCTACTACCATCCGCAAAACTGAAACTCGGTTATCCGTTGACTCCAGCAAATCATTTACGTGAAGCAAAAACAAGTTTGGAGACAAAATAGAACCTTAAAGCACCCCAGAATTAATAGGGTACAGGTCCGAAGACTCGCCGTCTACAACCCGGTTCGATTGATCCTCGGGAGCCCTCTTCGTCCAGTGGCGAAGCTGCTGGGAAAGTCCATATGAACGAAGTTTGCTCAGCATGCTCCATGCCAGACGCGGTCAGAAACCTTGGAGATACCGAATGTGACCACTCTTGACTCACCATACCACTCAGTCGCAGATGTCCATATATCGGTTATATGGATAATAAGCCCCGAAAATTAGGTCATTGGACGAGCTTATTGCTCTCGCAATATGTCCTCTGATTAATTTAATCATAAAATAATCCACCCTATTTATGTACGCTTCATTATATGAAGTCTCATTTGAATAATACTTTTTATAGTCCATTGACCAATGATGACTTTAGCGTATGGGCTATCCGATCTTGTAGGATAGTGGAGAGTATCTTATAGGCGGTACTCAGCAATGTTATACCCCTATAGTTGCTGTACAGTGTGATATCTCCCTTCTTATACCACGACGCCAATCTTCCGGCAACTACTCTTGCTCCCATACGTGCAGCACGATCTCATGAATTGTGTGATGTAACGCTGTCCCCCCTTGTTTGATCAGCTCAGCTGGTATGTCATCAGCTCCGGTAGCTTTATTTGATTTGATCTGTCTTATGGCTTTTAATGTTTCCTCAATGCTTGGTGACGGCAGCATTTGGTCTTGATCTTGCATTGGTGGAGCCTCCAATTATTCTGTGAGCTGTCCATTCAGCAATTCATTGAAGTGCACTTCCCATCGCTCCAGAATGCCTTTCGGGTCGGTGAACACATTACCCTCTTTCATCATCATCATCATCGGCACTACAACCGGGATCCGGTCTTGGGCTTATTTAACAAATCTCTCCACCGGTCCCAATTTCGAGCCGATGTCATCCAGTTTGCCACTCCCAGACCCTGGGTGTCCTGGTCTACGCCATCCCTCCATCGCAGACAAGGTCTGCTGCGCTGATTCCTTCCATACATCCTGCCACAAAGGGCTTTCCGGGGAGGGTCCTCTCATTCGAGCTAGGTGTCCCATGTTGTGTATATTAATATTTATTTATATATACTTAACAATTGTTATAAGGATTTTGTTCTTACACCACTTACCCCGGATTTGACTTGTTAGGAGCCTGGACTGTTGTTGTTTTATTTTCGGTTATTAGTGGATGTGCCGCTGGGAAGGTAGCCTGCTATTATGAACGTCCCCACACCCAGTAATTAAATACCCAAATTATCTGGAGTTTGTTTTAGTTTTTTATTTCTTTTTATTAATTTCTAATGATCTTACTATTTCCTATTACAATATTTGCTTTTAAAACTTCTCTATTATTTGTCTTTTACAACCTTTATTTTTTAAAACTTCAAAGTGTATATTAAATCTTTTCACTTTTCTATTTTCTGTATGGTTTTCTAAGGATCTATTACAACGTGGTTTACTAATTGTTTATTACAATATCTATTTTTTAAAACTTCAGAATGTATATTAAATCTCTAATTGTTTGTTACAATATTTATTTCTAAAATTGCAACATGTATTTTTAAACTCTTCACTTTTTCAATTTTTTGTATGGTTTACTAATGTTTAGTACAATATTTATTTTTAAAAACTGCAACATGTATATTTAATCTCTTCACTTTGCAATTCTTTGTATGGTTTACTAATTGTTTGTTACAATATTTATTTCTAAAATTTCAACACGTATATTTAATCTACAAATTCACGTTACGTTCTCAGCAACCGCACGCGCACACCGGTTATTTTCCACTCGTTTTCTTTTTTCTTTATTTTAAATTTATTTGAATCGCGAACGAACCGCCTTGCGCCACGACTGAATTTGAAGAGAGAATCCTTCTGTAAGCCGTTTCTTCGTTTTTTTGTTGTTGTTCAATGCCCGTTACTTTATAACGACACATCTTAACAGGGAACTTATTGGGGGAAGTGTTGTTGTATTTAGTGTATAGTATTTGGGACCTTATGGCAAACCAAATATTATTTATTGTGATAGGGATCATGCATTTTTAGGGATGTTATTTTACTTAAAAATGTGTCTATTGCTTGGTGGGAATGTGCTATTGTATTGTTAATGTGATGTTTTGGTATTGGGAAAGGATATGGATTGACAAGGATTTTAAGTAATTTTTAGGGGGAGTGATAATTAACTGATATTAATTATATAACACTCCGTAACACCCGCCCATCGGAGTTTACCGAGCATGATTATCCTATTTATCCTTGTAGTAAGTAGGGCGTGGTGTGTACCGCGTCATACTGCGGATTATTTGGTAGAACTTCCGCGCCTGGTACTGACTCGCTCTCTACTCTTCACTATTTTACAGACTAGCTTTTTTGTTCCAGGCACTTTTCTTTTGTCCGTGGGGTCTTTTTTCAGATCTACTGAGTTCTTTGTATTTCTCCTCGCGTCCCCGTGTCCTATGAGTCTGCTGCATTGCCCGATATTCAGCATTCTTAGGTTCAGTCGCTAGTTTGCACTCATCATCAAACCAGTTGCTCCGATCTCTACGAGTACTGCCTAAGATGGACTTGGCAGTATTAATGACAGTATTCTTAAGGCATGTCCATTTCTCCTCTACGCCCGAAGTTATAGCCCCAGAACTTTGTCTCCCTCCATCGAGCTTTTGGAGGGCGAATCTTAATACATGACCAAAGGTGTTGCTGGTATTTTTAAGGCGTAAGGCAGCCGTGTTGATCCGAATGTGATCCACCGTGGCAATACGTCTCCGTAAGGCAATCTGCACTCGGAAAACTATACCAACAAGATAGTCATCCGAGTCGACGTTGGCACCCCGGTACCTTCGTACCCTTATCAGGCCCGAGGAGTGGCGGCCATATATCAACATGTGATCAATTTGGTTGCGAGTGACTCCATCAGGCGATACCCAGGCGGCTTTTCGGATGTCTTTATGTGGAAACCTGGTACTCGCAACGACCAAGTTCTTTGATGCTGCCAGTTTGATGACTCGAAGCCCATTGTCTTTAGTGTTCTCATGTTATCCTTCCCTTTACCTTGGAAAAAAGTAACGATCGGCTGCAGTTATCCGAGTAGACGTTGGCACCTTCATACGTTCGTACCCTCATCAGGCTCGAGAAGTGGCGGCGATCTATCAACACGTGTTCAATTTCGTTGCGAGTGGCTCCACCAGGTGATACCCAGACGGCCTTGTAGATATCTTTACGCGGAAACCTGGTACTCGCAACGACCAATTTCTTTGATGCTGCCAGTTCGATGACCATTAGTGTTCTCATGCAAACTATGGGAACATATGCAGTGCCTGAAAACCGGCTCCCGTCCTATTTTCGCATTCAAATCACCAAAAACCACTGTCATATCGTATATTACAGAGGTATTGAGAGCTCGTTCGACGTTCTCGTAGAATTCTTTTTTTTGTTCTCTGTCAGGGAACTTCTCTGTAGGTCCGTGAACGTTTATGAGGCTTATGTTCTTAAACTTGCCTCGCACGCGAAGAGTGTGTAACCTTTCGTCTATTGCATTAAAGTCGATAATCATCATCATCATCGGCACTACAACCGGGATCCGGTGTAGGCCTTATTTAACAAATCTCTCCACCGGTCCCGATTTCGAGCCGATGTCATCCAGTTTAGCACTCCCATGCTCTGGGCGTTCCGGTCTACGCCATCCCTCCATCGCAGACAAGGTCTGCCGCGCTGTCTCCTTCCATACATCCTGCCACAAAGGTCTTTCCGGGCAGGCTCCTCTTCGCTCATTCGAGCTAGGTGTCCCGCCCACCGGAGTCTACCGACCTTGATTTTTCTTACAATATTAGCTTCAAGGTAGATTGCGTACAACTCATGGTTGTAGCGTCTCCAGAATCGTCCTCCCTCACATACGGGGCCAACAATTCTCCTTAAGACCTTTCTCTCGAGAGCGGCCAAGAGTTCAGAGTGCCTTTTATTAAGCACCCAGGTCTCGGATCCATACATAAGTACTGGTAAGACCATGGTCTTGTACAGTAGTAGCTTGGATGTTCTGGATAAATTTCGAGATTTAAAGAGCCTTGATAGACCGTCGATAATAGCAGGGTTCAATTTTTGGCTGACTAGAAAGCCTACTCCGAGCACATGGTGTTTTGCATGACAGCTGTAATAAATGTCATACTCGTTTCTTTTAGTAACACCGCTCGCCGTTCATCTAATTTTTTGTAATGATGTTATGTCAGCCTTACATTCGATCAGGGCATCGGCAGCAGCTCGAGCTCTGTATAGTTAGCGACGTTGCATGAGAAAATTCCCAATTCGTTTAACCATTTTCGTTTCCGTGGTCGTCGTCGTGTAGCCGGTCCATATCCGAGGCTTGTTAAATTTTCCATAATAATTTGTTTTTATGGGCAAGGTTATTAGTCTTGCGCCAACCTTTCTCGGGATGTAGCTGCATGCATTAGTTCACTACTTCATCATCATCATCATCATCGCCACCACAACCGGGAACCGGTCTTGCCCTTATTTAGCAAGTCCTGAGACTTGTTAAATTTTCCATAATGATTTGTTTTTTTCCGGGCAAGGTCATTAGTCTTGCGCTAGAGGCTCCCCGACGGGGAATCGAACCCCGGTCTCCCGCGTGACAGGCGGGTATACTAACCACTATACTATCGAGGAGCGGGTGCCAAACTAGCTATCCAGGGGTGTCAAGTGGAGACTGCATGCCAACTTGGATTGAACAGGAACAAGGATCGTCCTGGCCTTCGCCGGGTTGAAAGCAATCAGAGACTGGTCGTCGTCGTGTAGCCGGTCCATACCCGAGACTTGTAAAATTTTCCATAATAGTTTGTGTTTCCGGGTAAGGTTATTAGCCTTGTGCCAACTTTTCCGAGGATGCCGCTGCATGCGGGTGACAAAGTACCTATCCAGGGGTATCACGTGGAGACCGCATGTGAACTTGCATTGAAAGCAATCAGATGCCTTGCCCCGTTTTCGAAGTATATGCCACGGGCTGGTTGTCTTGCAGTAATACGACACCTGCGCTAGATTTACTGATATCTATGTGAAGGTTCACGGGACGAATCGGATCGTAATACTCTAATAGCGCTGGCTCTGACAGAGACGTCCTACATTCACTATTCACTTGCTCTGTCTCGATGCCACTGAGTATCTTTTTTTTAGAAGTTGTCGCATGGAGTCTGTAATTACGGAGCCTGTATAAACGGAGAAATTGTTTATAAACTTACATAAAGAAATTGCCAGAACTCTTTAAGAATCGGTTTCGTTTGATGGCTGTTTCAAGTTTTTTATCGCATCAATCTTTTCGAGATCGGCTCTAATTTCATTCCAAGTGATGACCTGCCACACTTTTGCTTGTTCAGCTTTATTCCCGGTACCTCCAGCTTTCGAAGTACCGTCTTGGTCAGAATATTTAGCGTTTTAAGATCAGGTGCATGAATTAAGGGGTTATATCTATCGAGCATTTTTTTTTTCATTTGTCATGAATTGATCATCATCATCGGCACTACAACCGGGAGCCGGTCTTGGGCTTACTTAGCATGTCTCTCCAGCGTATAATTTGTTTTTCCGGGCAAGGTTATTAGCCTTGCGCCTGTCATGAATTGATACCTCCGTATATATACAACCCACGAGTATATCATTTATAGTTTTTTGATCGATTTCTGGGAGAAAAGCTGGGTCAAATGGGACTCTCCGGAAAGCCACTCTTCCTCAAGATGTCCCCATAATTAGGTATCCGTTAGTTCGGTCAGTTAGTCTGATCGGTCAGTTTCCGTTGATCGTATGTTTTGAAATTTTCGATCCGGAAGTTAGGAACATCTTTGGCGGTGTAGGTTGGTTATTTAAGTTTGGCGGATGTTATATTATAGTTGAAAGAAATGTTTACGGCTGTTGTGTTCCGCCGAACACTGTTCACAAAAGAGATCACGGAGAGAACATACCACAAAATAAAACTCTGTTAATTGTTTTCGGAGGCGTTTATTTATTTTGTGTATATCTTTAGTTTACACTCATAGTTTGGCAAGAGTTCACAATATGTGTCACGGTTTTTAATCCTTTGCCTTTTTTTTTTTTTTACTTTTCTGTTTTACATTTTTGCGCCGAGAAAAATATGGCGAATTAGAATCAACAGTAACGAACGCACACGTTAGGATACAACAAAGATACTCGCGTATTTAAAAATTTAAACTTCTGGTCGATCAGTTCTTTTCTCGTTTCTTCGCGTCGCGCCGATCAATCCTCCACGTTGGATTCTCTGTGTTAGACCCCTCGGGTACTCGAAATAGACTCTCCAATCTGGAACCTCAATGTAGACTATTCGATCTGGAACCTCAATGCAGACTATTCGATGTGGAACCTCAACGCAGACTGACTGTCTGCCCAAAAAAAATATCCAGATTCAGATCTCCGATCCGTATCTGCAAAGGAGGAAATTTCCCATTCAATCTGCTAACAGAATTTTCCACAGTATCTGTTAGCAGCATAACATCTTCCTTTTCATCTCACAAGGAGAATTTCCCAATGGACCTGAAAGGAGAATCTTGGACATGATCATTACATTATTATCACCATCCGTGGTGGTGATTGAATTTCGGTTCGATGGCTGTCGATTGTGTGCCGCCTTTATTTACACAGCACATCTGGCGCGCAGGCCGACAGATATCGGTTTTGTTTAACTTCTTTCAGTTAAAACTAACAATCCATTAGGTCTTTCTAATGGGTGTGAAATACAAAAAGGAACCGTGGGATTGGAGTAGTTCCTTTTTTGGCTTTACTCTCATAAATATTCCCGAATTATCTCGTTGAGATATTTATGGTTGCCTAGAATTTGGCAGCGGATAAGCGATATGCCTTATTGTATGAGGTTGTCGTTGCCTTTGTTTGCACGACGGATTTGGGTGGTCTATATGGTAGACTACCCGCACGTGCATCCGTTGGTCGGCTAATTTACCGACGATAGTGATTCCTTGTAACATCGTGTAGATGTTCAGGATTGCCGCTGTGCAGTGCTGGAGTGCGGCGCATTTCGGACTTTGGGATTGTTTTTGGGCATAGGATGAATGAATGTTTTACCTTTGTTTCAGCTATGCTATATTCGAATTGTTGAGCTTGACATTGAAAGCTTTGGGACGTTCAGTTCCTTGCTTTTTATTGTCGGGCTCAACGTTGGCTACATGCTTCCGCCCCCTAGCAGGACTTAGGGGCACGCGTCTGTGGGCGCGTGTAATGCTTTCCGGTTAGTATGTTCCTTGAAGGGTAGGAACCTTACCTGTGGTGAATTGTGCGTTCGTAGAACGCTACACATCTATTTTCTTTCGACCAGTTATCAGGACTGCTTTCGTATTGTGGTCGAACAGTTCTAATCGGACAGATTGTAGATATTCTTTAATTAGCCGAATTGCGTCATTAGCTGGCGCTTCTACCTCATTTATAGGTTTAGTGATTATTTCAACAGCAATGTCGTCTGCGAAATCAATATTTTCCGCTCCTTGTGGTAGTTTTCTTTGTAGAACTTCACTGTACATAACATTCCACAGGAGTGGAGAGGACCTAGTATTGACCCCTGGGGAACTTCTGCACAAAACATCGTAGAATTTTCTGCCCTCGTCCATATCGTACATTCCCTTTTCTTCTTTTTTTTTTTTTTTTTTAGTAACGTAGCTTATGGCGATTTTCCGAAGGTAGAGCGGAGTGTTTATTCGACTAAGTGCTTTTTGAACAACCAGTTAAATGCGTTCTTAGGTCCGATGGTAAAACGGCCAAGTATTTCTTTGACCAAACTAGCTGTACCCGTATATCCGCCCTAAAGTAATGTATCTTTTCCCCAAGTCCGCTTTATTACCTACAGTGATTTCTCTCTCTGGTTTGTTACATCGATATTATTTAAAAGCTCTATATACCAATCAGGGTGCTGGGACAACCTGGTGTTTTCTCACAAAAGGTTTGAGTCTTCAGCTTGGATCATGTTTGATCGTATTTCTGATGTTCTGGTCTAACAATTTCTTACGTTTTTGAATTTGTTTTTAACATGTAGTACAATTAAATCATTTCAGCTAAGTTTTTTTCATATAGAGAATTAATTTCTTTGAATTCTTAAGAGTCACTCCACCGAAACAAAAACCTAAAAACCTTATTCTTATTACTTTCGTCAATTTGAAGAGACGTTCAGCTAGGTTTTTTATCTTTAACTGCATAAAAACAGGTGATCCATTTAAACCACTTAATTTGTCCGTATTCAATGTAATATTTAAACGTATTTTAAATTTATAAGAACTAAAAACTACCCACCTGTAGCTAGTAACATATCTCCACCCTTCAAACATTTATTTATGGTAATGCCTTAGTTATACAATTCTGTTCTTGAGTCTCCTTATAAAAACTTGCCAATCTACGTTGTTTTTCACCTATTTGTCAAAGTCTTATTTAGTAAATGTATACATATTTGTATTATGCAAAGCAGATCTGATGACAGCTAGCCTAGATGGCTATCTCAACTTTTATCAAAGCCAGAGAAACCTAATTTTTACAAAAGCTTTTGACGATAAATCTTATGCTAAAATATTGTCTTTTTAGTTCTCTGTATTGTATCTTTTCTCATATCTGATCCAAGTCTATGGACGGTTAAGCCTTCTGACGACAGGCAGCATGTTCTATCATCGGAATCACGTAAGGTAGAGTAGTTGTACCCATACTTTTTCTTTCATTGATCTTGTTCCGATGACTGATGTAATCATCGTTGGAATTGATCTTATTCGAGGCATATTTTTAAGCAATCGCAGCCATCAATCAAATATTGCGATGAAGTGTTTTAAATTGGAATCTGTCCCATAGACCGGTGTCGACAATATTGGTTTCTGATGTAACGTTTAGTCGGCAGACCCTCGAGGCAGCCGTGTACGACGTGATGCGACATATACATGACTACTCTTACGCCCTTATGTGCATGTATTCGAGTTGAAGTGGGGAGAGAAAAACGACTTGTGAAGATAAAATGGTGATAACTCTTTTTTTGTTCGTTGGGCTCCAATAAAAAGCAGATATGGGCGGCGCCATACCAATGTTCCAGACCAATCAGCAAGTTATTTTCTTGGTGCGGTTAACGTACGTTTCCAACTGATTACGACGACGTCGACTCGTTAGTTGAGCGCGCGAAAGAGCTAGACGCCGAAGGTACATCACCGTGTATCTATAAGATACACTGGAGCTGGGAGTTCTTGGGGAATGTATTATAGAGATACGCTTGCAACTAATGCACAAGTTACTTTTGGTCTGGTTAAGCCATTCGTTCGCTTACATCTTGGTTTTTACTTCTTTTTGTTGTTGTTGGTTGGGGTTTCTTGGAGTTTGCATTTTTATTTTTTGTTTAATTTTTATTCAAAGTTGAGATGCAGATACATTTGAACAACTACTACCGCTACTGAGGCTGCATGTTGCAGTTTTGTGTAGATCTTGCACGGATGCACTTTGCAACTGGAAACTGACTTCCTTGGGTTCCTGTATGGGTGCCATCGTATTGTATTGGTGATGTTGATGATGGTGGTTCTAAGGAGATAAGGCAAATGCATGCCAAGTAAATGAAATGGGTTCATGCATTTCAAGTGCATTTCTTGCACTTCGGTGTCTCTTTAATGCTTGATAGTACTTTTTCCAACCTCCTAGTTGGTTGAGGATATCCTTGGATGATTTATCATACACCTCTATATCTGTTTATATGCTCTGCTATGGTACATGTGCTCATGTGTGCATGCGACCGAGTGTACCGCCTACACTTCGATGCCGGGAAAGCAATGTCTTTTTAAGGACATTTCTCTGGCATTGTCGATTGTGCCTGCTGTCGGCCACTTTAGCTCGAGGAGCAAAGAGTGCTTCTCTGAATATTGCATGCAGAATACGATAACGCGCTTTTTTTAGTGGCATTCGCATCGATTTATCTGCTCTGGTTTTGATTGGCGGGTGAAATACGCGTCCCCTGTGGTTGGCGACCGACTGACATTGCTGGTGGTAGTGGCCCAAAGAAATTATGTGTGAGTACGGTCAGCCAGGGGATAGGAATTCTTAGGTTATTTATCCGTTCTTTTATCAACACATTTATGGGCGTAGTTTTTTATGACCAAGATAAGGTAATAAAGAAAATATTCTTTTAAGTTTGTGCTTTGAAAGCTGACTTCATATGACTGTGTTAACGTGTGGGAATTACAGCCACGTGATTATCTGAAATGCTTTTAGAATTAAGGCATACACATCATATAGTATGGATTAAGAATTTTATGGCAAAGCGTAAACTTAACTATTGGGGTATCATTATCCGAAAAAAACCATAAATAAAAAAAAACGACCGATTAAAAGGCCACTAATTAAAATTTATTTGGTTACATAAACATCGTATGTCAGAAATCTTTCTTAAGAAAACTAAAAACCAAAGGCGTTGGTATAAAAGAATTTAAAATTTATTTTAATATTCACAACATGCCAGACTTCTGCCCGGATAAATATTTAATTTGTATTATCAGACTATTTCAGCAGCATAAAAGGGTCAGTTGAACCTACACATACCCGAACTGTATCAAAGAAGCTAAAACCTTTTAAGCTCACATTTATTATTATTTACTTTCAGATATTTTATGCAAATGTTCTGACAGCTAATTGAAGATTACGGCTTTCGCTATTTTATTTCTGTTATTATCGCGATAATTTTGTTTATATGACTGTATTTATTTATTTATTTATGCTTAACACATTTATTTATATATTTATTTATTTGTTTACACTTAACCACTTCCTCTCTGTCCGCTCGCACTGTGTACTCACATTGAAGGGGTTATATCTATCGATCATTTTTTTATCCTGAAATACGTATAAACATCTCAAAAAGGATATCCAAAAGGAATTTAACGTGGGAAAATGTTTTTTCTATTTTATAATGCTGATTTCCGTAACAACTTTAAACGCGTATTTTTCAAAACCATTGTTTCGCCAGCTGGGAAACAGCAAAGATTGAATTCCGCGTCGAGATCACTTGAATCTATTAAATTAAGTTATATGTCAAATTATAAATTCAATTGCCACCTACCTTGGTTACTGGAGCGCTGCTCACGTTGATCACAGGTTGTTGGCGGAGTTCCCTCGTTGTAGTCTTCCAATTTGTTGATGTCTTCTTGCGGATGTCAGAATCCGGAACACTGCACACTTCGAGCCATCCGGCTCGAAGGACCAACATGTTTCGCCAGCTGGGAAACAGCAAAGATTGAATTCCGCGTCGAGATCCTCCTCGACGAGACAGCAAACATGGCAACGGCGATTCTCTCGTCGTTGCAAGGGTTCCAAATAATGCCGCACTGGGCCCAAATAAATGATCGAAATGAATGATCGAACTAACCATCAACAAACTATACAAATCAAACTCAAAACGTTTCGAACAATATAAAACAAACGAATTAAACCGCGGATCGTCTTCACGAGATCCATGTACCTTTATTACACCAATTTAAAATGTCACATTAAATAAAAGCACAGGTGCTGTAGACACCGTAAACAACATAACATTATAACTTTAACGTTCAACATATAGAGGTGCTGCAAACACCGTATACAAAACAAGTCAAAACTGTGTGAGCACCGTACAGTAGTAAAAACAAGCACTGTGTGAAAACAGTAACATGGAAAACGTCACATGAATAGACAATTTTGCTTTTGTCTATTCAGCAATAGGTGGCGTTCCGTGTGGTATGTTTTTCCGACTGGCATAATGTAATCCATGTTGCGGAACTGCAACATCTTCCCGGGCCGCGACAATGGACCCAGTAGCCCTCCTTAGTTGGCGTCACCAACGTTTCGTGTCAGCGCCGTGGGAAGTGGCGGTTGGTATTTGTGGTTGAGCTCAGAGACCTTAATGCTCGTGTTGCTCAAACACCGGTACGGTAAAACGGTATGGTGGCAATAATTAATTATGTTGACTAGAACTGACTATTAACTGAATTAATTTGTTATAAAATATACTTAGTTATTGTTTCAATTTCTAGTCAATTAT
Source organism: Microdon myrmicae (assembly GCA_963931805.1). Classification (NCBI taxonomy): domain Eukaryota; kingdom Metazoa; phylum Arthropoda; class Insecta; order Diptera; family Syrphidae; genus Microdon; species Microdon myrmicae. Next base: position 218,692,166 of record OZ007497.1, read on the forward strand.
CAGTGTTAGTGTTGTTACGTCTCCAGCGCCGTGCTTCCTCTTTCGAGGGAAGAGCGTGGGGGTTATAATATTCTTTTCTTTATTAAAATAATTATAGTTTTTATTTATTAAAATAATTATAGTTTTATTTTTATATTTTATTTGAACTCAGCTATCTCAAGCTGAGCTCTAATCTGAACTCCCTTTACAATATAAATGTTCCTGTTTTTATAGAACATTTTGTTCCAACTAACTGTGTCGTATAAAATGAACAAAACAATCCAGAAGTCTCTGTTTATAATTTTGAATAAACTTTGAACGAAAATCAAAGTGCTATGTTTTGAAATGAAAAGGGGCATGTTTTTAAATGTGCTGTAAGTGACTGGATATAGAATATTGTGTCTGTTTATTTATGAATTGTATTAAATGAGAATGTAAGATATGTGAGGATGTAGTTTTAAAGGTTGTGTTAGAAAGGACATGAGATTAGTGTTAAAGCGAATAAGGGTAGTATTCTGGAATACAACAGTGTCTGTGGTTGTTTATTGTTGATAGTCTCCGACATGTTGTGGAGAAGTGCCTGAAAGGCGACATTTGCCGCATCAACTGCGGCAGCGATGTGATTTGTGTGTTTAATGTTAAATGTTGGTTGGATCGTACATCCCTGGTGTCATCGATGAACTTCTTAGACGTAGTCCTCTCTTTGGATCGTGAATCCATTTGTATGAAGTATCAATATGTTGGACGTAGTCCCATGTCTTATCGTAAATCCGTTTAAATGAATAAGAATATCTTGGACGTAGTCCCAGGATAAGAATATATTGGACGTAGTCCCATGCTGGATTGTAAATCCTTAAATAGTTATTGAGCGATGTGCTCGTCAATATGTTGAAGGTGATGGGTTCTAATTCCACCATCTTCTCAGTATGTCCAGCCTGTGCCGCTACCAGAAATGTTAGGTATACCACCAACTGCATAGAATCATCTCCGACTCGAATCCAAGTTGATTGCTCTGGCTGATGCTGTTGCAGTTGGGGATATGTCCCATCTACGCCGCTAAACCAATGCTCGGCGTTGGGCGAATTTCTTGATGGGAACTGAACTCTCTGTCGTCAGCGCCACCTGGTGGAGTTCTTGATCCACTGATAGAATGATGGTGCTGGATATGGTGTCTTTTTCTTTTTGGAATGTTGTGGTTGAATGTTGTGGGTGCTGTGACCGCATATGGTTCTCTTTTGGAACAGCATAGTTGTTCTGGTATTGATGGTGTTGTTGTTGAACACATTGTGGCATATTCTGTTAAACTAGACTGGCGCTTGATTGAGCCAGAACGGTTGCGCATCCAGGTTGCTATCAGGAAGAATACTCTGCTGATTGATAGAAGCCTTCGTTTAATTATGTCGCAGGATAAAATAGTCCTAATGCTAGGCGCTTTTCTTCGTTGACTGGTGGCTGGACCTTGTGTACAGCGTTCGCCTTCCGTTAGTCTGATTTCCTGAAGGGTGCCGGCATCTTTCCTGTTCTCCTTCTATATTCCCTAATCTTGGCGCCGAAAGCCTATCTTCGACACCGACTCCGTTGGAGTGGTGCCCCCGCGGCAGCTATGTGCAATGGGCGGTATTAAGAGGGTGCCCCCAGAGCATTTCGTCCAGGCGGCGAAAGCGAAGAATCCCAGACACTTAACAGCGATGTGCCTGAGTAGCGAGAAGCGACAAATTCAGGAATGCGTGAACAATGCGCCCAGATTTCGAGAAGCGGTGCCCCAGGAACAGATGTAAATGAGGTGGTAAAATCGCAATTCCCGGGGTTCTTTTTCTTATTCATCTGCAATTTGATGTTTGAGATGATACTGGCAGGTATAAGACCGGATGTCTTTGTTGACGAACTTTTCTTGGTACTGACCCCTTAGTTCAATTGTCCTCTTGACTGTTTTGGCCGATGGGCCCTCGTCCTCTTCTTGAGGTTCCTTCATTGTACGCGGGGCGTATCGAATTCTCTAGCGTGGCTACCTACAACATCGTAAGAAGAGGAGCCGAATGATGTCCTCAATCGAAACCCTGGAATTGATCGAATAGAAATCTTCTTGATTTACCTGCGGTGAGTTCTGCAGAATTAAATAAATGAAACAACCTTGGATGTTCAAGACAGTGGACTGTAATTTGGCTTTGTTTAATAAGAGTAATTTGTGGACTGTAAATTATATTTGGTAAAATTACTAGCTTTGTTTATTAATGATGAAATCAATATTTTTATTCAGGTTATTGCTCGGCCTATGTGTTAAAGTTGGAATGTAAGTTGGGTTATCTTGGAGTTTGTAAAATGGGACAAATAGAAAGTATTCCTTAATTTATTTTATTTTCCGCCGATTACAAACAAACCTGTTATTCCAATAAAAGCAGAAGTTAGGTTATTCTACGGGCTCGTAGATGTCCAGTCCGATTGAAACTCAGGAAATATATATGTGGTAAGCATATTCCAGTTGACCACGGTATCTTCGTTTTCAGAAGCTTGTAGCGATTCTAACAGATACACACACAATTCACAAGCAAAAATAGTGAAGAACACGAACGAAAAATCTAATAAGAAAAATACATCGCAATTCCCGGGGTTTAATAAAATAATTCACACGGCGATAAATAAAAATAATTCACACCAGTGGAATATAGTCGAGTTTGGAAATCAAATTCTAAACACGGTCAGTAGCCTGGTGTGTAACGCTTAGGTAAAATTTTTTTCGTGATTCGAGCTGTCATAGCGTCAGTTCGAATCACACGATCTTCTTCACTGTTATTTCAAACGCTATAAGCTCATCTGCCAGAGTTTCAATCTTATGAAGTGCTTCATCCCTTTGATTATCATCAGCGCTTGGTGGTGTAATAACTGCATCAGATTCCCATTGGTTTCGGTAGAATTTCTTTCTGCGTTCTACCTGATGTTGAAATATTTGTGTTGCAGAGACTGGATAGATAAAATCTTTAAATATGCCAAATATTGAAATATTCGTGCTGCAGGAACTAGACAACCGAAATCCTAAAAAATGTTAAATATTGAAATTCAATTGAATAAATTCATGTGCGTCGCTTTCCCAGAGGTCTTGCTCAGACTCCGTGAAGAACATTACTGGAAATAGAACATCTTAATAATTGCAACCATCTGTGGTTTAATTAACTTCCAGGAATACATGAGTCACAGCATTTTAGGTACATCATAATATGTGTTAAGGCTCGCTGTGACAAGCTCCGTGGTTACGAGTTTGGTCGAAATCCTTGATTGAAATCCAGAACACTTGACATGAACGTAGGAAGATACTATTCCGCTAATTTCCGATAGTTATAATTAACGTTTTTGGGACTTCCATATCTTTCAAACATGTGGACCATTATGTCGGGAACATGTACAATTGAATTCATAATATTGGCCGAATCAGTGCACGATCTTGTTCAAAAATTGAGAAACTAATTGCTTCACTAGGTTTTGTCTCCTTGTCGGACCAGAGGGAGAACATGAACCTTTGCGGTAGCTAAGTTCAACATCGTTCTTCATAACGATTTGTAAAATGGTTTGAACTAATCACATAATTTAGTAGATCTGGGATAGTTGTTCTTCGGCTTGCTTTCGCTGCTCAGGAACAACAGCTATTGTAGCTCGTATCAATTTCCAATTGAATAGCTTTCGTATAAGCGTCTATGGCTTCATCGTACTTTCCTGTATTGAGATATACATCTCCCATTTGGCCATATGCTATGCTGTACTTTGGATTGTCGAACAACGCCGAGTTGCAGTCTTTAATCGCACTATCATTTTCTGTTACACGGATATTTGCTGCAGATCGATTACAGTAGAACATTGGATTTTTCGGATCGAAAATAATGGCCCGGTTGATTAAAGTACCACTTCTTCATATTTGCATTCCTTCATCAGACGGTTGCCTTCATTCTTAATCTGTTCGGCTGTTTCAAGGAATTGCTGATTGCGTTCGATCAACATTGATTGGCACTTCGAATATATCCAACTTTGCGGCCTTGTTTGTAATTACCGTTATTAATTCCAATGTCTGCACTCAGGTAAATTAGAAACTATAACAGCCCCGAACAAATATCACTCCAATATCGTTAATGTTCATTAAAGCACGACAATTGCTACCCGGTGGTAGAATGTCAACGAAAATTAGTTTTTATAGACACACCACACAACACTTTTATTTAAGATCACTTGGATCTGTTAAATTAAGTTATATGTCAAATTATAAATTCAATTGCCACCTACCTTGGTTACTGGATCGCTGCTCACGTTGATCACAGGTTGTTGGCGGAGTTCCCTCGTTGTAGTCTTCCAATTTGTTGATGTCTTCTTGCGGATGTCAGAATCCGGAACACTGCACACTTCGAGCCATCCGGCTCGAAGGACCAAAATGTTTCGCCAGCTGGGAAACAGCAAAGATTGAATTCCGCGTCGAGATCCTCCTCGACGAGACAGCAAACATGGCAACGGCGATTCTCTCGTCGTTGCAAGGGTTCCAAATAATGCCGCACTGGGCCCAAATAAATGATCGAAATGAATGATCGAACTAACCATCAACAAACTATACAAATCAAACTCAAAACGTTTCGAACAATATAAAACAAACGAATTAAACCGCGGATCGTCTTCACGAGATCCATGTACCTTTATTACACCAATTTAAAATGTCACATTAAATAAAAGCACGGGTACTGAAGACACCGTAAACAACATAACATTATAACTTTAATGTTCAACATATACAGGCGCTGCAAACACCGTATACAAAACAAGTCAAAACTGTGTGAGCACCGTACAGTACTAAAAACAAGCACTGTGTGAACACAGTAACATGGAAAACGTCACATGAATAGACAATTTTGCTTTTGTCTATTCAGCAATAGGTGTTTTTCAAGTTAGTGTGCAACATAACTCAGGCAATTTTTATTCGATCGACTTGAAATTTTAACTGTATCTTCTTAGATAAACTATCTAGGGCGGTGCACGTGTATTTAATGATTAATTGACAATGAAATTTTTTATAAACATTTTAAGGCCGATTTTTAATCGGAAATTCATTTTTTTGGCATTTTGCGAAAAATTAATATTTTGTAGTAATCATGTGCACCGCCTTGGGCTCCTCGATAGTACAGTGGTTAGTATACCCGCCTGTCACCCGGGAGACCGGGGTTCGATTCCCCGTCGAGAAGCCTCTGGCGCAAGACTAATGACCTTGCCCAGAAAAAATAAATCATTATGGAAAATGTAACAAGCCTCAGGACTTGCTAAATAAGGCCAAGACCGGTTCCCGGTTGTAGTGCCGATGATGATGATGATGATGTGCACCGCCTTAAAAAAACTCATAATGATGGAAACATTTTTTTAATGTCTAGGTGTTGCTGGTGGGTCGTTATGTTGCACACCGTTTGACCTGTCAAAAAAAAGAGTTTGCACTTAACTGGCGACTGACTACCTAAAATAATAATAGATTTTATTTTTTATACCTAAATGTGAGTAGAATAAGCCCCTCAAATGATTTTTTGATTGCTTAATACATAACGGAAAAAAGACTTCTTAAAAAAGTGTCGTTTTTCAGTAATCTCGATAGATATAATCGCTTAATGGTACTTCAAAATACCCTTCTGTGTGTACGAGTTAAGGTTTTGCTAATCCTCACTGAATATTAGCCTTACATTCAACACCGAGGGAATGATAATCAGCACTTCTCTCCCACAACACCAGTTATTAATTAGCCAAACTCAAGTTCGTTCTTAGTTCTTCAACCAATTTATTTATTTTTATTATTATATCGACTTTTCTCACTGACAATGGTTGCTTATTTATTCTTTATTTTTACACGTATTAGTTTTAGAGTCTTAATCTATAATCCACTATTTAGTTTATATCTAACACAAACGCTTCAATATTTCGTTTCTATCATTTTTTCTTTTACAGTTCTTATTTTCATCTTATTGCACTTCTAACTACTATTTAATTTATTTCCCATGTCTTTCAACACTTCATTACATTATATTTCTCCTTTATGTTTCTTAGTCTTCATATATTTTTAATTTAGAGTTCACTATGTATCTTATTTCTACTATTTAACTTAATATCTCTAGTGTTCATCATATTATCTCATCCAATCTTTCTTTACATTTCTTCATTCTTACATATCGACCCTTTGAACTACGATTTAATTTATTTCCACTCTTTAATTTATTTTCACTAATGTTCAATATATTAATTCGTTTGATCTTCCTTTACATTTCTTGGATTTCAATTACTGAATTTGTAAACTACCATTTACCTTATTTCCACTATTTAGTTCATTTTTCATTAGAGTTCAATATATGATTTCACTTGTACTTTCTTTATATTTCATTGATTTCAATTACTGAATTTGTAAATTACCATTTACCTTATTTCCACTACTTAGTTCATTTTCATTAATGATCAATATATAACATTTGTTCTTTCTTTATATTTCTTCACCTCTTGTCCACTTATAACCGAATATCACTAGACTCTCCAAACTCCGATTTTATTCTCTCCCAGGATCTTCCTGCCTCACCAATCATTCACTTTTTAACAACCATCGACTTTCAAGACAAACCACTGACTCCAATTACTTCTACGATCCACCTCCGACTGCCTCCTAATTTCTTCCTACTTCATTACGTTACCTCGGGGTCATCACCTCCCGATGACGATAATGCAATTACCTTTTGCAGTGACCCAATTTCCGGATTTTAACTTTGATTCGTAATTGCTTTTTACTGCGGCGTCAGCCCATATTTCTTCATCGCTTTACGCCCCAGTTCAATATCCGTAGTTGCGAACTGACCCAATTAGTTCTTTTATGTTTGGTATGCAATTAATTGCCTTTCCTTGATTTGTTAATTGTTCCGGAATATGCAATTAATTGCTTTTGCATTATTGGGCAATTGTTTTTGGGATATGCAATTAATTGCTTTTTGTGGTTCACCGATTGTGATGAAATGTGCAATTTATTGCATTGTCGTTCTGGGAGTTATTCGAGTTTATAATTGGATAGCGTTTTTTGATTTGAGTGCATCAATGACCTCATGTATCTCATCTTTGCCTATGGCGTCACTGATGCACTTAACACGCGTTAGTATAAAGAAACACATACACGCACAAGTCTCTTACGATATACATATTTCTAGACTAACGTTTAGCATACAAATACAAAAACCGAACGTGTTACGGGTGGAAATGGTTCTGTTGGATAAGAAGAACATTTTTAATGTCATTTTTGAGTAATGGAAGCCAAAGGTTTCTATTGATTTGCTTAATTTCTCACGAAACATTCGAGAGACCATTGTCAAGTCGGTGGTTTTTTATTCTACACAAAACACGCTCAAAGAGGTTTTGAGATACCCTTAAATGTGTAAGTACAGCGAGGACGACCCAACAATAATAGCATAAAGTGTAGAGGTATCGATGTATCCGATCACCCAATAGGTTTCCGATGTGTCACATAGATGGCAATACTGTTGACAGATCCATACGATTTCTGAATATTACTAACCTTCAAATAATACGTGTCAAAATTTTATTCCAATCTAACGTTCGGTACTCAAATGACAGCGGTTTTAGTGCAAGAACTTTAAATATTTTCAAACCAATAGATGAAAAAGGATTTTGTGTGGTGATCAACCATTGGGCTTTGATGTGAGAAAATCAAAGCCATTCAGTAACTTGATAAGTGCTATGGAGACTCTTCATCAGGAATATTAACTGTTATTGACCAGTACCCTGAATTTAAATGCGCTCGTACAAACATCAATGATGCCAAACGCTCTGGTAGTCCAAAACAAGCAACGACCCCCAAAAACATCAATCAAATCCCAATAATCCTGAGGGAAGATGGAGGAATTAAAGTGTGTAACATAGCTGAGATCATCATCGACACTACAACCGGGATCCGGTCTTAGCCTTATTTAACAAATCTCTCCACGATTCCGAGCCGATGTCATCCAGTTTGACACTCCCAGTCTCTGGGCGTTCTGGCCTACGCCATCCCTTCATCGTAGACAAGGTCTGCCGCGTTGTCTCCTTCCATACATCCTGCCACAAAAGACTATCCGTACAGGCTCCTCTTCGCTCATTCGCGCTAGGTGTCCCACCCCCCGGAGTCTACCGAGCTTGATTTTTTTTACAACATTAACTTCAAGGTAAATGGCGTACAACTCTTGGTTGCACCGTCTCCGGAATCGTCCACCTCATACGGGGCCCACAATTCTCCTTAAGATCTTCCTCTTGAACGCGGCTAAGAGTTCAGAGTGCCTTTTATTGAGCACCCAGGTCTCGGATCCATACATGAGTACTGGTAAGACCATGGCCTTGTACAGTAGTAGCTTGTATATTCAGGATAAATTTCGGGATTTAAAGAGCCTTAATAGACCATAGTAGGCTTTGTTGGATTTGATCAGCCGTTCGCATATTTCTTCTTCCATATTATTATCGGCTGATACTATTGACCCAAGGTAGTAGTTAGGATTGTACTACTTCAAATTCGTGCTCCACTACCCTGATAGTTTGACCAACGTTAGGTCTTCTCTTCGCAGAAGTTGCCACCATGTACTTAGCTTTCCCCTCATTAATGTGCAGTCCCAGTTTTTGTGCCGCCTGCTCTATCTGGGTTAAGGAGTCCTATACAGCCGAATCGGATCTACCGATGATGTCGATGTCATCTGCGTAGGCAAGTATCTGGCTGGACTTGGTGACAATAGTCCCTACTGGTTGTAATCCCAGAGTCACGGATTGCTTTCTCCAACCCCAGGTTGAAGAGGAGACAGGCCAGAGCGACCCCTTGTTCATTAAAGATGTTTATGGGTTTGGACAGCAATCCCGCTATTTTTACTTGACTAGTTACGTTGGTCATGGTCAATCTACAAAGTCGCATCAATTTGTTTGGAATGCCGAACTCTCTAATGGAATTGTATAGTTCTACCCTGGGTATGCCGTCGTTGGCGGCCTTGAAGTCTATAAATAGATGATATAATGGAATCTTAAATTCCAGACATTTTTCCATCGCCTGCCTAAGGGTGAATATCTGATCAATCGCCGATTTGCCTGCGATGATGCCACACTGATATTGACCAGTGATGACTTTAGCGTATGGGGCTATCCAGTTTTATAGGATAGAGGAGAGTATCTTATAGGCGGTACTCAGCAATGTTATACCCTTATAGTTGCTGCACAGTGTGATATCTCCCTTCTTATGTATGGGATAAATTATTTCAGGACGCCAATCTTCCGGCATCGCCTCTTGCTCCTATATGTGCACCACGATCTCATGAATTGCGCTATGTAACGCTGCCCCTCCTTGTTTGATCAGCTCAGCTGGTATGCCATCAGCTCCGGGGCTTTATTTGATGTGGGTTTTCTTATTTTTTAGTTTTTACACTAACGCGGACACAAAAGGGGATTTTGAAGTACCCTTAAATATCAGAGCACAGTGCGAGCGGATGAAGAGGAAGTGGATAAGGGAAGGATGTGTCGATGTATATTGGTCTTGAATGTCTGGACATCACAACGGCCAGGAAACACATGATTAGGCAGAACATTCCACATTCGTGTGGTTCGGCTAGAGAATGACTCTCTATGTTTATTTGTGTGCCTGAAGTTCACTTTTATCGTGAACTGATGCGCATTCACAGATTGACGGGTATCGCGGGAAAATATCTGAAAGGACGGAACACATTCAGCATGTTCTGTTGAGCAACGACCTTGGTAATACCTGTAGAAAAGAGATAGGCGTTGCACCTATGTTCTAACGACGGAATTGATCGACTCACAGCTGGGTCCCCAATAAGTTTCACTGCTCGTTTTTGCATCCGGTCGAGCATGTGTAGTGCACTTTTGGATACGCCTGACCAATTATGGGAGTTGAACTCCATTTTTGGACGAATATACGCCTTGTAAATAGTGACCAGGTTGGATGGAGTGAAGTATTCTTTGCATCTCTTAAGGAACCCCATACATTTGGCTGCACTTTTAACAGCTTCAAATATGTGTTCATTCCAGTTAAGAGTCGAATTAATTCGATGGCCAAGGATTGATAATTCCTTGGCTTCGTCGATCCAAGTGCCGTTCATAGATAGTATATTTACTTTGGGGCTCGCCTTGGACGACAAGAGGCAGCACTGAAATTTTAAGGCATTGAATTCTACTCGGTTAGATATTCCTCACTGGTATATCTTGTTGAGGTCTGAATTCAATGTAGCAAGCATACGTTGCTGGTTGGTAGTGACGTTCGAAGAGTTTGGACAGGAGTGTTCGTATGAGTATGAGAAACTCAACGTGCTACATCAGCAAACGAGTGAATTAGGTTGTGAGTAATTGACAAGAGATCATTTATAAAGATGACTAAGAGAGTGGGTGAGAGTACTGAACCCTGGGGAACACCTGCATTAATTTGATGGGAGATAGATTTGACACCATCAAGAACCACTTGGACTGAACGGCCAGAACCATAGTCTCTTATCCATTGGAGCAGGGAATTATTCACTATATATGAATGCAATTTTGACAAAAGGGCTAGATGACAAACTCCGTCGAAGGCTTTTGAAATATCCAATGCGAATACATTGCTTTCACCGAGGTAGTGGATGGAATGGCTCCACTTTTCGGTAAGGTACGCCATCAGACCTCCTGTGGACCTGTTGTACGAAAGCCATATTGGCGGTCATTGAGGAGGTGATTTTATTCCAGATATTACGAAAGTTGACGGTTGATAAGAGATTCCATTACCTTGAAGAGAATAAAAGTTAGTGCTATGGGTCGATAAGAAGAAAGGGAATATTTGTCACCCTTTTTGGGAATTGACTGAATGTTCGCTGACTTCCATCTATTTGGGAAACGGCCAGTAGAATAATACAAATGGAAGAGTTTCCGCAGTGGTTTAGCGAGTAAAGAGGAACATTTCTTCAAGAGGATTGGGGGAATGCCATCCGAACCAGCGGATTTGTTTCCATTTAGCACTTTGAGTGCGTGGACAACAGTACGCGTTCGGAAGCGAATCTGGCTCATGGTGTGCTGCTTATGCTCAAGTTGAGGTGGAACTGATGTGGTATTGTGGCACCACTAACAGATACACACAATTCACAAGCAAAATAGTGAAGGACACCGAACGAAAATCGAATAAGAAAATACATCCGAACCGTATACCTAGCGATAACATAACAATTCACATCAGTGGAGTATAGTCGAGTTTAAAAATCAAATTCAAAACACGGTCAGTAGCCTGATGGGTAACGCTTAGGTTCAATTTTTTTCGTGATTCAAACTGTCATAGCGTCAATTCGAATCACACGATCTTCTTCACTATTATTTCAAACGCTATAATTGGTGACCCAGACGTGATCTGTGCACACAGCATACACCTTCCCATAGTAAGCAGAACTTCACACACGGTCACGACTTACGCATAGAGCCTAGCCTCCAACGTTTTCTCGTTCTCTCGTTCGTCCGTCGTTCGCATACGAATCTGATCGTAACGAAGTTTCTGCGGAGGGAGTGGTGTGGCATCTCTAACATATACACACAATTCACAAGCAAAATAGTGAAGGATACCGAACGAAAATTGAATAAGAAAATACATCAGAACCGTATACCTAGCGATAACATAATTCACATCAGTGGAGTATAGTCGAGTTTAAAAATCAAATTCTAAACACGGTCAGTAGCCTGATGGGTAACGCTTACGTTCAATTTTTTTCGTGATTAAAACTGTCATAGCGTCAGTTCGAATCACACCTTCTTCTTCACTATTATTTCAAACGCTATAGTATCAGGCAGCGTTGAGTTGGCTGCAAAATGTGCAGCAAAGAGATTCGCCTTCTCTATTGCAGTGGTGACTGGTTTGTGATCGACTATAAGCGATGGAATGGATGAAGAGACAGAATTTTGAATGTTTTTCACGAATGTCCAGAAGTTTCTACTACCTGTGGGGGAGTGTAGTACTTTTTGTCTCAATCTCTGGTCATGCAAGAACTTTGCGCGTTGAATATACGCATTGCAGTCATTTCTAGCTCTCTTAAATCTGTTCCGGTTTTTCTCAGTATTGTTTGATTTATACAACCGGAAGCTTAACTCTTTAGCCTTAATGGCTTCTCTGCACCCGGAATCGAACCATATATTTTTCTTGGGTTTGATAGTCTTTACTCTGTGTGGAATAACGATCCGCATGCCAAACAGAATCGTGTCTGTCAATGTGTCCGCTATAGAGTCAACATCATTATTGAGGAAAAATAACGACCAATTTAACTTTCCAAAAAAATTCGTTCTGTCCTTGCCAATTGGCTTTCTTATAGAACCTTACTGTTCTTTTGGGAGTGTTCTCGTAAGCGTTGCTATTGGTTAGAGGAAATTTAGCTGACACGACACAGTGGTCTGAAGTGCCCAAGGGCGAAGAAACTTCAATTGTGTATTTGTTTGGGTGTGAGAAACAGGTCAAGCGTGTTGGCGGAATGACCGTCTATGACTGGTACCCATGTTGGCTCACTGATAAGTTGAGTTAAACTATTTGAAACAGGAAAGACTGGTCATAGGTATTGTTAGTGCGGATCGACGAAGCCACTGACAGTTATGCGCATTGAAATCACCCGGAATAACGATTTCAGCATGCAGATATAGGGTCAAGATACGCCCAATAGAATCAGATAGAGCAATGTTGTAGTTCTTTTTGAACAGCTGCAGGTTGTAACGCTCCGGGAACACTCGCGTGGGAAGGCAGTTTCACAGCTTCCCCGCTCTGTAACGGAACGAGTTCTGATACAGGGATGTTCGCGCCGTCGGGAGATGAACCACAAACGGGTGCGATCCGTCGGATTGTCTTGTGGAGCGCATATAAACCGAATTGCGTGGAACAATGCCAAGAATCTCCGAAGAACAGCACCCGTGATAATATCTGTAAAACAGACAGAGGTCGGCTACGCGCCTTCGATGTGATAGCGACTGTAGTCCCGACGTCAGCGCCGAGTCCCCGATCAGGCGGATCGCTTGTCTCTGTACGCTCTCAAGTAAGTCGAGGGTATGTTTAGGAGCCGAGCTCCAAACATGAGAGCAATATTCGAGCGCGGGTCTAATTTGGGATTTATATAGGAGAAGAAGTTGGGCCGGGGTAAAATATTTCTTGGCTCTAAAAAGATAACTCAGTTTTCCTGAGGCTGATCTGGCGATACCCGATACGTGTTTATGCCATGACACATTCCCACAGACCGTGACGCCGAGCAATTTCAAACTTTCCGCAGCCTCGAGGGCCCGGCCACTCATCATCAGCTGTGGAACCGATGATCCAGTTTTCTTTGTGAATGTTGTATACTGGGTCTTCGTTGCGTTGAAGTCGACAAGATTGGCCTTTCCCAACTGCAGGACTTTATCCAGATCCTGATTCAGAGAGTCAATCTGTCTACATCTCAGCTGGTGCGACGTTGATGCACTAATCGGCCGATCACTCGAAAAGGAGGAAACAAGCGTACTATCATCCGCAAAACTGAACACTTTGTTATCCGTTGTCTCCAACAAATCATTTATGTGAAGTAAGAACAAGGTTGGAGCCAAAATAGAACCTTGGGGCACCCCCGAATTAACAGGATACAGATCCGAACACTCGTCGTCCACAACAACCCGGACCGATCGATTCTCAAGGAAGTTTTTCGTCCAGTCGCAAAGCTGTTGGGAAAGTTCATATGAACGAAGTTTGCTTCGCAATGCTCCGTGCCAGACGCGGTCAAAAGCCTTGGAGATATCCAATGCAACCGCCCTTGACTCACCATGCCGTTCAATCGCAGATGTCCATATATCGGTTATAAGTGTCAAAAGGTCTCCTGTGGACCGCCTGGCACGGAATCCGTATTGACGATCATTCAGAAGTCCGTCGCACTCCAAATACTTAACCAATTCTGTATTGATGATTTTTTCCATTACCTTAGATAAAATAGAGAGTAATGCTATCGGACGGTAATTTTTGTGGGAGACACTTTTTTCCCGTGTTTGGGAGTGGCTGATCTCGAGCGACTTTCCAGCAGGCAGGAAAGGTCCTCCGTGCATAAGATAAGCGTAAGAGTCTGCCAAGAACCGGCGATAGTTCTTGAGCACAGTTCTCAAGGACTATTGCTGGTATTCCGTCCGGGCCGGTTGCCTTCCTACAATCCAGTTCACGTAGAATGCGTTGAATTGTGCGCGGACGAAATCTCACATCCCGCATCGAAGACTGTACCGGCGAGATCACAGGTGGCTCCAAAAGGCCGGGATCGAGGTTTGAATTCGCGGAAAATAAATTCGCGAATACATTAGCTTTATCCTTTGGATTCGTGACTAATGTCCCGCTGTCTGTCACCAACCGGGGGGAAAGAGGAGGATGCGAAGTTACAGCTGACAGCCCTTGCCATTGACCAGAAGGAGCGCGAACCAGTTGGGCACCAAAGGAGATTATAGCGTTTGAAATAATAGTGAAGAAGATCGTGTGATTCGAACTGACGCTATGACAGCTCGAATCACGGAAAAAATTTTACCTAAGCGTTACACACCAGGCTACTGACCGTGTTTGGAATTTGATTTCCAAACTCGACTAAAATCCACTGGTGGGAATTATTTTTTTGTTATTTATCGCTTGGTATACGGTTCTGATGTATTTTTCTTATTCGATTTTTCGTTCGTGTTCTTCACTATTTCGCTTGTGAATTTGTGTGTGTCTGTTAGAGTTGCCACAAGCTTATTGATCACCCTGTCGTTGTGAGCCTTCTTCGCGGTATTAATCGCCTGGTTGCACGCGTTTCTGATTGTAACAAAGTTCGTTCTGTTAACCTCGGTGGGATTGGAGCGCCATTGCTTAAAAGCTCTATTTTTTGCCGCTGTAATCAGCTCGCATTTTTTGTCAAACCAAGGTTTATCAGACGAACTTCGTTTGATGGAATGTGGAATATACATCTCCATCCCCAGAAGAATAATCTCTGATACCGACTCCGCGCATGCGTTAACATCGGGGTTTCCGAAGCACACCTCCGACCATGGAAAGGATGCGAAGAAATCTCGCATATCGTCCCAGTTAGCAGCCCCATACTTCCATACATGGCGAATCTGCCTAGGCCGGTTATTCGCTTGATATGCAAGTGCTTGCGCGACAGATACCA
The DNA here is from genome assembly GCA_963931805.1 of Microdon myrmicae. NCBI lineage: Eukaryota > Metazoa > Arthropoda > Insecta > Diptera > Syrphidae > Microdon > Microdon myrmicae. The sequence goes on from OZ007497.1 coordinate 218,707,309, forward strand.
AGCAATGGTCTGAGTTTCCCAGTGGCGCAGAAACCTCTACGGTATAAATACTCGGTTCGGATGTCAAAAACAGATCCAGGGTGTTCGCATAATCGCCTCGGGGATCCGGCATTCGCGTTGGCTCCCCCACGAGTTGAGTCAAGTTGTGGCTTACAGCAAACATCTCCGTCAGCCTCCAAGCCTCGTCGGTTCTGTTAGAATGTAACAACCAGCCGGAATTGTGCACATTAAAATCGCCAAGGACAACAATTTCAGAAGCTGGGTGGTTGATCTGTATCCAGTCGATGGTATGTGAAAAATGTTCGAAAAATGTCGCCGGTCGATCGTCATTCGGGGAGCGGTAAAGACAACAAAGAATTTTAACGGAATTCCTCAGCACGACCCTCAACCATATGATGTCCATATTATTGGGTTCCAACGCCTCCATCCGCTGGCAAGCCAGATCGGACCGCGCGAAGACGCAGACTCCGCCCTTACAACGGAATCTCGAATGCAAGTCGTATCCTGAGCAACGAAGATATGTCGAATCAGTTGACGAATCGACCTGGGTCTCAGTTAGGGCAAGGATATCAGGTTTCGTTGTTTGCAAATATTGGTGGACGACGTTTACATTCGTATTGGTGAAACCGATGCCCCTGATGTTACAAAATGCCGTCACCAGTCGAACGTCGCAGAGCCCCGAGAGCGAGTCCAGTTATGCGATGACGAACCTCTTAAAGTTCCATTATTTATTATGATTTCTGCATGATGTTCCCCCTGACATAGTCCCCCTCGGAGATCCGAATGGGAGACTAGTTTACCACCGGAATTCTTTATATCAGAAGGCACCACCATGACTTATCCCCGTGTCAGTCCGGGCCATCAGCCACACATCCGAAACACCGTCGAAGATTTCTCTCGGCGATATCGCGGAACATACAGCGTGACGGGGTGGTATCTCACCTTGGGACCGACTACCACCTAACCAACCTTTTTTCGAACCGGTCCATCAGCCAAGCCCCGAAAAATGGCCAGGGATTTCTCCCGGCCATCTCACGGAGCCTATAGCTTGATGGGATGGTATTTCACCGGCCGGACAGGGCGTTGGGACCCCGGCTACCACTCGGCCTTTAGTCGCCTCTTACGACAAGCTGGCCTAGCTGTGAGGATATTCTAACGCCCTACTCACAGGGCAAAGTTGCATCTCATGCAACGAATCTTGCAAAGATCGACGTGAAATTTCCATTTCATTGAAATGATCCGACACAGAAGACCAATAGCGCCTCAGAAAAGGATGTAAGTTAGGACCTGAGGTAGCTATTTTGAAGCCTTTCCATCACCATCTGTGTCCCATGGGTTATTCTTCAGTTCATCCCTGAGAACTCAGAACGTCTCTGTACTATTCTGGTTTATATATCCCAATGTTTGTTGATATATAACTCCTAATGTTTGTTGTACTCCACGTGTAGCCATGGGTAAATGTTATGATTTTGCACTGTTTTTTGTTAGCATCTTAACATGTTCTACTGAGCTGATATTTAAGTTAATTCAAGGTTCCACCAATATACTCGTTTGGTAACACGTGGTGGTTTTCTTTATCATTTCATGGAGGTACAGCATTGCGTTAGTTACCCGTCTCATTTCGGCAGGGTATACTCAACTTATTGAAATGCGATTTCAATAATATTGACATGAATAATAATTTTATTGAATAACTGATTTAATGTTGAACCCTCACGTCGTAACCTTTTTTCTATCGTGACCATATCGTGAGTGCTTTACGTGAACTTTTTAGTCCAAATTTGTCTACAGGTTCTTCAAGAAGAAGGGCCGTATGAACGCACAAATAGAATTCCATGGTACCTAATTTTTATGGGTCGCCATTTATCGCATGTTCACATTTTCTTACAAATTCTAATTACTCACAAACAACTGAATTAACAGTCTACAAAAGTCCTCATACTCCTTAAATAGTTTATCAAAAAAATTCTAGAATCCAGAATACTGAAGTGGGCGTATCGCGTGAGCGGCAAATTACCCTCAAAAAGTGACCCATACAACACTTATCCACAGATGGGGTTTATATTGAAGTAGATTTGAACGAAATTGAATTAAGTAAACATTTTAATTCCGTTTGTATTCTGAATGATACACTTACTGATAAATCAGGTCCAGTGTTCTCAGAAACGACTCTTTATTCAACACAACAAATTCATAGCGTCCTTGAACAACACTTAAATGCTTTTAAAGCATTTCTATGTTAAACGTCGCCTGATTATATGATAAGCTCGCCTTTTCGTGATTCCCATACACATTTATGTTTTGCTCCGAATTTATCAGACCCGACCAAAGCCAGCGCCAAATGCACATCTACAGTTTGATAACTACATAGCGTTTATAGTTTGTGAATAATATTAGCGATATCAATTTGTTTCTAAAACTCTTATCCCCCATATCGGAATAATTTATTGCAAAACTGAAAAAAGAAAAAAGCCAAAAATACAGAGAGCAGATAACGAAAAGGATTTGGGTACAATTTGGATATTAATTAGAATGCTATTTCGTTGTTTGGAGATCTGGATAGAGATATGGGTGTCGGACAGGGCGGACTCGAGATATGTTATCCGTGACAATTTCGAATTTCGAATAGTATTTCGTTTTCAAAGGCGTGGTGAAATAATGAAGTTTTTAACAAATGGTTTATGGGATGGTTGAGTAATTTTCCTCTATAACAATTTTGTTTTATCGTTAAATCACCAACGGGGTCGGGGTGGCGGGGGATACTGTGGCCTTAATGTAAATTTGGGTACGCATGGAGTAAAATAGTCGCCGTTTTCATAAGGAACTGTGTCATCCGTCTGGTACTTGATTCACTGAAATGTTTCATTTACTCACATATGAATAATGGATCTATTTGGACCCATCGCTTTTAATGGCATTACTTTCTATACAACAACCCAACCGGATACACCCTGAGGGCTGATGGTGTTATTCCACTCACAGCAATTTGAATTAATTGTATATTGTCAAATAAAAATGTTGATCCTGATAAAAAACTAAAACTACTAAAGTTGTATGCAATTTGCATTAACCACGTTGACACACGCTGTATAGTAAACGATTCGCAAACATGACGGTATTGCCATGGTCTAATGTTCAAGGTAAAGAGGGATGACCTTTATTGCCCTTATAATCGGTCATTTCATTTTTAAAACATTTTTTATTTTTCTTTTTATATTCTTAATTTCTAAATTAAAGGCTAGACAAAAAATGCTTAAATTCTAGCTTAATTATCTTATATAATAACTTACTGGTCCTTCGCAGACGCTCTAAGCTAAACATTACTTAACATTTGTATAATTTGCCTTTCGGCGACAGAACTTTGTGGCAGTACTGATAATTAGTTGGAATACAAAGAAAAATTTGAAAAACTTTGACAATTTTTTTTTGTTTTTTTTTCTTAAAATTTAACTTACTTAACTTACCTACTTTGTTTTTTTTTTTTTTTTTTTTTTTAAATGTAAAAGCACTTAACCTAACTTAACTTAAATCTTATACTACCCTAATTCTAGAAAAGCTAAGTCTATGTAAGCTAGCTGATGATACTATGATTCTATACCGACTTTGCTATCCAGGTCTTTATATGCCATTCAACCACCAGAACTGTTGACGCTGTCTAATACTATCGTCCCGGTCTCTGTGGGAGATAGCCCTACTGAAGCGCAGGAGCTCTTCTTCGGTGCGCGTCTACAGATGATCTACTTACATGATAGATCAGCGGAATTCCGGATCTATCCTGTATAAGCCCTTTCATATCCAAGTCAAGGAACGCCTCTGGTGGAACAAAGCCGTTGCGATGTACGCCCTCATAGTACAAGGTGTTTGGATAATAGGCCCCGAAAATTAGGTCATTGGACGACCTTATTGCTCTCGCAATATGTCCTCTGATTAATTTAATCATAAAATTATCCACCCTATTTATGTACGCTTCATTATATAAAGTCTCATTTGAGTAATACTTTTTGTAGTCCGATTCCGGTGTCCGATATAATCTGAGACAACTTCTGAGACACTTTCTTTCGAACACCCGAATCTTTTCCATCAAATTTGGACCTATGTTGAACCATAGTGGGCAACCATATATGAGCATTGGCCTGATTAGCGTCATGTAGCATATGACTTTTACCTTGCTGTCAAGTTGGCTACTGTGAAATAGCCTCCTTGTCATAGCAAAAGTTTTCCTCGCTTTGAGCAAAGCGGCCTCTACATGTCTGTTGAAATACAGATATTGATCTAGCCAGATGCCCAGGTATTTAACTAAACTCTTGGTTTCCGGTTTGTCTCCATGCGGTCCCACGATAACTAGCTTTCGCCAGTTTTTCCTTGTGTCGTACGTGGCTTTATATAATGGAGTTCTGAATAGGATGGCTTCACATTTCTGGAAGTTGATCTTAAGTTTCCAGCCATTGCAATAGCGCTGCACTTTGTTGAAGTCTCGCTGTATTAACCTATTTATAATCGCAACTTTCGGAGCTGTAAATTATGAGATCGTCGGCGTACGCAATAGCCTGCGGAAGTGCTTCTAATAAGTCGCTAATGTAAATGTTAAAAAGAATCGGAGAGAGTACCGCGCCCTGTTGCAAGCCATTCTTGATATTATACGTTTTATTGGAGGTCAGATTACCACTTTTGACCACGAACCTCCTGTCCTTTAACATATCGTAAAGTACATATAGTAAAGGCTTATGTATGCCATGTCTGACCAGTTTGTAATACAACCCTTCGATCCAGACGGTATCAAAGGCTTTCTCCAAGTCGATCAGACAGGCCCCTGCGCATTGGTTCCTACATTTATTCCATTGTATGTCGGAGACCAGTTTAGCGGCGGCATGTGTGGTTTCATGACCCGCCTTAAAGCCAAACTGGTTATTTGGAATAATGCTGTTGTCGTCTACCCATTTTACCAGAGCTTTGTTAATGGTTTTTTCAAATACTTTACTGATGCTTGGGAGTAAACTTATCGAACGCATGTTCATTGGGTTTGTGCAGTCTTTGCCCTTTTTGCGATGGGCTGAATCATAGCTGTTTTCCAACGCGCGGGATAATATGCATTATTCAACGCGTTGTTAAACAGGACCGTGTATATATCTATTGCCATTGGGGGCAGGTTCTTGAGTACGATGTTAGGTACTCCATCTATTCCCACTGACTTTTTGCTTCTTAATGAGTCGAAGATACTCTGGATTCCTTCCCTTGTTATTAGAAGGCTATTAGTCACTGCACCATTGGCATTAATGTCAATTGACAGATTATCTTCACTGAATTCGTTAAAACCCGGATTCTCCGATTGCCAAAGTGAAATTTCATTCCGGAGGTGCAGGTGATTGAGTAGAACTCTGTCCTCCAGGTCGTGATTTCGGCGAATGCTTTCATTCACCTTGTACATTTCCTGAAAGACAGCTCCCAAAGCGTTCACCTTTTCCAAAGGATCTTCGATCACGAAGAGCTCACCATTGAGGATAGCGTTCTCTGCATCTATGCCAATGTTGGTTAGCAGCTGCTTGTTTACCTCAGTACGTGGGATTTGGAGACACTGAATCTCATTTTGATTATTTCCCCTGAATATTTTATTTATTTGTGGGAACATATTCGGGTTATTAGTTTTTATAGCTCGAATTCTGTTGTTCCAATACAAATTTGTTGCTAATCTATAATTAGCTTTAAGTAATTGTTGGAGGTTTTTTAATCGGGATTTCAGTGATATTATCTCCTGGTCTTGTCTGTCTGTAAACTGTCTGTGTAATTGTTTTAATTTCGATAGCAGTCTGCTCTTTTTCTTGTGGAGTGCGTTTATTGTTGCGTTTCTGTTCATGTTAGTGTGATCTGTAACTGTTGTTTTGGGAATTGTTTTGTCCATTGTTTGTTTTACGGTTTCGTCCATTTGTTGAATGTATTTGTCGATTTTGACATTAGTCAGGTTTCTGTTTACTGGCAGATTAAAGTCATTCGAACGAAGTTCTCTTGTTAATGATCTGGTGAACCGCGGCCATCGCATTGCCCCGTAGTTATAGGATTGCGGGATCACGAATTCCTCCAGATCTGCGAGCTCGTTCGGAAGCTCTATTACTGCCGTGAATGCACAGTGGTCACTATCGTATTCAATTGTCCCTAAACAGTTTGTGTTTCGTCTATTGGTGTTAAGTAATCTCAGTCGTGAGTCGATTAGCAAGATATCTAAGAACGATCTACCTCTAGGGAACGATGGATATTCGGTAGCTAGCAGGTCAGTTCTATATTCAATATGAAACTGATCTATCCAGCCAGCCAACTGATTTCCTCTGGCATTAGATATATAATTTCCCCAATTTCTATGCTTGGCGTTCATATCTCCCCCTAGAATAAAGTAATTTTTGCCCAGGTGCAATTGTAAGCATCGGAAGAGAGTCTCGAGCTCTGCTATAAATAGATTATGTTGGTGCTCCTCAGGTGCGTAGACCGCAATCGCATACAAACCGCTTCCTTGCTGAAGGGGTATGCGTACGATACTGGCTTCCAGCACCCGGAACCTGCGCACTTCTCCACTATATATAACTTTATGAGGGATCCCTTTTCTAATAAAGATTGGACACATTGCAGGATGTCTCTGCTTTTTTTAACTTGTCCCATGTGACACTTTGATGATCCAAGACTGTAATCTTTCTTAGACCACCAATTCTGCTGCTGGGCGTTAGTTGAACCAAAAAGAATGGTAGCTTGCGGTTTCCCCTTCTTGCCTTGGTTGTGGTGAACGGTTTTATGGAGATAAACTCGAGATCGTCGTGCCTCAACTTTTGAAGCATCTCGAGCAGAGCCTCCGGTTCCACCTCAGGGTCGACACCCTTTAATAGAACCGTTACCCTCTTTGTTTGCTTCGGCGTGAACGAGTAGAATTTCGCGGTGGCCCTTTTTAAGACCTCTTTAATTTTATCGTGGTCTGCCACCGCATAGGTTTGAATGGCATGCCTATTACCAGCCAGTCTTTTAACTACAAAATTGTTTCCTATCGCTAGCTTACAAAGACTTACCAATTCCTTACACTCAATATCTATGGTGTTGATTGGTGGCATCTTTATTTTTTGGTTGTTATTGTTGCTTTGCCGCTGTTGTGTTGCTTGCTGTGGCCGATTTTGTGTTGATTATTGCTGTTGATGTTGATGTTGCTGTTGCTGTTGGCCGACTTTTGGCTTCGGCTTTTGTTGTTGTTCGGTGTCTTTTTCTTTTTCGAGTGCCGCTATTTTTTTCTTTCGGCGTCTCTCTTTTAGACGGGCTCTTGCCATTGCAAGTTTCGCCTCCAATTCAGTTATTTCCTCCTCTTCATCCTCAGACTCTGAGGATGCAAGAGAAGCGAACGAATTGTTTGCCCCATACATATTAAAATTGTAGGGAGAGGGACGCTCACTGTCCTCCTCCATTTGCTGACCTTTTTTCTCCATTGTTAATTTCGCGGTTTTACTTCGCGTCACAATGGAGATTTTCGGTGTACCTTTTCGTTTGTTTGTCACGTTTTTGTCTTCCTCCGTGTTCATGCTGGTTCTTTCCAGTTTGTTTTCATTAAAAAAAAACAAAGGCGACCGCAATACGAACCACGAAGTCGATTTCTTCCGCACGCCGACTTGAACTCGGGTACCGTCGGCTAAGAGCCAGTGAACTTGCACTCGCGCCAAACACTGCCTTAAAAACCACTTGCTTGATGAGCAATATATTGTCTGTTTCAATTTTCACGCTTTCGAGGTGATATATTTTAATTGATAGTTTCTTTGTCGCACCTCACTGAGGGGATTTTGTTATGCACCTTGTTTTTATTCTTCAATTTGTTTATTTGTTTTTATTTTTGTTTATTTTCGATTATTTTTGATTCACTTTTCGTTCTATTAATTTGGTTTGACTGTTATTATTGCTGTGAAGCAGCGCACTTTAATACGTCACTGAAAACAATTTATCGTTTTTGCTTGATTATGCTTAATCAAGTGAAAGAAAAAAGAGGAAATCTCGGAGGTATGCGATTATTATTAGCTAGTACCGGATTTAACCGAAACATAGCATTATTCCCGATGCAAATATCGTGTTACATGTATGTCTGAATGATCGTCAGATGTGGATTGATTTGTTTTCACCAAAACTATTAAACACTTTCGTATTAACTTAATTTTTTTTTTCAACGAGACTATTGCATACATAATCAAACTGTTAATGAAATTTAAATTTATTGTTTATTGTTTGTCCTTTTGTTTTTTGTGGGATTGATTTGTTTTCACGTAAACTATTAAACATTTTCGTATGAACTTATTAATTTTTTATTTTTATACTGCGCGGGTCAAGCACAAGCGGCACGCACACGATTACTTTCTCGTCTCCGCCCTTATAATCGGTAGAATGACAGAGATACAGTATGGTCAAAGATTTTTATTTTATTTATTTATTTATTCATTTGTTAATTACTCGTTCATAAAAAAAACGATGGCACTTCAACTCGAGGGCAATATGCCAAATTCGCGTCTCCCGAACACTTAAAGTTCCGCTGGGCCGGATGGTATTTTGGGTTTGGAATGAATCCCACGGAATCCTATCCTCGAATGCTAAAGTACTGCGCTGGCAGGCGACGGCGGAGAGGATAAAAGGTAATATCCATGTCATCAGTTTTGAATGTCTGTGTATTATAATAAAACATATGATTAGGACGAGTATTTCATATTCGTGCGATTCGGGTAAAGAACGATTGTTTGTTTTTTGCCCAGTTCTGAAGTTTATTTTCAATAGGAAGTAGTACTCAGTCTCTGATTGACGGGAGTCAAGGGCAATAATTTGGAGATGTGGATTAAGGCATTGAATTCCACTTGGCTAAATAATTTCCATTGCTATACCTTGTTGAGATCGAAATTCAATTAGCTTAATGTATCTTGTTTAACAATAATAGGGTTTGAAGAGATTATCTGCTAGAGTTTGAGCACACTTATTGTGCTGCAGATAATAGACCAGAGATCGTTTATAAAAATGAGGAGCAGAATGAGCCACAGTTCGCAATCGTGTGAAACACTAGCATTAATTTCATGGGAGAGAGATGTAACACCACCCAGATATACATAGGTTAATAGATAGATAATCCTTAATGGATAGGGGCATCAGTGTATAGTCAACCGAATAGAACTTTAAGATGCTGTTTGATAATAACATTCGAAAAGTTCGATTGCGGCAGGAAACTCAGTATATTGCCGTCAATAAATCAGTGAATTTGATTGTGGGTAATTAACAAGAGTCATTTATCTAAAAGGGAGAAAAATGTGTGCAAGTGAAGGCGTTAGAATATACTCACAGCTAGCCGACGTTAAGGGTTATGCACATTGAAATCACCCGCAATAACGATTTCAGTGTGCGGATATAGGGGCAAGATGCTATCGATAGAACCAGATAGAGTATCAAGATTTTTAAAGGATGCGTTTCTATTCAAGTTTGGGCTTCTTCAAAGAAAGCCTGCCGTGGGAGTAAGGCGATAGAATATGCTCACAGATAGGCCGGTTTGTCGTAAGACGCGACTAAAGGCCAAGAGGTAGGTGGGTCCCAACGCCCTGTCACCCGGTGAAATGCCACACCATCAAGCTATAGGCTTCGTGAAATGGTCGGGAGAAATCCCTGGCAATCTTTAGGACCTTGGTCGATGGACTGGTTCGAGAAGAAGGTTTACAACGACAGAGCGACCAATAAACTCTTTGAGTGCCCAGCTGGTTCGCATCCCTTCTGGTCAATGACAAGGGCTGTCAACAGTAACGTCGCAGTCTCCTCGTTTCCTCCGCTAGCGACGGACAGCAGCACAATAGTTTCGGAGCTTGACTGATGGGCAGGTTCGAGAAACGATTGATTTATGTGGTAAGTCGGTCCCAACGTACTATACCACCCCGTGACGCTGTACATTCCGCAATATCGTCGGGTAAAATCTTCAGCTATGTTTCGGATGTATGGCTGATGGCCCGGAAATAAGCCATGATGGTATCTTCTGAGATAAAGAATTCCGGCGGTAAACCTGTTTCCCCCATTTGAATTTCCGGGTCTTGCCGCCGGGCGGGGGGGGGGGCACCATGCTAATATTCTGATAAAACACCGAATTTTAACAAATTCGTCATCGCGTAATCGGGATCGTTCCCGAGGCCCTGTCGACGTTCGACTCTTAACGGCATTTGGTAACTTTAGGGGCATCGGTTTCACCAATATGAATGTAAACGCCCTCCACCAGCACTTGCAAACAGCGAAACCTGATATCCTTGCCTTCACTGATGCCCAGGTCGATTCGTCAACTGATTCGACATATCTTCGTTGCTCCACATACGACTAACCTTTGAGCCTAACTGCTTCGTGTGCCTTTTGGCCAATGGCAAGGACTGTCAACAGTAACTTCGCTTCCTCCCCTTTTCCTCCATTAGTGACCGGCAGCGGAACACTAGTCACGAATTCAAAAGTAAACGCTAATGTGTTCGTGAATTTATTTTCCGCGAATTCAAACTTCGATATCGGTCTTTTGGACCCCTCTTTGATTCCGCCGGTGCGGTCTTCGATGTGGAATGTGAGGTTCTGTCCGCGTACTATTCAATGCATTCTACGTGGACTGGACTCTAAGAAGGCAACCGCCCCCGATGGAATAACAGCAGTAGTCCTTAAGAACTGTGCTCCAGAACTACCGCCGATTCTTGGGAGATTCTTCCGCTTATTTTATGCACATATGGCAGTTCCTACCTTCTAGAAAACCCAACAAAATTACCGGCCGATAGGATTAGTGTCTATGTTATCTAAGGTTTTGGAAAAGGTCATCAATCTCGAGTAAATTAAGCAATTGGAGTGCAACGGACTTCTGAATGATCGTCAATATGGATTACGTGGCAGGTGGTCCACGGAAGACCATTTGACCCGTATATCCGACATCTGTAATTGAGGGGCATGGTGAGTCAAGAGCGGTCGCCGTGGATATCTCCAAGGCATTTGACCGCGTCTGGGGCTGGGCATTGCTGAGCAAATTTGGTCCATACGGACTTTCCCAGCAGCTTTGCGACTAGACGAAGAGCTACTCGAAAATTGATCGATCCGTGTTGTTTTAGACGGCGAGTCTTCGGATCTATATCGTGTTAATACGGATTCCGAGGCAGGTGGTCCACGGGAGACCTTTTGACCCTTATAACCGATATATGGACATTTGCGATTGCGGGGCATGGTGAGTCAAGAACGGTCGGATTGGATATCATCAAGCCTTTTGACCGCGTCTGGCATGGGGCATAGCTAAGCAAACTTCGTTCATATGGACTTTCCCAGCAGCTTTGCCACTGGACGAAGAGCTTTCTGGAAAATCGATCGATCTGGGTTGTTGTGGATGGTGAGCGTTCCGTTCTGTATCCTGTTAAATCCGGGGTGCCTCAAGGTTCTATTTTGTCTCCAACCTTGTTTTTGCTCACATAAATGATTTGTTGTAGTCGACGGATAACAAAGTGTTCAGTTTTGCGGATGACACTACGCTCCTCTTTCTCCAGTGACCGACCGATTACTGCATCAACTCGCACCGGGTGAGATGTAGCCAGATCGACTCTCTGAATCGACATCTGGATAAAGTCCTACAGGGGGGAAACCCCAATCTCATTGTATTTAATGCAACGAAGATACAGGATACAACATTCGCAAAGGAAAGTGGATCATCGGCCTCATAGCTGACGATGAATGGCCAGGCCCTCGAATCTGGGGAAGCTTTACATTGCTCGGCTTCACGGTCAGTGGGAATGCATCGTGACTCCGGCCCAACTTTTTCTCCTATATAAATTCCAGATTACATCCGCGCTCGAATACTGCTCTGCTCTGCTCCTAAGCATATCTCAACCTACTTGAGAGCATACCGAGACGAGCGCACGCAGTGTCAGCGCTTTAGGTTCGCTTCCCTTGAGAGAAGTATATATATATAGTAGAGAACGTCAATCCTCAGACTGCAACAGCCATCTATATCGCAGGCAGAAATATTGGTTTCAAACCGTATTGCTAAACGAGGAAAGGGAAGAATAGCTTCGCGCGTTCCAAACTTCCACCCCGGACGATGCATAACTGTCGCTACCGTACTATTTATTTTCTAGCAAACACCAACAATATCATGTTCATGCTTAAAGCACTGAACAGCTCTGTTCTATGCGATATGATAGTTTTGGAATTTCTCTATGAAGGATGTCATTTTGTAGTTTGGTAATGTACCGATTTCAGAGGTCTCCCATAAGCTCAGGGAAATATAGCAAACCCCACAAACACACGAACGCGCAACCATAGTGAACAAAGACAATCCAAAGGGAAACCATCAGAGCATTGAACGTAAAAATACACTGGTTATGTCACCAGTTGAAACATCCACGTTACACGTTACATGATATGATGTATTGATGTCTTGGTTTTAACTTTTTCATTGATACTTCGTATCAACAAAATTATAAAACCACCGATTTTTCGCCCAGTAAAGGAGCCATACTCCCATGTGTGTCCCATGCCTGCACAGCTTTTTCATAACTCATTGGTCGTAAAGTAAAAAGTGTGAAGCAACCCAAATGCTGGATAAACGCAATTAGTCAAAAGCAATAGTATAATAACGAGGTGTGGCTATCTTGGGATATTCAAGGACAAGAGGTAAATTATAAACGGATCAAGCGAACGCAAATTCAAAAGTTTTAACCAGTTAAAAGTCTGAATCCAAAACGAAAAAGAAAAATGTCTTCGGAAGTATATGAGGGAATACCACACAGGTCATTAAATTTTGTAAAGTTTAACTATGTGGCCGAGCAGTAGTACAAGTTCGAGAGCGAATTTGGATCGTGGTGTACTGTTCGTGCTCAAGTTCAAAAGGAGGTGGTGTGGTACCAGGCAGCGTTGAGTTGCCAAGTGTACATGTTATACATCTTTTCATCACCCACTTTGCACACCATACACACTTTAAATAAAACACGGTTGTAATTGTTTTTTGTTTGATAGTAAAATTTATTAACTGCACGAACTTTTCTCTCACAGTAATAGTTACCGTATTCACTTCCTTTAAATTTGTCCTTATTGACTAATAATTACATTTGTCGCGAACGTATTCACTTCTTTTTTATTTGTCCTTATTGACTTCTAATTTAGTTTAACTTTGACGAACTCCCGATCCGTTCCGTACACTATCTCACCGTCTCGATCGAGATCCAAAAACCAACTCTCTGTCTGACCGTCTCGGTCAACATCTCGAAAACCCTGCGTCTCTATTTTTTTCTTTTATTTTTATTGTTCCATTAGATGGAAATCTTTTGTTTGCGCCTGCAGATAAAAGGATATCTCCTTTTCTCCGCCTGCTGTTTTCTTTAGCCGAATCGGCAAGGATCTCTTCCGCGGGAAATCGATACAATGGAAAGATCAAATGGAGAATTGTGCTAATGTACATTTATGATTCTCTATGTTGCTTATTTTAGTTTAGTCCAATTTGTTTGAAATTGACTTGATTAGCGCAAATTGAAAGTTTAGTTCGATTTGTTTGGTATCAATTTATGTGGGACCATTTGTATGGGATAAAGCTCTGCCTTGGGTAGTGTCTCATCCTTTAAGTTGATGTTTTAGGCGTGTATCGCCATTAGTGGTGAAGATTGGCTCCAAAGGGGTAAATTTTATGGGATGGGTGGTTGTGGGCGTAATATACAGCAAAATGACTAGACTCTCGCTAAGATTTCTTTTTTGCACAAACGGGCGATCAGCTGTAAGCGAAGGTATGGATAGGAGATCGAGTTTTTATATTTTTTAGAAATGCCCCAAAAATGTCTCATACCATGTAAGAATATCGTATTTCTTCTTTTACTTTCTAATCGTCTAAAAACATGCGGTGAATGTGCAAATTGCAGTCATGCTTAGACCCTTTTTATCTTCTTCGGTTTTTCGTTGTTTTGTTCGTTGTGCACAACAGAAAGCTTAACTCCTTATCTTTGTTGTGGTTCCTTAAGTACGGAATCGGACAACATATATGTACCTCTATCTTACTAAACTGGGCGCACAAAAGGAATTTAGACGTACTCTTAAGGCGTCAAAGCACAGAACAAAACTAAGCAATGATCATGGAAGTTCTGGACGGCACACCTACAATTCAACCGTAAAAATGCACACGAAACATATTGGCGCTTACCCACTTCTACATATATTACCACAAACATTGCTCAAGTCTACTCGGCAGTTGCAATACTTTCGCCCGATAAGATGAGGGCGAAATACATCTGTTTGAGAGTGCACGTTGGTTCATCTTAAAGGTCAATTTAAGATATAGAAAGAAATGAAGGGACTCTGTCTTCAGACGAACGGCGCAAGTATGCAATTTTCCAAACCGACTATGGGTTGTTTAGCGATTAAAATATTCAGGCGTGCGAGAACAATATACACCAACAAAGCCTTTTTATTCCTATTTTACTGACAGCGATAACGTCTTCGTTATCCTCTTCCTATTTCTCCGTTTGAATTGTGCATTGAGGTTTAAGTGTACAGACGTATACTGCCAAGTCACGCTGTTACATAACTACCATTAATAGCCCCCCCCCCCCCCCCCCCCCCCCACCCACCTTCTCTAAATAATTACGCAAAATCGCCTCCTTATCTGCTAATTACACACATCTATCATACCTAAAACCAACAATTTCCCACGAGTCAATAGTACATTTCAATCTACATCCAAATCATTTTTTCAATTTCCAACTCAAAATATTTTTCTATCCTAAAAGCGGTTCATGGTCAAACTTTCGATCGTACATAAGATGTATCATCATCATCGGCACCACAACCGGGATCCGGTCTTGGCCTCATTTAGCAAGTCTCGGCTTGTTAAACTTCCATAATAATTTATTTTTACGGGCAAGGTTATTAACCTTGCGCCATAGTATGAGATGTATAGTCTATTCAAAAACAATTATCATATTCAAAAAGTACATACAAACTTTCTCCACCATTTTCACCCCCTATCTCGCGAATGTCGTAATTCTTACCCCAAAAGAATTACAAAATTCTCTTAACGAAGACCATGAATATTTTCACACATACTTTTAAGTACAATGGCCTGTGGCGGTTCTTTAATACATTCCCAAAGAACCGCCCATCCTCTTTAATTAACTACCTTCCAAACCCATAGTACTTACCTGCAATTAGGGGCAGTGTAAGCTCCCCTGCAGCATCACACCTGAAAGTTAAACCTTATCAAGGCATGCATCACATTGAATTATTATATGAACCGTACCATATCTCCATCGGCTCGGCTTGTCAGCAATTATAATAGATAAATACTTGCTGGCCAGCGTAATTGTTGACACAGTCGTAGCCGATGGGTTTTGCTACGGTTCATAACCATTATTGCCCCAGTCCCGAGATTCGCAACACTTGCGACCAATTTCCTTTATCGGTTATCTACCGATCATGGGATTTGGGCACTAATATGATTCACCATAAACAATCATACCCCAGCCATGCCTACGATGACCCGCCTGAGAGCTAAAGTAAATATACAGCATCTCACTGTGCGTTTTACTTACCCGCATATTAATCAAACATATAGCCATCCAGCCTGACACTTTGCCGCCGTCGACGAGATTTCTGCTGACTTATGTGAACAAAATAATTTGCCTCCTTGTGTACCGGAGCCATATGGCCAGATTGGATATTGCCTACATCGGTGTTTCCAAGGAATCGTTGGCAAATACCATGACGACCCTTTTGGATCATAGGCACATCTTATACATCATGTGTGACACCATTTGATCTGTGAAATAGCGTTTTTGTTTACTTTGAAACAAAAATTTATTTCGATCTCTGGCAGACATCACCAACGATGTATGGGTACATCGCCCCCGACGATCGCACTTCTGTTTGATCAGGTGTCCACCGATCATCGTCCTCATCGTAGGGCATTGTACTTGTCCTGTACGGACAGATATAGAATCCTCCCTTATCTATGCAATTCGCGGCCATCGAACTGATGGATGTGAGTTGCATCGTCGAGTCAGATATTATCGTCACAAGAGTGCACACGCACTATACGCGCCTATTGAGGTTTTTCGTAATATACAAAGTCGAGTTTGTAATCGAGTACACCTTTTAGCACGGTGCGTGTTTTCTTTCCAATGTTTCGTCAGTAATGGAGTATCTTCGGGTTTTTTGTGCGAGTCATTAAATATAACATCCTATCACCAGCAAGTGTTAGGATCAGATAAGCTAAATGTATCGCGGGTTAATATAAAAGCATATCGGTTGTGATCATTAATGGAACTAACTAATAAAGAAAATTTCAAATATTTAATAAGGAAACTCTGGTGTTTTATTTCCCATTCCTCTGTTGTGTACAAGTTGTGAGTAATTACGTGGGAAGGACAGTGTACGTCAAAACAATTTCCATCGGACTATCAGTGGTGTTTATGCTGAATCCGCGCCCATGCTTGGTGCACGACTAATTAAACCCACAGACCCTTCCCAGCAAATTTGCTGTTACCTGGCTATTATATACCTGTGCACCCGACGATTCACTGGAAGGGGATTAAAGCCAGGGGGGCCGAAACCAAATTCCAATGAATCAGTAAATGGTAAGGTGGGGGTAAATTTGTCTCTTGGTTTAAAAGGACGCGAATGATCGGCTTCCGGTATTTTGTTGGAAATTGGCTCTCGTTGATTTAAATTTGTCGTTCGATTGGTGTAGTTTGGAAATTCGCGACAATCGCAATATCTAAAAATTCGTCGTGTGAGTTATTCGGTGTTGTCGGTTGCTTAAGAAACTTTAAACAAAAATAAAAAATATGTACATACAAAATAAATAAAAAAAAGTTTTTGTTTTTAAAATTAATGGTGCGACTAGAAACGACGGACAATACATGTGGCAAATTAGTATATTCGATGGTGGGACATTTAGAACCTGTGACAAGTTTAGCTGTGGATTCGCATGGATTATATTTATCAACTGGATCGCATGATTGTTCAATACGAGGTGGAATCTACATGGCAAAACCTGAATATAAGAAATTATAGCGCATCGTAAAAAATTTGACGACAGCATTTTTGCCGTAACTTTCTATCCCACGATACCATATATAGCGAGTGCAGGAGCAGATGACCTAGCTAAAAACAACTGTATAAATTAAAACAATAGTAGCAACAATCAGAATGTATGTTAAGTACGTTCCATACTCCTTAATATAATTTGGGTGTGCAAATTAATATTGCAACAACACTGAATACTTATTACAGCCACATTGTAAAGAAGATTATTGTACAGATTCTCGTCTTCATTGAATAATGATATCCAAGACAAACTAATAGTTGTCTTTATAAACTCAACGATTTTTCATTTGCGCGGTGGTCAGCTATCAAAAAAGTGAAGTTTGTTCCTCGTTTATAATTCAAATCGGTACAAAGTGTTTTATTTACTGCTGAGAATGCCTTTTCAGATACACATTCGTTGAATATCATGGGAGATTTAATAAATGCTACAATGCTCCTGTCTCGCTGAACACCTCTGTAAAACTCATAAACAAAACGATTCCCTCCCAGTCACTAATTTCCACAACACCGTGAATGAATTCATCTCAGGCACACTGGAGCCATCCTTCCCACCATTCATTACTGAATTCAACGAAACCAATAAAGCGTCACATCCCATGGGAACCGACACATTTCTAAGCTTTACAGAATTATCTGAATTGATTACTTCGCGTAACAATAAAAAATCTACAGGCTTGGATAGAATCCCTAACCTTCTATTTAAAAGACTTCACCCGGAGAACTTACTCCCCATTTTCGTTCTTCTCAACCACATAATAAGCGCTTCACATTTCCTAAAATGTTGAAAAACAGCGGTGATAGTCCCAATTAGTAAATCCATTTCTTCCAACAACCCGGCTGACTTCCGTCCCATATCACAGCTAAATTCGCTTAGTAAGGTTTTGGAATGTAAGATGTACAAAAATCTTCTCTCATTTGCTAGAGACAACTCCTTTATCCCGAATTCTCAATTTGGCTTTCGTCCACAACACTCAACTTATCATGCTCTGCTAAAACTGACACATGATGTGACAATGAATCTCCAAAACCAATCCCCAACAATATGCGTCTCTCTCGACATAGCAAAATCATTCGATTGTGTTTGGATTGCAGGACTGCTATACAAGCTACGTTCAATGTTCGGATTAAACACCCACACCACAAAGCTTCTCGCTTCCTACCTTTCTGATAGAAAGTTCATGGTGAAAATAAATTCAACTCTTTCGACACCATACAGTATAACCGCGGGTGTTCCTCAAGGCTCCATCCTCGGACCATTATTATACCTCCTTTATACTTCAGACACCCAGCAGCCACTGTCACCTAATACAGTAATGCTGAACTATGCCGATGACACTTTAATTTATTCAAGCAACAAGTTTGTCAAGGAGGCAAGAAACTGTATTAACAGCTATCTCCCGAATCTCTCAGCATATTTTACTAAGTGAAAAATCCGACTCAACCCAGCCAAAACTCAACTCATAGTGTTTAAAGGCAGAAATGCGAATTGTACTAACAACACCATACGATGCCATAACAAAATCAGAGTCAAATTAAATAACAATATAATTAAACCCTCCAAAACCTTAAAGTATCTGGGAATAACCTTCACCAACAATCTGTCCTTCTCCGCCTACACCAAAAACTCGATTCGCAAAGCCGCAATTCAACTTAATCTCTGCAGAAAAATGATGTACAAGCCGAATGGTCTCTCTCCCAAAGTTAAGTCAGTTATCTACAAACAGATAATCAGACCCACTCTCACATATGCATGCCCGATATGGTACCATATCACACCCGCCCAAATGGAGAAGCTACGCATCTTCGAAAGGAAATGCTTCAGACTTATCACTGGCCTCAACCGACATCCCAACTCCCACAAATATTACAACAGTAGTTCGCTCTACTATGTTGCTAATATTGATCGTATAGATCGACGCTTCCTCGAGCTGTCCATCAAATTTATCGAAAATCTTGCCAATAATCCCAACCCGATAATAAATGCGCTCACATCGACTCCGTCAGATAACCGAACTGCCTACCCGAACTGTCTCCACATCAGAACGTTCTTCACCTCTGGCAGGTTGGTTAATAACTCTAATGAGATTGTATACCACAATACAGAGCTTTCACCTCACCAATTTAAATATAGTAATATTCAACCCTTCTCGAATATTTTGCGTTTCAACGAACAAACGGAAAGTAGTTCCCCAACCCACATCCCTGACTGACAATATCCTCACTAACCCATAACCTACCTATTGATCACTATGCTTCCCCCTTCCACACCACACTAACTTATTTCAATAATAATTAGGTAACTAGACTAAGTTAAGATAAGTTAAGTTAAGTTAAGTAAATTAGCATAGGTTAAGTAAATAACTATATCCTGGTTTTCTGACCTTTTCCAGGAAGCTCTCCCCACTAAAATCTTAATCCATAACCAATATATAACTTTTATCATATTGTTTGAAAAATGTACTAGTAAGTATATGTAAACAATTATAGCTAAGGTATCATAAGTTATCTGTATTGCTTATTGTAAAAATTATTGATGGTCAATAAATACAGAAATGTAAAAAAAAAAGCTACAATGCTCTCCGGGCGGAAAAAGAATTTGGTCGTACAGAAAATGCTGTTGACATCTGAACGTAGTGCAAGAAATATTTTGTCGCTCAGAGGATTTATTTTTATTTATCTCCGATCGGAGCAGAATTTTTGCGCCACCAGGAGAAAATTTTTTAATAAAAATATATATAACTAGAAAATCAGAAATTACCGATGATTTCATGGTAGTCTGTCGAAATCGTTTTTACGCTAATTACACTTTTTGTTTCTTTTTTACTTTACCTTTAACAAGCTTATTATTAATTTAGGATGTTTATGGCTGTTAAGACTTAAGGCTATAGTTTGAGTTAGCTACTTTAATCGCGACGACAATATTTTATTGCTAATTATTTTTCTCACTCTTTCAAATTACTGGTTCGCAATTCCATAGATAAAGAACTAAAGACCCAACCAATACCTAGACTGAAAAAGGAGTGCATGTGCAGCACCAGTTACTAAAAAAAAAAACAATTGAAAATCACATCAGGTTCGCCACCTGCCCTGTGTTGCTTTTTGCTCCTTGTATTCCGCAATCCTGTTTGCACTTTATTACCAAATGCACTGATGTGTGAACTCCAAACTACTGATAATATTGTAAATTTTTAAATGATTTTTCGCGATGAAATAAATAAAATGAACAAGAGGGACCAACCGTTCAGCAACAAAGGGAACAACGGCAAAATAATAAAAAACGAATTATAAAATGATTTCTACCAAAGGACACAGAGAAAAAAGAGCAACGACAACTCTTCACATGCATCCATGCAAATAAAGGAGCCACCGACTGTCGATACTGCGATGCTGATGATTACGTCGATGACGGGTATTATGATGTTTCCTCTGCCCTCTCTGAACTTATTTCTGATCCGTCATTCTAGAAAAGAATGAAACACAATTCACCCGGCATAGAAATATAAACAACAATAACAACAAGAAAAGCATTCATAAAATGCATCGAACAAAAAATTGAAACATAGAAAGGACCCGACACTGACGCGAGCTATTAAATTGTGATCTACGATGTCTAGGATGCATCTCCGGCTGGAATTTCAATTTCAAGTGCATGGACGACAAAGGAAGGATATTCGATGCGTTCATCCTTCCATCAGCGAAAGTTGAGTGTTTTTTTTTCCGGTGCTGTTAATGAACGAAAAATATTTTATTGTGCTGTGGCGAATTAATTATTGATTCAATTACTGTCGTCGGTGTAGACACTTGGGGCGGCGTCAATTTGTAAAATAACAGTGACGGGGTCTCCATAAAAACGAAGTGGATAAATTGGTGATTGAGGTAACGAGCAGGTGATAAATTAAATTGAATACTCGCCGAGAGTACTCGGTGAACAACGAAAGGTTGACGGACGAATCAATTCGAATTTAAATTAATTATATCTAAGCGTATGGTATGCTTACCAATCGCAAAGCGGCGACATCAAAAGGCAATTTAATTGAACCCCTTCCAAAATTACTAAATAGCGCAAAGTAATCTAGTGATTAGATTCCTGTGTTATAGATACGAAAGCGGCTAGGGATTCGAGATTTTGGGGAAACTCAATAGTCAGGAATCTGATGAGCGGTATTTTAACCGCATAAAATCCAATCTATTCTAGAATATGAATGTAGAGTAGAGAAATACAAAGACTGTGCTTTTTGAAAATAATTTATCGACATTAAATGTTGATGAAAATTATTTGGTATCGAATGACAGTGGACTTGGGTAGGATTATAAAAAGGGTTTGAGAATTGTCTTGTTTCGGATGCAGTATTAAACACTTTATTTCGATCAAATACTTGAATACAAAAGTATCATATTTTACCCTCCGCTGTAATCCTAAGATATCGGAGACAAAAAAAGAGTCAATTTTATCCGTGGTATATTGTTGCATTCATGGCATTGTAAGAATATCCTTCAACTTTTTTACAGATTACGTAATACAAAATATTAGAATTAAATAGTGCACTTCACACTTTTACATGATTCAAAGCTAAATTGTTAGAACAATGAATCTCAAAAATTCGATGTCATCAAGTGCATCCAAAGGTAAATTAAGATTTTCCAAAAGCATATTGTAAGGCGTGTGTTCCATGCCGAGTTGGTTCACTAAATATACAATTGTCAAAATTAAAAAGGCTGCCAAATATTATTTTCGTGCCACAATGCTACTCAATTAACTTCCAACAACATGCCCTGTGAGTAGGGCGTTAGAATATACTCACAGCCAGGCCGGCTTGTCGAAAGATGCTATAGCGTTTGCGATGATAGTGAAAAATGTGTGAGTCGAACTAACGTTAATACAGTTAGAATCACTAAAAAGGTAACCAATGCTCAACACATCAGGCCACTGCCGCATGTACGAATTCGATTTCTAAACTCAAGTACACTCAACTGAAGTGGAATTGATATGTTATCCCTATGGTATACGGCTCTGATGCATTTTCTTATTCGATTTTCGTTCGGTGTTCTTCACTATTTGCTTGAGTATTGTGTGTGTATCTGTTAGAAACGCGACTAAAGGCCGAGTGGAAGGCGGGATCCCGGCGTCCTGTCGCCCGGTGAAATACCATCCGATCAAGCTATAGGCTCCGTGAAATGGTCGGCAGAAATCCCTGGCCATCTTTCGGTGCTTGACTGAAAGACCGGTTAGAGAAAAGATTGGTTTAGGTGGTAGTCGGTCCCAAGATAGGATACCACCCTGTCATGCTGTACATTCCGCGATATCGCCGACGACTCAGCACGTGCGCCTCTGCCTCGTGATCCGTACCATCAGATCAATTATGTAATCCGTTTAGGGTATCATAAGTAAACACAAGATACCCTAATTGCATCATCGGTTCGTGCGTCAAGTATTCTGTGAGATCCGAAGTAAACAAACGGATCACCACAAACGTGTCCGAGTGTAGTGCAGTAATATATATGGGATTCGGGGCGTAGTGTGAAAATTGTGCGGGAGTGTACAGTGCGGGAAAACTCATACCCTTTCCTTTCCTTTCCTTGTGTCTGTTTTTCCTCTTTTTCGCACTGTAAACTCGATTTACTAATTTCGAAATGTTTATTTAAATATAAAACAATCTTTATAAATGCATGTGCAGCGTTTGACTGCTTGACTTGTACAGCTCCCAACTCAAAAAAAAAAAAAAAAAATTGTGGCGAGAAGGCCGAATTTGGCGAGACAGGACATATGTGTCCTTCATCTTGTCTCTGACTTCTGGTCATCTTGCGATAACCAGAATCACCCACATCCGTGAGGATGTTGGGCTCGGTCTCGCGGCATCTGAAAAGTGAAGAAAAAAGGGGGGATATCCAAGGATAGTGTGGACAGTGTTAGTCCAAGTGTTCTCTAACTACTTTTATAGAGGGATGGTGGGAAAGAAATCTTACAAGACCGGTGGGTCTTGGGTGCGGTAGTAAACGCAGATCACGTCTTTGGCGTCTGATAATCTGCTCTTTGGTCGGTGTGTATGTTTGTGTTTGTGCCGTCTTGTACTGTGCGTTCGTGTGTTTGGTTTGTTAATTGTAGACCCTATGGGATGGGTCCAGAAATCCTCTATTATAGAGGGGAATGTTGTTGGGAAGGGTGCTTTCTTCAGTTTTATACTGAAGAAGAAATTGTACAGCTCCCAACTCCACAACTGCCGCTGCTTATATTCGCTTTTTTGTCTCCTTTCCATCGTTCGCATGTTGTCACAGGAACAAGGAGCCAGAGTATAAATGTGCGATGCTTAGTCTGCCAGTCGGCAGTCGTGTGCTGCTAGTCGGCCGTCGTGTGCTCGTCTCCAACACGCACCTCTGTTGTGTCCCTCAGGCGGCGATACTCTCGATTGATTTATAATCTTTTGGAGGGTTTTTGGTGTTTTGAGTGGCGTAATATTCGTCACGAAAGGGATGCGACGTGGATTTCGGCACGGATATAGTTGGGCACCTACTATACGGGCATAACACCTGTAGTAGTTGCTTTCGCTTATTCATCGCCAGGTCCGATTTGCATCCTTTTCTGAGGCGGTTTTGTTTTCTGTGTCACGCCATTTCAATGGAACGGGAATTTCACGTTGATTTGTGTAACATTCGCGATCTAAAATGCAATTTCTCCTCTGTGTCTGCCCACATCGGTAACCAGAAACCAGCAATCTTAGCGAGACTCAGGTAATAACTAATACAGATACTTCTGAATTAACTATACTCGGCTATAACCCAGTGCATTTGTTCTTTTCCATCGTGGTCTAGCTACATACATACGAAATGATATTGCTTATCAGCTTCTGCCACAATATGGGCTCTGCTCCAATCCAGAATTTAATTGCTGGTGGCTAAAGGTTCACGGTCGTAGGCATATTATACATTACTGCTTTCTTTACAGAAGCCCAAATTTGGATAGAAACGCATCCATTAACGAATTTGATGCTCTATCTGATTCTATCGATAAGATCTTAACGCTATATCCACACACTGAAATCGTTATTGGGGTGATTTCAATGTGCATAACTCTCAGTGGCTTCGTCACTCCGGACACACAACACCTGAGTGTCAGTATGTTTGGCTCTTTGGTGAGTCACACAATTTAACTCAACTCGTCAATGAGCCAACACGGGTACCAGATATAGATTGTCATTCCGCCAACACATTGAACCTGCCTTGGGCACTTCAGACCAGTGTGTCGTGTCAGCTAAATTTCCTCTAACCAATAGCAACACTTACGAGAAAACTCCCAAAAGAACAGTATGGTTTTATGAGAAAGCCAACTGGGAAGGTCTAAACGACTTTTTTTGGGGAGTTAAATATTTTGCTTAGGATAATAACCTTGCCCGGAAAATGAAATTATTATGGAAAATTTAACATGTCTCATACTTGTTAAATAAGGTCAAGACCGGATCCCGGTTGTAGTGCCGATGATGATGATGAAATATTTTTCCTCAATACCGATGTTGACTCTCTAGCGGACACGTTTACAGACACGATTATGCTTGACATGCCAACCTTTATTCCGCACAGAGTTAAGAGTATCAAACCCAAGAGATATATGTGGTTCGATTCTGGGTGCAGAGAAGCCATTAAGGCCATTAAGAGTTGAGCTTCCCTTTGTATAAATCAAACAAAAGAGAAAACCCGGAAAAGATTTGAGAGCTAGAAATGACTGAAATGCGTATATTCAACGCGCAAAGTTCGTGCATGACCAGACAGTGGGACAAAAAATACTACACTCTCCCACAGGTAGTAGAAACTTCTGCATATAATTTCCTGTAAGATTTCTTTTCCACCTTTTCAGGAATCCCAAAACCTATTCGGTACCTTTGGTTCCCAGGCAAATTTCAATTTCCCACACCTGCACCGCAACCTGCATCCACCATACCTGAAACATTTCCTTTTGCAAGGGCATTTAATGCATACAACGCGCTAGATAAGGTTCCCTGGAAATAATTCTTTAAAGTGCATATGGCATCATGAATCCCAAGCCAATCGGCACCATTTGTCTGTGTTAAAATCCTATGTCGGACAGCTTGTTTTTACAGATGTCATGAACCATATTTCTACGCATGTAAACATGCATAGGATTCAACTCATCGTTTGTTTTCCCACTAACAAACAATCTTCAATTTCCTTCCCTGCCGCAACTAATTACCCGGCATATACAAAGGCATGCAAGGGATTCTTTCGGCCACCAATCCCATTAGCACCTTTTTTTCCCAACGTCGATAATAGCGACGACGCATCGCGTAAATAATGGACCGCATTACCAACGGCGCATTTGGCCATATCTCCCTTTTGTCGTTGCCGCCCACATACGCACACATACCACCATGATGTTCATTACAAGATCTGGTTTCCTATTCCACCAAGAGAGAGTGTACGTTTCTCTGGTGGTAGGTAAAACGATAGACTTAGTGGAGAGGATATCTACCACGACACCATAAACTCACCCTAAAAGCGAATCATCTCTGCACGAGATGATTATCGGAGTCCTTTTACGTCCACCGACCGAGCAGGTCGTGGTCGTTG
Organism: Microdon myrmicae; assembly: GCA_963931805.1. Lineage (NCBI taxonomy): Eukaryota > Metazoa > Arthropoda > Insecta > Diptera > Syrphidae > Microdon > Microdon myrmicae. The sequence continues at coordinate 218,732,953 of OZ007497.1, forward strand.
TCGCTCCTACTCTCCACCGGTGCACACGGAGACGCGAATACAGCGCGAGTCGAGTAAGCGCGCTAAACAAGTACAAAGTCGTACAAGTAGTGCACACCAGCCTATTATTTTTCTTGTGCATACGGGTCATCTTCAGTGTAATTTAAATCAATGTTCGTACCGTGTTTGCAACCGTCATGTCAAGTATTATATTGCTGCAGTCTTCGAAAATAGTGTTTTTTTGACTTCACATTGTATGTTTCACGCAGTGCTATCGTAAAATGTTAGTATCCAATAAAAAAATGAAACGGAAACAATACTCCATGAATTCAAACAAGTTATTCCAATAGTAGTGTTTTTTTGTTTAATACAGAAATAAAACTAAACAAAAGAAATAGTGTGTTTTATTTTTAATTGTCCGGTGTTTGTGCTTTTCCTTGGGTGTTGTACTTGTCGGAACCTTTAGTGATTTGTGGGGACGAGGTAGAACTCTCGCCCATGCTGGCGTCGCGATCACGTACCCCTACAATGGCATTCCCCCAGTTCTCTTGAAGAGATGTTCCTCTTCACTCTCTAGACCACTGCGGAAAAATGTTCAGTTGTTTTACTCTACTGGCCGTTTCCCAAATAGATGGAAGTCTGCGAACATTCAGTCAATTCCCAAAAAGGGCGACAAATCTCTTTTTATAGACCCATAGCACTAACTTCTATGCTCTCCCAGGTAATGGAATCACTAATTAACCGTCAACTTTCGAAATATCTGGAATCAAATGACCTCCTCAATGACCGCCAATATGGCTTTCGTAGCAACAGGTCCACAGAAGATTTGATGACGTACCCTACCGAAAAGTGGAGCCATTCCATCCACTACATCGGAGAAAGCAAGGTTGTTGCAGTGGATATCTCGAAAGCCTTCGACAGAGTTTGGCATCCAGCCCTTTTATCAAAATTACATTCACATGAAATGGACAATTCCCTGATCCAATGGATAAGAGACCATCTTTCTGGCCGTTCAATTCAAGTGGTTCTTAATGGTATCAAATCTGTCTCCCACCAAACTAATGCTGGTTCTGTACTCTCACCCACTCCCTTCCTCATCTTTATAAATTATCTCTTGTCCATTATCCACAACCCAATCCACTCTTTTGTCGATGATAGCACATTGAGTTTCTCATACTCATACGAACATTCCCGGCCAAACTCTTCGAACGTCAATACCAATCAGCAGATTCTGCTTAATACACTGAATTCCGACCTCAACAAGATATATCAGTGGGGATTATCTAACCGAGTAGAGTTCAATGCCTTAAAAACTCAGTACTGTCTCTTGTCGTCAAAGGCGAACCCCAAAGTAAATATACTGTCGATGAACGGCACTTACATCGACGAAGCCCAGGAACTATCAATCGTCGGCACTCGAATTAATTCGACTCTTAATTGGAATGACCACATATTTGAAGCTGCGAAAAGTGCACCTAAATATATGGGGTTCCTTAAGATATGCAAAAGATACTTTTCTCCATTTAACCTGGCCAGTATTTACAAGGCGTATATTCATCCAACCGCTAGCGAGGGAGCGAACATACAGGGTAAAATCTTTGCTTTCAACCCGGCGAAAGCCAGGACGATCCTTGTCCCTGTTCAATCCAAGTTGACATTCAGTCTCCACGTGACACCCCTGGATAGCTACTTTGGCACCCACCAAGTAGTGAACCAATGTATGCTGCGACATCCTGATAATGGTTAACGTAAGGCTAATAATCTTGCCCGGAAAATCAAATTATTATGAACAATTTAACAAGTCTCGGGTATGGACCGGATATCGGTTTTTACACGCAACGCTTACGCTCCCTTAATACTCACCCTTTTTGGGGGGCCATCCGCCACCAGTAACGGGATTCACCTTCATGTGAAGCCCTATAGCGTTTGGGATGATAGTGAAAAACGTGTGATTCGAACTGACGCTATGACAGTTAGAATCACCAAAAATTGAACCAAAGCGCAACCCATCAGGCCACCGCCGTGCGTACGAATTCGATTTCTAAACTCAAGTACATTCGACCGATGTGGATTTGTTATGTTATCGCTATGGTATACGGCTCTGATGCATTTTCCTATTCGATTTTCGTTCGGTGTTCTTTACTATTTGCTTGTGTATTGTGTGTGTATCTGTTAGAAATGCTACAGCCCCATATATTGATTAATCCAAATCAACATATCCAATCCAATGAGTACCTAAAGTGCATTAGATACAAAATGCATATACGGGCGAATCATGGAATTCAGATACCACATCTGGGAAAAATCCATGACGGCACAGAGAAAATAATGTGCTACTCAAAGCAAAGAACAATTCTATGGTAACGAAGCAATAAGGTATACAAAATATCTTTGCCATCGTTGACCGTAAATGAACACTTACGTAAATACAAGGTTCTAAGAATTGTATACACGCATTCACACAATCAGATCTCGCAGATCATAAACATTTTCAAAGTTTATGATTATCAGGAAATGTACTGCGAAGCATGTGTATCAAAAAGATCTATTGTGGGTAAACAATGGATGCATCTTTCGGTCTGCAGTACCGAAAGAGAGATAAGGGTGTGTGTGGGTATGAACGTCGTCCGGTTTTGGAGATTCTATCGAGAGTCTGTGCGCAACCGTCAGTACGATCGGTCAATTAAAAAAAAAAGTGATTATTACCCTTCATCGAAGACGGAAGATAAAGTCACTGCAAGTAACCTTTTGACGGTGGTTAAGAAAAGGAACATCGGTGTTTTGCGCTTACCGTACCGTAGATATTCTATATACAACCAGAGTGCCCACAAAGGTGATATAATAATTCGAATCTTCTGGATACGTGTTCAAAATCCAATTCAGTGTCAGTGTTGTGTTTCTCGTTTTACCCAAACACGAAGAAGACTGTTTTGGACAAACTTAACTTTGTGAATTGAATTCAAATCAAAACCCAAAAACCGCATTTGTAAGAATAAATTGATTGTGTTCGCTGTGACGATCATTCGGTGTACCCAATTTAAAAGGTTTAAAAACATATTTCATTAGGTAAATAAAGTGACTTTAAATTAAGAACAGACACGTGTGTTTTATTTAACTATTTGGGTGCTTATCTCTCTCTGTGTGTTTGTGTTTCTATCTCTGTGTGTGTATGTATATAGTGCAGGGCATACATAGTGCAGTGCAAACAATCTTTATAACACGGTGGAGAGACTTGCTAAATAAGGCCAAGACCAGATCCCGGTTTTAGTGCCGATGATGATGATGATGATATTCGGCAAAAAATGGAGTTCAACTCCCATATTTGGTCAGGCGCAGCCAAAACTGCACTACACGTGTCCGATAGGATGCAATAACGAGCAGTGAAACTTATTGGGGACCCAGCTGTGAGTTTATCAATTCCGTCGTTAGAACATAGGCGCAACGTATCATGCCTATCTCTCTTCTATAGGTATTATCACGGTCGTTGCTCAACAGAACTTGCCGAATGTGTTCCGCCTCCTCAGACATTTTCCGCGATACCCGTCAATCTGTGAATGCGCATCAGTTCACGTTGAAAGTGAACTTCAGGCGCACAAACAAACATAGAGAGTCATTCTTTAGCCGAACCACACGGAATACTCTACCTAATCATGTGTTTCCTCGTCGTTGTAATGTCCAGGCATTTAAGACCAATGTACATCGATACCTCCTTTCCTTATCCGCATTTCATCTCCTTCCGGTCGCGCTGTGCTCTGACACTTAAGGCTACTCCAAAATCCCCTTTTGTGCGCGCGTTCGTGTAAAACATAAAAAAAGTGCAACTTGGGTCCCTTGGGACAAGACTATCAATTAGAAGGCATTTGAGACCATTTTTTTCCAATATATTTGCTATAAGTACTTATTTCTCAATTGAACTTGGTTAGTTTCCATCTCTCCGTGCGATATGCGGCAATCAGAAAATGTGCCTCGGTCTACTTTAAAAATAAACTTTAAACATACGCATTAAGATAAGCAAGCGTTCTTCAGTCGAACTACATAAATATAGAATGCTCTCAAGACCGATGTATTTCAAAAGCTTGCTTGTTTAACGCCTCCCTTTTCTTCCTTCAAGAGTTTGAGTGTGGTAGCCCAAAGCACTATTTTCCAATGGTTTGGGTTAAAAAAAAGAACTTACGGCGATGTACACCAGAACACCTACGTAGCTTCTTGGATAACAATTTAGTCGTAGAAAAGCAAAAACAAAAAACTGTGCACATTTGAAACGTTCCTAAACGTTCTGCCCCTGCTCTCATTTCCAGGCCTTCAAACGTGGAATCTCCAAACTTACCTGTATCCAGTCTCATTGGGAATCTTCATCGGCGAAGCGAGAAAACAAAAACGTTACAATACACCACTTAATAGTCGTAACAATTAAGTTAAAAGGCCCGGTGAGCAGACTGCCAACGGTCTGTGTGGGGGGATTCAAATGAATCACCGGCCCATAAATAATTATCCGGTTGGATGGGAGACGAGAAATATTTCCGATATCTGTCGGATGTGGGGGCAAAAGGCGACAGGTGATGGATGCGAAGGGATGATACGAAGGAACTGGAGGAAGTGACGGTTAGTGTGACTACACTGCTGGTGGTACACTCACCGAGGACGACACTTAAGCCTGCGGTGTATATTACTTGCTCAATCTTTGGCTTTGTAATTTTTGTTGTTGGGTTTTTTCTTGATCCTTTTTTGTTTGTTGGGTTTTCTTGTTTTTTGTTTTGGTTTTTTACTTACGAATGTTATCAGGAAAGACAATCGCTGACATTACTTAACGTTATCAGTGTCCGTGCTCTTAACAGCAATATAAAATGGAACCGGAGCCTATTTTGCATGTGTGTGCACCGACAAAGTTGTTAAGGCGCCGCACTGACACGTTGTCGCACTGGCGCACCGTGTCACTGTAGAGTTCGTTGCCTGTTGCTCCTATTTTTGTTGTCCCTTTGTGGTGACTGCTGTGCAGAGTTACTCTGCACAAAACGATTCCATTTGTGGAACGCTGATGGTTTTTGTGTTCATCCCAACTTGTCGGTTGTTTTTTTTTCCTTTTACTTGGCTTCAAACAGGACGATATGAAATGATTTGGTAGTGAGCTGGGAGAATGTCTCCCAAATAAAGCAGTAAACGACCTGCTGGTATTTTTTTAATGGGTGACAAATGTAGGGAAAGTTTTAGCATTTTATCGTTTTGTTAAAATTTTTTTGTTGAGAATAAGCAGATAATTGAAAAAGCTGAATTTTAGAGGATTGATAGTGAGTGTCGGAATGGCGGGAGCGGGATTGAGTTTGGATTAAAAGCATCTTCTTGCCGTCAGATAAGGTGTATCCATTGGGCTCAATCGGGACATGATTCATAGCCAGGTAAATACATTGTTCATCTGTATTTCGTACTTTTTGGGAATTTATAAGGAACTTAAATGGGTGTAAATATCACATGCAATCGGAAAAATGTCAGCACGATAAACGCTTCTTTGGCAGACGGTTAGGTGACATGGTATATCGGTACAAATTACATCTGTCCAAATAATTCAATCCAAGTAGCGCCATTACAAATAACGACATTATATATAAATTAATAAAGATAAAACTAATAGGAAAAATGTAATAAGAAATATAATTTGATATCAAAGGATAAGCTTGTTCCTTAGTAAATAACTTAATTCCATCACTAAAAGGTTGAGCCACACTTAAAATTCTTACTTTATTAGGACCAATGGTATTATTATCCACCCAGAATTCAACTTCGTTACACCTACAGCAACCTTCCCTAGCTTGCCACAAATTAAGAGGAATGTTTGTTGTAAAATATATTTTTTTATAATATAAAAACGATTCTCCAGGCGACAAAATCCTTTTTTGCACTTTGCAAGGATATTAAAAAATTTTCTCCGGCCGTTATGATTATTTAGCATTCCGCCCGGAGATCATTGTGAGATTTCGAGATCCCTGACTGGACCTATCACTATATAATCAACCATTGATCAACTTACAGTGAATTATAGTACAAATGAAGTAAAAGTACTCACCTTTCTGACAATTGGCTAACGAACGTATGAATAGTATTTTCGCATATTGTTGTCAGAGTGCATTTATCCCACTGTGCTCTGACATTTAAGGGTACTACAAAATACCCTTTTGCGCGCGCGTTAGTGTAAAAAAAATTTGTTATATCATAAAGATAAAAACCAGTTTTTGTCTTGGATATCACTACTTATAGAAGACGAGAATCTTCACAGTAATTGTGGTCGCCATTCACTTAAATTTGGTTGCAACAGGCGTGGGTATCACATTGCCGTGGAGAATGGGGTAACTAAATGTATAGAGGATGTGTTTATGGCTTATAATTCTTGAAATGTTTGCATACTTCTTTGGTTGGTGCCGCGGTTATAATAAAAAATATCTGTCAAAAATTGCTAAAGCGGGAACGGATTCAAAACTAAAGGAACAAAACAGATTGATTGATTGAAGACGGAGCCCTCATTTGTATTTAGCTTAATGAAAGCTTAAAATTAACTTAACATTAAAACCTTACAGACTATCTTAAAATCTAGAGTAGTGGTTAAGACGTTATTCAATTATTTAATCGAAAAAAAGGAGAAGAAAACCAGGAAGTTGAAGATTACTGGGCGATAGGGGAGGTAGGAAGCCAGGGAAGAGCGAACTCGGAAGGAATAAGCTCCCCTGTAAACCAAACTGCTACCCGATCACTCTTCAACTAGTGAAGGTTTGATCTTGTTTGAACTCTGCAATTCACAAAGTTCTACCGGAAATTCTTTTCTGATCAACTACTAAATTCTGACGTTAATAACTAACATATCGTCGACAAACATCTTTTGCAAGCGTTTTTGCGATGTTCCTCCAAGCACAATCAATGTAAATTAAAAGAGTACTTTCGGAAAACGTTATACATTAAAAAAAATGTTTTTTTAAATTTTGGATTACTGCAGAAATTATTTAAGTTGTTCAAACTTTTTTTGCCAAATATTTGATTTTATGCTTTCTTGTTGAAGAATACAGTTCGAACACCAAAATTAAGCACCATCGGGCGCAGTTAATACTTAGGTGGGAGACCGCTTGGGGACACCGCCTGCTGTTGGTTTCTTTCGAACCACATTGAAAAATGATTCAGTCGAGAAGATTCATCAAAAACTGTTTACTCGCGAAGTGAACTTCGATGGCGAGAAATTAAATTACTTCCGAGTTTTACAGCTTGCTAGAAAAATTGAAGTGAATCGCCTCAAAGTATGCAAGCCACAGTCCCTCGAAGGAATTTGTAATCCCAAAGGATGACAACCCAGAACTTGACACTTTGCCAGAAATTGGTTTCAAAAATTGAACCAAACACTTTTTTTTTACACGAATTGCATTCAGAATGTGGTTTTTAGGCTACCAATAGATGTAAATGTTATGAACGGCGCGAACATCTTTGTATCAGACTTCTTTCTTACAGAGCAGGAAAGCTGTGGAATTTCATCACCGCGCGAGTGTTTCCGGAGCGGTACAACCTGCAACTGTTTAAGAAAAACTACAATGATTATTTGGTGGCATCTCGGGGCGCCGTGCCGGCGTTATAGCTTCGTCTCTCCTGAAAGAAGTGTAATAAAAAATGATCAGGTATTGTAACCCATATTCGTGCCGTTCGACACAAGAACGATTCTCTGTATTTATGCATGCTTCTGGGGCTAATTCTTAACGTGGACCCATCCGCAGTGTATGATTGACAGGTATCCCGAGATAGTGCTTGGTGGAGTGAAATGTATTCGCCAAGATTACTGGAGTAATGACCGCGATAATACATATAAGAACGAAATAAGCAGGGTACGTTCCGCCTTTGTTCTGATTGTGGTATTGAGAGTCTTGCTCCTGGGTTGGCAATCAGGCTTGTTTTGCATTTTTTTTTTGTTTTTGTTTTATATCCACATTTATTTAACAAATTAATTACATTTTTTACTTAAGACTTGTTTTTGCATCCTATCGAGCACGTGCACCGCCCTGCTTGGTGGAAACCTTGACGTGGTGCGGTGGCTTAAATTGCTATGAATCATTCTGGCTATGCTGACGGAAGCATACGCCCACCCATGTCAGACAGGCTAGCGAGCAGCAACATGCAACGAACTACCACCCCTAATCCAGAGTGTTACGCGTCACCGTCACAATTGAGTGGTGCCAGGGGTATACCGGCTGTATTATAACGACGCCTCTCTGACACCGGGTCGAAACAGAGCGGTAAACAGATCTTACCATATCAAAATAGGGATCTTATATGGCGGACTGTTTGAAACACCATGACTCGTGGGAACAAAAATGAATAATCAATGTACAGAAAACAATCCCACGAAAAACCCGGTGGGCGTAGGTGTGATGAGCCGATACTACCATAAGAGAACACATCTTCAAGAAAACATCGACTCGGCAAAACGAAGACGTAGGGATAAACGTGAAAATCGGGATATATCCGTCGGAAAGTGGAATTTCCGGACGTTACAGTGTAGTGGGCATCATCATCATCATCAGCACTACCACCGGGATCCGGTCTTGGCTTTATTTAGCAAGACTCTTCACCGGTATCCGGTCCTTATCCGAGACATGTTAAATTGTCCATAATAATTTGTTTTACCGGGCAAGGTTATTAGCCTTGCGCCAGGTAGGGGGCATACCACCCCATTTATTGGATTAATTGAAGCAATAGAAGTACTTATAAGCTAAAGTATATATAACTGTACAAACTAACGAACATAAGAACTAACTTAACTAAACTTAACTCTTCATAAACCAGTCACGATACAGACGGTCGTCGAGAAGGCGAAATAATATAAAATCGACATCGTCACGCTTCAGCAAGTACGAACCCCACACCAAGTAATCGAGACCAATGGGTTCACACTTGCGTGTGGAGGTAACGACACACATAAGCTCGGAACCAGTTTCAGCATAAGCAATAAGAATACGCCCCTTGTAAAAGATTTGAGTATTATTAATGACCTATTATCGGTGCTAAAAATACAGGACCTATGGTACAGTTATATACTTAGAAACGTACCCACCCCAACAGAATGTACCAACGACCAAACGACGGAAATGTTCTACGAGACCCTAGAGAAAGTATTTGATGGAATTTCATCATTCGATGTTAACATTCTCCTCGGAGGTCTCAACGCGAAAATTTGAAAGGAAGATATCTTCCAATCAACTATAGGCAAAGAACACTTACGAACGTCTCAAATGGTAATGGATTTCGAATTAGCATGTTCGCGGCGTCAAAAGATATGGTAGTGAAAAGCACAATGTTCAAACACAACAAAATTCTTAAAAGCACATGAATATCACCCGGCAGCGTAACGCTTAACCAAATAGATCACTTCCTCATAGACAAAAGACACCATTTCGAACATCCTTGACGTAAGATCGTACAGAGGAGCAGATTGCGATTCCAATCATCTTTTAGTGATGGGAAAATTAGGAGTCGGCACTCAGCAAACCTATAGCATTTGCGACGATAGTAAAAAACGCGTGATTCGAACTGACGCTATAACGGTTAGAATCACTAAAAAAATGAACATCAGGATCAACACATCCGGCCACTGCCGCGTGTACGAATTTAATTTCTAAACTCAAGTACACTCAACTGATGTGGAATTGCTATATTATTGCTTGGTATACGGCTGATGCTTTTTGTTATTCGATTTTCTTTCGGTGTTGTTCACTATTTGCTTGTGTATTGTGTGTGTATCTGTTTAGAAACGCCACAAACCCACATTGGCAGCCACAGGAGATTAGCACAAAGTTCGACATTGATAAACTAAAAGCCGTGCGCAAAAGGGCTGAATATCAAGACGAACTAACGACTAGGTGTAGCATCCTAGAGAATGGGAGGGGTGGGGAAAAGGAAACCAATAATGTGGGAACTAAGCGGCCATCGATCAGAGACGTAATCAAGGAAACATCCCAAGAGGTATTAGGATGTAAGAAAACAATGAAGTTCAACCTTTGGTTTGGCCATGAGTGCAAGGCGAAAATTGAACAACGTAAATGCATCAGAGTGATCCACTTAGAAAGATGTGATGAAGTCAACGCAGAAATATACGCGGCGATTTGGAAAGAGACAACGAGACTTTTCAAACGGAAAAAAACGCGAATGGGAGAAGACTCAGATCGACAAAATCCTAGGAATTGCCAGAGCAAAAAACATCAGAAGTATGTATGCCGGACTAAATTCGATTAGAAATGGACACCGAGACAGCTCCAAAATAATTCAAGGCGCAAATGGCTGTCTGGGCACAGAAACAAACAATGTCGGGAAGAGCGGGAAGGAGTACTTTGAAAACCTGGTTAATGTACGCACCCATCAACCACAAATAAACGCACCAGACGTACATACAGCCGAGCCTCAGATCCCAGAGCCCTCCTTCGACGAAGTCTACCGCATACCGGTAGAGCTTATGAAGCATGGAGGAGAGGCAACTATCAGAAAGATCCACCAACTGATCAAAACAATATGGAATAAGGAAGTCACTCCGGAAAAATGGAAAACCGCAATAGTCATCCCCGTCTTCAAAAAAGTTGACACATACAAAGTACTAACAAATATCATACTGGCGAGAATCACACCCTACGCGGAAGAAAGACTGGGAGACTACCAGTGCAGATTCCGTAGAACCAGTCAACGAGCGACCAAATGTTCGCAATAAGGCAACTACTGGAAAAGAAGTGGGAATACGGAGAGACGGTTCACCAACTGTTCGTTGAATTTAAAAAAGTCTACGACTTAGTCGCAAGGCAAAGACTCTACCATATTGTAGTTGAGCTGGAAATCCCAAAAAAATATGCCGCTCTCATTCAAATTTGCATGAACGAAAACAAAGGGCGAGTTAGAAAAGAAAACCACCTCTCAGAATCATTTGAAATCCGGGACGGACTAAAACGGGGAGATGTTCTATCACCATGTCTTTTTAAGCTTGTGCTCGAGTATGTCTTCAGAAACGTACAATACGGCAACATGGCCGGATCATCCGTGAAGGGGGACACACAAGTGCTCGCATATGCGGATGACTTCTCCGTTCTGAGGCATAATCTAGAAATTGTAACTAAAAACTGTGAAATCATCATGCAACCGGCAGAAGAGGTGGGCCTAGAAATAAATGAAGACAAAACAAATTATATGATTACGGAACGAACAGGTGGACCTGAAGGAACACACGTAAACGTCAGGGGCAAGATATTTGAAAAAAGTTAAATAGTTTAAATATCTGGGAACTATACTAATGGCTCCTCGATAGTATACTGGTTAGTATACCCGCCTGTTACGCGGGAGACCGGGGTTCGTTTCCCCGTCGGGGAGCCTCCGGCGCAAAACTAATCACCTTGCCCGGAAAAAACAAATCATTATGGAAAATTTAACAAGCCTCAGGACTTGCTAAATAAGGCCAAGACCGGTTCCCGGTTGTAGTGCCGATGATGATGATACTAATGGCCAGTAATGAAATGTCGAAGGAAATGAACAAAAGACTGTGGGAACGCTAGTTGGTACGTAGTCAGTAAACTGCTGATATCGAAACTGCTATCACGTATTATTAATCTCCTTGCTTATAGAACAATAATCATGCCGATTGTTCTATACGGATGCGAAACATGGGCTCTCACAAAACGGGATGAAAACAAATTCCGCGTATTCGAGAATAAAGTTTTAATGGGTATCTTTGGCGGCAAATATGACGAGGAGGCAGGACAATGGAGGAAACTCCACAACCATGAATTGGAAGAGCTATACTGCAAACCTACAATAGTAAGAGTAATCAGGTCGCAAAGATTAAGATGGGCCGGACATGTGGCGCGAATGGGCAACGATAGGACCGAGCGTAGAATTCTTGACGGAAGACCAACGGGAAAGAGATCACAGGACGGCCGCGACGGAGATGGGAGGACAATGTTAGGCTTGTCCTTGAGGAGTCAGATCGGAAGGGCAAGCGCGGAAGGAGAGTGCACAGCATAGGGAACGATGGCGCAGCCTAGTCGGTGAGGTCATGAACATCCGGGTTCCTATAGGCCAATAAATAGAAGTAGTAAAGTTGCGTCCGTGCAGCGCTGTTTTGGATGCGCCTAACTATATATGGGAATTCAGTTCCAGTTTAATGTGAATATGTGCCTCGAAAATGTAGCCAGTTAGGATGAAGTGAAGTATTTCCCGCATTTCTTAAGGAACCTTATGAGTACAACAGCATTTTTGGCCGCTCCAAATATGTGGTCATTTCAGATAAGAGTCGAGTTACTTAGAGTTATGATGGACAGATATACAGTCTAATTCGAAATATATGAGAGGCAAGTGGGCTGCAAGTAGGTGTGCCAAGACACGGGCACTGTTTCACTTGAATCCCCATCAAGTTGTTGAAAATGTTGAAACTCCAGAACTCAAACACCAAAGGTAAAGATGAAGGAAATAAAAGCACTGGTGGTCTTTTGTTGGTTAATGATTTCTTTATTTAACATTCAATGATTCCACATGCACAAATAAACTGATACAATTTAACTGCATTCTTGAGGATAATTAAACCGACTTTTCGTGGCAAATATAAACTTTACGCGTAAGAAGAAATTTCCTGTAATTGAATCTCGACTGACTGTAGTAACGACTGATCCCAATTAGGGATGAAATTTTAATTTTACATTCGCAAGGCTATTAGCCAATAATCATCGCGCCCTCTCATGAATCTATTCAGTTGCATGTCTCAGTGAGGTGAATAATGCTTGCACATTATTCGACAGTCACTGGGCATGCGAAGGATGAAAAGAACAAAAGAGAGAGTGCAATAACTTCGGGGTTGGCGTAGCTTGTGCGCTGGTATCAATGCAGTCTCTGAGGATGCCCTACTGCCCTGGTGCGATGACGGTGGTGACCTCAGAGTGCATTGAACCCGGGGAAGATAGAAACGGGAAGGAGAGGAAAATGTTCTGTGGCTATTCCTCTGTGAAAAGAGATCATTGATCCCCAGCGAATGTAGTGTCTGGAGAAAGTGAGTAGGACGCCGACTTGGCTAGGGAAATCTGATCATGGGAACTAAATTAAATACTTTAATAATTTCCCCAGCTATTGCATGATTATACAACCGCGTCGTTTGAACAGACAATGCCGTTGCTAACCGACATGATGCGATTTCCGGTGGAAATCTCATGGGTTAGCGAAATGGAGTTGCCGTATGGCGGAAAGGTAGCTGAATTCAATTATGCATTACATGCATAGAATAATGAATTCAGCTACGCGTCCGTTATTGAAAAATGTTTTACAGGTGAAATAGCTTGTAAGGGGAATAAGGGTAGAAATGACGCGCCGAAAGCGGTCGCAATAAGGTATGAAATTGTGAGTTGGTTCTCCATGTGGTATAGAGAACCCCCACAGGCACACGACGGACGATTATCAACTGAACTTTATTAAAGTATATACTACTTACAATAGAGTACATAGTAGAGTTACCATCTCACAAAATATAATACTAATACTTTACGGTGCTCTGTTACATCCATCTTGGTTCATATTTCCGACGCACAGCGTCCTTCTTTTCCAATCCTAAACAAAAGGATATTAAGGAAACAATGCAATTAAGACTCGTAAAATATCCCATCATAATTGCTTTACAAAACATCTAAAAAATCCAGATGCCCGAAAGCTATAGATTTCCGCATCTGGCAAATAGTACAACGATCATTGTAGGGACCTTATTTTATTATAGATACGTTTTTGTTAATGTCTTTTTAATGACAGTAGGTGGTAATTGTTATTGCGGGATCATAAAAATTGACCGGATAGGTTAGAAGATTCATCGATAGTTTTTATGTTTTCAGTTTTGCGGAGAACGCCCCAACGATCGGTCATATGTCTATAAAACATATAAGTGAATTAAGAAAATATAGACTTTTCTTTTCCAAAACTCCACGTTCAACGCTCTTCCCTCGGTCGAGAGGAATGTTGTAACAATACTATAGCGTTGGCGACGATAGTGAAGAACGTATCATCCGAACCGACGCTATAACAGTTAAAATCACTGATAGATCAGAATACATCAGACGCTGCCGGTTGTCTGAATTCGCTCGTTATTCTCAAATACACTCAACTGTTGTGGAATTACTATGTTTTCGACATGGTATACGGCTCTGATGCTTTTTGCTTATTCCATCTTTTTTCGACGTTCTTCTTCACTATTTGCTGTGTTGTGTATCCATTAGAAACGCCACAATACCCCGTGACCTTTTTAATAACATATCCTCTCCCTCTTCTTTCGCTCGCTGTGTGATTTGATATTTAAGGGTACCTTTTGTGCGCCCGTTGGTGTAAAAAATACAAGAAATCTTCGGAATTTGATGCAGTTTTTGTAGCAAGTGAAAACTTCGACCAATGTTGCCAACTTTTATATCTTTTACAGATATTTCTCTATATGTTATAGAAAACTTGTATACTAATTTCTGTTTCCCTTTTTACTTATAGGTAAGTTCCTCTGAGATGAAAAGGAATTGTATTGAGGCGAGTGACGGTAAGAGTCAACAAAATTTAGTTTCTTCTCTTTCGTATGTTTCGCATTTATATAATACTGAATGTTTCAATTTTTTAGTTCAATCACTTTTAATTTAACGATTTCATAGAGTAATAATGCTAATTTCTACCAAAAAGGCAAATCTATTTAAAAACATCTTTTCTACAATATTATTTATTAAAAAAACAAAACTTTTTTCTTAACTTTAATGTAATTGTCAATTTATTTTCACATGAACAGTAATATCATGTAGTTAATTAAGCATTCGTAATTTCGGGTTAAAAAACTGAATGTTGTACTTCAACAGGGACAAGTGTTTATATATTTTACTTATATATTTACTTCTTTGACCACCCAATCTGTAACATTAAAAAATCATAATAATAATAGTAAACAAATAATGTTGCCACCCTTGAATTGTGTAAACTTTTTGAAATGATTGCACCAATTTCACAGAAATGAATAACCTGTCGCAATCCTACAAATTCATTAGTTGAACTAACGTGTGATCATGCACTCATTTCGCACCCCTTTTATCATTTGCCGTTGCACTGACTCAAGAATTTTACGTTGACCACTACAACATTTGTTTTTTACTCCTTTGGCCCAAACGTAATTAGACAGTTTTTCAAAAATACGGACGCTATAAATTTTAATGTACATATTTATATTGTAGCGAGCTTAGGGTTCGCTGGATTAATTATTTTTAATAAATAAGAGCCGTTAAATCGATTTTAAATTAATGTAAACACTTTATTAGTCTGTCAATAACAACCGTTACTTTTACCGTACCCTTAACGATTTCTTGACTTATCGCTTCCGTACTTATCGCTTGCTTCACTGCTTACTTCTTAATTCTTACTTACTTCCTGATCTGCGTGCGACGTATTTATACCGTTTCCTCATTCTGATTCGGCGTTTAATTTCCGTCCGTTCCATAGCCTCGGATTTTCTACTGCTCATAGTCTCCAGTTTTCCAGTACTTTCTAGAATATTCTAGTACTTTGTTTTGGACTTACTAGAATATTCTAATATTGATTGTCATATGCGTCACACTACCCTCCGCCTAGATTAGTTCGTCCCGAACTAAGTTTGCTGGTCTTCTGGGTTAATAAAAAGTCGCCAGTCGGTCACGATGTACCACTTTCATCTTGGCGTTCGGTCTTCACTGAACCCTATAGACAACGTCGTTAATTCTTGTGAGAATCTTATACGGTCCTTCCCAGTGTTGCTGCAACTTCGGAGACCTTCCTTTTTGCCGATGTGGGTTATAAAGCCACACGTTATCGCCTGCGTTAAATCCGGATGCGTTGGCTCGAACGTCGTACCTTGTTTTCATCCTGTCACTTGATACCTTGATTTGCTTTCGAACTAAATGAATCTCATCGAAGCGATTTCTCCATTCGGCTACGTAGTCTTCAGTCTTATCTGTGGCGTCTGGAGGTATTCCGAATCGCAGATCAGCTGGTAATCGTATCTCTCGTCCAAATATAATTCTTCTTGGAGAATGGCCTCTCGTCTCGTGATTAGCCGATCTATAACTCATGAGAAAGGTATGTACAAATTTGTCCCAATCTCGTTGGTGATCACCAACGACCTTCGATAAATACTCTTTCATTGTTCGGTTGAACCTTTCGACCATTCCGTCTGACTGCGGATGTAAGCGTGTGGTCCTGGTTTTCCTTACGCCCAGTGCCGCACAGATGCCTTGAAATATCTGTGATTCGAAGTTTCGGCATTGATCGGAATGAAGCTCACAGGGGACTCCATATCTGCTGATCCAATTATTGAGAAGCTGCTCAATGACGGTTGTTGCTTCTTGGTTTGGAATTGGAAGGACTTCCACCCACTTGCTGCAGTAACCCATGATGACCAACATGTATTTGTTGTTGTCGTTAGTTTTTGGAAATGGTCCTGAGATATCAATCGCGATTCGCTCAAAAGGGGCACCCACGTTGTGCTGCTTCATAGCGCTCCTTGGTTTTGCTGTTGGTCCTTTGGTCGCAGTGCAAGTTGTGCACTTCCTACACCAAGACTAGACGTCATCTCTCATGTGAAGCCCGTAGAATCGAGATCGTAATTTTGAAAGTGTCTTATTAACTCCCAGATATCCACCGGAGGCCCCGTCGTGCATTTCTGCAAGTACATCCTCCACTTTTGATGGTGGGACTAGAATCTGCATTCGATGGGATTTTCCGTCCGCGGCTTCCCATTTACGCTTTAGAATTCCATCTTCCACCAACAGGGAATTCCATTGTGCCCAATATGCTTTAAATGTTCCACTCTTGTCGGAAATATTGTTCCAAGTTGGCCGCTCGTTCTTTTCTTTGTGTTCCAGGATTAGTGACATATCTTCATCCTGATGTTGAGCTGCGCGTATAGCATCACTCGTCCACCCATCTAGTACTTCTACTTGTACATTTCGCAGGTCGTACGCCTCTTCTTTCTCTTCCGCTCTATGACAATGTTTATAATCTGGCTTACATGGTCTTCTTGGTCAGCGTTATTATGCACGTTCCCTTGACAGTGGGAAATTTGGAAATCGTACGTTTGAAGTCGTTCGATCCATCGAGCTATTTGTCCTTCCGGATTCTTAAAATTTAACAACCATTTCAGGGTGGCATGATCCGTCCGAATGTGGAATCGACGTCCGTAGAGGTACTTATGGAAATTCTTAACGGCCTCTGCGACAGCCAGCAGTTGCTTTCTTGTTGCACAGTAGTTTCTCTCTGGCTTAGATAGAACTCGACTACAATATGCGACAACTCTCTCTTTATCATCGACTTCCTGTGACAACACTGCTCCTGTGTTACTTCCATCAGTATCCAATATAAATGGGCGATCCGCTCTTGGGAATGCCAATGTTGGAGTCTTACATGACTCGGCCTTCAATGTGTTGAATGCTGCCTCACACTTTTCTGTCCAATTGAATTTCTTGTCTTTACCCGTTAGTTCATGTAGGGTTTTAGCCACATTGGCGAAACCTTTAACAAACCGTCGGTAATATGTGGCTAATCCCATAAAGCTTCTTAACTGTTGCTTATCTTCTGGAGTAGGCCACTCTCGGACGGCTGCTATCTTATCAGGATCCGTTAGAACTCCTGCAGATGAAACGATGTGTCCCAGGAATTTTACTCTCGTTTGGAAGAGTTCATATTTCTTCGAATTGAGCTTTAAGTTGGCCTGTCTTAGTGGTTCGAAGACGGAGCGCAGATTATTGATATGTTTTGGTAAATTCCTTCCAACAACGATGATATCGTCCAAGTACACAAGACACGTCTTCCATGTAAGTCCCCGTAGAACACTTTTCATTAATCGTTCAAACGTTGCTGGAGCATTACACAATCCAAAAGGCATCACGTTGAATTGAAAAAGTCCGTTTCCGGTAGTAAACGCTGTCTTCTCCTTGTCCTCCTCCTTCACTTCCACTTGCCACCGCTTTTTAGGTCCAGTGTTGAAAACCACAGAGCTCAAGAAAGGGTATCTAGTGTGTCGTCGATTCGGGGAAGTGGGTAACTGTCTTTCTTCGTAACGTCGTTTAACCGGCGGTAGTCGACACAGAATCTAGTTGTCCCATCCTTCCTCTTGACGAGCACTACCGGCGAAGCCCATGGGCTCGATGATTTCTCGATGACTCCTTGCTCTTCCATATCTCGATTCATGTTGCCTACTTCTGATTGTTTGGCCAACGGTAGTCGACGAGGTGGCTGCCTTATAGGTCTTGGCTCACTCGTATCAATGCGATGTTTAACTATACCGGTGCGTCCGAATTTATCATTTCCTGTCACAAAAATATCAGAAAAATCGTCCAGGAGTGATTTAACGCTTGCCTTTTCTCTGTCTATTAATCCGATTTTCTGGGACATCAACTTATTAACCATAGAGGATGCACCAGCGGGCTGTTGAATTGAATGGTCGTCTCCCCTTGTCTGAATTGAGCTATCATGGATACGGGTGCATATTCTGTGATTACCTCTCCTTTTCTTATTGTGACCGGCACCTCGGACGCATTTAGTACTCTGACGGGTACGATGCGCTTCTTCGCGTCGATAAGGGCTTTTCCAACAAGGATGTTCCCCTTCCGCCGATTTTGTGCAGCTTCGGTGATGTAAAATCGATTGTTATTGGTCCAAATTACCGAGTCTGAACGAGCTGGGATGTCATCCTCCTCACGCACATAACATTTCAGTCTTCGCAGTTGTTCGTCTTATGATTAGCGCATGAACAACAATTCTCACTTGATGTTTCATTCATTCGTCGACGTTTCCTACAGTCAGCAGAGATGTGGCCGACTTTGCCGCATGTTCAACACTTCATATCAGGTCTCGGGATTCTCCGTTGTACATGCCCGATTCTTTGGCAGAAACATTCCTGGACGGACATTTCTCGGACTCTATATGTACTCCTGGGCTCCTCGATAGTATAGTGGTTAGTATACCCGCCTGTTACGCGGGGGACCGGGGTTCGATTCCCCGTCGGGGAGCCGCTGGCGCAAGACTAATGACCTTGCCCGGAAAAAAAATCATTATGGAAAATTTAACAAGCCTCAGGACTAGCTAAATAAGGCCAAGACCGGTTCCCGGTTGTAGTGCCGATGATGATGATGATATGTACTCCTGATAGCCAGCTTAGCAGATTCATATGCCAATGCGAACGCCAGTATTTCATTAGTCGTCTTCTTTCCTGCCAAACGAACGGCTTGTTGCAAGTCCCGATCTTGGAGTGCATTTATAAATGTATGCTGATTGTCATATGCGTCACAATATGCTAGGTTCGTGGTGAAATGTTCACAATGTGGTATAAGAATATTCACTTTATTTATTCATCTTAATCTGATATAAAAGAATATTCACAATGCGCTGTAGAATTACCTACTTTATTTATTTATTTAATAACTGAATATTAATTTGAGCTGACAACCACTCACGAATCGCGAATTGCCCATCTAACGAACTGTGTTCTCATTTTCACGAGCGCACTGCTCCGAATTATAGGACCAATCAAAATTCAGTTTGTCTCCGTCGTCACGATGTGCTAAAACTTTACGCTAATAAGCTTCACATCGAAGGTATACGGCCTCTGTGACGATTCCAACAGATTACGCACACGCAACCGCAATAAAGAACCATCAAAATAGAATCCGGGCAGTTTGCCAGAGCATTACTCTTGCAATCAACAGCTTATGCAGTGAGTTGTAACATTCTTACACATTCGCGGCCGTGGATTGATGCGTCCGTGTTTCAGTTCCAAGTGTCGGTTTGAATCGCGTTCTTCTTCATTCGCTCTGATTGACTGCGAATTATAGGACCAGCTGAGGGGGTTCTTTAAGGCGCCTGAAAAACCACCCATCGTCCTAACCAACTCCCCGTTCCCAACCTCCAAATACTAGCCCCTAAGATAAGCAGCTTAGCTGTTTACGAGCAGTACAAAGATCGCTTCAACAATTTCGTACCTGAAAATAAGCCCACGGCAAGATCATCATCTTGCCATGGCATCATACGAAAACATACACCAATCCTCCTGTGTTTTCTTGTTCCAACAATCCGTTGGTCCAGGAGGACACGTCGGGCAACTTGCTTGATTGCTATCCCAACAACCGTACCGTTTTGCTAACGCAAACAATCACACCACTAGCCCTTGCCATAATGAACAAATTTTCTGTTGACTTAATGTCACCGAAAAATCTATTGCCTACAACGGCGTGGCTTTAGCCTTCATGTACACGCATGTATTTGTACAGCTGCATGACCGATTACATGATCCGTTGTCTTATCGAGGAACGATCACCGCATCGGCCATGTCTAATGATCCGTTGTCTAAACAACGAACAGCCACGATTCTCAAGCTGGCTATTCGAAACGAAATGCTTCTGTATACTCAACGTAAACAGAAGAAACTATTTTGGCCTGCATGCCAATGGCTAAAATAAACATGCACCCAAATAATGTAGCCTTGGCCATCGCAGCGAAGTTCTGTTGACATAACATCAACAGAAAAACGTATTCCCTATCGCTTATGATGCCAGGGCAGCCAGCCTCCGTATTCGATCAGCCGGATATTCCCTTGTTTTTTTCTTCTTTTTTTTTGCAGTGTTTAGTGTGAGGGCAGAACCCTCATTTTGTGCACCTTCGCATCTCCGTTGATCCTCGCCTTCAGCGAATGGATTTTCATCCAGACGGTACGGTCACCACAGGGGAATTCTTCCAAAAAAACCACAATCGATCGTTCATTGGTCATGACCAAAGAAATGATCCGATTCGGCTCCTCCCATATCGATGGAAATTCACCACCACTGCAGCTAAGGGATGTTGAGTGCAACAGCCACTAGAGGAGTCAGATGTCAATCTCCATAGCGGACGGTCGCGCCTTTTTAACGTTAATTTTCATCTCTCGCCGCGTTACAGGGAGCCAGATTTCTATCACCACAGCGGACGGTCGCGTCGCTTAACGTTACCTTTTCACCAGCGGCGTTACAAAGTAGCCAAGTTCTTAACACGGTCAAGATACGGGATTCCAGAGTGCGAGTTGGAGTACAGTGTTTCTTTTTGGACGTCAAGTCAAGAAATTCGTTGTTCTTTTTAAGTGAACTTTGTATTAAAACTTTCAACGATCCTGAAGGAGTGTAGGCGTCCATCGTCAAAGGATGAAGTGATTAACATTGTGAACTCCCAGTTTTAAGCGCATGTGCCGATGCCATATCGTAGATAAAAATAAGGAACACTTAACAACTAACTACTTACGTGCATTTTTATTTTTCTGCTTGCTTGAAGTTCGGTTTATGTTTGTGGACAATTTACAGTGAAACCAATGGTAAGTGTTGGGGCGTTGAGTGGACCTAGTGCCCATGTCGGGTACATATAATCAACCAACCCACATAGCCAAAATTCAGTTTGTCTCCATTGTGAATTGTACTTTTGTCTCAAATTCACCTCCGTCATTGTCATTCCACACTCGGCCGTCCTGACTGGACATTCGACCGAATGTTCATCGCCGTCGTCCTGCTCGTCACTCCTAAATAGTTCCCCACTGTCATCGCTTGCCCAGGCTTTCATCGGCGGCGGATGATGTCTGTTTGGGCTTCTGGCACTCTCCCATCCTGCGCCCAACGTAGCGATTGTTGCACAGGTTCTTGATAACCTCATACGGTCTAAGGAACTTGTGTGCGAGCTTTAAACTAGTTCCTTGCTGTTCTTTGCGAATAGCGACGATATCGTATACCCTGTTATCGGCTATCAACCGATCATGAATTTGGGCATGGATGTGATCATTGTTTAGGCAATCTTACTTATGCCATGCCTATGTTGACCCGCCTGAAATCTAAAGTAAACATACAGTATCTCACTGTGTTCGTTACTTACCCGCATATTAATTCAAACATATAGCCATCCAGCCTGACCCTTTACCGCCGTCGACGAGGTTTCTGCTGACTTACGTCAACAATATAATTTGCCTCCTTGTGCACCGGAGCCATACGGTTAGATTGGATAATGCCTACATCGGTGTCTCCAAGGAATTTTAGGCAAATACCATGAAGACCCCTTTGTATCATAGGCACATCATTTACATCATGTGTGCCACCATTTGATCTGTGAAATAGCGTTTTTGTTTACTTTGAACAAAAATCTATTTCGATCCCTGGCATACATCATCAACGATGTATGGGTACATCGCCGCAGCCCCCGATGATCGTGTTGTTGCGTAATCTGGTGTCCGCCGATCATCGCCCTCATCGCAGGACATTGTACTTGTCCTATACGGACACATATAGAATCCTCCCCTATCGATGCAATTCGCGGCCATTAAATCTGATGGATGTGAGTTGCATCGTTGAGTCAGATTTCTACCTCCATGGAGTGCGCACACACGCTGTCGGTTATCAACCACGTATCTCCTTTTTTATTCGAGTCGCTTGTCGCGAGTAAAGTTTTCGGAGAATTGTCAAATATCTAATAAGAATCGAAGTGCTAGTAAATAAATAAAAATCGTTTGTGAATTAAGTTATAGACGCGGTTAAATGAGAAGGAGTCCCAATGAAATAATTGACATTTAAGAGTCATCACATAGTGTATGTGCAGAGACCTAATTATAATCAGACTCGGTTGCTACCTACTGTTAAAGTCGTGCCAGTACAAACATTTCTGTATATATTGTGTTCCTCTAAAATTAATGACATTAGTGTTAGCTAATACGAGTTCCGGGGCGATCCGGAGGACTAATCTAAATAAAACAAAAAGCTGCAAAAATAAAGGAACGTTAAGTGGCAACAATAGCTGTGTTTTTATTTGTGACCTTTTTTTTCCTTATTGTTATCCAGTGTTATTCAGTGGGTGTTTATCGAATCCGCTCCCGTACAGGAGCACAGTTAAACATTACTCCACATCCCTATGCTCCGATGCGACGTGGCATTGTAGCGTCTTTGTACCGTGTCTGGGTAGAGCTCATAGTTTTGTCAGCAGTGGTGTTAGGGTGCGGGTCACACTTTCAATTTGACCGTTGGCACTTGGTATCCCCGTTCTGACAACACGTGCTTAATGCCCTCGTCGCGACAATAGCACTCGAACTCCTTTGAAGTAAACGCGGTAGCTCTGCCGGAAATAATTCTCCGAGGATTTGTAAAGATAAAGACTGCCTTCGCAAATGGCAGATAACTTCTGCGGATTCCGTCGATTTTGTACCATACAACCAAATCATCATCACTATCACCGGCACTACAACCGGGATCCGATCTTGGCCTTATTTACCAAGCCTCTCCACCGGTATTCGGTCCTTATCCGAGACTTGTTGAATTGTCCACAACAATTTGTTTTTCCAGGCAAGGTTATTAGTCCTTCGCCGACCTTTCTCGGGATGTCGCTGCATGCATTGGTTTACTACTTGGCGGGTGCCAAAGTAGCTATCCAGGGGTGTCAGGTGGAGACTGCATGTCAACTTGGATTGAACAGGGACAAGGATCGTCCTGGCCTTCGCCGGGTTGAAAGCACAAAGTTACTGTGATTGTTCGCTCCCATTCCCCTATACAGCCAAATATACTTTTAAAAAGGAAGGAAGTCGTGGGGCACACTACCCTTCTCCACAGGGTTCAGGGATTCTTGTCGTTTCGGTTTAGCTCAGTCACTATATGGTTTAGCTTAGTCACTATACACGAAATACAGTTCCGAATTACCTTTTCAATATTAACACTTAAATCAGGTATCCAGCAATGATTTTGGACCAGCGCCTCGGTTTTACTGATCCCGAAGTGGTCTCGTTCATGGGCTTTTGGTATCACTTGTAGCTGCATTGACCAACCATCGGGCTTTCCTTCTTCCAACCCCTTTATCTTCTCCTGCAATTCGTCGTCGTGCTGCTGTACTTTCTTGAGTCTGGCCGTAAGTCTCATTCGCGGCTTTCATTAATTACCAAGCATCCTGGAAATGGGTTTCGGCTTAATGCGTCGACGTGCTTCATAGTCCTCTATCGATTACTGGAATTCTTGGAGCAGCAATGAGCTACTCGAAGGAAAAGATCCTTCTTGTTCATCGTCATTGCTTGCTTTGCAATTAGTTAGAATCTTGAAATATATACTCAGCAGGTATAATCAAAATCGGCGAAGTGCCCTGATAACTGCTAAAACTTCAAGCTCGTAGCTCGAATACTTCTCCTCCGGCGGCGTTGTTTTACCGCTAGCGAAGTATATAGGATGCAGCAGCCCATCGTTTTCGTCGCGTTTCAAAAGGATTGCTCCGTATCCATACTTCGATCCATCCATATGGAGTTGCGTCTCGGCTCCTATTCGATACAGTACTTCGAAAAGTTCTCTTTCGGCATCTCCAAAATTAAATTCGACATCTGCTCGCAAAAGGTTTGATAACGATCGCGCAATTCTTGAGTAGTCGGGAAGGAATTTCCTGAAGTATCCAGTCAGTCAGGGCTCCTCGATAGTATAGTGGTTAGTATAGCCGCCTTCTCACGCGCGAGACAGGTTTTCGATTCACCGTCGGGGAGCCTCTGGCGTAAGACTAATGACTTCGCCCGGAAAAAACAAATCATTATGGAAAATGTAACAAGCCTCAGGACTTGCTAAATAAGACCAAGACCGTTCCCGGTTGTAGTGCCGATGATGATGATGATGATCCTTTCAGTCCCAAAAAAGCTTGCACTTGTCGGATATTCTTAGGCTCGGAAAACTATCCAATCCTTCAGTTTTCCGCGGTTCAGTCTTCGATGATGTCGCCCAATAATTCTACACGTCTTGTCAGCCATCATTGCCGTCTCCAGTACGTCTTTCAATATTTTCAGCCCGTCCTCGCGATTGTTGGAAAGAACAATCAGGCCATCCATGTACGTTAAGACATGCCCGTCCCTAATGGCGTCTCGGAATATGGCATTTAAATATCGCTGGAAAACTGATGGCGAATTACACAGGCCAAAAGGAACACAGCAACTCAAATTGTCCGCCTGGAACAATAAATGCGGTATATTTAATAATCTCGGCATCGACTGGTACGTGGAAGAAACCATTTTTTGTTTTCACTGTCTCTCGCACACCCAAAACTTCTCCATGAAGAATGGGGATATGTTATACCATACCGGGCAGCCATACACTAATACTGGTCGGATGAATGCCGGGTATGAAATTATTTTCTCATTGGGGTCCAGAAAACTAGTACGGGAGAGATTTTGTGCCATTGCATATGCGTTTTTAGCTGCTGTATGCTTATCAAAGTAAAGACACTGACTAAGCCAGATACCAAGGTATCTGACTACAATTTTTACTTGTAGGGGAAGATTATTGCTTCTTACAATGGAAATTCCGTTTGTATCCCTTCATGTCCTGGACAGGGGTGTTAGGTTATATGATTGTTATGTTTTGGTTTACCCTTACCTTCTAGTGTGGGCTTCTGTTCCAGCTGGAGGTGTGAGAGCGACGTAAAGGATGTGCCCGGCCTCTTTAGTGGGAACCTCCCCGATGAGCCGATCTTCAGTGTAGGCTCCTTCTGGTCAGTTGCTTCCGACCTCAGTACCCGACAGGTGATGGATCTCCTTCTAGTGTGGGCGTCTGTCAAATTTGTTCTTCGGGACATGAGTCTCAGTAGTTTCAACTAGAATCTCGTGAAGTCGAGTTGCAGCGTTATTTATCTCAACCGTCGATAGGTTCCTGTCAGTGGGAAGAGAGAGTTGGTGGAGTTTTTCGTTCAATGTAATATTGAAGTTGTCTCAATTTGTGCGCCCATAATCGGGTATGTGTCTGATATGAGCCCGGGATGCTCGATATACGCGGATGAATGTGGTCAGATACACCCGCCGATACTTGGGGAGGTGTGATTTGGGGGAGTAAGTTGCCTCGGGTACTATTTCGAAGTCGAGGGCATTATAGTTTTCGGTGTACCGTTGGAACAACTTTGTGCCGTGTGGGCAAGAGACGGAGTTGTTCCAATGGGGTTGCCTGGAGTTGAAATCGCCGTCTATGATGAAGCGTGTATGCCCCGAGGACCTTATTAACTGGCCGATATCTTCGGGATTAATGGGGCCATTATTGGTTTTATGTGAGTGGTATACGGAGTATATATTCACTCTACCGTTATTAGCTAAATGCAATTCAACCCCGGAGACCTCTATGGACTGGGAGGTCAATAGCTTCATGGCGAAGTTGGCTATTAACTAGTATACAGGTGCCACCTTCGTTGATGGTAGGACCACCAGTGAGGGTTCGATCTCTTCGAATTATGGAAAAGTTTGGGAATATGGGGCGGTGACATGGATGCAACCTAGTTTCGGTTACAAGAGCCAAGTCCGCGCGGTTATCGTTTATGAAGTCGGACACCATCGCACGCTTTGAAAGCGTAACAAGGGAGTTGACGTTTATGAGGATAACTTTAGTTTTGGGATCAATTTTGGAGGGTATGTCTTGCATATGCCTTGAAAAGGAGTGCATCCTTCTCAGCCTCGGTTGTTATTTTTTCATATCGGGGTCGAATATCCTCAATCAGACGGGAGAAACGAAGTAGTTTCTCGAGCATTGAGGATTGCCCCCTGGGAGGCGTTTTTGCAGCCGCTTGAATTTGTGGGGTTCTGTTGGCCTTTACCGCGGTTCGCTTAGGGGCTTGAATATGTTTTTGCGGGGGGAGTTGGGAGAGTTTTTATACTCTTTGCTTGTCGGCCTTTAAGCATGTTATTATTTTCACACTTGCGAGGTGAATATTTTGCTTTTGTTAGCTGCGAATTATATTATGTTTCGCCCTTCACTGCACTGTTCATTCGTTTATTATGTTTTGTTTTGTTTGTTTGATTTGATTATTTTTTTTTGTTTTTTGGTTTGACTCTTGTCTTTGTCTTTTTTTATTATTATTTTTATTTTTTTATTTATTTTTTATTTTGGTCGATTCACTCAGTGGCGCACTTCACAACAATTATTTAATACTTTTAATTAGTATACTGTTCGTTTTTAAAGTGCAATAACTGTATCCTTTTTATTTATTTAATTTTATATGTTAAACTCCACTAGTTACAACACTGTAAACTATGCGTAGATTTTATTTGGAAAATGATCAATACACCATAACGTAGAAAATAATGGTTTTTATATTGAATTAAATTCTTCTTTCACAGTGCGAAACACATCGTCCGTGTAAAAAAAAATGATTTTACGCATATGACCAAAAAAGAATGTTTGTTTTTGTTTTTAGATATTATATCATCATCGTATGATTACACTAAATCCGATTAAGTACCGAGCTCTACTTGTTTACGCACTGACGACGGGTTTCTAAAATAACTGTTGAAAAACAGTTCCGAGAACAAACACGTCCGTACAGTTTGGCTATCAAGAAGCAACTGGTCTTAGTTTCATCTTCAGTTACTAATCTGCGTAGCAACTCATCTGGGTTGCGACGCATGAGCTCCAAAAGAGCCTTAGAATAGCCCACTCAGTCGGCACCCATCTCGCAGATATGTTTTTCATACACAATTTATCAGATACCTACAAGGTATTTATATATTGTAAGTGACAGGTACCTAGTGGAGAATGATTCTTCTAGGAACAGATCATTAGCGATGCTACCAACTGAATGAAAAAATCATCGGACATGCGTAGTCTCTCCTACGAATAGAGGAATTATTGAAACTCGGTCATTCACGATAATTCTCGGCGCTCGATTTAGCCAGCGGCTACCACCAAGCCTTAGTAGATTCAAAGGATCGACCAAAGACAAGTCATGGGCATTATGAGTTCCGACGTATGCCTTTCGCTCTAAAGTGAGCACCGGTTACGTTCCAGTGTCTCATGAACTAAGTCCTTACTGGGTTGCAAGGTATCGAATGTTTTTTTATCTGGATGACATTGTCATGAATGAAGAAAACCTAGAAAACCATAATGACGGTTGTTTACTTGCATAAAAAACAGACTTTTTTTTAAATTTATTTGCCCCCTTTGGAGCGTTTATACTGAACTGGGCGCGCAAATAATTAATAATAATGAATTGAATTAAGTTTTTCTTTTGAGGTGGCCCTGACTGCTACTACTCGAATTACTTTCTTGAAACATTCAGTTCTTGCAGTCAATGAGTGTGTTTGTTCATATCGACTGATGAGACTCAAAACATATATTGCTTCGTTTATAAGGCAAATGATGTTGCAGTACAGCAACAAAGCTTACAAAGATTGAAATGTCACTCGAAAATGCCGGTAGTGATTCTAAACTACAAATTGCTATCAGATGCACTTCTTGAAAAGTGGACTATAATTTGTATTTGATAAATGTAATATGATTCAGTCGAATATTAACCTAAATAATAATATTGATCTCAATATTAATAACCGAAAAGCTAGTCATTCTACCAAATCATATTACATTTATCAAACACAAATAACAGTCCACTTTTCAAGATCCAAGGTTGTTCTGTGGCGATTCTCCCGAACGCCAGCACCCATCGTCCCATAATCTAGGTAAAAAACCCCAAATAGGGCATACAACAAAAGAGAAACAAGTAGCGTGGCAGTCCCATTGAACGCCACTACTTACCTTACAGGTACACAAGGTAACAGTTCCCTGAAATACATTAAAGCCTGTACTTACCTTCTGTACTGTACCTGCAGAATCGAAGCAAAACCATGAAACATAAATTCTCGCTGATATGAAATTACAGCGGCAACTAATATAATATCTTCAAGGTAATTTGGTTTAACAACCAACCAACCAATATTGCCTGTGCAAATATCTACGCGATATCGTCTTGCACACCAGCTGCACACTAGCAGGAAAAGGTATCTTGCCTTGGCACAGCATGCCCACATCAAGCGACCGATACATGAGGGCATCCGGCTGGCGCCCCGGCGGTCGAATTCGCAAATGGAAAATTACCATTAGTGTTCGACTGCGAGGATACACCAACAACACGCACACGATCAGCATCACGCTACTCGTAGCCACTGATCGTGTAAACATTGCAACCCTTTTGCCGTCGAGATACTCGCACCTGTTGCGAACTTAAAAAGGGGGCTTATGCAATGTCTGCATACTTGCGGACGCACACGATGAGCAGCGAAAGCAACCATCGTGTGTGTATTTCCACCCCTTTTGTGTTGAACCAAATGCAAAAGGGACAAATTACCAAATATGGTCATCGAGGCGATGGATGGAATTTTGGTATTCCGTCGCTTCGGTGGCAATATTTAATCTCGGTTCGGATTCCGTAAGGGGAAGTTACGCCCTCACGTTAATTTACATCCCTCTTGGGCCGTCCCCAAGGGATCGCCAAACGTGCATTGCAGTCCTGATTGTCTCGTCGGTGTCGTCGATCATTAGCAAAGAATATAAAGCAGTGCAAAACGGAAACCATATCCAACGTGAAGCAATATTATAGTTTGAATTGAAATCCCTTGCGCGATTGGAACTCTTACCTTGTGTAAATATAAACAATACTTCGAAGTGAAGTGAAGTAATATCATGACATACTAACTACTAAGTGTAATTATAAGTTCTAAAAGTGAAGTAATATTATAGTTTAAATTGAAATCCCTTGCGCGCTAGGAACTAACACCTTGTGTTAACTAAACCAATATATTGAATTGGTTTGAATTTTTTTGTCATATATATATTTTTCAATATATTGAATTGAATTGAAGTATTAATTGTAAATCAAAATTACCTTTTTTGTGAAATAAAAACTGGAGATGAAATTATATTTCGAACATTATAAACTCAGTGTTTGATTTAATTCCGATTCGAGAGTTAGTCCTGGCGAGGTCGTAAAAGCTGGGCAACATCACCACAGTTTCATTTATCCTAATTCTGGGGTTGAGGACATCATTCGGCTCCTCTAACGATGTTGCAGGTACTTTTCACGACCTAGGCTACAGAACTTAGATACGCCCCGCGTACAATGAAAGAACCAAAAGAGGACTACGTCCAAGTAATTTATTGCTGTACATATGGATTTACGATCCAACACAGGACTACGTCCAAGTAATTTATTGCTTTACATATGGATTTATGATCCAACACAGGACTACGCCCGAGTAATTTATTCCTTTGCATACGGATTTACGATCCGAAGAGAGGACTACGTCCAAGAAGGTCATCGATGACACAGAGGGATTCACGATCCAAAAGAGCGCTACTTCCAAGAAGTTCTTCGATGGCATAAGGGGATTTACGATACAACCAACATTCAACCACAGTGACCTCAACCAATGGGATAACACAAATACAGATCACATGCGGCAAATATCGCCTCTCAGGCAACCCCTCCACAACATGTCGGAGAATATTAACAACAACAACGACGGCCTTACCTCGAGTTACAACGTTAGCACACAATGACCAACTTCGCCCTTTTGTCACATATATACACACACCCACACACACTAATAACATCAAGTATGCCACTATAACGTAACCAATTATATTTCATAACGAAACTCAATTAATAATTCGATTCAACCAATATACGTGATTATTGCCACCCTGCCTCTGCACCGTACCGGTTCATGAGCAACACGAGCTTTGAAGCCTCTGTTCTCAACCACGACAAACCACGACGCTGAAAGGCCTCACATTGACAGCACCAAAGGGAAGTGCAACCACTGGTGCATCGTCGTCGGCCCGGCAAGATGTTGCAGTGCAGCAACAAAGCATACAAAGATTCAAATGTCACTCGAAAATGCAACAGTGATTCTAAACTACAAATTGATATCAGATGCACTGCACGGCACATTACCAATCAAATCGGAACATTCCTACAGTTTAAATTAAGATGGTGCCTCTATGCCGAACTCACCAAAGAGCCAACACATAAAGATGGATGATATGGACGAAGAATGTTATCCGATATTACAGGGAGCGGTTGTATAAGCACAAATATATTCGGTCTAACGATTGCTGATAATTATAACATCCAACGAACTCGTTTGCGATCTGAAATATCGTAGACTTCGAAAACAAACGCATTAATGGATCAAGCGCCTTAGGGTATGCAACTGGAAGTTGAATTCGAAACTCGGTCATGCCACTGAATGCATTCGAAGTGCTCTCTCAAACTATGGAGAAGATTCAGCTGGCTGATCGCAGACCCCGTTGTTGCAATCGTTGAAGTCGACGGTGAATTGACAGTTTTTACAAGGTGCTGGTTTTTTTGGATAAGACGGTTAATTACTGTTTTGTGAACAAAGAAAAACAAAGTTTTTGTAATTTTTAATTTGAGAACGTTACTGCTCAACTTAAGAAAGAAGAGTGAAATTTTTAGCTGCTCGGTGACCTTTTTCTTAACAAATAAAAATTAGTGCAAAATGAATGCTTATTGTTTTCCTTTCCTTTTATATTGTTCACTGTTTTGGAATACACACAACATGGGTTCTGTCTCGTCGAGGAAAAGCTCGACACAGAACAAATGAAGTATAGTTTCAAGGAGTCAATTACAAGCAGCGCGACTGGATTTGTTGGGTAGCGACACAATGTCTATTTTAAATGGATAGATAAATAGCTTCAAGCGTTTTCCAGTCGAACTACACAGAATTGGAACAATGACGTAGGTCATGTGTTCTCTAGCGGTTTCAGTCTAGGGGTGTGATCAATGGGCATCGTCATCTCCTTTTCCATTTTTCTCCTTCTCCTTCCTCTCGCAGTTTTGTATTGACATTTAAGCCTTTCAAGCCATCCTTCTTCTACACGTGCATTATTCAAAACATGTATTCAATTTACTTCTCTAATTGCTGACCCAAATTTGTAATAAATTGTCATTGTATTTGATACCCTTATATCTACAAACAGTAATAATGATGGGCCTCCTCCATCTTAAAAGTCTCCGGGTAAACGCCTTTAAAAACTATTTTGCCTTCAAGGCTGAATCATTAAAATTATCTCAACTTAATGTACCAGTTCACGTATAGAACACCCAAGAAATGAGAAAACAAAATTCGTCGTATTCATTGAACAAAATGGCACATTCTTCTGCACCTTTATCGTTTCATCGCCCCATTGCTCCCTCCGCCCCATCGCTCACTTCTGATAAGAAGATTAGTGGAAGCTAAAAAGCGATACACTACTTTGTTGAAGTATGAACTTCAAACTAATATCTCAACCCTCCCATACATTGTATTGCATATTAAAGTAAGTTGGCGGGTGTCTGTATCCAATCGAATCACGTAATATACACTCCCCGCACGAACAAATACCCACCACCCTCATCCCTCTCGGCTAGAGAGTTTATTTCCATACCATTTCACTCAGTCTAGAGCAGCAACAGCGTGAACATTATCACTCGTTATACCCAGACTACAGATAAGGGAGGAAAGTGTGCTGCCAACGGGGATGGTGCGGGGTGTGCTTTCTACTACTACTCCCCAGAAATGGGGTGGTAAATTTTTATGTTAATTATTTGATGCTGCGACGAAGCGAAAGAGTTTCGCGCCACTACCCTTCATAAATGAGATATCTGAGGAAGGATTTCTTATCAGTCTTCCGCACGATCGCTGCCGACACATTCATAGAAACATATAAGCTATTAGGATGAGCACCAGCAACTGTGGTATCGTTGTGTGAGTAGGTGTGTGTTGGCGTGGTAAAGGGGTGGCCTCAACTTATGTGGCCAGCTATAGTTTTCTGTTGCGATAATGCTTGAGGCTGATGTGTAACCCGCCCCAAACAAAGAACGGTTCGTCTTACATTTGCAATATGTGAGCTTTCTTGGCTCTGAGGAGTTGTTAAACTTGGAACATTATTGCTACATGATTTTCAGGTGATTTGTATTTATTTTCGATGTCGTTGTAATGACGATAAGCCGAATGTCTTACAGCTGTGGGTGAATATAATTTAAGGACATCATTTTATTTGCTTGTTGTCCTGTTGTCAAGACCAGAAGCCGAATGACGCGTTGGTATTTTAAATTGTCACTACATTGAATTAAATTTCCGTAATCACATATAAGGACGATAAACTTAAATCATTTTATTATAACGGTTCCTATCGAATGTTCTTATCTCATTTGAGCATTGCAAGATAAATGCGGGACACAGATAGATATGCAGAATATCACGGAAAGACAAAGTGCAAGGGTGTGTGGGAATAACAAAAAAAGAAAGAAAAAAAAGGAAAGTGAAAGAAATGCACACAAAAAGGACATTTCGTAATATTTTATATTCTTATCATGGTGCACCAAATGAATTTTGGTTTGAAGGTGGACGATACGGGTAAGAAGGTTGAATACACTCACACACACCGTTTTACACTACCGATATCGTAACGTCAGTTATAAAACCATTCAACCAACCACAATCTACTAGGATTGTGGTGTATAGCATGCCTGGCTGGTTGGCTGTTTGGCTGGATAGCTGGCTGGATGCCTAGCAAGTAAGCAGTCAAGCAGCTTCAATGGCTAATGTGGTCGGAGAGCGAAGGACTCGTATCTCTTCCCATCAATCAGGAAGTGAGATAAGATTTTAAATGAAGGGTGCTGTTGCACATTCACATATCCCAGTCAATGGTATACACAACAACAGTCAGTTTGTGAAATTCATCGGCTAACACATCTGCGCCAAGCGACGTCCTTGCAATCGAGTTTTGAGTTTATGCCGAAAAGATAACACATACATACGCATACACCCACAACAAGATATCTGGCAGGCCACGTTACTGGGTCTCGACTGACAATTGTGAATGGACGACTGATCCTTGGGTGGTATATGGTAACTAAGAGATTTCATTGCATGTGTGTGTCTGCAATCGTATAAGCGTATACAAACACTTCCTCACACACACGCACACACATTCATTTCCTCCTTCGGGAACCGTGGCACTATGCGCCTTGCTTATCTCGTCCTCACCAAGTCATTGCTGCAGAGATATACAGTTCTGATATGAGTTTTCCTGATGACTATAAAGGATAATAAAAGGAGTTTTTCATGAGCCACCCGAAAAGAGAACAAAACAACAAAAAAACGAAAGAGAGCAAAAGAGAAGGCACACTGGCGTGCGATGAGAAATGATGATGGCCTTACTACCACCGACTTTGGGCCGCATGGAGGTGGTGTTTTCGATAGATAAAGCAAAATGTTGCTGGCTTTTTGGTTTACCGTCAGATAAGAGTTTATATTCACTTTTTAGCTTTCGTTTAAATGGGGGATAAGGCACATGATTCACTGGTAGCTACCGAAGGGGGGGGGGGGGGGGGGGACAACACTGTTCGGCTATCGTATCCTGGTAAGACCGAATTCCCTGGTCCCGGTAAGTGGTAGTACACCTCCGATGGATTTGTATGTCAACTCACTCTGTGCATACTAAACGCCTCACGGTCCGTTCGCTCGACATTGTATTGTTTAGTTGGATACATATTTATGTAGGATAACTGCATGTATACTCCTACACAAATTGTTGGTCGGAATTCAAGAATCCAGAGTCCTTTTCTCTTTACCTCTACCTTATGAGAACCGAGCATTTCTCGAACCAACCAACAGTGATACTACGACATTATAGCACGTGCAGTGATAATCTCCACTCTCGACATTGCTAAGGGATGGGAAATATCGCATTTTGATTTATCAATGCCACCGTAGACGAAAATTATTATCAGCGAAATGGAAATTAATGTTTGTTTGCTGTGCGAGTGCCTCCAGGGAATTTTATTACCACCACACAATTTTTTCTTCTTTTTTTGTTGCTCGTACCGTTTTGTTGTTGTCGACATCTCTACTCTGTAATCCTATCCTTGTCCTTTGGCAATTTGATTTTTGACGTTTCCTTTCACTGGCTATCTAAGCGACTGTTGTATGACAATTGGCAAGTTACTGGGGTGGAAGTGAAGTTGAATTGATCCTTTTAGCAGTTTTCTTAGGTGATTGTGCATAATGAATATGCGACCCAGCATAATGAGATGAACAAATAATAGTCTTGATTAAGAACGATGTGTGCACAAGCGTGGGAATGTTCTCAATAGTTAGAGATATGTAGGCAAAACCAAGGTCGATGTGTACTCATTTCATCAGACATTTGCGTTGTTTTTCAGGTTGATTGCATACTACTAGCTCCTATGGAATTAGTAATACAGTTGGGATAAAGCTCACACATTGATTGAGTATGTCTATAAACAGAAAGGAGTATCAATGGATATTAAAAATTGTGCTTTTCACTTTTGTCATTCAGCAATTTTTCGGTAGGAAATTATAAATTCCCAGTAGATACTTCTGGGCGCAACCACACGTACACCGGATTCCATCCAATTAAACCCACTACTAAACCTTTCTATATATGTCTCTTATACGAGTAGTTGTCATACGTTTACCTATTATGTATTGTTATACCATTTATATTCTAATATTCACTTACACGGGTTGTGTTATACAAGCTTGTAGTGTATAAGATTGCAGTCTAAGGGTTTGAAGCGTTTAGGGTATAAGAGTTTGCTGTATGAATGTGTGTCGCTAACTGGAAGAAAAAATTTGTTAGTTGGGTAAATAAAAAATCGACTGCATTTTCATAAGCAAGTAGTAAGTGTCATAACAATGCTCAATATAATGATGTATAATATAAGAGTGAATACTACAAGGGTGAATAGTATAAGATAGTATACCCGACAGATTGATTGATTGAAGGCGGAACCCCCATTTTTATTTAGCTTAATGCAAGCTTAAATTAACTTAACATATAGCCTTACAGACTATCTTAAAATCTAGAGTAGCGGTTAAGACAATAATCAATAATTCAATCGAAAAAAAAGGAGAAGAAAATCAGGAAGTTGAATATTACTAGGTGATAGGGGAGGTAGGAGGCCAGGGAAGAGCGAGTGTATGTGGGGGTGGTAAACCCGGCCTTTGTGCGACAGTAGGGGCCATGTGTACGGACTGATGCAGGGGCGAGGATTAGTGAGAAGGGAAGGGGGGGGGGGGGGGGGTGGTGCGTGCGTGGGTTGGAACGGTGTGGGGTAGAACTAGTTTGAGGGAGGGAGAGGGGAGGATTGCAGGGTAGGGGGGTTATTGAAGTGAGGGGGCGGATTTAGGGCGGGTTTCTTCTGACACGTCGTTTAAGAGCGGGAGTGGAAATGTTGAAATCGAAGGAGATGGGGAAAGAGTTTGCCTGTCGTAGCATACGCGAGATGGGTTCGGTAGCGCCGTAAGAAGTGTGATGAGCGGGCACGTAAAACAGTCGAGGATTACGTACGTTACGGGGGTTTGTATGAGATGTTAAAGTGGAGAACAATCTTGGGCCATTGATTGAGCCAGACAGAAGGCGATTGGACAAAGATGATGTCGGCATGGATTCTGCGCTCGTCAAGTATGTTTAGATTTATCAGAGGGAGTCGAATTGTGTATGGTGGTAGAGTCAGCGGATTTTCCCAGTTTAGTCCGCGGAGGGCAAAGCGCAAGAAACGACGTTGAACACCCTTAATCCTGCGAATGTGTCACTTGATACGGGGACCAGACCTGACTAGCGTATTCGAGTAGTAGGCCGGACAAAGGTTGTGTAGAGTGATCGGGTGACACAGGGGTTAAGGAATTCCTTCGACCAGCGTTTGACAAACCCAAGGGCGGCGTTGGCCTTGAGGATTATGTAATCAATGTGTGCGGTAAATTTGAGCTCCTTGTCGCATAGGACGCCCAGATCGCGAATCAATTCAACCGATGTTATCGGTTGGTTCAGTAAGAGATAGAAGCGTGGGTGAGTGGGGGAACGCTTCCGAGAGGTGATCGTGTGACATTTGGCGATAGTATAGTATACTCATCTGTCACGCGGGAGACCGGGGTTCGATTTCCCGTCGGGAAGCCGCTGGCGCAAGACAAACGATCTTGTCCGAAAAAAAAAAATAAATCATTATGGAAAATTTAACAAGCCTCAGGACTTGCTAAATAAGGCCAAGACCGGTTGTAGTGCCGATGATGATGATGATGATGATGATGATGATGATGATGATGATGATGATGATGATGATGATGATGATGATGATGATGAATAGTATAAGAGTGAATAGTATACATATATCTAATAATATAAGAGTAAAAAATATAAAAATAAATAGTATAAAAGTAAATACTACAAGGGTGAATAGTTATAGTTTATGTCAACAATTTAATTTAAATATATATGTAGTAAATAATTTTATTTTGATTAAGGTTGAATATGTATTTAAATTAGTTAGGGTAAGTTTAAGTGGACTTACTTGCGTGACCGTTGAGCGGTCGATTTGTGTTGGTGTTGATTGTAGACGGCGGCTGTTATTCGGTGTCAAGGTGGAGGGGACGTTGAAGTGCTGCTCCCCCGTTCAGGTTCAGTCCAGTCCGTTGTCGATTGCAGATGTTCACACTGTTCAATCGTCGCCTTGCTGATTGTCGATGGTAGTTTCAATAGACCTGCAGTTGTTTTGTGTTTATTTTGCGGTCGTCTTTCCGTTGTCAACTTGTGAACTTCGTCGTTTAACGCCGAATGAATCTAAATTTGTTTTCGCCGTTGACGTTTTATTATTTTATTCGGCGCCAACGCCGTTTTATTATTATTTTCTCTACCAAGTAGAATTTGCACAAAGTAGTTTATGCAAATTAGCTACTTGGCGAGTTGTTCTCCTTTTAGAGGTAGAGAGGGGAAACCTACGAAAGGGGATTTGTGGATGTTAGGGGGGGACCTGGACCCGAGGGTTCTCCTTTTAGAGGTAGAGAGGGAAACTTACGAAAGGGGATTTGTGGATGTTATGGGGGACCTGGACGCGAGTGTTCTCCTTTTAGAGGTAGAGAGGGGAAACTTACGAAAGGGGATTTGTGGATGTTAGGGGGGACCTGGACGCGAGGTAGGTCCGTAACAAATAGTATACATATATATATAATAATAGAAGAGTAAAAAATATAAAAATAAATAGTATAAGAGTAAAAAATATACGAGGTAGTACTATATGAAGCATAAAAAAAGTATACGATATGTTAATGTTAATAGTAAAATTCATTTATCGTAAACACTGTATATCGTAAATGTCGTATGTCGTATATCTTACATATCGTATGCCATATGGTGTATGTATGCTATGCGATATAACGTGTGGGATATATTATATGTGGCTCCTCGATAGTATAGTGGTTAGTATACCCGCCTGTCATGCGGGAGACCGGGGTTCGATTCCCCGTCGGGGAACCTCTGGCACAAGACTAATGACCTTGCCCGGAAAAAACAAATCACTATGGAAAATTTAACAAGCCTCAGGGCTTGCTAAATAAGGCCAAGACCGGCTCCCGGTTGTAGTGCCGATGATGATGATATATTATATGTAGTCAATCGCTGTGTGATCGTCGTCGAGGGTGCTCGAGTCTGAATGAATGATTGAAGTGAGGGCAGAACCCTCAGTTTATTTCGCTTAGTACAAGTGGTATAAACATATAAACTTATAAGTAGACTTACGAACAAACTTAAAAACTAAGACATGGTGGCTGGGGGTGGGGAATTAACTTTACAGTAATTTAAAGTCTGGCGAATGGGGATCTAAACAAAGATGGATAGAATAATATTATAAGTGGTAGGACAGTGAATGGCGAGGATAAGCCGGATGGTATGGTGTGAGTATGAGTACGGAGTGAAGGCGGTGAGCAGGATGGGGTAAGAGAGGAGACGACGTTTGAGAGCGGGAGAGATGAGATTGAAGTCAAAGAAGGTGAGGTAAGAGTTTGCCCACACCTGCATTCGTGAAATTAGTTCATTAGAGCCGTAAGAGGTGTGATGGGCGGGCAAATAGAAGAGACGAGGGTTTCGCGGGTTTCGGGGATTCGTGAAAAATGTGATGGAGGTGAACCGGCTTGGGCAGTTGATTGAATCTGAGAGTAGACGCTGGATAAAGAGGATGCCGGCATGAATTGTTCGCTCTTCAAGCGCGTTAAGGTTAATCAGGTGAAGACGGCTCGTGTATAGGGGTAGAATCGGAGGATTTTCCCGAATCAATCCCCGGAAGGCAAAACGCAAAAAACGACGTTGCATATTTTCGACCCTGCGAATATGGGACGAGCAGTGAGAAGAACAAACCTGACTAGCATATTCGAGAAGGGGCGGACAAAGACTATATAGAGCGATCGAGAAACGTAGGGATTAAAGAATTCTGTCGACCAGGGCTTCACAAAACCAAGGGTAGAGTTAGCCTTGAGGATAATGTCATTAATACGTGGGGTGAAGTTAAGCTCCTTTCACATAAGGTCCCAAGGTCACGAACCGATTGTACAGGTGATATCTTTTGGTTGGGTATAAAATAGGAACGTAGGGGGGGGGGGGGGGGGTCGTTTACGGAAGAAGGTGATTGAGTGACATTTGACAATATTTAGTTCGAGGCAGTTATTTTGGTACCAAGTCGAAAAGCTGTCGAGATCCACTTGGAGAAGTGAGGAGTCGAGAGAAGTGCGAATCATCTTGAAGAGTTTAGTGCCGTCCGCGTATAGAGAGGAGGAGTGCTTGGTACTGAAGTCTATATCATCAATAGTAAGGATGAATAGGATGGGACCAAGATAACTGCCCTGGGGAATTCCCTGACGTGGGAAAAACGGGATTGGAGAGGATGGATCTAAATCTGACACGGTAGGTTCGATCGATAAAATAGGAAGAAATCCACTAAACCAGTAGGGGTTCGAAGCAAAGGGAGGATAGCTTAAAGAGGATGAGATTGTGGGAGTTTTTGTCGAGGGCCTTGCTGAAATCCGCTGTGATTACATCGGCTTCGCTGCCATTCTCTAAGGCACGAAGGGCGTAGGATGAGAATTCAACTAGATTGGTGGTGGTCGACCTATCCGAAAGGAAACCGTGCTGCTTGGCTGAGATGATGGATTTGCAGCGGAAACATAACGCGTTGTAAAGAATGCCTTCGAACAGTTTTGGAATAAATGACAGTTTGGCGATGGGACGGTAGTTGCTAACATCCTTTTCACGCCCCTTCTTATATATGTGGGTGACAAAAGAGGATTTCCAAATATTTGGGAAAACACCTTGTGTAAGGGATAGATAAAATATCTTTGATAGCGGGAGGGAAAGAGAGGAAAAACATTTTTTTTTAAAAGGACAGCAGGAAGTCCATCAGGTCCAGGGCTGAACTCGTCTTTTAGAAAGTTTAATTTTTCTTTAACTAGGTGATGCTGAATAATTTGAGAGATGACGGGGCCAAGGGAGATTTCGGGCAGATCTTTGAAGTAAGACGGGTTAGGCTTAAAAGAGCTGTTCATGAAGGATTTTTTAAAGAAAGAAGCGAAAAGATTGGCAGTAGTTTGTGGGTCGGTTGAAGTGATTGTGTCATGGGAAAGGGAGTTGGGATATGTGTCAGATTTACGTTTGTAGTTAATAAAGTGGAAACAATATTTGGGGTCATTGATCAGGTTGTTTTGTGTTTTTGTGAGATAATTGTAGTAAAGAGAATTTTAAAGCTCGGTGAGTTTGTAAAAGAAACCGAGAAAGTTGGAGTAGTCCGTTCTTCGGAAAATGTTCCTAAGGAGGAAATTATTCCTCTTGTTCCGAAGAATATGGAGTTTGTGGTTGTACCATGCAGGCGACGACACCGATGTCCTATTGTCAAGAATAAGGGACAGGGAAATGGCATTGTATATTTCCTTATAGAGAACGGCAATACCTCTAGGTGATCAAAGCGAAATGCGATTCTGCTAAGATGCTCATTTAATAAGCGATAGTTAGCTTGTTAGTTAGTTGTAGGAAAATCTGACGTGGGTTGGTGAGGTTTGGGATAAGCTGTCACGATAAAGGGATACGTGAAGCGGGGGTGGTAATTGTCGATGGTGGAACGCGAGGACCAACGGCAACTGAGGAATTAAAGAGGTCCATTGTAAACACAAGGTCAAGTTCCCTCTTCATATGATTTGGGGAATTACTTTTTTGACGGAGGCTTGAGTCGGTGAGGCCGTCTATAAAAATACATTACTTGGTACTAATGGGGTTTAAGGTGTAAAACGATTATTCGTCTGACAGCGTCCATTGGTGATGGGGGAGGTTGAAATCGCCAATAACAACGATGTCGTCAAGGGAAGTACTTAACTCGGTTAAGTAAGCTCAACCGCTGTTATTGCCATTTCGTATGACACGATGGGTTGCGATGGAGGTATATAGAAACATATGACGTATAACGACTTTGGGCGTTGGTCAATTTTAATTGCGTCATAGTCGTGATTGGGAGAAGAAGAGACGGATGGCAAGCAGCACCCCGCAAGGTGAATCCGGATATATACCATCGTCATCATGAAAAACGTTAAAGGTGGAAGGGAATAGTTCGTGACTGTGAATAATGGGGATAAGGTTAGTTTTGGTTAGTGCGCAGATCTCGAAAGGGGGGGTATGAGCATATTGTGGAATCGATAGCGTTTAAGAGCGGAGACCTCTGACATTTTGATAGAAGATGGTTAAAGGGAGAGTATTGAGAGTCTAGGGGCGCGGGGGGGGGGGGGGGGGGTTGATTGGGGTAAAAAAGACGCCCTTATTGGAAGAGGTCATTTTCTTGTGAATATATATGCGAAAGGCCGAGATATCTTTCAACGTGAAGAGGCGTTATATAGATGCAAAGGCGTTGCCCCATAGAGAATTCAGAAATGACTGTTGAGAACTGTCTTTCACCTTTTCGCATTCCGCTAGTTTACGATATATATAAAGAGTGCGCCATCTTTTATGTTGGTATACGACTGTTTGGGCGTATTACAAACGACGTGGACTGTCTATCGGCAATGTTCTTTGAGTCTATTGCACTTTATACGGAAACAAATCCAAATCATCCTTTTCCCCGCAGCGAGTTGGTTCCACTGACGCCAAAATGCTGAGCGCCGTGATGGTTTTCAGTAACACTTTTTCTTACCGCCTCAACCAGTTCATTGGAACATCTTAGGCATTGATGTACGGCATGTCGACGATCTCCCACTGTCCAACAAAATTCGACACCAAACGACGAATAGTGTTATCAGGCCAGAAAATTGAATCTTGGAGCCAAAAATATTTTACCCCGGTCCAACTTCTTCGCC
Organism: Microdon myrmicae; assembly: GCA_963931805.1. Classification (NCBI taxonomy): domain Eukaryota; kingdom Metazoa; phylum Arthropoda; class Insecta; order Diptera; family Syrphidae; genus Microdon; species Microdon myrmicae. Next base: position 218,774,915 of record OZ007497.1, read on the forward strand.
TGTATTAATCTGAAATTAGACCCATGCACAAATAGTGTTCCCATGTTCAGAACTCTGCTTCTAAGCATACTTTTAACATACTTGCTATTATATAGAGATGGGCAATCTGTCTGATCGAAGACTCAACGCTGACATCAGGTCTGAAGTCGCTGGAACATCAAACCTTTTTCTATTTTACAGACATCATCACGGGGAATGTTCCTCGGAATTTCGTAGTATTATCCCGCGGATTTCGAATTATTTGCGCTCCACAAGACAATCTGACGTATCCCACCAATTTGTGGTTTATCTTTTGTCGTCATGCACATCTCTGTACCAAAACTCGTTCCATTACAGAATGGAAAAGCTGTCGAACAGCCTCTCCGCGCGAGTGTTTCCGGAGCGTTATAATCTGCAACATTTCAAGAAGAACTCCAATAGGTATTTAACGGCATTTGGGGGCGCTGGCTCGGTGCTATACGTTCGCCTCTTCTGAGAGAAGTATATATAAAAAGAGAAAATCATATGTATATCGTAAAAATTGTAACTCGCATACAAAAATTTGGTATATCATAAATATTACATTATATAACGCATGTCATATATCACATGTCATGTATGCTATGTGATATATGGTTTGGGATACATAAAATATAGTCAGTCACTGAGTGATCGCCATGGAGAGCGGACATAGCTAAAGAAGCCTTGTATAGCCGCGAAGGCGTTGACCCTTACAGAATCATAGTATGACTATCAATAAGCTCACGAGGTAGGTACCGTATATCGTATATTATGTACTGTATACCGGATCTCTTGGATCGTATGTCGTATAGTGTACACTGCAATCATTCTATATCGTATGTTGTAAACATTGTGTGTCGTATATTGTATACGTTATATCTCGTTTATACCGTATGCCATAAATATCGTATATGGTATATCGTTATACCGTATGTCATAAATATAGTATATCATCGTATATTGTATGTCGTTATCGTATATTGCAAAGCGTATGGGGTAAATATCTTACATCGTAAATACCATACATCATAAGTATCGTATATCGTAGATGTCATATCATCTATCGTAAATATTGTATATCATATATCGTGAAAATTATATATCGCATATATCGTAGATTGTATATCGTGTATCGTATATCGTATAACGTGTCGTATGTCACATGATGACGGTCATGTGTTGTATGTCATCGAAAGTGGACGTGTCTGACGAGCCCTTATGTAGGCGCAAAAAATGTTGCTCCAAAGAATGGCTGTCGAGAAATTCCGTTTCTTTCACCTTTGTAAAGTAACGCGTAAGATACCTAGTCTTATTTCTGTGTAATTTAAGGTAACCTTTGTACCTGGTCCAGACAGTGCTATCTGGGGTAGAGTGTGCTAGAAAAGGGATCTCCGCTTAAATATCCGGCAATGCACGAACCCCATAACTATGTGCCAAAAATAGGAATGTATTCGGTGGGCAGGGCACGAATGCTATAAAAGTCTGCAAAAAGATGAGGAACAAGTCACGCATGTGGTCTACTTGATTCTGATTTATTCTTCCACAAATAGGTCCTTAAATACTATTTCCCCCCTTAACATTCCCGATATATATCGGTACCAAGTAGTTCACATGGCATCATGTTTCGGCTTCCCAATCTTTTCTTGAAATCTATGTTCCTAATTTCAAAACACGTAATGTACATTGCATAGCAAATCTACAATGAGTCACTTTTCAGATGACATGTTAATAGATGAGTATCATGCACTGCGATATCGTATACCACATATGAGTATTGTAATGTTATGCTTCCTTATGGTGTCAGCACTTTGGCGCGTGCCGTCCAGTATTTTGTTTCGTGACCGTGGATTTTGATTTAAGATCTTTTTTCCGGTGTATAATATAGGGAATGCGTTTTTGTTTTGTTGGATTCAAAACACCTTTTTATTCCACTGGTTTACAATAAGTCTACCGAATATCATATATCTTGCATCGTATACCAGATTTCTTATATCCTATACTTTATGTATATCATATTGGGCGTATCGTATTTCTCATGTCGAACATCATATCATATATCTTATATCCTAGGTCACATCGTATATCGTTATTATGTACCGTATAGTTTATAGTGTATACCGTATGTCATATAGCCTATACCGTATGTCATATAGCCTATACCGTATGTTGTATAGCTTATACCGTATGATATATATATTGTATATCTTATATGTTATATCGTATATCATATATCGGACATCATATATCGTATATCGTACAGTGTACAGCGTATATCGTAGAGCATACATTGTATATAATATATGTATATCGTATATAGTATGGTATGTGAAATACGGTATGCTATGCAGTCAATCATTATATGATCGTCGTCAAGAGACGCGTAGTTGTTGCCCCTTAGTAAATTAGAGAATGACTGTAGAGAAATTCCCATTCTTTTACATTTTTATTCCATTAGTTATAATGTATAATGTATACCGTGTGTCATATAGCGTATGTCATGTATCATATTGTATATCTTATATGTTGTATCGTATATCATATATCGTACATCATATATCGTATATGGTACAGTGTACATAGTATATCGTAGAGCTTATACTATATGTCATATATCGTATGTCGTGTATAGTATGGTATGTGATAACAGGTCAATTGAAAAGTCCCCGGCCCGACACATAGATGGCGGCACTAGAATTAAATCCATATGATTTGTAGTTAGCCCTAATCTTCAAAAGACGCATGTATAAATTTGACAGATGTCGGATCATTAGTTTGTGAATTATAGTATTTTAAGTGAAGCAACTTCTGTTATTGTGAAAAAATGGATAAAAAGAAATTTCGCGTGTTGATAAAATATTGCTTTTTGAAGGGAAAAAATACAGTTGAAGCAAAAACTTGGCTTGATGACAAGTTTCTAGACACCGCCCCAGGAAAATCAACCATTAAGGATTGGTATGCTAAGTTTAGACGTGGTGAAATGAGCACCGAAGACGGTGAACGCAGTGGACGCCCAAAAGAGGTTGTTACCGACGAAAACATTAGAAAAATCCACAAAATGATTTTGAATGACCGTAAATTGAAATTGAATGAAATAGCAGGCACTCTAAAGATATCAACTGAACGTTTACATCATATCATTCACGAATATTTGGGTATGAGAAAGCTCTGTGCAAAGTGGGTGCCGCGCGAGCTCACTTTTGACCAAAAACAACGAGGAGTTGATGATTCGGAGCAGTGTTTGGAGATGATCAAGCGTAATAAACCCGAGTTTTTGCGTCGATATGTGACAATGGATGAAACATGGCTACATCATATCACTCCGAAGTCCAATCGACAGTCATCCGAGTGGACTGCACACGATGAACCCGCCCTAAAGCGTGGAAAAACGCAACAGTCGGCCGGCAAGGTTATGGCGTCTGTATTTTGGGATGCGCGCGGTATAATTTTCATTGACTATCTTGAAAAAGGAAGGACCATCTACAGCGACTATTACACGGCGTTATTGGACCGTTTGAAGGACGAAATCGCCGACAAACGACCGCATTTGAAGAAAAAGAAAGTGCTGCTTCACCAAGACAATGCACCGTGTCACAAGTCAGTGAAAACGATGGTAAAAATCCATGAATTGGGCTTCGAATCGCTTCCGCATCCACCGCATTCTCCAGATCTGGCCCCCAGCGACTATTTCCTGTTCTCAGATCTCAAAAGAATGCTCGCTGGGAGGAAATTTTCGTCGAATGAAGAGGTGATCGCCGAAACTGAGGCCTATTTTGAGTTGCTTCACTCAAAATACTATAATTCACAAACTAATGATCCGACATCTGTCAAATTTATACACGCGTCTTTCGAAGGTTAGGGCTAACTACAAATCACATGGATTTAATTCTAGTGCCGCCATCTATATGCCGGGCCGGGGACTTTTCGATTGACCTGTTATATGGTATTTCATTTTCATTTTTAAAACATTTTTTATTTTTCTTTTTATATTCTTAATTTCTAAATTAAAGGCTAGACAAAAAATGCTTAAATTCTAGCTTAATTATCTTATATAATAACTTACTGGTCCTTCGCAGACGCTCTAAGCTAAACATTACTTAACATTTGTATAATTTGCCTTTCGGCGACAGAACTTTGTGGCAGTACTGATAATTAGTTGAAATACAAAGAAAAATTTGAAAAACTTTGTCAATTTTTTTGTTTTTTTTTCTTAAAATTTAACTTACTTAACTTACCTAATATATATATATATTTTTTTTTTTTATTTATTTTTTTTATTTTTTTTTTTATTTTTTTTTTTTTTTTTTTTTTTATTTTTTTTATTTTTATGTAAAAGCACTTAACCTAACTTAACTTAAATCTTATACTACCCTAATTCTAGAAAAGCTAAGTCTATGTAAGCTAGCTGATGATAGTATGATTCTATACCGACTTTGGTATCCAGGTCTTTATATGCCATTCAACCACCAGAACTGTTGACGCTGTCTAATACTATCGTCCCGGTCTCTGTGGGAGATAGCCCTACTGAAGCGCAGGAGCTCTTCTTCGGTGCGCGCTACTTCCCGTTCGTAGCACAATCGCCCGTCTACAGATGATCTACTTACATGATAGATCAGCGGAATTCCAGATCTATCCTGTATAAGCCCTTTCATATCCAAGTCAAGGAACGCCTCTGGTGGAACAAAGCCGTTGCGACGCGCGCTCTCATAGTACAAGGTGTTTGGATAATAGGCCCCGAAAATTAGGTCATTGGACGAGGTTATTGCTCTCGCAATATGTCCTCTGATTAATTTAATCATAAAATTATCCACCCTATTTATGTACGCTTCATTATATAAAGTCTCATTTGAGTAATACTTTTTATAGTCCGATTCCGGTGTCCGATATAATCTGAGACAACTTCTGAGACACTTTCTTTCGAACACCCGAATCTTTTCCATCAAATTTGGACCTATGTTGAACCATACTGGGCAACCATATATGAGCATTGGCCTGATTAGCGTCATGTAGCATATGACTTTTACCTTGCTGTCAAGTTGGCTACTGTGAAATAGCCTCCTTGTCATAGCAAAAGTTTTCCTCGCTTTGAGCAAAGCAGCCTCTACATGTCTGTTGAAATACAGATATTGATCTAGCCAGATGCCCAGGTATTTAACTAAACTCTTGGTTTCCAGTTTATCTCCATGCGGTCCCACGATAACTAGCTTTCGCCAGTTTTTCCTTGTGTCGTACGTGGCTTTATATAATGGAGTTCTGAATAGGATGGCTTCACATTTCTGGAAGTTGATCTTAAGTTTCCAGTCATTGCAATAGCGCTGCACTTTGTTGAAGTCTCGCTGTATTAACCTATTTATAGTCGCAACTTTCGGAGCTGTTCTGTAAATTATGAGATCGTCTGCGTACGCAATAGCCTGCGGAAGTGCTTCTAATAAGTCGCTAACATAAATGTTAAAAAGAATCGGAGAGAGTACCGCGCCCTGTTGCAAGCCATTCTTGATATTATACGTTTTATTAGAGGTCACATTACCACTTTTGACCACGAACCTCCTGTCCTTTAACATATCGTAAAGTACATATAGTAAAGGCTTATGTATGCCATGTCTGACCAGTTTGTAATACAACCCTTCGATCCAGACGGTATCAAAGGCTTTCTCCAAGTCGATCAGACAGGCACCTGTGCATGGGTTCCTACATGTATTCCATTGTATGTCGGAGACCAGTTTAGCTGCGGCATGTGTGGTTTCATGACCCGCCCTAAAGCCAAACTGGTTATTTGGAATAATGCTATTGTCGTCTACCCATTTTAGCAGAACTTTGTTAATGATTTTTTCAAATACTTTACTGATGCTTGGGAGTAAACTTATCGAACGCATGTTCCTTGGGTTTGTACAGTCTTTGCCCTTTTTTGGGATGGGCTGAATGATAGCCGTTTTCCAACGCGCGGGATAATATGCATTATTCAACGCGTTGTTAAACAGGACCGTGTATATATCTATTGCCATTGGGGGCAGGTTCTTGAGTACGATGTTAGGTACTCCATCTATTCCCACTGACTTTTTGCTTCTTAATGAGTCGAAGATACTCTGGATTCCTTCCCTTGTTATTAGAAGGCTATTAGCCACTACACCATTGGCATTAATGTCAATTGACAGATTATCTTCACTGAATTCGGTAAAACCCGGATTCTCCGATTGCCAAAGTGAAATTTCATTCCGGAGGTGCAGGTGATTGAGTAGAACTCTGTCCTCCAGGTCGTGATTTCGATGAATGCTTTCATTCACCTTGTACATTTCCTGAAAGACAGCTCCCAAAGCGTTCACCTTTTCCAAAGGATCTTCGATCACGAAGAGCTCACCATTGAGGATAGCGTTCTCTGCATCTATGCCAATGTTGGTTAGCAGCTGCTTGTTTACCTGAGTACGTGGGATTTGGAGACACTGAATCTCATTTTGATTATTTCTCCTGAATATTTTATTTATTTGTGGGAACATATTCGGGTTATTAGTTTTTATAGCTCGAATTCTGTTGTTCCAATACAAATTTGTTGCTAATCTATAATTAGCTTTAAGTAATTGTTGGAGGTTTTTTAATCGGGATTTCAGTGATATTATCTCCTGGTCTTGTCTGTCTGTAAACTGTCTGTGTAATTGTTTTAATTTCGATAGCAGTCTGCTCTTTTGCCTGTGGAGTGCGTTTATTGTTGCGTTTCTGTACATGTTAGTGTGATCTGTAACTGTTGTTTTGGGAATTGTTTTGTCCATTGTTCGTTTTACGGTTTCGTCCATTTGTTGAATGTATTTGTCGATTTCGTCATTTGTCAGGTTTCTGTTTACTGGCAGATTCAAGTCATTCGAACAAAGTTCTCTTGTTAATGATCTGGTGAACCGCGGCCATCGCATTGCCCTGTAGTTATAGGGTTGCGGGATCACGAATTCCTCCAGATCTGCGAGCTCGTTCGGAAGCTCTATTACTGCCGTGAATGCACAGTGGTCACTGTCGTATTCAATTGTCCGTAAACAGTTTGTGTTTCGTCTGTTGGTGTTAAGTAATCTCAGTCGTGAGTCGATTAGCAAGATATCTAAGAACGATCTACCTCTGGGGAACGATGGATATTTCGTAGCTAGCAGGTCAGTTCTATATTCAATATGAAACTGATCTAACCAGCCAGCCAACTGATTTCCTCTAGCAGTAGATATATAATTTCCCCAATTTCTATGCTTGGCGTTCATATCTCCCCCTAGAATAAAGTAATTTTTGCCCAGGTGCAATTGTAAGCATCGGAAGAGAGTCTCGAGCTCTGCTATAAATAGATTATGTTGGTGCTCCTCAGGTGCGTAGACCGCAATCGCATACAAACCCCTTCCTTGCTGAAGGGGTATGCGTACGATACAGGCTTCCAGCACCCGGAACCTGCGCACTTCTCCACTATATATAACTTTATGAGGGATCCCTTTTCTAATAAAGATTGCGACACCCCTCCCTTGAGAGGAGTTAGGTCGGTCTCTTCGTATAATATCGTAGTTTTTATGCCATATCTTGTGTCTCTGGTTTAACTTTGTTTCCCCCGCCAGAAGTACATCAGGCCGTTCAACTTGCAACAGGTTGAAAAGATTGGCTCTTCTCTCAGTTCTTATTAGTGAATTTACATTCACGACAAGAGCTTTTATTGATGTTGTGGTTAGAGGGTTTATATTGACTTTTTGTTAAGATTGGGCAAGTACGAGTAGATCTCGTTTATTTGGTTTTGCAGCTGTGTCATCTGTCTCTGCAGATTAAGCAGAACCGTGACCACGTCCGCTTGCGATGTTGTTTCAGTCTGCCTGTTATATGGTATGATATGTGATATATACATCCTGAGAAAGGTTGGCGCAAGGCTAATATCCGTGCCCGGAAAAACGAATTATTATGGACAATTTAACACGTCTCGGATATGGACCGGATGCCCGTGTAGAGACATGCTAAATAAGGCCAAGACTGGATCCTGGTTGTAGCGCCGATGATGATGATGGATTCCGGTTGTAGTGCCGATGATGATGATGATGATGTGATATATAGCTGTTTCCCTTTTGTAAATCAAAGAATGACTGTCGAGAATTTCCCTTTCTTTCACATTTTTATTCCATTGGTTTACGAGATAGGTACCGTATACCCGATGTCTTACATCGTATATCATATCTCATGCATCGTATAGCTTATGGCGTATATCTCTCTAAAGAGATGGTTATGACATCAGGCCAATAATCGTGTGCAGAAGATGAATTCTTATTTTCATTCTTTATTTTCTTTATAGATATATGATATACGGCTGCTGATTCCAGTTGTAGATATTCCTTTGCTGCTGTTCTTCAATAATGCCCGGGTCTCGTGCGTACTTGTTGTAAACGCCAGAGATATTCTAAACCGAACATTCCTGATATAACCTATGGTACTGGCTAGACCAGGCGGTTCTTGACTATCTTGTGCTGGCTATCTATATAAATCGTTTCGTCTCGGTTGACCAAGGAAACTGTGGGGAGGAAGTATTGTGCCTAACACGGACACTCCGTTCATCTTCCTCATCCATCATAATGTTCCAGCAAGTAATACGCCGAACCAAAAGAACGAAACGCCGCCACGTTTGTCCATAGCCGGGAGTAAAGGAAAACACTGTCCACCAGAAAGAAATTAAAACACCAGTTGTTCTGTTGTTTGTAATTAATTTTTAGTTTATTTCAATTTCATTTTTTCTTAAAATTGTGAAGGATAATTCGTAATTTTACCGATTGAAGTCGTAAATTAATCCAACCAGACAATGAAATCACGCGTGCACGTCCGCTGTAATGAACCGACGACTTGTATATCAAAACTTTACTCACGCGATTCGCGGTTGACTTTTGCGTCCCCGTGTGCACCGGGGAGCGGAAGCGGCAAAACCGTGGTGGTCGGCGGATGTAATAAGACTCAGCGATAAACGGCTCGTGCAGAGCCGAGTCGCTAATGGGGTGAGTTTTCCCGAGAGAGAAAGTGTTTCCCTGGTGGTGAAAGCAAGGAAGAAGGACTTGGTAATGTATGTGTATCTGGGAGTGAAGATCACATTGGTTTTTTCATACACCAGGCCATGGGAACAAATCTGAAAACAAGAAAAGGAATGATGTGCATCAATGATATGTGAGTTCGGCTAAGTAAAAAAGCCGAATCTCATTGGGTGCTAATTGGGTTTCTGTTTGTTCAATGCCGCTAGTCATGAGAAACAGATCCAAAAATATGGGAAGGAAAAGAGATCGGGTAGATCATTGTCTAAGCTATCCATTGCAGCTGTAACGATAGCCGCAATGCCCATGCACATGGTGCTAATTGATTCTAGCTTATTAACAGGGAATTGGTGTTTATTGCATCGCTGCCAAGGGTAAGTATACCATACCTATTTCCATTTGCTTATGCTGTAGGATTTAATTGGTGCCAAGAGACGCGAGATGCGTATATGTGTTTTGGTCCCTTGGGTGTAGGTCGCCAGCCAATGTGTTTGTATGGTGATATATGATACACTTGGTGAGGGCGAGAAATAGTCGACGCAATGTTTATGGTCCCTGTTATGATGGTTACATTGTATGTAAACCAAATCATTTTGTTTCCAGGAATTCGTCTAGGGGGATTTTCTTGGCACCGAAGGTGTGGAATTGGTTTTGGAATCCCTGATAAGCAAGGAAAGAATTCTTACAGGGAATTTGTATGCGAAGGGATGCATGAAAGGTAAGGATTCTTTACAGGGACTTTTAGATAAATAAATTTGATTTATTTGATGCGTGAAGCATAAAGAATGAAATATTAGATAGGTTATATGAATCAAGGTTTACATTTTATTAAAGTACAATCCATTTTTTTAATAAATTTATTTCGCGCGTATTCCTCCAAGTTTTACGCAACATTTCTGAGAGCGGCTGCACGCACCGATATTTGCTGATACTAATTGATTCCGAGAGCGAGGTGTGTGACTGTGTTCCTTATATTTTAAGTAGCACAAAAAAGTGCGAGGTGTTAAGTACGAGGGTAGGTCGATAAGTCCTTAGAAACGCCTACGATGGTGTTCGTAACATCGCTTTTGGTCTGTTTTTAGTGAGCATCATTTCTCACTAGGTATCTGTCAATTTTCAGGCTCCTCGATAGTATAGGAGTTAGTATACCCGCCTGTCACGCGCGAGACCGGGGTTCGATACCCCGTCGGGGAGCCTCTGGCGCAAGACTAATGACCTTGCCCGGAAAAAACAAATCATTATGGAAAATTTAACAAGCCTCAGGACTTGCTAAATAAAGCCAAGACCGGTTCCCGGTTGTAGTGCTGATGATGATGATCTGTCAATTTTCAATTTGTTTCATGTTTCAATTGCATGATAAATTGGGTATGAAAAAAATATCTACGAGATGGGTGCCGCATTTGCTCTCAGCTGAGAACTTTTGAGGCGCATGCGTCGCGACCCGCACGAGTTCCTGCGCAGATTAGTAACTGTAGATGAAACAAGGATACACCACTACACTCCCGAGACGAAATAACATTCAAAACAGTGGATTATTAAAGGCGAACGGAGTCCAACGAAGGCTGGAAAGGTTATGGCAATTGTGTTTTGGGATGCACGTGGTATTATCATCATTGACTATTTAGAAAAGGGACAGATGATAATTGGGCAGTATTATGGGTCATTATTAGGTCAGCTAAATGAGAAAATAAAATAAAATTAATCGTTTCAGATCTTTTATCTTGACGGGCCTCAAGGTTATGTATTGGCGCGAAATCTACTTCGGATTCATATTAATGATTTCCCAGTATCAATGCGGTACCCCGATTTCAGCATTTTTAAAAGTTCGGTCAGCTGAGATGCAACCAGGCCCAGGCCCGAGATCTGTAATGGGGAAAACCGAATCTCGTTGACTTCAATGTAAGAATGACCCACTATATAACGTTTACAAGCTAAAACGTGTAGCGTGAATTTGGTTCGAACCCACGATATAAAATGATTAGAATCCCAGCGAAAGGCGGTGCGGAGACGACAATGTATTTTTTCTCTTTACTTTTTAAGGTGTGGGATGGCTGTGTTAAATGGGCTGGCATGCGGCTGCGATAGAAGAGAAGGCTGGCTTATTGCTTTAGTAGCGATATCAAGAAAAGATTATGATTTATACAGTGAATGGGTCAAACCAAATGTAGGGATTCTATAAGAGAAGTGCATACAAAAGTTTATTATTACTCTAAATATGTGATCACTTGTCTTTAATCCCAGAGAATACAATTGCCCTAGCTCTTCTACTCCAACCTCATCTACCCCATACTATTCAAACCTTATCAGATAGCTGGAAGGAAGCCCAAGATGACTGACAAAACCCAGCTTATCATTTCCTTTGATTGGACGCTGTTTCTCAACTGTCTTCTCAAGACAAGAACTGGAGCAACAGGAAGTACGTTTGCTTATGAACACAATTGTAAAGACGCCTATATATATATTTGTATATTTAATTCATTCACGCCCAAAGTAAAAACACTGATCTCTAACTAAATGGTCTTGTCTAACATCTGGTTCATAGCTGATAAGCTAAGAAACTGTTCCTATCTCATAGATGAAAAGGGGGCTCTGAAGCTAACTCGTACATTGTATAGCATTCGTTTGCCGGGAAAGGAATCACTCCCCCTCCCCGTAAAAGACCCACCTCATCGTCGTTGCTATAACGATAGTCGTCCCATTCAAGTTTGGTTAGAATATTGTAGATAACGAGTGCAAGCAGCACTAAGAACACCAAGGCAATATCTGCAACAATAATATTCCCATAACAAATGATAAAGTTGAATAAGCTTCCATTCACACATACCATAGACTCTAGAACACCCACAACTACACAAATATAATAGTGTCTCACACATTCTCTAAAAGGATGCAAATGAAGGCAATACGGAACGGAACACCAACGATGCTGAGTATTATAATAACCTCAGAGTAATGGACTGATGTGATGTGCTGACAATACAATGTTCCCTATCGCATACTCTCACCCACATATTTGCCTGCTGTGATTTCGCTATCGCAAATAAGGAACGTTTGTCCTTGGTGTGTATGCATGTTGAAACTTACAGACTAGTTGCTCAGGACGATTAAATGGACCTACAACTGCCGAAGGAATACGAGAAAGAAAACAAGAGAAAAAGCAGGAGTCAAGTACTTGTCGCCGAATTGATGATATTTTGATTTTACACAACTTAAACTGAAAATGCATTTCGTCCTGATGAAGAAGGACACAACGATGACGCCGTTTCGATAGAACTCAACCAAAATATCCAAGTCGTGACTATTTCATTTTCAAATGGTTTGGTTGATTTTTGGGATCTCTTATCTCTGTTTGCCATTTGTCCTCTATTCCATTGCAAGGAACTTGATAAATGTTGCCATTAGAAAGGACATTCATACGTGGTAGTATAGTCTAGGACGATAAATTTCAACCACACGAGTTGGCATTTTTTGTTACAGGACTTAAGTAAAGATATGATCACAATGCAAGAACGTTGTTAGTTATTAAATCAACTTAGGAATTTTATTATTATTAGAATAATTTTTTTTTCATTTTATTAATACGTTTTAATATTTTCTTGTTAGATTATTGACTTATATGCTAGACAGAAATGCTTATACTCTAGCATATGTATGTAAAATTTTAACTTACTGAACATAAGGTGACTAATGTCATAAACAGTTACCTTTCGACTTAGAATCTATTTATGGTGACGGATCGTATATAACGAGCTCTTGAACTGCTTTCACATAAACGACGTCCGTCTTAAGGTCTTGTGTTGCCGCAGCGAACTTATTCGTGACGGTTTTTGTTTTGTCAAGAGTTTCGCGTTCATCAATGCAACATAATGAGTGAAAAGTTGACGCCCAATGCCCACACGCCCAGTTAAATACCATCCCATTAAACTACGAGTTCCGTGAAATAGTTGGGAGAAATCCTTCACCATCTTTCTGGCCTTAACTGGTGGATCCGGTCGAGAAAGAATAGCTTTTTATTTTGTGCCGACACGCGCACGGGTTCACAAAAAGCCCCACAGAATTAAAACTGCGAAACGTTTGTGGGGCGGGAGAATATGGTGCCGGCGTACGGCACAGGGTTCGCTCCGGTCCCCATCGCTCTGCCACCGTACCTGTCCACAACGAAGAGAATGGAGGGGGCAAACGCCCAGCACGCTGCTGCACGGCGAGGGAGCGAAACCGCGGGAATAAAACACACAGGTGTAGTTGGTTACGAGTTGCTTTAATTGTTCGCTTAGTTTTATTTACGAGGAGTTTAGTTGCCCGCGTTCCGCGACGCCGCTTAATGTTCGTGTTGTACTCTACCTTTACACTTAATGATAACCGCCGATTCGCTGAACCTTAAGACGCACGGCTAAACGACTCCAAACATAGGGTTAGCGAACCCGACACACGACTAGATGATTTTCGTTTAGAAATCAGGGCCCCGGCAAAGACACGGCGAGCTGGGTTACACACTCGGGACCTAGCGCGCCCCCGAGCGCACGTTACGGGGGCTGGACCTCGACCTGATGTGCGCGCGTTGATAGTTGGATGACGACTGACTAAAGGATGGGCAAAATCTATTCATCGCGTCGTGGCGGTTGAGTCATAGCTGAAATAAACTCCCTGCCACTTACGAGAAATTTCGAGAGGATTGCTATGCTTGCATAGGAATTCAGTTTCAGCGAATCCTCGCCGTATAAGCTGAGTTGGATTCGTTGGTTATGTATACCGGGAAATTGGTTTCGGCGGCATAACCAAGTATGATCAAGTGTCTTGATCGTTGGGATCGTTTCGTGGAAAATTAGCTGTCGCTTGGTTGCAAGCGAGAAGTATAGTTTAAGGAGGAAATGAACCGAAGTGGTTTTTGGGGAAAATGCATACGGTTTGATTGTAGGGAATTGATGTGGTTTTACATCTTTTAGGTAGAATAGGAACCGAAATGGTTTTCGGGGGAAATTGGGATTGCTTGGGTGCAAGCAAGGGATATAATTTAGATAGAGAATTAACCGAAGTAATTTCGGGGAAATGTATGCGGCTCGGTATAGTTGGTGGTGATGGTTAATGTTTCGTTGTAAGTTTGGATATGCGTTTTATTACAGCGTATGAATTTCGGGGAAATTAAGATTGCTTGGTCGCAGGGAAGGAATATAAGTAAGGAATTGACCGGAGCGATTTTCGGAAAATGTATGTGGGGTGATTAGAATGTATTCTGTTGAATGGTATTCTGTTGCGGGTTTTGGGAAATATCTTTCATTGCAGATTGGGAGATGGATTCTTGCAAGTTCTGGATGGATGCGCTTGCAGATTGGGATGTGTTTTGCATGTTTTGAAATGGGTTGCAGGTTAGGTTAGGGTGACGCGCTGTTAGCGGTCAAGATTGGTTGGCATTGTGGGTTGGTTCTCCATGTGGTATAGAGAACCCGCACACGTTCACCAAAAACTGCTAAATGAAACACTCGGATTGGCTTAGTGGTAATTGTTTTTTATTTTTGAGCACGCACAACTGTTAATCTTCTCACTTTTATATCCCTAATTATAAATACACATTTTCAATTTGATCAACTAATTTTTATGTTTTTAAATTGCTCTCGTTCGTGAGCGCACGGGTCTACGGTATTTTCCGAGATTTCGTCAAAATTCCTCCGTGGCAGAGGGTCCAATTGAATGGATGGGGCAAATTGTCATTTAGTTTTATTACCAAATTTACTATTTAACGGGCCATATACAGAGTCGCCATGTTTCCTTGATTATGTTAAATGTTTGATAATTAAATTGAGTTTGGTATTCCGGCACGTTATATGCACACCCCGGTGGTTTAAACTCGACCCCGTTTAGATTAAAGAGCGATGTGCGCTCGATGGTGGTTGAAATTCGACTTTGTCGGTTGGACAAAACTTGGGATGACTGTGAATAAGTCAGGAAAATGTGCCGCGCACGTGTGCGGCAGGGTAAGCCGGCTAACAAGGGCGCCGATTGGTTTCCCGATGTATGTCGCATGTTAGTAATTCTTTTCAGGGAATTATTGTGATCCAACATATGAGCGAATGATATTTCATTTTCGGGGAATTTGGATGATGCCCTATAGCGATGCAGTAAATGCATCAACGGGGTTTTAGATTTCAGGGAATTTACAATGATGCCTTATGGCTTGAAAAGCTGAATTCTGAGCTGCATTATCTGCATGGAATGATGATTTCAAGTGATGCATCCCTCACGTAATATGATGCCCTTGGGAAGGGTACCGTTTACAGGTGATGTCGGCCAACGAAAGGGATTGGGGTTGGCGTTGTGCGCGGTCTGCGGGCGAAATTGTGGTTGGAGTTGTGGGTTGGTTCTCAGCGGGGTGTAGAGAACCCCCACACACGCTTATAATTCTACCCGCTATGCTGTCGTAAGCAGCCTCAACGTCTACAAATGGATAACATAATGGAATCTTAAATTCCAGGCATTTTTCCATCGCCTGCCTAAGGGCAAATATCTGATCCATGGCTGATTTCCCTGGGCTGGAGCCACACTGATATGGACCAATGATGGCCTTAGCGTATGGGGCTATCTGATCTTGTACGATAGAAGAGAGTATCTTATAGGCGGTACTCAGCAATGTTATATCCTTATAGTTGCTGCACACTGTGATATCTCCTTCCTTATGTAAGTGGAAAATTATTCCGCCACGCCAATCTTCCGGCATCTCCTCTTGCTCCCATACGTTCACCACAATCTCATGAACTGTGTGATGTAAAGCTGCCCTTCTTTGCTTGATCAGCTCAGCTCGTATTCCATCAGCTCCGGTGGCTTTCTTTGATTTGGGCTGTCTAATGGCTTTCACGGTTTCCTCAATGCTTGCTGGCGGCAGCATTTGGTCTTGATCTTGCATTGTTGGAGCCTCCAATTTTTCTGTGAGCTGACTATTCAGCAATTCATTAAAGGTGCATTTCCCATCGCTCCAGAATGTCTTCACGATCGATTATCAGATTATCCTCTTTATCCTTGCAGTAAGTGCAGCGTGAAGTGTACCGCGGATTATTCGGTAGAACTTCCGCGCCTGGCGCTTCTCTATTTCACGGACTACATTTTTGCACAAGCACTTTTCTTTTGTGTTTGGAGTTCTTTTTTAGATCTTCTGAGTTTTTTGTATTTATCCTCGCGTACCCGTGTCCTATGAGACTGCTGCATTGCCCGGTATGCAGCATTCTTGCATTCAGTCGCTAGCTTGCACTCATCATCGAACCAGTCGCTCCAATATCTACGATTACTGCCTAAGATGGAGTTGGCAGTACTAATGACAGTATTTTTAAAGCGTGTCCATTTCTCTTCTACGCCTGGCATTCTGGCACCAGGACTTACTCTCCTTCCATAGAGCTCTTTGAGGGCGAGTCTTAGCGCTTGACCAAATGTGTTGCTGATGTTCTCAATGTGTAAGGTCGCCGTGTTGATTCAAAACTGATTCGCGGATGCAATACGTCTCCGTAAGACAATACGCGCTCGGAAAACTGTACCAACAGGATAGTGTTCCGAGTCGACGTTGGCACCTCGGTATGTTCGTACCGTCATCAGGCTCGAGGAGTGGCGGCGATCTATCAACACGTGGTCAATTTGATTGCGAGTGGACCCATCAGGTGATACCCAGCTGGCTTTTTGGATATCTTTACGCGGGAACCTAGTTCTCGCAACGATCAAGTTTTTTGATGCTGGCAGTTCGGTGACTCGTAGACCATTGTTATTAGTGTTCTTATGCCAGCTATGGGAGTGTGTGCCTGAAAACCGGCCCCCGACCTATTTTCGCATTCAAATCACCAAGAACGGTTTTCACATCGTATGTTGGACAGGCATTGAGGGTCCGTTCGCGTTCTCGCAGTATTCTTTCTTTTCGTCATAAGGGGACTCCTCTGTAGGTCCGTGAACGTTTATGAGGCTTATAGCATTTGGGATGATAGTGAAGAACGTGTGATTCGAACTGACGCTATGACAGTTAGCATCACCAAAAATTGAACCAAAGCGCAGCCCATCAGGCCGCCGCCGTGTGTACGAATTCGATTCCTCAACTCAAGTACATTCGATTGATGTGGATTTGTTATGTTATCGCTATGGCATACGGCTCTGATGCATTTTCTTATTCGATTTTCGTTCGGTGTTCTTCACTATTTGCTTGTGTATTGTGTGTGTATCTGTTAGAAACGCCACAGGCTTATGTTCTTAACCTTGCCATGCACGCGAGGAGTGCATAGCCTTTCGTTTATTGCATTAAAGCCGATAGTGGCAGGCTTCAGTTTTTGCCTGACTAGAAAGCCTACCCCGAGCACATGGTGTTTTGCATGACAGCTATAATAAATGTCATACTCGTTTCTTTGAATAACTCCACTCCCCCGTCCATCTTATTTCTTGTAATGCTGTTATGTCAGCCTTATAAACGGACAGGGCATCGGCTAGCTGCTGTGCAGTTCGTGTTGTGTATAGTAAGCGGACATTCCATGAGAAAAATATTTTATAGAATAGGCTCGCACTGTGCTCTGACATTTAAGGGTACTTCAAAATCCCCTTTTATGCGCGCGTTAGTAAAAAAAAAAAAAAAAAACCATAATAGGTGGCCCAACTTATATGAGCGTATCTGTTTCTGAAAAAAATCATTAACAGAAAACACTTTTTGTTGCTCTAGTAAAAAAAAAAAAACATATTTTGTTGCCTAGATTGATTTAAGAAGAATTGTTTACATCACTTTTTGAATACAATATCGCGCAAGTGACCCCTTGAGCTCGAACGTGGAATGGGTTCCTTTTTCAGCATTTTCCATCACTTTGGTTAGTGTTTCGCTCGAGGTGGCACCCATTTCCTGGCGGATGTGCGCCTTAAGTTCGCCTAGGGTCCATAGCTGTTTAAGATATATCACAATCGTGTAGGGTCCTTGCTTTGTTGATATAAACAACATTCCCCTAAAGAAGTCTGGCAGCAACAAACAGGTGAACGCGAAGGACAGTCAAAATCACAATTTTTGAATACTGACGGGACAACTGTGGGGTTAATTGCTCGTACGCCTGCACGGGCGTGGGGTTCAGCAAATACGCACCGAGGAAAAGTTAAAACACTAATAAGTTCTTTAATTAGCATGTACAAGCAAAACTCCACTGCGCGTCACTGAAAATTCTTCTCCAAAAGCAAACAACACAAGCGAAAGAAAACACAGGTAAACGGTCTTTCTTTTAATTCTTGGATTTTATTTATTTTTTCTCTGTAGGCTTTACACTTTTTAAGTTTCAGTTGTTCACTTAGTGTTCTACGGGATTTCCTCTGAATTCGATTTACTTAAAAAAACACAACACCAGCAGCTGGTTTCAGCACATACATATTTTTAGTGTTCGACTGGATTGCCTCCGAATTCAATTTAATAAAAAAATACACACACAATATTCCTTAACAGTTTAGCGCCCGGTTAACTGGAGGTGAAAACTTCGGCTTAGGCAGCGCGATCAACTTTACCGCTGGAGAACTACGACTTGACCAGTGCGTACGCTTAGTATGTTAAAATCTGACTCTCCGATGCTATCCATATCTGTCAGATTCAACGGTGGTGGATTACATCGGTGTGGGAGGATTCTATATGTGCCCGTATAGGACAAGTACGATTCCCTACAGCCCGCATATCGGCAACGACGAAAATGCACCTCAATCAACAAAAGGAACAACATAAGGGACTGCAGGCAATGCGGTCATAAATCTTTGATGACCTGCGCCTGAGAACGAAATAGGTTTTTGCTTTAAGGTAAACAAAAACGATATTTCAAGGGTCACATCGTGCTTACTCAGGCGTTCATGATAATGCCGTTGTAGGCTATACATTCTTAGGTGACGATAGGTCAGCCGAAAATGTGGGTCTTGTTTACATGACGGTGCTGGCGTACGTCTCGCCAAGGGTGGTCATGGACCAGCGGTTGGTTACTAGGATAAACACAGTGATGCTACTGGGTGTTTGTTTGTTTTACGGCCGGAGCATCGTTAGGCATGATCTAGGGTATGATTGTCTAACGTCAATCATATTCGTGCCCAAATCCCATGATCGGTAGACAACCGATATAGGAAATTGGTCGCAAGTGTTGCAAACCTCGGGATTGGGGCAATAAATGGTTATGAACCGTAGCAAAACCATCGGCTACAGCTGTGTCAACAATTACGCTGGCCAGCGAGTGTTTTTCTATTATAATTGCTGACGAGCCGAGCCGATGGAGATGAACTGGTTCATGGAGTATGAACCAGGAAAGTTCAGAATAAATTTATGCCGTCAGGTGGTTTTCTTTCAGGTATGGAAAATGCTGCTGGGAGCTTACGCTGCCCAAAATTGCAGGTAAGTACCATACCTTTGTATGGGAAGAGGAAGGTGGTTAATTTAAAGAGAATGGGTGGTTCTTTGGGAATGCTTTAAAGAACCGCCACAGAACAATGGCATCAAAAAATGAAATGAAGCTTTAGGTGTGTCTGATGCAGCACCGTCGTGTTGAAATCAAAAATGATTTCCACCACTTTCACCAAGAATCGGCATCAAAAAATCAGATATGCGTTGTATCTTAAATATTTAATAGTAATACAGCAAAATATTTCATGTCGCCTCTAAAATACCTTTTAAAACTTATATTCACTATTATTATTCTTTTTCTTATTATATCGCTTCCTCTCCCAAAAGGTATACTTCAATTTGCTCACCAATTAATCACGTCAATTCGTCTTGCTATTTAGCAGCCTATAACTGAACATTGGAAACACATTGCTTACACAAAAGGCTACAAACGACTTGCATCAATGTGATGATGATTACTCCTTGATGTCTTGAAAGTCGACAGCAACTTCTACCAGTAGTATCATCAGCAACGTTATTACCCGAACGACGACCACTTGTTTCACAAAGTAAAGTACCAAGTTTGAGTTGAAGAAGTGCAAAAAAAGGCGAACGGAAATGTGGTTGACTTCCTTCTAATTCTTCACCGATGGAGATCATACATGGAGATACTGCACAACTCGCGTGCTCCAGATTCCTTCTCATTTTGTAAGGGTTGTTTGTAGGGCTGTTCTTGTATACATCCCCCTTTATATTCTCCAGATTTGCTTTCAGTGATAGAAACTTGCACGACCCGTGTTCATCCTTGTATCTCTTCCCTCGTGTCTCGTCCGTACAATCTCGCTCGTCTAACGCAATGTAGGGTGGGCTGACTACATTCTGTCTGACCCCTCAGCTATCGGTCCAGCCTGAAGTTCTGTTCTTCAATAACCATAGCTTTTATATTATCACCATTTCACCAATCTCTGTTGCAGCAAAGTAGAATAAGTGAAAAGTGGAAGAAATTCAATTCGATTGAGTGGTTAATTGATTGAAAGGGTGGTATCTCTTCTCTCGTGGACGACTTGCGTCACTTGACGATTTTGCCACTTACACCATTCACATCTTGAAGTATCTCAATTCACATGTACATGAGAAGGGAGTCCTTCGCATCCTTCTTCGAGTAAATATCTATATATATATATATATATATATATATATATAGAGAGAGAGAGAGAGAGAGAGAGAAGATCAGAATTTAATTTCTTGCCTATTGAATGATTACATCTACTTAATTGTCTGACGGTTAAGTAAACTCGACGGCTTTCATTTTCCTGTGCTTCAATTAAGAAAGGTGTTTTGCCCAGATACGTGTTAACGCCCTCGTGGCCTCTTCGTCATAGATAGTTGAAATGTTTTTCGGTTTCTCATTGATATCTTGGAAAATAATCAATTTTACGTGCGTTGCTGTTCGTTTTAGTTTGATAATCAAACAGCTGCAAAATTGATTAACTATCGTTTTATCGTGTGTTCGATGCTCGCACGGGAAACAAAGTCAAAACAAACAAATCGTAATTAGAGTGCATGTCGACTACGACACCGCCAGCTGCACCATGCCCCGTGTTATCGATTCGAATGATTAATCAACAATGTCATTTGGAATCCGAATTAAGAAAAACACGTCCGCCAACTCGAATTCCGAAAATCAGCACGAATTGATATAAGAAATAAAAACAAGTCATCAGGTGAATTCGTAGTGATACGCGTGGAATAATTACTCGGTACTCGAATTACAAGCAGTTCTTGGGAGTACTTACGAGATACGGGCGACTTGTTATAATGACTGCGACCTAGACATACAGTAACTGACGGGCAGGTATTTGCGCAATTTCACAGGATTTATAAACACGATGTTCCTCGATTGTAAATATTTGTATAAAACCCATGAAGGTCGTTATACCATAAATGATTCCCAAACACCTACGCCAGTTATAACAGCGGATCTCACCAAGGGCGTATTTTAGTATATCAATAACTGTGTGTTCATATAGGTGTGTTTCTTTTACACGAAACGCTCGCACAAAAGGAATTTCAAAGCAGCCCCAATTGTCAAAGCACGATGTTGGGGCAGGATGATAAGAAAAGAAAGTACCTATGCACATGGTCTTAAATTCCCGGCGATTATATGACAAAAAAACACGTGATCCGCATTCATGTGTTTTGGCTAATTTGATTTCGATGTTGATGGGGACAAAAATTCCGTTTATTAGGCTTAATAGATAAGCTATAATTATCGTAAAAACTGCCATAAAACGACGTTACATATGAATTCTATAACTGTGTAAATGGTTCAGTCGGATGCGGCGGTTGCGACTCGGTCAGTCCCTGAATACTGGGGAATGCCGCCCGACAAGCGGGGCATTTCAGGCTCCTTGGTCTATGGTGGTAGCTGTATGTTGCCTTGAAGCCTGTGTGCGGCCAGGCTTCTGACTCTTCAATTGCCCGTTGTCCTTGCGGCGGTCCAGCGGGCGAGGGGCATGTCCGATGGTTGGATCACGCAGGTGGTCGGTGGTGGTTGGTTGCATGTGCCTCGTTCGTTGCCTCCGGGGTAGACGTCGACAATGTCTCCCATTTGTCCTCTGATGGGAGCTGCAATCAGAAGTCGTATAGTTGACCAGTTCCTGTGGGTCGGAGTTGTAAATTCGCAACCAACGAGGAATGGCCATGGGGTAGTTGGTGACAGGACTGGTCACCTGTAAGCTGGAAGCTGTGGTGGGTGCGGCTTCTGTTCGCACATGCAGCAAGGTATGATGTCTCCGCTTGGAACCTATAAAAACTAATAACCCGAATATGTTCCCACAAATAAATAAAATATTCAGGAGAAATAATCAAAATGAGATTCAGTTTCTCCAAATCCCACGTACTCAGGTAAACAAGCAGCTGCTAACCAACATTGGCATAGATGCAGAGAACGCTATCCTCAATAGTGAGCTCTTCGTGATCGAAGATCCTTTGGAAAAGGTGAACGCTTTGGGAGCTGTCTTTCAGGAAATGTACAAGGTGAATGAAAGCATTCACCGAAATCACGACCTGGAGGATAGAGTTCTACTCAATCACCTGCACCTCCAGAATGAAATTTCACTTTGGCAATCGGAGAATCCGGGGTTTACCGAATTCAGTGAAGATAATCTGTCAATTGACATTAATGCCAATGGTGTAGTGGCTAATAGCCTTCTAATAACAAGGGAAGGAATCCAGAGTATCTTCGACTCATTAAGAAGCAAAAAGTCAGTGGGAATAGATGGAATACCTAACATCGTACTCAAGAACCTGCCCCCAATAGTAATAGATATATACACGGTCCTGTTTAACAACGCGTTGAATAATGCATATTATCCCGCGCGTTGGAAAACGGCTATCATTCAGCCCATCGCAAAAAAGGGCAAAGACTGCACAAACCCAATGAACATGCGTTCGATAAGTTTACTCCCAAGCATCAGTAAAGTATTTGAAAAAACCATTAACAAAGCAAAATGGGTAGACGACAACAGCATTATTCCAAATAACCAGTTTGGCTTTAAGGCGAGTCATGAAGCCACACATGCCGCAGCTAAACTGGTCTCCGACATACAATGGAATAAATGTAGGAACCAATGCACAGGTGCTTGTCTGATCGACTTGGAGAAAGCCTTTGATACCGTCTGGATCGAAGGGTTGTATTACAAACTGGTCAGACATGGCATACATAAGCCTTTACTATATGTACTTTACGATATGTTAAAGGACAGGAGGTTCGTGGTTAAAAGTGGTAATCTGACCTCCAATAAAACGTATAATATCAAGAATGGCTTGCAACAGGGCGCGGTACTCTCTCCGATTCTTTTTAACATTTACATTAACGACTTATTAGATGCACTTCCGCAGGCTATTGCGTACGCAGACGATCTAATAATTTACAGAACAGCTCCGAAAGTTGAGATCATTAACCTATTTAATACAGCGAGACTTCAACAAAGTGCAGCGCTATTGCGATGACTGGAAACTTAAGATCAACTTCCAGAAATGTGAAGCCATCCTATTTAGAACTCCATTAAATAAAGCCACGTACGACACAAGGAAAAACTGGCGAAAGCTAGTTATCGTGGGACCGCATGGAGATGAACTGGAAACCAAGAGTTTAGTTAAATACCTGGGCATCTGGCTAGACCAATATCTGTATTTCAACAGACATGTAGAGGCTGCTTTGCTCAAAGCGAGGAAAACTTTTGCTATGACAAAGAGGCTATTTCACAGTAGCCAACTTGACAGCAGGGTAAAAGTCATATGCTACATGACGCTAATCAGGCCAATGCTCATATATGGTTGTCCAGTATGGTTCAACATAGGTCCAAATTTGATGGAAAAGATTCGGGTGTTCGAAAGAAAGTGTGTCAGAAGTTGTCTCAGATTATATCGGACACCGGAATCGGACTATAAAAAGTATTACTCAAATGAGACTTTATATAATGAAGCGTACATAAATAGGGTGGATAATTTTATGATTAAATTAATCAGAGGACATATTGCGAGAGCAATAAGCTCGTCCAATGACCTAATTTTCGGGGCTTATTATCCAAACACCTTGTACTATGAGAGCGTGCGTCGCAACGGCTTTGTTCCACCAGAGGCGTTCCTTGACTTGGATATGAAAGGGCTTATACAGGATAGATCCGGAATTCCGCTGATCTATCATGTAAGTAGATCATCTGTAGACGGGCGATTGTGCTACGAGCGGGAAGTAACGCGCACCGAAGAAGAGCTCCTGCGCTTCAGTAGGGCTATCTCCCACAGAGACCGGGAGGATAGTATTATGCAGCGTCAACAGTTCTGGTGGTTGAATGGCATATAAAGACCTGGATACCAAAGTCGGTATAGAATCATACTATCATCAGCTAGCTTACATAGACTTAGCTTTTCTAGAATTAGGGTAGTATAAGATTTAAGTTAAGTTAGGTTAAGTGCTTTTACATAAAAAACAAAAAAAATAAAAAAATAAAGTAGGTAAGTTAAGTAAGTTAAATTTTAAGAAAAAAAAACAAAAAAAAAATTGACAAAGTTTTTCAAATATTTCTTTCTATTTCAACTAATTATCAGTACTGCCACAAAGTTCTGTCGCCGAAAGGCAAATTATACAAATGTTAAGTAATGTTTAGCTTAGAGCGTCTGCGAAGGACCAGCAAGTTATTATATAAGATAATTAAGCTAGAATTTAAGCATTTTTTGTCTAGCCTTTAATTTAGAAATCAAGAATATAAAAAGAAAAATAAAAAATGTTTTAAAAATGAAAATGATCTCCGCTTGGAAGGCGATTGCGTATGAAATGGCGACCCAAGCAGTTGAGGCACAGTTTCTTCCTGCGTGCGACAGATTTCCGATGGACAGGTGTGAGGGATCGAAAACTCTCGCAAACGTAGATGTAGTGGTGTGCCCCACAGAACATGCATGGCGCTTGTCTCCGTGGGGGCTCCGGCGCTGATCCATGCATTAGGACATAGGCCGGGTTGATCTCTGGGCAGGCGGCACTTCGGTCAGCGGTCTGTTGGTGCTCACTCTCTTGAATAGGATGCGATTCCGTCTCTGGGCAGGCAGCGCTCCGGTCGGCGGCTTGGCAATTCTCACTCACTGGGGAGTGGTGTGGTTCCTTTTCCGCTAACTTGGCGGTGATTACTTGCAGCTGCATGCGCCAATCATTAGCGATCCGTTTGTTCTAGGGGACGAGGCCCAGGACCTTGGTCTTCTGGTGTTGTGGAGGTCTGGAGAGAGCCGCCCGTCCTGAGGGATTGGTGACGACGAGAGTTCCGTCGTCGATGTTTCGTACCCTTGGTCGCAGAACTAACCATTTGATGTGGGTTGGAGTTGTAAGTTCGCAACCCACGATCAATGACTGCATAATGGCTGGTGGTTGAAGGTACCGCACCTTACCGATGGGATGCGGCCTTTGGCATGTGAGGCCACAACGTTGAGTCTGGTGCGGCTTCTTCCATGGCACCGCCTACGGGTCCTGGCGGAATGACAGGTGCGGCCCCAGTGCCTGCTGGGCTGAGTGAAGTACCACCTCTTCTGGATTACTGAGAGGCGTGCTGGTTGATTCTTGAATGATAGGGGGTACCGCCCGCCAAGCGGGGCATTGCGCTCACCTATCCCTATTGGGGAGGCTACATGTGGTAGCGGCCGTCTTTGAAGATTCCGGTCATCCGGTGTCTCTGTTAGGTTTCCTGTACCACGGACAGTTGCTGAGAGACCATCGCTTAATGGAAGATTTCCATCCGAGTAGTACAGCGAATTACACTTGATTGGGTCGATCGACATCACCGATAGGTTGGTGAATGACAAATGCGTTTGGCCTGTTCCTAGGCCAGTTCCTGCTGAATATTGCTGGTGATGCTTCTGTAGTTGTTGCTGTTGCAATGGATGTTGCTGATGAGACTGACTATTAAACGGACTCTGAGTTTGGTCGCGGTCACTGCGGACATTGGGCGTGGATACTGTTGCTGGGACAGTTGATGGCGTATTCGCGGAATGCACTGGCGTTAGATCTGACACGGATCCTATTATTGCCATGGCCACTGCTTGCTGATAATACTGGATATTAACCGGATTCTGTGGTTTGTCACGGTCACTGCGGACATTGTGAGCGGCTACTGTTGCTGGGACAGTTGATGGCGTATTCGTGGAATGCACTGACGTTAGATCTGACACGGGTCCTATATGTGCCATGGCCACTGTTTGTTCTTGAATCGTTTTGAAGGGAACCAGTTCCTCTGGGTCGGAGTTGTAAGTTCGCAACCCCCGAGGAACGGCCGTGTGATGTTGTACCCCTCAACGCGTGCGCGGCATCTGCGGGGGGGGGGGGGGGGGGGAGTTGGGCCGGGCATCGGGGCATGGGCCGGGTTGAGCTTTGGGCGGGCAGCACTCTGGTCGGCGGTCTGCGGGTGCATACTCCCCGGACTGGAATGCGGTTCATTAATAGGGCAGGCAGCGCTCCGTTCGGCGGCCTGCTGCTTCTTACTCACTGGGCGTGTGTGCGGTTCCTTAACCGCTTGTTTGGTGGCGACTTCTGGCAGCTGCACTGAGGGCAGCTCGCTAATGTCGAGTTGGTCGGCGTGATCCACCTTCGTTGGGGAAACTCGGTCGAGCGCGAAGTGGGCTTCGAGCAGTCTCAGTAGTTGTCTATTGCCTTGATTGGCGAAGTTTGCTCTAATTGGAGAGACTGGGTCGAGCGCGGACTGGGCCTCGAGCAGTCTCGGTAGGTTGTGGTCATCATTTCCTTGCTCGGTGGGTTTCTCTGCAGCAGGCTCTTTTCCTTGATTGGGTGCATCGGATTTCTTGGCATCTTTCTTCGTTGGTGCTAGTGCACTGGCAGCTGCTGGTGCCTTCTTGCTGAAATCAGCCTTCTTTGGTAGAGTCGCTTTGGTGGCGAGGGGTGCTGCTGCTGTTTGCACTTCTTTCACTGCTTCTGGGACCTTTTTGATGTGCTTGGCTGCGTTAGTTGTAGGTTTTGGACCGTGTTCCGGGGGCATCATTCGTGATGGTAATCTGGATGGATGGCCAGGTAGCATACGCATGCCAGGTGTGGAAAGAGTGCCCGGCCACCATGAAGGTTGCGAGATCAATGGCGACAATCGACTTTGTGGTTGATAAACGGTGTCCGCCGCAGTCTTGTAAGCAGTCGGACGGCCGGCGATGCGTGCCTTGCCTCAGCAAGTTCCGAGGCCTCGTCAAGGTATGTTTCCTCAGCCTCGTCGATGAATCTCTCTTCATAATAGCGTTGGGTGACGGTCGTCCATGGAGTTACCAGGCATATGGGTTGTTTATGCCACTTCAGAATCTCATCCCAGTCCAACTGGAGGCCGCGCTCTTGCGCCTGCGCTGTGGCCAGCGTCGGTGGCCCTCTCTTATTGAGCTTCTCGAACGTGCCCATTATCTTCTCATGTGCGTCGAACTGGGCGCTGATGAGCTGTTCCACCAACTTAGACTTTGACATTCTCGACTTCGCTGATATTGCTCTGCGCTCTGGGCTTTGATCTGACTGTTACCGCGAACTTGGCAACGGTTGGTAGTTTCACTTTGAGCAACACTGATTACACGGCGAACTGGCAGCAGTGGATTGGATCCGCAGACTGGATCGGGCTCGAAGGACCAAATCTTGGCGTTGCGCAAGCGTCGAACGCAACTTCCACCACTAACTGGATCCTTTGGCGGGCCGGGGGATGACGTCAGGAACAATGGTGTCTTCTGGCGTGCAGTGATGTTGTTGTCTTTGGCTGCGACACTAACTAGAAATGTGTTTTAAATGAAATATTATCTTGCTTTTAACCCCAAATGTTATTCTCCAGTAATTGAAACTCGGTTGGTCTTTTTTGATATCAGAAATAGTTTAATTTATTTCTGGTGATTATTTAGATTGAGATCGATTACAAAATTCTAGTCTTATGTCGCCAACAGCTAATGAAAGAAGAAGGTTTGTTTTCAATTTCTCCCTTGACAACCAAATTTATTTGTTCCTGTTAGCTGGTTGCTGACATTTGTTATTTTGTTGCTAAGGGCAGCATTCAGTTGCGACTTCGCTGGTTGTATCCAAATCCTGTGACAGGCGGTAAATAAAATAAGCAGGGATTCCATAAATTGAGAGGCTTATTACTAAAAAGGCCGGAGTTGAGAAGACTTAGTAGTCAACCAAACCTGGGAAAAGTCGCTGGATGAAGTACCTGAGAAGTGTCGATTAGATTTCTTGATTTTTGTAGGGTATTTAAATTAATTAGTTTGATGAGGTTTATATCGGACTTTATTTTTCCTATTTATTTTGTTTTCTTTTGGTCCGCTATCAGGCTGAATCATTTTTTATGGATTGATTTTCGAGACATGCATTTTTGAATTTTTGTTTTATTTTTTTTTTTTTTTTGAAAGAAGCTTCACTTTCTAAGCCATATCTCAAGTTAAAAGTATTTAATTGGGTCGCACAAGTATCAAATTAAAGAGGTTTGATTCCACCAGACAACGATCGCTCCTAATATTGTGTTCCCAATCCGTTCAGAGTGGGAGCGGGAACGAACATCCAGGGCAAAGTCTCTGCTTTCAACCCGGCGAATTCCAATACGATCCTTGTCCCTATTCAATCCAAGTTGACATGCAGTCTCCACGTGATACCCCTGGATAGCTACTTTGGCACTCACCAAGTATTGAACCAATCCATGCAGCGACATCATGAGAAAGGTTGTCGCAAGGCTTATAACCGTGCCCGGAAAAACAAATTATTATTTAACAAGTCTCGGATAAGGACCGGACACCGGTGGAGAGACTTGCTAAATAACGCCAAAACGTGGTCCCGGTTGTAGTGCCGATGATGATGATGATGATGAATCCCGCTTACCTGAAAAACCCCCATAACTTCATCCCAATCTTATAAGTTCGCTAATGCAATCGTATTAGCACCTTAAATGCTTCACGCATCGAATAGATTAAATTTATAATCTAAAAGTCCCTGTTAAAGAATCCTTACCTTTCATGCATCTCTTCGCATACAAATTCCCTGTAAGAATTTTTTCCTAACTTATCAGGAATTCCAAAACCAATTGGGCACTTTCGGTGCCAGGCAAATCCTCCTAGACGAATTCCTGAAAACAAAATGATTTGGTTTACATACAATGTAACCATCATAACAGGGATCATAAACATTCCGTCGCCTATTTCCCGTCCTCACCAAGTGTATAATAAATCACCATACATACACATTGGCTGGCGACGTACACCCAAGGGACCAAAATCGAATATACGCATCTCGCGTCTTAAGGCATCAATTAAATCCTACAGCACAGGCAAATGCAAATAGGAATTGAATACCTACCCTTACCAGCGATGCCATAAACACCATTTTCCGGTAATCAAACTAAAACCAATAAGCGCATTTCCACATTGCATTGCCGCCTATTTATTTAGCCGCAATGCACATCTTAGGCAAAGAATTAAGCGTTCCCTTTGTCTTCTCATATTTCGGGATCTGCTTCTCATCAGCAGCGGCACGAGCAAATAAAAACTATTAGCATCCAAGGAGATTCGGTTTGTTTGCTTTACCGAACTCACTCTCATGGATACACCCTATGCCCTTTTCGTCGCGTTCGTTCTCATGGTTTGTCCCATGAAAGAACCCATGTACACACATACATGTGTACTACCAACGATCTTCACGGTCCCTTTGTCCTCAGCGCCTGTCTGGTTCGTTTATCCATCGCCTTCGCGCGTGTGTTGAATATTATGATCCTCACGATCACCCATGCACACATACTACCATGATCTCCATTATGAGATCTGGTTTTCTGTTCGACAAAGAGAGACTTTACGTCTCTCTTGTGAGGTTAAACGTATCCTTAGTGGAGAGGAACACTTTCTCTCTCGGCGAAACTCACCCCATTAGCGGGTCAGCTCTGCACGAGCCGTTTATCGCTGAGTCCAATTACATCCGCCGACCACCACGGTCGTGCTATCTCCTGCTCCCCGTGGCGCCGCAGGGACGCATACACTCGTATCCGAAGTCGATTCGGGAAAGCGCGCTTTAATTTAAGTGGTTTAATTTAAATCACGTTCGTGGAAGTACACGGGTCGCGGATACAGTAAACGATCAAGTGGATATTTTTTTCCGCTTCGTCTTTTGTACTTTTAAACATAAAAACAGTGCGCATCAACCAGAAACGTGTGATTTCATAAATTAATCTTAATTCAGATTTTTCTCGCTGCATCATTTGTTCTGGATGTCAACACAATACGATGGTCAATGTACATGTTAATAAATAAATGATTAAATAAGGAACTAACGTCGAACAACGGGCGTCAGTGTTTTATTTGTTCGGGTGATGACTTTCCGGGTGAACAGTTTTCTTTCAGTGTTTGGCGGAACACATATGGAACCTCAGTGACAGCCGGGTGGGGATAGGAGTGAACCGAGTGCCCGTGTCTGGCACAATATACTCCTAATCCCCACAAATCCGTTGAGAAGTTTAGGTTATTGACCAAAATATATAAAAAACCTATAAGTTGAACTCTGTCAAAGACTTAGACAAAGAAGCCCAAGTGTTCACGTATTTAGGATTATTTTTTTCAAGAGTTTCTACTATGAAAATCAAGGAAGGGATCTTCGAATTCCCCTATTGCCATTATTGTTGAGTCTGTAGCCTAAATGCCATTCCAGTTGACTGTCTCTGATTTTCTTGCAAATAATAAAAGCCCGAATTACAAGAAACTTGTCAAAGATTTGGTGAAGAACTATGAAAAAATGGGGATTGCCAAATCCAGTATCATTGCAAACGCCAAACGTTTTTTTTTAACGATTAATGTCGAACAACAAGCTTGTTTCTATTATTTTTTCCACCACTGTATATATATATATATCCCAAATTCGATCCGATGTCATCCAGTTTTGGCACTTCCAGGCTCTGGGCGTCCCGGTCTACGCCATCCCTCCATCGCAGACAAGATCTCCTGCGCTGTCGCTTTCCATACATCCGTCATCAGCACCGGATTTAAGCGGACGGACGAAAATCAAAAACAATGGTGTATCGAGCAAAAGGGAGTGGGTGAATACAAAATAGTAGAACGTTTAAGTGTGAACTTGTGCGCGTGTGGACATATCGATTATTTCTCCTTGGTGTGGGCAGTGAGTTTGGCGCAAGATTTATAACCTTGCCCGAAAAAACAAATCAATTTAACAAGTTTCGGATAAGTACCCGATACCGGTGCAGAGACTTGCTAAATAAGGCCAATACCGGATCCCGGTTGTAATGCCGATGATGATGATCATGTTGGCTGTGAGTATTAATATATATATATATATATATATATACATATATATATACATATATATATATACATATATATATGTAATATGTATATATATATATATATATATATATATATATATATCTTACTATTACTATTTACTGGACTGTAGGAACCTGGAAGTTCATGATCTCGCCGACTCGACTCCGCCATCGGTACTATCGTTGCCCATTCCTGCCACATGTCTGGCCCATCTTAATCTTCGCGACCTGATTACTCTCACTATTGAAGGTTTGTGGTATAGCTTTTCCAATTCGTGGTTGTGGAATTTCCTCCATTGTCCTGCCTCTTCGTCATATTTACGGCCAACGATATTCCCTAAAACTTTATTCTCGATTTTTTTTAACACTAACGCGCGCACAAAAGAGGAATCTTGAAGTACCCTTAAATGCCAGAGCACAGTGCGATCGGATGGAGAGGAAGCGGATAAGGAAAGGAGTTGTCGATGTATATTGGTCTTGAATGCCTGGACATCACAACGACGAGGAAACACATGATCAGGCGGAGCATTCCACATTCGTGTGCTTCGGCTAAAGATATACGCGAAATTTGTTTTCTTTTCATTTTGTGAGAGCCCATGATACGCACCCATATAGAACAATCGGCATGATTATGGTTGTATAAACCCGGAGCTTTATATTACGTGATGGCAGTTTGGATTTCAGAAGTTTACTGACTGCCTACCAACTAGCGTTGCCCAAATGCAGTCTTTTGTTAATTTCCTTCGACATTTCGTTACTGGCCGTCAGTATTGTTCCCAGATATTTAAACTCTTTAACTTTTTCAAATATCTTGCCCCCGACGTTTGTGTGTGTTTCCTGAGGTGCATCTGCTCTCGCCGTAATCATATATTTTGTTTTGTCTTCAATTTATGTCTTCATTTATTTCTAGGTCCACCTCTTCTACCGCTTGGATGATGATTTCACTGTTTTTACTTTCACTTTATAGATTGTCGCCCAAAACTGCGATGTCATCCGCATATGCGAGCACTTGTGTGACCCCGTTCAGGGATGATTCGGCCATGTTGTCGAAGACCACGCCAACGACGATGAGAACCACAAAGTTGCATTTTTTCTGCAGTGAATCGTCCCCAGGTGATAATCTTACGCCCACTCTGGCTGCAGTTCCATTCCAAGGCCATGGGAAAATTTTGATTCACTGTGATGCGAATCTAATTTGCCCATAACGAATAGAATGCTTGTGCCGGGGTAAAATTACCTTGAAGGTGATTGGACGTTGGGTGCGATCGTCAAGGTGATGAGAATGTTGGGTGTGGGAATTGCAGAATTGCAATTTTAGGTATGGCAATGGGAAATGTATGCATTTCAAGGTGATGGGGATTTGGTTTGCTTGTAGGGCATATGTTGAATGTGGGAAATGCAAGATTGCAATTCTGAGCATGAGAACTGGAAATGCGTTTAGCAACATGCAGGCATGTGATAAGGTTTCACAGCTACACCGAATGGATTCCGTTGGTTGTAGCAGGAATTATATTTGATGCTACGGTGAAAGAATTCTTTCGGTTTTAAAAGATGTCCCATATGCATATACCCTTATTGTTTTTGTGGAATTTTACGTAGAGTATCTGCGTGTAACAAATTTAATAGCCTATTGGCTACATGCGTGTAGTATATATAGATATATTACATGGAAGGTATTGGTAATTTTCGTACAGCAAAGTGCAATATTCATGTTACGTGTAACACCTTCTTTGGAGCCCGTTCGCCTTTAACAAACCACGGTTTTGATTGTTATTTCGTATCGAGAGTATGGTGGTGTATCCATGTTTCATCAACAGTTACTAACCTGCGCAGGAACTCATCTGGGTTGCGACGCATGCGCTCCAAAAGTTCTCATCTGTCAGCAAAGCAGCGGCAGCCATCTCACAGATATTTTGTGTGTAGTATTCCAGAATATTACCCTTATTAGCTTTAACACTGAATCTCATTACTTATCTAATCTCATTACTTATCTAACACACCCTTAAAACTTCCTCTTAACATATCTTACATTCTCACTTAATACATAGCATTAATAAACATTCACAATATTCTATATCAAGCCAGTTACAGCACATTCAATAACATGCCCCTTTTCATAACATGCACCTTTTTCAATTCAAAACATAGTTCTTTGATTTTCGTTCAAAGTTTATTCAAAATTTAAAAGTCACAGAGAGTAAAAGTAATACTTTGAGAAAATTAATTTTGTTCATATTATAAGTTACAGTAAATTAGAACACAATGTTCTATAAGAATAGGGAAAATTGAATTGTAAAATCAGTTAGTTTTGAGTTAGCAATTGAATTGTAAGTTTTTGGAGATTACAGTTAACAGTCAAGTTTCAGTTTAAGTTTAATAAGTATTGAGAATTAAGAAGTTTTGAGTTGAAAGAAAAGAAGTTAAGGATTGAGAATTGAGAAATAATAAGTTGAAAAATTATATAAAGGAAAAATAAAAGGTCCACGCTCTTCCCTCGATAGAGGAAGCACGGCGTCCCGGATCATAACATGTGCATACCCACTTTATCATGCAAAATAGAAAATTGACAAATACCTAGTGAGGAATGATGCTACGAGCGCCATCGTAGGTGTTTCTAAGTACTTATTGACCTATCCTTGTAAGATACCCAAAACTGATTACACAATTGATCCAATATGTACGCAAGCGTACAGCACACCTTTGAAAAGAAATCAAATGAAAATAAAAACAAAACCGTCGCGACTGGAATCCAATTTTTATTTCAATATATATTGGTGGAGAGACACAACAGAGATTACTATAAGTTAACTCTAAGGTTAATTTGGGAATAAATATTCTTGATCTCCCAGCCTTCAAGAAAGCGGTCATCTTTTTTGGTCTTTTTTTTTTGTTAAGTTTTTAAACCACATTTATTTTCCTAATTCTCTAAGGTCTCTAAATTACACATTACAACTTGATTTTTATTTACGCCTTCGGCGTACATCTTCTTTTTTTTTCTTATATATATACTTTGCACTGTGAGTAGGGCGTTAGAATATACTCACAGCTAGGCCAGCTTGTCGTAAGAGGCGACTAAAGGCCGAGTGGTAGCCGGGGTCCCAACGCCCTGTGCGCCCGGTGAAATACCACCCCATCAGGCTTTAGGCTCCGTGAAATGGTCGGGAGAAATCCCTGGCCATCTTTCGGAGCTTAGCTGATGGATCGGTTCGAGAAAAGGTTGGTTAGGTGGTAGTCGGTCCCAAGGTGAGATACCACCCCGCCACGCTGTACATTCCGCGATATCGCCGAGAGAAATCTTCGACGGTGTTTCGGATGTGTGGCTGATGGCCCGGACTGACACGGGGATAAGTCATGATGGTGTCTTCTGATATAAAGAATTCCGGAGGTAAACTAGTCTCCCATTCGGATCTCCGGGGGGCGACTATGCCAGGGGGAACATCATGCAGATATCATGATAAATAATGGAACTTTGAGGGGTTCGTCATCGCATAACCGGGCTAGCTCTCGAGTATCGGCCCACGCTCGACTGGTGACGGCATTTTGTAACATCAGGGGCATAGGTTTCACCAATACTAATGTGAACGCCGTCCACCAATATTTGCAAACAACGAAACCTGATATCCTTGCCCTAACTGAGACCCAGGTCGATTCGTGAACTGATTCGACATATCTTCGTTGCTCAGGATACGACTTACATTCGAGATTCCGTTTTAAGGGCGGAGTCAGCGTCTTCGCACGGTCCGATCTGGCTTGCCAGAGGATGAAGGCGTTGGACCCCAATAATATGGACATCATATGGTTGAGGGTCGTGCAGAGGAATTCCGTTAAATTTGTTTGTTGTCTTTACCGCTCCCCGAATGACGATCGACCGGCGACATTTTTCGAACATCTTTCATATACCATCGACTTGATACAGATCAACCACCCAGCTTCTGAAATTATTGTCCTTGGCGATTTTAATGTGCACAATTCCGACTGGTTGTTACATTCTAATAGAACCGACGAGGCTGGGGGGCTGGCGGAGATGTTTGCTGTAAGCCACAACTTGACTCAACTCGTGGGGGAGCCAACGCGAGTACCGGATGCCCGAGGCGATTATGCGAACACCCTAGATCTGTTTTTGACATCCGAACCGAGTATTTATACCGTAGAGGTTTCTGCGCCACTGGGAAACTCAGATCACTGCTTGGTATCTGTCGCGCAAGCACTTGCATACCAAGCGAATAACCGCCCTAGGCAGCTTCGCCATGTATGGAAGTATGGGGCTGCTAACTGGGACGATATGCGAGATTTCTTCGCATCCTTTCCATGGTCGGAGGTGTGCTTCGGAAACTCCGATGTTAACGCTTGCGCGGAGTCGGTATCAGAGATTATTCTCCTGGGGATGGAGATGTATATTCCACATTCCATCAAACGAAGTTCGCCTGATAAATCTTGGTTTGACAAAAACTGCGAGCTGATTACAGCGGCAAAAAATAGAGCTTTTAAGCAATGGCGCTCCAATCCCACCGATGTTAACAGAACGAATTTTGTTAGAATCAGAAACGCGTGCAACCTGGCGATTGATACCGCGAAGACGGCTCACAACGACAGGGTGATCAATAAGCTCCTTCGGTGCCCAAATGGTTCGCGCTCCTTCTGGTCAATGGCAAAGGCTGTCAGCAGTAACTTTGCTTCCTCCTCTTTCCCCCCGTTGGTGACAGACAGCGGGACGTTAGTCACGAATCCAAAGGATAAAGCTAATGTGTTCACGAATTTATTTTCCGCGAATTCAAACCTCGACCCCGGCCTTTTGGAGCCACCTGTGATCTCGCCGGTACAGTCTTCCATGCGGGATGTGAGATTTCGTCCGCGCACTATTCAACGCATTCTACGTGAACTGGATTGTAGGAAGGCAACCGGACCGGACGGAATACCAGC
This sequence comes from Microdon myrmicae, assembly GCA_963931805.1. NCBI lineage: Eukaryota > Metazoa > Arthropoda > Insecta > Diptera > Syrphidae > Microdon > Microdon myrmicae. The sequence continues at coordinate 218,811,013 of OZ007497.1, forward strand.
AATAGTCCTTAAGAACTGTGCTCCAGAACTATCGTCGGCTCTTGGCAGACTCTTCCGCTTATCTTATGCACGGAGGACCTTTCCTGCCTGCTGGAAAATCGCTCGAGTTCAGCCAATCCCAAAGACGGGAAAAAAGTGTCTCCCACAAAATTACCGTCCGATAGCATTACTGTCTATTTTATCTAAGGTAATGGAAAAAGTCATCAATACAGAGTTGGTTAAGTATTTGGAGTGCAACGGTCTTCTGAATGATCGTCAATACGGATTCCGTGGCAGGCGGTCCACAGGAGACCTTTTGACACTTATAACCGATATATGGACATCTGCGATTGAACGGCATGGTGAGTCAAAGGCGGTCGCATTAGATATCTCCAAGGCTTTTGACCGCGTCTGGCACGGGGCATTGCTGAGCAAACTTCGTTCATATGGACTTTCCCAACAGCTTTGCGACTGGACGAGGAGCTTCCTCGAGAATCGATCGATCCGGGTTGTTGTGGACGGCGAGTGTTCGGATCTGTATCCTGTTAATTCGGGGGTGCCCCAAGGTTCTATTTTGACTCCAACCTTGTTGTTGCTTCACATAAATGATTTGTTGGAGACAACGGAAAACAAAGTGTTCAGTTTTGCGGATGACAGTACGCTTGTTTCCTCCTTTTCGAGTGATCGGCCGATTGGTGCATCAACGTCGCACCAGCTGAGATGTAGACAGATTGACTCTCTGAACCAAGATCTAGATAAAGTCCTGCAGTGGGGAAAGGTCAATCTTGTCGACTTCAACGCAACGAAGACACAGTATACAACATTCACAAAGAAAACTGGATCATCGGTTCCACAGCTGATGATGAGTGGTCGGGCCCTCGAGGCTGGGGAAAGTTTGAAATTGCTCGGCGTCACGGTCTGTGGGAATGTATCATGGCATAAACACGTATCGGGTATCGCCAGATCAGCCTCAGGAAAACTGAGTTATCTTTTTAGAGCCAAGAAATACTTTACTCTACTAAACTCAAATTAGACCCGCGCTCGAATATTGCTCTCATGTTTGGAGCTCGGCTCCTAAACATACCCTCGACCTACTTGAGAGCGTACAAAGACGAGCGATCCGCCTGATCGGGGACTCGGCGCTGACGTCGGGACTACAGTCGCTATCACATCGAAGGCGCGTGGCCGACCTCTGTCTGTTTTACAAATATTATCACGGGTGCTGTTCTTTGGAGATTCTTGGCATTGTTCCACGCAATTCGGTCTATATGCGCTCCACAAGACAATCCGACGGATCGCACCTGTTTGTGGTTCATCTCCCGACGGCGCGAACATCCCTGTATCAGAACTCGTTCCGTTACGGAGCGAGGAAGCTGTGGAACTCCCTTCCCACGCGAGTGTTCCCGGAGCGTTACAACCTGAAACTGTTCAAAAAGAACTGCAACAGTTATTTGATAGCATCTCGAGGCGCCCACTCGACGCTATAGGTTCGCCTCTCCCGAGAGAATTCTAATAAAAAAAAAAAAAAAAAAAAAAAAAAAAACGAAATAGGTCATATATTAAAGGGACTCCTCGTTTATTATTATTAATGTATACATACATTATTATTATAAATTTTTTTCTTTTTTTTAAAACAAACAAAAACTTCAAAACGAAACGAAAAGATAAATAAAAAACAAAATAGAATACTTACAAAATAAGTAATAAACGTAATGGGGGATGGTGGTCAAGGGGACCGCGGCCGGGGGGGGGGGGGGGGGGGTGCGTTGCTCTTGAGAGGCATACTATATCTGAGGAAGTGAAGTCCTCTACTCGTTGAGAAGCCACCACCATTTGGGAGATGTTCGATCTTTGGCTGATTTATCTCATTCACTGATCGCCGTGCTAAAACGCATGCGGTTTGGGGCATTGGAGATATCACTATCATGGAGAATTCGTTTGTCCCTGCCACCACCCGAGTAAATAATCGGGTCTCCATGCACGTCTTGGATTTTGATCCAAGAAAGGGAACGCTTCTGAAGGAATAAACCCATTCTAGAGCGTATTCTCCAGATACATATCGTGCGACTTAGAGTTAAGGTGGTTGAGCTGTATCAAATGCAGATGCCCACTTGGGTCTAACCCAGGTCAGTGGGCTTTCCAGCTTCATTCACGTTCACATCGGATCTCTAGGCAGAAGCGCAAGTTATGGTTCCCGGGAGCTCTTACTTCGCACTAGAGCACTCTCAGCAATAAAATGAAACAATTACATAAACGGTCACTCTTCTTTTCTTTATTATCTCTTCATCCCTTTCTTTTTATTCTTTACACTTTAACTTAACTCTATGTGACAGTATTTTCTTCGTTTAGGGTTCACAGTGTCTCTTATCGCTAGTTACATAGATACAATCTTATCCATTCACTTCGATTATTATTATTAAAATTAACTAGGCATTTATTCCTTTTCTTTATTAACTCTTCCCTGCTTTCTCTTTATTCTTTACATTTTAATATAGTCTTATGTGACAGTACTTTTCTTCATCTAGGGTTTACAGTATTTTGGCGGATGTTTGTAGTAGATTGAGACTTTGGCGGTAGTATTTTGGTCCATTAGTTGTAGGAGTGTTCCACCGAACACTGTTCAATACTTACGCGGAGCGGAAAACAGCACACAAGTAAAACACGGATATAAGAGTTTTGTCAGTGACAAGTAAGAACGTTTATTTTTCACTTTAAGCTTTACCTACTTAAGGATAGGCCAGCGACAATCTACACTCGATTATTCGTACGTCACTCTAGGGTTGTTTGTTTGCTGTTACTGTGTTCAATTCGTACTTCGTATTCACATATACAAATATTTTCTTTTCTTTCGCACGGCAACACACGTTAATCTAGGCACATGTCACTTTCGAATATTCTAGTTTCTTACGCACGACGACACACGTTAATTTCGTCTTTTCTAAATTTTGCTGCGCGGATACCTCCTCGTCGGGGTTCTCTAGCCATCCTCGTTTCGACCTCCTCGGTGGGGTTCTCTCTGGCGACCTGATTCGAAATCTTTATTAGACTGCCGCTCTAAGTCGACTGCCTATTCTCAACCAACTTCTGGTTCCCCATCGGCAAGGGAAATCTGCCCAGCGCATCTCTGCACAGAATTTCCCATCCGGTCTGCTAACAGAATTCCCCACAGTATCTGTTAGCTGTATTTCCCATAGTCTCTGTAAAAAGAAGAAATCTTTCTCATGATCATTATCATCATTAGTTTCCGGTGGTCGGTATCTCGTTTCTTTTGTTTCAGGATCGGATGCCGCCGCTTATTCTCCGATCTTTCCGTAATTTATTTGCACTACACATCTGGCATGCGGGCAAAGGATCGCATACACTCCGGACGGGTGCACGAACTATGGGAATTGTTTAGGTTAGCCATCTGGCTTAAGCTAACAATGCTCTCGAGTGTTTCCAATGGGTAATAAAAGGAACCATGGGATTGGTATCGTTCGTTTGTTAGGCTTTTCGAATCATAAACTTCTAGCGAGCAATCTACGTTAAGATGTTTATGATTGCATGACCATTGGACGGCAGCTAAGCGATATGCCTTGTTTGCATAAGTGTGCCTTTGCATTAGTTCATGCCAAGGATTTAGGTGCTAATTGCATTTAGCTACCAGCGTATGCATCCGTTGTTCGGTCTATTTACCGACAATGGTATTTCTTTGGAAACTTCGCGTTGATGTTTAGGATGGGAGATTGGTGACCTGTATGCCATCCTAGCTGCATTTGACCCATTGCTTAGATGCGATGCTTTAACTGCCCTTTTGAATTGGGGTAGAATACCATGTATGGATGCGTTGAACTCAACATTGGAAGCTTTTGAACGTTAAGTTCCTTGGTTTTGCTATCGGGTTCAACGTTGTTACAATTTCGTATAAACTTTGTTACAGGTATGATCACCGGCTATTGGGACATGTGTCTGTGGGCACGTGTAATGAATAAAGGTAAGTTTATTCCTTGGCGGAAAGGACATCTCAACCTATAGTTGGTTGTGGTGGTTCGTAGAACCGCTACAGTGTCTCTTATCACTAGTTACATACATTCAATCTTGTTTATTCACTTCAATTATTATTATTTGTATTAATTAGGCACTTCTCCTTATCTTTATTATCTCTTCAATAATTTCTCTTTATTCTTTATACTTCAACTTTGCTCTATGTGACAGTACTTTTGTTTTGCCAGGGTTCTCAGTGTTTCTTACCGCTAGTTACACACATTCAATCTTGTTTATTCACTTCGATGGTTCTTGTTAATATTAATTAGGCATATCTCCTTATCTTTATTATCTCTTCACTAATTTCTCTTTATTCTTTACACTTCAACTTTGCTTTATGTGACAGTACTTTTCTTTTGCTAGGGTTCAAAGTGTTTCTTATCGCTAGTTACATACATTCAATCTTGTTTATTCACTTCAATTACTATTGTTAATATTAATTAGGCACTTCTTGTTTTCTGTATTACAAATTAACTTCCTCTAGACTCATCGACACTACCGAACTCTTTACTTCTCCGATACTTCCTCCGATCGCTCACAAAACACCTCTCCAACAAATCTCCAAAATCTTTTCTGAATGCTATTCTGTTTGTACGCCTTCTCGTTACCTTGGGGTCAACATGACGATGCCGATAATGCAATTTCGATTTGCAATGACCCACTTTCCGATTTTCATTTCCAATTTGCAATTGCGTCGAACTGCGGAGTCAGCCGATATACCTTCATCGCTTTGCTCCACAGTTCAACATCCGCAATTGCGAATTGACCCAATTAATTTTTCATGCAATTACTTATTTTACCGAGTTTTATCGATTATTCCGAAATTTACATTTAATTGCTTTTTTGCGATTAGTTAATCGTTTCGGAATATGCAATTAATTACTTTTGTATTATTTGTTAATTGTTCTGAAATATGCAATTAATTGCATTACCGTTCTGGGGGTCATCTGAGTTTAGAATCGGGTGGCGTTTTTTTGTTTGAGTGTTGTTGTTGTTGTTGAATAACGCATTTATTGTACAATAATTTAAGAAATGTTGACTTATAACTAAAATGCTAAATCCTATTTTACAATCTTTTCTTATTCTTAAATTGTTTTGTTTTTTTTTTTTTTTTTTTTTTTATTTTTATATATATATATATATATATAAATAATATAACGTAAAAAAGTTTACAAAAAAAAAATTAATAAAAAAAAACAAAAAATGTTAACATAAAGGAATTTTAAAACGAAAAGGAATCTAAATGAAAAATGGAAATGAAAAGGAAGAATAAATAAATATGAAAAGGGAAATGAGGAATGGGAAGGGAAGGCGGAGCGTCTGAAGATCTTACTATATTTGGGGATATTAAATCCTTTCTTCATTGTCAACCAGTTGGGATGGGATCGGTCATTTATAGATTTATCTCGATCGCTTATTGCCATGCTAAATCGCAAGTGAACTGCAGCATTTGATATATCACTGTTATAAAGAATCAGTTTGTCCCTGGCACCACGAAAAGCGTGGTAAATAATAGGGACTCCGTGCTTGTTTTGGATAAGACCTTTTCTATCCAAGAGAGGGAACGCTTCTGGTGGGATAAACGCATTTTGGAGTGTATTCTCCAGGTATATGCCATTGGGGTAGTATGCTCCCGAGATAAGATTATTTTCGCTGCACATTGCCCTTGCGTGTGACCGCGAATAATTTTGATAATGAAATTGTCTATCCTATTCAGTCCTGATTTGTCATACAGTGTCTTATTAGGATAGAATTTCCTGTATTGAGACTCAGGTATTCTATGTAACCCGAGGCAGGAACGCAAGCACTGTCTCTCGAACATGCGAAACTATTCCATGTAGGATGGGGAAACGTTAAACCATACCGGGTAACCATACACTAATATTGGACGGATAAATGCTGAGTACGAAATTATTTTAACTTTGTGATCTAGGAGACTATTTCGAAACAGACTTCTTGTCATTGCATATGCACTTTTAGATGCGGAGAGCGCAGCTGCTATGTGCTCATCAAAGTATAGGTATTGGTCCATCCAGATTCCAAGGTACCTGACAACAGTTTTCATTTGCAGCGGAAGATTATTGCTTTCTACAATGGAAAAGTTTTTCCAATTATTCCTTGTATCTCTTGAAGCTGTAGAAAGAGGTGTTCTGAAAAGGATGGTTTCTGTTTTTTGGAAGTTAATTTTCAATTTCCAATCGTCACAAAAGCGTTTGATTTTATTGAAGTCTTCTTGAAGAAGTCTGTTAATGGCATCGATTTTTTTTTTTCTGATCTGTACACTACAATATCGTCGGCATATGCAATAGCATGATTAAGAGACCCAACTAGATCACTAGTATAAATATTGAAGAGAATGGGAGAATTCACGGCTCCCTGCTGTAGGCCATTTTTAATATGAAAAGTTTTATTGGAGATTTTGTCCCCACATTTTACCACAAATTGCTTATCCATTATCATATCGTAAATGATGTATAACAGATATTCGGGCAAACCTAGATTTGATAGCTTATATACAAGTCCTTCTAACCATTCGGTATCGAAGGCCTTTTCAAAGTCAACCAAACATACGCCTGTGCATTGTCGTTTTGCCTTGTTCCACTGTGTTACGTACGTCGGCCACCACCATCATTTGAAAATTTGTGTTTAATATAATTTTGTTTTAACATGGTATGATGGTAAGGTGGTTGAAGAATTGCACGATCCTGAAGTGAGTTTCTGAACCCACCCTGATTCGGGTGTGGATCGTGCAGTTCTTCGAGTTCGAATTTGTTTTTCGAAGTGGACGTGAGTGGAGAGCGAGAGAGATGGAGATTAACCTTGTTTAAAAAATACGGTTCGGAATTCCGTTGTTGACGTTTGACAACGGAAAAAAGCAGGAAAAGGAAGAGAGGAAACGTTTTGTTTTTGGTTCGATACGGTTTTTTTGGATTCCGTTGAGGGCGGAATCAAGAGAAAAAAGGAGAGAAGCACTGACCTCGAAAAGAAAAGCATACGTTGTGATAACTAAAAGTAAAAAAGAATGATTAAATTTTGTCAGAAGTAATTGTATTGTCTTGTAATCGAGTGATTTGTTTAAAGTTAATAAAATAAAAGTTGCAAACTTTGCTCGACGAGAAAGAGGACTGACTTTTGTTCATTTTGGATGATCATGCTGGTGGTGTATAGCAGGGAGAACGAAAACCTTTGAAGTATTCTGCGGCTGTGAACTGGAAAGAAGAATAACATAAGACAGACCGGGAAACTCCCACATCAATAGCGATACAATAATATTAATATTGCAACAATAGCGGATATCGCAGCAATAGATTATATCGCAGCAACCCACATATGCAACCATTGGCGGGGTTTTTGGCAACCATTGGCGCATCTGTGTGCAGTACAATTTAATTTAACGTCGGCCTCCATAACAATTAACTGGAACAGGTAACCCATTCAATTTTTGTATGTACCTACCCAATTATATGTGGCAGAGAAACTGTCACAACTGTATATCGGAAACAAGTTTTGTAGCTGCATGAACTGTGTCGTGCCCCGCTCTAAAGCCAAACTGATTGTTCGGAATGATGTCGTTTTCATCACACCAGTTTATCAATGCCTTATTTATGATTTTCTCGAATATTTTGCTAATGTTTGGAAGCAGACTAATCGAGCGAAGGTTAGCGGGATTGCTCCTGTCCTTGCCCTTTTTGGGGATGGGATGGACTACTACTATTTTCCAACGTCTTGGAAAGTATGCATTATTTAAAGCGTTATTGAACAAGGTAGTGTAAATTTTCACCGCTTCCGGAGGCAGATGTTTAAGAACTGTATTCGGAATACCATCTGTTGCAGAGGATTTCTTGTTTTTAATGGATCTAAGGATGTCCATGAGTTCATTCTTATTCACAAATATATTTGTGTCCAAATTTCTAAGCGGCGCATCCGCTCTATTGTTTTCACTGAAGATGGTGAAACTTTTGTTTTCGGAATGCCAACTCTGCCGTTCATTGTGCAGCGAAATATGGTTTTGGATAGCTCTGTTTTCGATATCGAGGTTAGAATGAATGTATTCATTCACTTTGTGTACTGCCTCGAAATAGGCGCCAATGGAGTTCGCTTTCTCTTGCGGATCCTCGACTACTATTAGTTCTTCGTTGGAGTTGATGTGTTCCGGGGTGAGTCCTGCGTTCAGCAATATTTGACAATTCTCGGGAGTCCTCGGGACTCGTAGGCAGGGAATGTCGTTATGATCTTTTCTTCTAAATACTTTATTTATTTGCGGAAACATATTCCTACCACTGGTTTTAATAGAGAGAATTTTACGTTTCCATTCTTAATTAATTACTGATCTGTAGTTGTCACGAATCAGCTTTTGAACGTTTTTAATCAATGACTTAATTGTCTTTATTTCTTGGCTATAAGGATCGCTGAACTGTCTGTAGAGCAGTGTGAGCTGGGAGACCAGAGCGCTTTTTTGTCTATAGAGGGCATCAATAGTTGAGTTTCTGTATCTATTAAAATTCTCCTCCATGTGCGCCGCTTTTGGAATGGAACGGTGCATTGTTTTGATGACAATGTTGTCCATCGTTGAGAGATAATGATCTATTTCCTCATTTCGAAAGTTTCTATTAGTTGGAGGGTCTACGCCATTAAAGCATAGTTCTCTTTTTACTACGCGATCAAAGCGCGACCAGTGTGCTTTTCGGAAAACGAACGAATGTATCTGGTCGTACTGCTCAAGTATTGCATGTTCGTTTGGAACATGTAAAACGGCGCCGAGGCCGTAATGGTCACTATCATACCCGATTGTGCGAAGGCAATTTCGAGTATTTACGTCCGTGCCTAATAATTATAGTCTCTCGTCAATCATAAGTAAGTCCAGAAAGGAGTTTCCTCATGGATAAGATGGTGTACTTCTAGCGTACAATTCTAGTTTATATTCTGTTGCATTTGCTTCCCACCAGTTGAATAGTGCATTACCTCTTGGGTTCGGCGTGATATCACCCCTAGTACTGTGTTTGGAGTTGAAATCTCCCGCCAGAACAAAATAATTGTTTTCCGAGTCCAACTTGAGATTACGAAAAAGGGTATCCAGTTCGCTGATAAATTGCGAACACTGAGGAGCTTCAGGTGCATACACGGTTCCCTTTATCTACGAGGGTTGCCTTTTATATTTCGGGATTAGAGAACAAAAACAAATATTGATAATCGAAAATCACTTTATTGTTTTTCAAAATATTCCCCATGAAGATCTATACAGTTTTGCATGCGTTTGAACCAATTGTCGAAGCACTTTTGCCACTCTGATTGAGGTATCTCCAACACATGCATTCTGAATGCAGCAACCGCTTCTTCAGGTGTCGAAAAACGTTTGTTTTTTACGTACGGGAATAAAAAGAAGTCATTCGGTGCCAAGTCAGGACTATACGGCGGATGACCCATCAAATCGATGTTTTGGGTGCTCAAAAATGCAGTTGTCGCAGCCGATGTGTGAGAGCTCGCATTGTCGTGGTGAAGAGTGATCCGTCTTCGGCGGTTGGCTTTCCTGATTTCTTGGAAGACAACTGGCAAACAAATGGTTGTGTACCACTCAGAATTGACTGTTCTGCGTTGCTCTAGTGGTACGGTTGCGACATGTCCAGTTTTTCCGAAAAAACAGGCGACCATTTGCTTGGAATTGCTTCGTGCGCGAACAACTTTTGTTGGATTTGGCTCATCTTGAAACACCCAGACAGTCGACTGCTGTTTACTTTCGGGCTCATACGCGTAAATCCACGATTCATCACCCGTCACGATGTCATAGACGTGTTTCGAAGCACCGTGACCGTATTTTTTGAGCATTTCTTTCGACCAATTGACACGAGCCTTTTTTTGGGCGATTGACAAACTGTGTGGGATCCAACGCGAACAAAAATAAAATTTTTTTGACAGTCAAATGTTTATGCAATATTTAATGTATGCTGGTCCCACTAACGCCTAAGGTTGTCTCAATCTCACAATAGGTCACATGACGATCTTCCAATATCAGTTCGCGCACAGCATCAATGGTTTTCGGAACAACAACTGATTTTGGATGACCTTCACGAAATTCATCTTGGAGTGAACTACGACCACGATTGAATTCACCATACCATCGATAAACACTGGTCCTTGATGGAGCTTCATCGCCGAAAATTGAATTAAGTTCATCCATGCACTGTTGCTGAGTTAATCCACGCCGAAAGTTGTAAAAAATAATCGCACGAAAATGTTGACGATTTAATTCCATTTTTGGGCCGAGATGAATCTTTTAAGTTACTTTAAACAACACAAATAGTGCTCGTATGTCAAAACGTTCTGAGTGCGTATAACCTCAAAAATGTCCAACTTTACGACAGAGCTGTCAATTGCCGGATTGCAACACTATGGTTGCCAAATCCCGAAACATAAGAGGCAACCCTCGTATAATGCAAGCTTCCAGCAGCTGAAATTTGGGTACAGCTGTGCTGTAAACGACCTTGTGGTGAAGGCCTTTCTTAATTAAGATAGCAACTCCACCTCCTTGTGTGGCGTGTGGACGATCTCGTCTAATGACTTTATAGTTTTTGTAGCCCAATTTGTGCCTCTGGTTTAGCTTGGTTTCGCTAGCTAGAAGCAGGTTTTGTGATATTACTTCCCTGTGCCGCGAAGTTTGAGTTTAATGGACTACCGGCAATTTGAGCGAATGATACACTAGGTGCAACGAAGTTATTATAAGAACGAACCTTCATTCGTTTCTCTTCTTCAAGTTGTTTTTTTTAAATTCCAACTTGGCTTTTAGTTGTTGGAATTTCGGACATCCTCTAAAGTTGGCTGGGTGACCTGTATTTTTGCACAGGACGCAAGATAGTTTGCTTCTATCCTTAACCTGTTCTTTACCTAAGGGGCATTCTCCTACGGTATGATTGTTTTGGCACTTTACACATCTAAATTCCATACAACAGTTAGATGCAACGTGGCCGAATCGTTGGCACCGCATGCACTGCCTTCCGTATGTTTTCCCAAATTATTGTTTGGTGGAAAATAACTTTAATATTCCTAAGTGCATCGACTTTGCTGTTGGGACTTAGGGAGACAATGAAGAACGGCAACTTGCGGTTGCGACTTCGGGAAAGAGAAGTGGAGAATGGCTTCACACCAATGAATTTTAAACTGTCATTTTCGACAGTCTGTAGTTCTGAGAGGAGTTCTTCCGAGGAAAAAGAAGGATCAACTCCTTAAAGTAACATGGAGATAGTTTTCTCCGATTTAGGTGTTTACGTGAAGTACTCACTACTTGCTTCCCTTAGAACAGATTTAATTTTATGATAATCATCTAAACTATCACATAAAAAACTTATTTTATTATTATTTAAATTCTTCGTTTTAAAATTTCTACATGTTAACTTACCCAATTTAATTAGGTCCTTAGCTTCCATAAAACTGACTATGATGGGAGGCACTTTCTCCTTCTTATTGGCTGCTGCTTGTTGTTTTTCCAGCAGTTGTTGCTGTTGCTTCTGCTGCTGCTGTTGTTTCTCCTCTTGCTGTTGAATGTTGCTTTCCAATAGGGCTTCTTTGATTTGTCGATCCAAATCGTTCTTCTTTTTGGAGAGCTCCTCTTTCTTTTTATATAACTCCGCAATGAATTGAGCACGTTCGACATCTATGTCACTCATTTCTGTATTGCTAGTTTTGTGGTCTTCTGTTGCCAGGTCTTTAAATGTATTCCCTTCTCCGGAATAATGTGACTTATCAGGAGTGGTCATTCCTTCTCTGCGAGTGTTTTCTTTGTTGTCTGGGTTGGCTTTATGGCGTTTGGTAAGGAGGTTTGGCTGGGCTTTGGGCCTCCTCGTTGAAATTACTTTTAGAATTGCTTTTCTTTTTTCCATTATTTGTTTCCACCTTTAGTTCAATTGTTTAATTTGTGAAGCAACATGCAGAGAACATCTGATTTCACACGCATACACATTAACACACACAGTTTTTTTTTTTATTGGCCGTTCGGTATATACACAGCGGTAGACACGTCAGCACACACGTGTACGCGACAATACTGTAAATTTGTTGTGGACGAGCGACGAACGATGTGTTTTCAACGAGAGTTTTAGAGGGGCGCTTGGTACATTGTCGTTTTATTCAAGTTACACCCTATTTTTGGGTTTAATTAATATTTATTATAGGTTTTACGCGCACCTTGCACAACACTTTGTCTACGAGTTCAATGACTATACAGCCGTTCTCAGTGACGGCCACACTTTCACACACAGGTGCACACACTAGAAAGACGCGGGATAGGACGACAGGACGATCCGTATCCTTCGAACGTTAGCTGAGTTATGTTTTTTTTTTTTTTTTTTGAGTGTATCAATGACCTCATGTACATCATCTTTGTCTATGATGTCACTGACACACTTAACACGCACGTGCTGTCAAAAATGTTGATGGGTTTTGCCCGTGACGAATTTTTCAAGTCACTGTAAAAAAAAGAAACATCGATTGTAAGTCAAAACATTTGTTTATGTGAAAAAAATGTCAAACGTCAATGAAAACGTCAGATTGCACCCGACAGCTCTTTGTGTTGCCAAGCCCCGAAATATAAGTAGCAACCCTTATATTATTTTGGAGGCTTCTACGTTTCTGGATGACAGCACAAACTGAAACCAAACTTTTATACTCCAATCCAAGTCAATTGGCCGCCAAACCCAAGATTGTCTTTGTATTTATTTTGTAAATAAATTTATTGGGGTCCAAAAGTATCGGACGACAATCCAGAGACTGACCATCGAAGCCAAGATGTATCGGCTGTTTTACAAATCTCAACTGATATGCTTTGGAAATAGATTATGATTAGTGGATGGGATTTAGATGCTTGATTTGGGATCTGGGTAAGATTATCACCCGGGATGTAAATACAGATGGGGGAAATAGTAGGTTTTGGAAAAACCGCTATAGATTTTCATTGTTATGATGGGCTTTTCTACTGAATAACACCATAAACGTATTTTGCCGCGTAACCACTTGCAGATAGTCATCAAATTCAGACACTCACTCCTTTGTATTCTTTTTTTACCCTTTTCTAACCTCCCAATGGTCAATCCTTTCCCCGAAAGTCCGCTCTATATGTTAGGAAATTAGAAGAATTATCTTTACTCTGAAAAAAGGTAATGGGTTACCTAAAAACCAAAGAGCAATGTTAAATTTTCACTAATAAATGAACCTGCTTCACTAGAGGGGACTCATTCAATAGCAAATTTTACTTCACCTTCTGTTTACAGTTGTATGTCATTTAATTGATCAGATTCTCAGCTTGACGAGCTTCACACGTGAATCGAGTCGCGGAGTTTTGCACTCAATCTAATTCGTCAGCGGCACGTTCTCGATGTTAAGAAGCCTAATTTATCATCTATTTCGCCGTTAGATATCCGACAACGGAAAGCAGCTCGTGGGGTTAATTAATTAGAATTGGAAACTGGAGAGGACCAAAGCAAACAAACAAAGTAATGAATCGAAGCAAACAGAATGTCATTCGATTTAGGAGGTACTCGTCAATCGGGAAACTCACTTGCTATTCGATTCAGGTGGAGTTGGCAAAGCGAAGCCTACACTTCAAAGGACTCCCTTGTGCGCCGCGTCTCTTCCTCTGGACTGCCATTCGATTTGAAATGAAATGCGAACCACGTCGCGTCAGTTTTTATCGCATCATGGTCACTCTCGTATACGTACACAAATACACGTAAGCATCGAGTCGATTTCAAATATCATTTTAATGATGATTTATTAAAATTCCACTCTGAAGTATATCACTGTTATCTAGCTCATTTATTAGTTGTCGTCTGGCGGGCGGGTGGACTCGAGAGGATACTTGCGAGCGGGAGCCTTGGCATCTTGTCCTTTTTCGAATAGTATGCTTTATCAGGCGGCACCATGAGATCCATTAAAACTTTTCGAGTTGCTTTGTTCGTTCAACGCCAAGGAGGAGGAGAGCCTGAGTTCTGCTGTGTTGTAAAGATTCGACTGGTGATAGGATAGTGGGAGGATTCCGAAAAGATATTCTGTCCTCACTCTGTTGTTTGTTTTTTTTTTTCTTTATCTTCGTTGGTCGCGCAAATAATCTTGGCTTCCAATCATTGGTAATGTTGAGTAGATAAAAATTAAACAACAAATTTTTTACACTCTGCCACACTTGTGTATTTTTGAGTGTCTATTATATTTGTTTCGAAAATTATTGATTTCTTCGATTCAGCGGTGATTAATTAAGATGGATCGATATAAATGTGCGATAAGGTCGGCTACTAAAATTACTTCACTTTTTTCAAAGTCGGAATCGTCTAATGTTATCGCTAAATCGATTTATTACGTCCAATTGGGATAAGGGCGGCATCGAATAGATTCTCTTTCGTGTCTTTTGACTATAAACAATCTATGGAATTTATGATGGTGTCAGGGGTTTCTTCGCGTCGATAGCAGCGGCAAACATTTGGCAAGAAATTCTTTGTTAGATGTCGGGTGTTTAATGATTCTAGAAGTTCATGTTGGATTTAAATATTTCTCTTTTTAGTCAGGACAGGGTTTTGTGATTCCAATTGTTTGTATTTTGATTCAGTATCACTACTGTCATCAGGATGGACTGAGTTGTGTGCACAAATCACGTTTTTCTAAGATTTGATCGAATGCAAAGGACAAAGACAAGACTCTCAAGTTGATTTTGACAAAGAAACCTAGACAAGTTGACCTTAGGTGTACCTTTAATTAATCAGTAAAAAAAGCAATGGCATGCCATCTTATAATTCATAGTCTGATAATTTCAAATAACATTTCAAAACCTATTAACCCACCTCACTCATGCAATAATCTTTTTTTTTTTTTTTTTTTTTTTTTTTTACACTAACGCGCGCACAAAAGGAGATTTTGAAGTACCCTTAAATGTCAGAGCACAGTGCGAGCGGATGGACAGGCAGTGGATAAGGAAAGGAGGTGTCGATGTGTATTGGTCTTGAATGTCTGGACATCACAACAGCCAGGAAACACATGATCAGGCAGAACATTCCACATTCGTGTGGTTCGGCTAAAGAATGACTCTCTATGTTTATTTGTGCGCCTAAAGTCCACTTTTAACGTGAACTGATGCGCATTCACAGATTGACGGGTATCGCGGGAAAATGTCTGAAGGGGCGGAACACATTCAGCAAGTTCAGTTGAGCAACGATCGTGGTAATACCTATAGAAAAGAAATAGGCATGATACGTTGCGCCTATGTTCTAACGACGGAATTGATCGACGAAATTACGACTGGGTCCCCAATAAATTTCACTGCTCGTTTTTGCATCCTATCAAGCACGTGTAGTGCAGTTTTGGATGCGCCTGGCCAAATATGGGAGTTGAACTCAATTTGTGAACGAGAATACGCCTTGTAAATAGTGGCCAGGTTGGATGGAGTGAAGCATCTTTTGTATCTCTTAAGGACCCCATACATTTGGCCGCACTTTTCGCAGCTTCAAATATGTGGTCATTCCAGTTAAAAGCCGAATTAATTCGAGTGCCGAGGATTGATAATTCCTTGGCTCCGTCGATGCAAGTGCTGTTCATCGACAGTATATTTACTTTGGGGCTCACCTTTGACGACAAGAGGCAGCACTGGGTTTTTAAGGCATTGAATTCTACTCGGTTAGATAATCCCCACTGATATATCTTGTTGAGGTCTGAATTCAATGTAGCAAGCATAAGTTGCTGGTTGGTAGTGATGTTCGAAGAGTTTGGCCGGGAGTATTCGTATGAGTATGAGAAACTCAACGTGCTATCTTCAGCAAACGAGTGAATTAGGTTTTGAGTAATTGACAAGAGATCATTTATAAAGATGAGGAAGAGAGTGGGTGAGAGTACCGAACCCTGGGGAACACCTGCATTAATTTGATGGGAGACAGATTTGACGCCATTAGGAACCACTTGGCCAGAAAGGTAGTCTCTTATCCATTGGATCAGGGAATTGTCCACTCCATATGAATGCAACTTTGACAAAAGGGCTGGATGCCAAATTCTGTCGAAGGCTTTCGAGATATCCAATGCAACAACCTTGCTTTCACCGAAGTATTAGATGAAATGGCTCCACTTTTCGGTAAGGTACGTCATCAAATCTCGTGTGGCCTTGTTGCTACGAAAGCCATATTCGCGGTCATTGAGGAGGCCATTTGATTCCAGATATTTCGAAAGTTGACGGTTGATAAGAGATTCCATTACCTTGGAGAAAATAGAAGTTAGTGCTATGCGTCGATAAGAAGAAAGGGATGATTTGTCAGCCTTTTTGGGAATTGGCTGAATGTTCGCTGACTTCCATCTATTTGGGAAACGGCCAGTAGAATAAGATAAATGGAAGAGTTACCGCCGTGGTTTACCGAGTGAAGAGGAACATTTCTTCAAGAGGATTGGGGGAATGCCCTCCGTACGGATTTGTGTGCGTTTATCTCGTTGAGTGGACGGGCAACAGTACGCGTTCGGAAGCAAATCTGGCTCATGGTGTGCTGCTTATGCTAAAGTTGAGGTGGAACTGCTGTGGTATCAGGCAGCGTTGAGTTTTCTGCAAAATGTGCAGCAAGTAGATTCGCCTTCTCTATTGCACTGGTCTGTCATCGACTATTAGCGAAGGAATGAATGGGGAGACCAAGTTTTGGATGTTTTTCACGAATGCCCAGAAGCTTCTACTACCTGAAGTGTTCAATCGAAGTTGACATGCAATCTCCACGTGATACCCCTGGATAGCTACTTTGGCACCCGCCAAGTAGTGAACCAATGTATGCAGCGACATTCTGAGAAAGGTTGGCGCAAGGCTAATAACCTTGCCCGGAAAAACAAATTGTTATGGACAATTTAACAAGTCTCGGATATGCACCATCATAACTTATTTCCGTGTGAGTCCAGGCCATCAGCCATACATCCGAAACATAGTCGAAAATTTCTCGCGACGATATCGCGAAATGTACAGCGTGACGGGGTGGTATCTCATCTTGGGACTGACTTACCACATAAACCAACCTTGATGCCTATAGCTTGACGGGGTGCTATTTCATCGGGCGCAGAGTGTTGGGACCACACTTACCACTCGGCCTTTAGTCTCCTCTTACAACAAGCCGGCCTAGGTGTGAGTATATTCTAACGCTCTACCTACAAGGCCGGATAATACACAATTCATAATAAAATGTATAAACAGTTAGTCAACGTTTAAAGGAAATTTTACAACTATTTGTTTTAATATAAATATTTATAATGATTCGACTTCGCTTTCCACCCCAACGGCGACATATTTGTGTGAAAAACTGTCGTAAAATGTTACCCATTTACAAAGTGGCGCAGTAAATTCTTGACCTAATTTGTACATTCACCCGCATGAGATGCGTTTAATAAAGGATAAGACTGAGTAATGAAACATATAGACGGCTTAGGCTTAACTCGATCAATGATTCCAGGGGAACATACCTAATTACTTCCTATTGTTCAATGGAGTTTAGTGAAATTATCCGATCGTAAAATTTCGTAAAATGTCCTTCTATACATCCAACTCACGCCAAAACATTTTAAATTAGACGAATATATAAAAAGAAATTCGTTCTTCAGCCGAACTGCCTCAGTTTAGGGTGCAGAACCGTGTAACAAATTACCAGCGTGTGTATTGATGCTTTTTTCCAATCCTCCTTCTACTCCCTTACGCCACCGTTCTCTTTCTTGCTTTCATCCTTCCTCTTCTCCGGATATTTTGCTTCTACCTTTCTAAATATAACATTTCCGCTTTGTGGCCTATTTTAGCAACAAAATTATCCGATTAGCAATCACACTTCTACAAAGAGTGTGCTTAATTCATTTCTTGGTTCACAGTGCATTTCGTATTTAAGTCGCCAAGCTGCCAGTTGAAGTATTTTGGAGCAACATAACGCTCTTCGTTTGCAGTTCACATGATTTTAGTTGTGCTCTCTGTTTGAAAGCCTCTTCTTAAAGCGTCTGAACTCCTAACTTTTTCCCACCAACTTCGCGCAGCGCTGCTATATTCAGTTAGACATCTTTACATAATATAATGAAGTGGCCAATTCTGAATTTTGAAGAATCTCCCATTGGTACAAGGTTCTTAGTCATCGTCTATCGGCTTATGTTACTTTCGAAATAATAATGAATAAGGAGCTCAGATTCCTTATAACACGTATCGGATTACTATCCAAGATGTCCACGGAGTGATAAAGCAACAATAAACTAAAGTGAATCTGGATAATGTTGCTGTCATCCGAGTCTAAGGCCTAGAAATTTTAATTGCTAGGTTTTTTATATAAACAGATTTCGAGATAACGTGGAGATATGAATGAGCTGGAATTGTGTTATCAGCCTTGAGTAGATTTTTATCCGATAAATATCTTTTAGAATTCTTCCTTTGGTAGGCTGACACTGGTGTATTGCGGTTCATGTTTGAGTAAAAAAGTTGATATAAACATTAGTCACCTTTTTAATTATACACGAAGAAAAAAAACGCAACTAACTGTTCGTCGAATAATAGATAAATATAACTTTTAGATATACAGTAACATATTATCCGAGTATAAAACATTAAATTATGAAATTTCTGTTTTTGTTTTTATAATATCCGCGCACAAAAAAATTATTTGATACCATTAAATACCGAAGCCATATAAGACTGGAAGACTGGGAGAAAATTGAGTAAGAACGCGTCGATCAGAATTGATTTTGAGTGCCTATAGGCTCTAATCACGTATGGATAGGAACATCGTTGTACGCACACGTATTTGCGTAAATCGACTGAAGAATGATTCCTGGTGTATGTCCGTTCTTTTAAAATTGACCTTTATCGTAAGCCGCTGAACCTTGAACTTGGTTATTGACTTTGCGGTCCACCGAACCACCGAAGCATCATCACGGTTATCGACGAGACTGCACGTGCACTCCTGTCTCGAAATCCTTGCTATCAGATTTCTGTTTTTTAATCCGTCGTAGGTGTCTTAACAACACAGCGTCGTAGGTATCTCTAACAATTTATCCAATTGGACTTATTGATCCGCAAGTTTAGTGGTTCTACGCCCCATCTATTAGCTTAATCCAAGCACTTACAAACTAAAGTACATATAACCTAACAACCTAAATAATGAGATACTAACTTAATTAAGCTTAACCCATGGTGACCATGTCAAACTATATGACAAGTGCGGAGGCGGGAGGTGTGGGCAGGTTAGCGTGGAAAGTGTAGGAAGCGCTCCTTTAGATATGGGGTGTGAATGGCTTAGGAGAGGATGCTTGAAACTATGAGTAGTGAGATCGAAATCGAGCGAGGTGGAGTTGGAGTTGACATTCCTCAGCATCCGCGAAACGAGTTCGTTGTAGCCATAAGGGGTGCGCTGAGGGGGAATATAGAAGAGATGGGGACTACCTAGATCACGAGGGTTCGTGTTCAGAGGAATTAAGTTAAGGAGGTAGGCGCAGTCGACCGAGTCGAAGAAGGGTCGATGGATGAAGAGTATATCAGCCAGGACCCTACGCTCCTCAGGGGTTCTGAGATTGATTAGATTGTGGCTGTTAAAATACGAGAGCAGAATTAGGAGGTTTTCCCATCGTAGCTATCGGAGAGCGTACTGTAGGAAGCGACGTTGGATACTTTCAATTCTACGGATGTGGGTCTTGTAGATTTTCACTGACACCGAGGATCACTTGCCCTACGGAAGCCAGCAGAAGCCGCTGGCTGTTGCCTAGGAAGTTTGCGGCACTAGCTTCGTCTACGATCGGTCGCTACTCTTCCCTCAGGTTTGAGAAAGCACGGCGACGACCGCAACGGGTCCCCTCAGGAGCGGTCTTGAAGAGATCCGTCATCCTTTTCAGGACAAGGAGACACGCTACTTGGGAACAAGGCCAAATACAACACTCTCTTGTCATTGCAACAATTTACCACAAAATATCAATACTCCTTCGGAAAGGCATATAAGCTGAGAATCGCAAGGGATGCGCGAAATCGACCTCTGTAGTTGCTGTGCCCTTATAACAGCTGCTCCACTAAAGCCCCGAAAAAACTGTTCACAGGCTCTTTCTAATAAATATTACGCCCCTGTTACACTATAAACCCCGTTAAACGTTTGTATTATCTACTCCTAATGTAAGTTAAGTTACCATCTTCAAGGGGTTATAGCGCTTGGAATGATAGGGAAGAACGTGTGATTCGAACTGACGCTATGACAATTAGAATCACAAAAAATTGAACCTAAGCGTAACACATCAGGCTACTGGCCGATTTTAGAATTCGAATTTTAAAACTCAAGTATATTCCACTGATCTGAATTATTTTTGTTATCGCTATGGTATACGGCTCTGATATATTTTCTTATTCGATTTTGGTTCGGTGTTCTTCACTATTTGATTGTGTGTTGTGTGTATCTCTTAGAAACGCCACCCCACTCCCTCCTCAGTAACTTCGTTAATATCAGCTTCGGTGCGAACGACGGAGCGACGAGAGAACGTCGGAGCAGACGAGTGTCCCTTGGTGCTCTATACGGAAGTCATGATCGTGTGTGAAGTTCTGTTTCCTACGGGAAAGTGTGTGCTGTGTGTACAGATCACGTCGTAGTCACCAATTATAGCGTTTGGAATGATAGTGAAGAACGTGTGATCCGAACTGACGCCATGACAGTTAGAATCACCAAAAATTGAACCGACGCGTAACACATCAGGCTACTTGCCGATTTTAGAATTCGATTTTCAAACTCAAGTATATTCCACTGATGTGCATTATTTTTGTTATCGCTATGGTATACGGCTCTGATGTATTTTCTTATTCAATTTTCGTTCGGTGTTCTTCACTATTTGATTGCGTATTGTGTGTTGGAGACACCACAATGTCATGCCCCCAATTTTTCATTTTCAAACTCTTTCCGTACGCCAGAGTATTATTTATATTTACTATCGAAATCATTATTTCTGAAGCGTCTAAACCAGTCTCTACGCGTTGTTTCCGAGAGAGGATAGTCACCACAACTGTCAACAAAAATTCTGCGTATTTCCTTTACAATTTTTGAAATTAAATAAAATTCCCCTCAAGCACCCCCTTTAGCACAAAATCTGACATGTTTAATATTGTGAAAAAAGTCGTTTACACTTCGGCAAAGTGTCATATATTGAACTTGAAGCTTATTTACAGTACGAGTCTGTTCAATAAATCATTAGAAAAAGACTTTCATATGAGATCTGTTGATTGCTTTGTTCAACTTGTGCAATAACAACGCATAACTCTCTCCAGTTATTGTTTTTATCTTGCCAAGTTGTCGATGTAGACGATATTATGTGTATCCCAAAACACCATTTCCGGCAACTTGTCAGTTGATTTCACAGCCTGCGCTTTCTTTAAATGGTCCAATCGCCTGCAAAAGCTGTCTGTTGTGACTGTTCCTTTGCCTCTGAAGTGTAGTAGTGTATCTACGTTTTGCCAATAGCTATGTACGAGTCTTGTTCAATAACTCCTTAGAAAAAGACTTGTATATGAGAACGTTTTCTGTTAATTTCTTTATTCAACAGGTGCACTAACAACGCATAACACTCTCCAGTTATTGCTTTTATTTTTCCAAATTATCGATGTAGACGATATCATGTATATCCCAAACACAATTGCCGGCAACTTGTCGGTTGATTTCACAGCCTGGGCTTTTTTAGAGCCCATTCGCCTCCAAAAGCTGACTGTTGTGATTGTTCTTTTGCGTCTTAAGTATAGTAGTGTATCCATGTTTTGCCAATAGTTATGCACGAGTCTTGTTCAATAACTCCTTAGAAAAAAGACTTGCATATGAGAAGGTGTCCTTGTTCAACAGGTGCAATAACAACACATAACACTCTCCAGTAACTGTTTTTATTTTTCCAAGTTATCGATGTAGACCAGAGGTTCCCAAACTTTTTTGTGTCGTAGACCCCTTGCCATGTTTTTCAGTTTTGGGTAGACCCCCTTCTTACCTGATATTGATTTTTTGTAAATTTCGAACTGTAGTGAAGTTTAGTGTTAAAAATTTAAAGTAAAAACACATGTTAAGTTTTATACATTTAATAATTGAATTTAAATTAAAACTACTCAAAATAAAATTTTGTATCCGTTATATAAAATATACGTAACATGAAATAAACATAAAATAAACTAAGCAATAAGTAAATGTTTTTAGCGAGAAGGATGAACCTGATGCTTTAATAATAAATTATCAACATTTGGCGTCAATTTTGTAAGGTTTAATCTTAAACCTCCTCGGCAAATGATGTCCAGTCTGTTTCTTTTTTTCGTTAGGAGATTGGTAACAGCGCTGAACCCCCTTTCCACTAGGTGTGACGATGGAAAGGAAATTAAAAATTTCCTCGCTATATTCCATAATACGGGATAAGTATCGGGTATGTTGTTTTGCAGCCAGAATTGCTGATATCCGTTTTTAAACTGAACCTTAAGTTCTTCGTTTGTACTTAGTTCAGTCAGTTCCTCTTGTATTATGACATTCGTTTCTTCTATGTCATCATATGGGTTAATTATCCACGGTGATATTACCATAGTCAAAACGTCCTCAAACCTAGTTTGAAAATCTGAATAGAGGGCATTTAAATGTTGAACGTAGGTTGAAACGTCGTCTTCCTGGCAGTTTGTCTGTGACAAATTGGGGAACTGGGAAAATTCGCCCCGTCCAATATTTTGCTTCATTAACTCTGGCAAGAAACGCTGATAAGATCGACTTTGTTTTAATCAGACTGTCGCCATGTAACTGCAAATTAACCGTATTAAATTTTGTCAACAAATCTGTTAAATAGGCGATGTCTGTTTTCCACTTCATTAAATTGTCTTTTAAAATTTCATCTTTAGTATCCAGGATTTCTAAAATAGTCTCAAAAAGTGCAAAAAATCTTGTCAAACATAAGCCTTTCGACAGCCAGCGCACTTCAGTGTGAAGGAGTAATTGATGAAAGCGTTCGTCATTTTCTTCACACAACTGCGCAAATAACCGCGTATTCAACGCGTTGCTTCGGATTCGGTTTACTGCATTAATGACTAATTGAAGAGATTCATGCAATCTAACACTCAAATTTTTAGCAGCTAAATGTTGTCGATGGATGAGGCAATGTATTGCTAACAAACCCTTGACACATTTTGTTTTAAATAGCTTATAAATCCACGATAACGTCCAACTAATGGCAGGTGCTCCATCTGTAGCTACTGATATTATATTTGATAAAGGAATTGCTTTTTCAATGAAGTAATCCTTCAAAACGTGAAATATTGATTCACCTTTAGTGTCGGTTGATAAAGTTTTTGCGAAGAGCAGTTCTTCGTAGATTTCTTGATTCATAATAAAACGAACATATGCCAACAATAATGCTGTATTACCAGGTAAAGTTGACTCGTCCACTTGTATAGAGAAATGGGTCGTTTGCAAATAATTACACAAGGAGCTTTCAATATCAGAACCCATTTCACCAATACGTCTTTCAACAGTATTGTTGCTTAAAGGAATTCTTTTAATGATATCAGCTTAGATGGCTTCATAGCGTCATTGCCCAAAACTTTGGTGCATAAAGGCACATAGACAATTGTTTGTCCGACAATGATGGAATGAAGCCAAGCTTCAAATAATCAACACTCTACTGTCTACATTTCTTTTTAGATTCGGACATGGCATCAGTCATCTGTGGGCAAAATTAATCTATTTAAACAAGACATAAAGTCCAGCAGCTGTATATTAAAAAATTAAAGTCAAAAATAATGTACTTACTATTCTCCGGCACTCTCAAACAAAATAACACTGGTTCACTATAATTTGTGTGATAAACTACCAGTTTATATTATTTGAAATATTTTCTTAGCACTTTCCTTTTTAAGATTCAGGAAACGAACAAACGTATTTGTCTCACATTCGTATTTATAGACTGACGAATTGAACAAGTCAGTGCAAAATCGCTGAGCTCTGAGCAAAGACATTAATAATTACAAAGATGTTTCACCCCATACAAAAGTTGTGTTTAGCTAAATTTTGAAGTGGATTTACGAGGGTTGCCTCTTATGTTTCGGGATTTGGCAACCCTAGCGTTGCAATCCGGCAATTGACAGCTCTGTCGTAAAGTTGGACATTTTTGAGGTTATACGCACTCAGAACGTTTTGACATACGAGCGCTATTTGTGTTGTTTACAGTAACTTAAAAGATTCATCTCGGCCCAAAAATGGAATTAAATCGTCAACATTTTCGTGCGATTATTTTTTACAACTTTCGGCGTGGATTAACTCAGCAACAGTGCATGGATGAACTTAATTCAATTTTTGGCGATGAAGCTCCATCAAGGACCAGTGTTTATCGATGGTATGGTGAATTCAATCGTATTTCTGTTACGTACGTCGGCCACCACCATCATTTGATAATTTGCATTTAATACAATTTTGTTTTAAGATAGTATGATGGTAAGGTGGTGGAGGAATTGCACGATCCAGAAGTGAGTTTTTGAACACGCCCTGATTCGGGTGTGGATCGTGCAGTTCTTCGAGTTCGAATTTGTTTTTCGAAGTGGACGTGAGTGGAGAGCGAGAGAGACGGAGGGTTAATTTTTCTTCTTGAATACGGTTTGGAATTCCGTTGTTGACGTTTTGGACAACGGAGGAAAAAAGAAAAAAGAAACGTTTTTTGGATCGGTGTTGTTGAAAAAATTTGTAAAATTTGCATGTAGAGGAAAAAGTAAAAAGAAAAAAGTAATAAAGAAAAAACGAACTAGAATAACCTCCTAAGAAGTGAAATTTGCATTGTCTATCTAAAAGCTTCTGATACAATCCTAATCCTCGAACATTGGTTGTGAACCCGAGTGAGACGTCGATAATTATCAATCATATTGTTCTTGATATGCAACCGGATCTTAAATAATTAATTTGGTCAGTAACTATTTGCGGTACTCAGCGGAATCTCGTGTGGTTAATGTAAGATGCCTACTCTACGATTTTACTGGGGAAACGCCATTGAGGAGCCTCATTAAGGGCGTGTGCCGCAACAACATTAAGACACGGAAGCAGTCCTCCCCCAATATCAGGTAACCGATTTTGTATCCAAATATAAAATTTTTTGTGGCTTTAAAACACCACAGTTCACTCCAAGATGAATTTCGTGAAGGTCGTCCAAAATCAGTTGTTGTTCCGAAAACCATTGATGCTGTGCGCGAACTGATATTGGAAGATCGTCATGTGACCTATCGTGAGATTGAGACAACCTTAGGCGTTAGTGGGACCAGCATACATTCAATATTGCCTAAGCATTTGACTGTAAAAAAATTTTGTTCGCGTTGGATCCTACACAATTTGTCAATCGCCCAAAAAAAGGCTCGTGTCAATTGGTCGAAAGAAATGCTCAAAAAATACGGTCGCGGTGCTTCGAAACACGTCTATGACATCGTGACAGGTGATGAATCGTGGATTTACGCGTATGAGCCCGAAAGTAATCAGCAGTCGACTGCCTGGGTGTTTCAAGATGAGCCAAATCCAACAAAAGTTGTTCGCGCACGAAGCACTTCCAAGCAAATGGTCGCCTGTTTTTTCGGAAGAACTGGACATGTCGCAACCGTACCACTAGAACAACGCAGAACAGTCAATTCTGAGTGGTACACAACCATTTGTTTGCCAGTTGTCTTCCAAGAAATCAGGAAAACCAACCGCCGAAGACGGATCACTCTTCACCACGACAATGCGAGCTCTCACACATCGGCTGCGACAACTGCATTTTTGAGCACCCAAAACATCGATTTGATGGGTCATCCGCCGTATAGTCCTGACCTGGCACCGAATGACTTTTTTTTATTCCCGTACGTAAAAAACAAACTGAGAGGTCAACGTTTTTCGACACCTGAAGAAGCGGTTGCTGCATTCAGAATGCATGTGTTGGAGATACATCAATCAGAGTGGCAAAAGTGCTTCGACAATTGGTTCAAACGCATGCAAAAGTGTATAGATCTTCATGGGGAATATTTTGAAAAACAATAAAGTGATTTTCAATGATCAATATTTGTTTTTGTTCTCTAATCCCGAAATATAAAAGGTAACCCTCGTAGTATAATGTACAGTCTTTCTGGATCTATTTTGTTTAGAACGAGTTTTAATTAAATTATATGGAATAAAAGATATCAAACTTTATGAAAAAACCATATAAAATTTGATATATTGTGTTTGCAAACGGAGATGTTTAATTTTGAGTCTTAGACCACAATTCTGAATGATTTATCATTGATGCGTTTTTTTTTTTTTTGAAACACTGTAAGTAAATAGGTACTATCAGTGTATGTTGAGATCCACTATCGTGGACCCCCATTTTCATTTCATGGACCCCCAAAATTGTTTTTCGCTGACGTAGACCCCTTGCAGATTGTCATAGACCCCTGGGGGTCGATATAGACCACTTTGGGAATCACTGATTAGACGATTCCATGTGTAGCCCAAAACATTATTGTCGACAACTTGTCGCTCGATTTCACAGCCTGGGCTTTTTTAGAGCCCATCCGCCTGCAAAATCTGAATTTTGTGATTTTTCCTTTGCCTCTGAAGTATAGTAGTTATCCACGTTTTGCCCATAGTTATGTATCGAGGCAGAAACTGGAAAAACCCCAAAATAGACTCAGAGCCGAATACACGAAAGCGTTTATTCTCCACTAAGAATGAATGGGGTATCCACATTGCCAATGCTTTGTTCGATCAATTTTTCGCACACCTGTGTAGTGAGTAATAATGTTTACTAATAAGCTGTCTAGTAAGAAAACACGCTTACTAAAAACAAACCATTTTCGGTACTGTGAGCGACATTTGTTGGGTGCTGTAAAGACTTATTAAACTACCTCGGGACTTCCTTATAGATGCGCTACCATCTTACACTACACCTAGGTGGTTTTAGCAGCGCCATCTGTTGAAAGCACCAATAATTTATTCAAGAGCCCATAACGTTCTGTGGAAATATCATGTTTTAAAATGTCTTTTAAAATCTATCGAAGTAACAATTAACTTAATCTGAACTTGTTCCGTTAAAGTATAGGTTTGTGCAAGGGTAATATATTTTGTAATGGAAACAGAATTTCTTGCACAGAAGACTTGTTCATCTGTATATCGAGATAAGTGTAATCTGTACGTAATATATCAGCCATTGGCGTTGTAAGAAAATGTCGCATAAGCAATTTAACAAAAACGCCTATCTGACACTATTCCTTGGTTCATTTATGTATTTTTTTTATGATTGTTAATCAAAAGCCCTTACAGAAGGCTAACACCGAAATTCCCCACCCAGTTATTGAGGTATACGATTAGCCTATAAAAGTGAAGCGAAATACCAACTGATGACTGAGCTAAAATATCATGAGGTCAACCGTGACGAGCAGGAGAAGATTTACAGATAAATCATATATGTGTAAAAACAAAATCTTATGGAAGGAGAAACCTAAAAACGATATCCACCAAATGATACATGGAATTGAAAAGACAGAAATGACAAACCTTGAACCCTATGCCGTATATTTAGCACTCTTTTCTGTCCCACGCTGTGTTGTGCTGATAATCATCGAAAAGTTTTAATTATGGCTGGGGTAGTGTAGCAACAACAACAACAGCAAGAAAACTCGTTAATACCACTGCTGATAAAAGTGTGCATAAGAAGAAGAAGAAAAAACCTACTCAACACACATTTCCTGCACCGCCACCACCTCCTACACGATAAACTGCAATACACTAATTCCCCACGTTGGTTTCTTATCATTGAATACAAAAAGGGCCAGAAAGATAGTGATATAGAGGAAAACGTATAAAAGCACCCCTATTCTTGGAATGCCATCGCAGCCCTCTTATAGCTACCACAGTCAGCAGCACACCTTATCACTATCATCATCAACCATCCAGCCAGCCAGCCATCCATCCATCCATCCATCCATCTATTCGTCCATCCATCCATTGGTCTTATCAGGCAACCAAATCCCGTACCAGACAAGGTGAACCCTTCCTACACACAACAAATTCCTAGCGTTCTACGTTTGTATTCCCGCATCTACAACCGGGTGCGAGATATTCATCAAAAATAAACGCTCTTTTGAGTTCAGTTGTGTTCTCTGTTCGTCGTCATTCTGTTATTAAGTCAGTTTCAGTCGAGTTAGACCGCGCGCGGGGTAAACATCACGCACACTGTTCTTATTGACACAATTTTGAATTTGAATTTAAATTTAAAACAAACAAAACAAAATTTGGTGAAGATAACGCCACAAACAGTGTTTCAGGCATTAAAATAATTGCCTTCAGCTTTTTCACATATACAATAATTCGCCAGAAATGTTTTATTCAACAGTCATCCTCGACTGTTACGTCCTGATCATTTGCAATTAGTGTGTAGTGTGTTTACTTGGAAACCTGTGCTACTGATCGGAATCTCGGCAACCGGAAGACAACGTTGTGAACGGTCAAATGCCTAAAACTCTGATATGTTAAGGTTGATCGAGACTACAGATAGTGTCTCTGATAGCAGAGTGTAAAAGTGGAGCACAGTCGTACTCAGTGAAGTAAATGTGACGCTGGCCTCAGATTGTTGTGTAGTGCATATATTATATTCGAGAAATAATTGTCACAACCCATAAGACGGTTTTCGTATGTTATATCTCGTCAGCAGCCGATGGGCTGTTTTGTCCAACTTCCCGAGCGTCATTTGAATACTAAACTCGAAAGTGTGATTAAATAATAAAGTGTCTTAACAATAAGCGTATTTGAATTGTTATTTAATTTATTAACAACTGAATAAAATACAATTGTCATCAAAATCGAAGCTACAGTTGTTAATAAGCCGGATCTACTTAATGGTGTGTAATTGGAGACAGTGACATTTTGTGAATCCTCAAACTATTCTAAGTGTAGATTTTCATAAATTCAAAAATACGTTTACTGTTGTAATAACATGCGGACTTAATTACTTATTACATGTGCTCTACTGACATCATCTTCAAACTCAGGTAAAAACAAAAACTGTTTACAACGAAATATTGACAATTATTGCCATCTAAGGGCGGATTTTTATCATTAGGGAAGATTGTAATGTGAAACTTGTGCGATACTGTCTAGGGATGGGTTATGGCCTGCGTTTTTGAGGCATTTTGTGATGCAAAGGCTACTTCGTATTGTGATCACCTTCGTTTGGTAATCGCAGAACTTACCGTAAAACGGATGCCGAGACGGTAATGATAAAATCCGTTGCAATGACAGAAGAGTTTCGCGTCGACTCAGGCAGAATCCGTCTCTTAAGATGACATTAATTTGCTTTGCCTACCCATATTTTTATCAAGGGATCAGCAATTCTTGCACGAAGTCAAAACCCATACGCTTATTGATCTGAAAAAAAACCAAATTGTACGCAGTTACTGATTGTTGATCGTTATCTAAACCTTTGTTTCTATTATTTTTTCCATCATCATCTATGGTTCATAGCATAGTCATATGTGTGACTAGTAGGGTTAATGGTATTTCTTATCAACTTCTGCCTTATTATAGCGCCTGGTACAATACGAAATTTAAAACTATATGCTTAAACTGTACTTTAGTAAGCATACCATTCATTATTGCTTTATCACACATCGAAACTCGTAACCCCTTCTAAATTATTGTATAGCTTTAAATCATATTATTTCACCTCGGAAGAATATCACTTCACATCGGAATCTAAAATTCTTCAAGGACAACAGAGAGTTAATTACCTTGCACGAGAAATTCGGAAGACAAAAGCCTTCATTTCAAATAAGAAACAGGTACAAGGCGACTGGCAGCAGATTTATGTATTTAAATACGGCCATTTCGAAAAGTAATAAACTGTGCGGGAGAAGGGTCACATCATTGGACCCACGGATCCCACGGGTAAGCCAGATCGTACACCGATCGAACGAAAACCTTGAAACAATTAGCAAATCACATTCGCGATGAAATTTCCAGAATTCCTACAGCGCTTACGAAAAACAAAAGCTGATAGAAAATTGGGTGAAATACTTTAATTCTTTTGTAGCCGCTGATCGTCGTCATTTATCCGATACGATATTTCATAATCGAATTTGATGAAATTTTGTATCTTAGTAAAATTTTAATTTCATTGTAGACATTACTTAGCGAGTTATTGAATTTTAGAATCGTCAAAACTCCATGAAAAGCCCTGTACAGTAAATTAGGATATCATCATCATCGGCACTACAACCGGGAACCGGTCTTGGCCTTATTTAGCAAGTCCTGAGGCTTGTTAAATTTTCCATAATGATTTGTTTTTTTTCCGGGCAAGGTCATTAGTCTTGCGGCAGAGGCTCCCCGACGGGGAATCGAACCCCGGTCTCCCACTTGGCAGGCGGATAAATTAGGATATGGTGGTTTAGTTATTGATGCTCTTCACCAATTCTCAGAAATGTCAATCGCCTGTTAAGCTGAGTAACATTTTTTGTTTCTGTTATATTAAATTAACAACAATTTATTGTAATATGGTAATAATATATATTGAACATATTTCAATATGTTTAAAAGGTAAGTTAAGGGACTTACTTGGGATAAGCTTGTGCGACCGTGGAGCGGTCGCTGCAGTTGCTGTTGGTGGGTTCGGCGACTGGTTGCAGGGGGCGTTGAGGTAATGCTCCCCTGTTCAGCAGTAGTGGCTTTCTCCTTCTGTTCAATTTTGCAATTATTATTTCTTCAGATAATTCTTTTTGTATGACTTATATTGATAACGTGTCCTTCTTGAATTTTAATTTGTGACTGCTCACATACACGTTGGAGTAATAATTCTCGACTGCCGACTTGTGTCTAGTTTTCGTCGTTTTTTCGTCGAATGAATTAATTTTCATTGTCGTTGACGTTTATTTTTTATTCGGCGCCAACGCCGTTTTTTATTATTTTCTCTACCAAGTAGAATTTGCACAAAGTAGTTTATGCAAATTAACTACTTGGCGAGTTGTTCTCCTTTTAGAGGTAGAGAGGGGACACTTATGAAAGGGGATTTGTGGATGGTAGGGGGGACCTGGACGCGAGGTGGGTCCGTAACAATAGTAACAATACCTTCCCCCGGGTTGGGATGCTTGGAGCCTGACAATTTTTCGCCCGCTTTCCCCTGTTTGGGTAGGGTATCCGGTATATTTCCGGCCGCGGTCTGGACCTCTATGGATCCACTTGGCACGGGTTCCCGACTGGTTGCCTTATGTCCTGGCGTCCGCTTCCTATCTTTTCTAAATTTAACGGAAAAACTTACCGGATTTACATTGGTTTGGGAGAATTCCAAACAATTCACGGGTCCGTTGACTTTACAATTCCTAGCCAGGAAGTCGTTTCCTAACAACCCATCTGCTGACAATCCCGGTAGGGAGTCCATTATCTGAAAGTTACAGGAGATTGGTTGGGGCAGTTTGAATATCCCCTTACAAAAGCCCCTAGACTTTCCCTTTCCAAAAAGCATTTGGAGAGTAGTGGCCTTTTTGGTATCCAGTGCTGTTCCATTTTGGAGTGCCTTCAGCTTAAGAAGGCTGATCTGCGCACCTGTATCCACTATTAGACGTGTAGTGTTTCTACATCCGATGTCTAATGGGAGCTGGACTATTGGAACTTTTGTTGGTGGTTGAGGACAGTTTTCTTTTGTTGGTGGCTTTAATTCGGTCAGCTTGGGAAATTCTGGCCCGACCTCTGGGAGTTTTCCAACTTCTCCCATTTTGCTTTTTGCCGACACACTGTCACCGTATGGTTGTGTCGCTTGCAAAATGTGCACCATTCACCGTTCTTCTGTCGCCGATGCCCCTTTTT
Source organism: Microdon myrmicae (assembly GCA_963931805.1). Classification (NCBI taxonomy): domain Eukaryota; kingdom Metazoa; phylum Arthropoda; class Insecta; order Diptera; family Syrphidae; genus Microdon; species Microdon myrmicae. Next base: position 218,842,794 of record OZ007497.1, read on the forward strand.
TTGGCGTCTCTGACGCATCCGTAGCGGTTGAATTCGACTGGCTACAGTTCGATTCGGGTCGATGGCGTTGTAATCTTTGAATTTGTTCTTCCTTGGACTGTTTGCCATTCTGTATTGACCGTGCAGGTCGGTGGGGTGTGGTCGCTAAATACAGACTTAACCACATTGGGTGTCTCTGTTGGCTTTTGTGATTTTATCCACCTTGCCTTGATACGACACTCGTCCCACGTGTGACCCTTTCGGCCACAAAACTCACAACAACATCGAATGCTCTACACTCTACGATTCGATGCCGTTGCTTGTTTCGAAGTGGATGGTCGTTCCTGCTCTTGATTTGAGGTATTCCTGGGTTACTGTTGTTGGTTCTGTAACCTTGGTGTGGGTTCGGGATTTTCCGCCTTCCTTTGTGTACTTAGTGTCCGACAATCCTGGACATCGTGCCCATATCGATCACACTTTGTACACTGTGGTGTGTTTCGGCGTCGAAGGCATTCGTCGTATACATGCCCTTTCCTATTGCAGAAGCTGCAAGTCATACGTGTAACCCATGTGTTTGGTGTGCGCTTGTCCCTACATTGACTAGAGCAGTCACTAAGATAATCACCTCCGCCTCTTTGAAGGTGTCGTGGTACCTCGGGCTTCATTGGTTTATACCCTGTTGGTCTTCTAGAAGTGTGTGGTGGTGTTTCCGACCTAAACGGGTTTTTCCCAGGTTGTGGGCGTGTCACGGGGTGAGATCGTTCTGGGAATCTAGTCTTAGAGTTCCTATTATGTGTCTCTACTACCCGAGACGCATCGTTTATAGGCCTATTCTGCCTTTGCCTCGATTCCTGGGGGTTTGGTCGATTATGCCCGTAGGTCCTATCTAAAACCCTATTTGTTTCCTCTGGGGGATCTTGTTCATCCACCCAATAGTACAATAGATTATTCTTTAAAACTAGCTGCCTATTTGGTGAGATGGGGGCATGGTATGTGTCGTTCCTTTCAGAGTGAAGGTGACTGGGCATAAAACCTCGTTGGTATTTCATACCATCCACTCTCGATTCTCATCTCATTCTCGGTTTGTTCTAACTCGAGAACACTAGCAATTATCCTATCTAAAGTGTCTTTTTCTGATTGTACTATCAGATGCCTTAGTTGATCGTTCCTGATTCCTACCATCAGAACCGATTTTGCTAATCTCTCGGTCTGGAAGGTGAACCTTATGCTATTTGCACTCCCACACTTACGTGTTGCCGCCTCATTGCAGTCCGTTACTGCTTGCGTTATGTGGTGGGTGAAATCGGCGACATCCTCTTCGCGGGTTTGTCGCATACGAGAGAGTTTCGAGTGTAACTCTTCGTATGACGTGTGTGGAAGTATCGTGCTTCGGAGTTGTTGTTCAAACCCCTTGAAAGTCGTTGGGAGTCGTTCTTTGAACATGCGGCGAGCTTTCCCAGTTAATTTCATGGGCAACGACCACAGGAAATTTGTTTCCTTCTTCCTTTGATAAGCAGTCCAGCGTCCTGTCACAACTTTCGAGGAACATATGTAGTTCCCTCGCTGCGTTAGGCCCTTTCTGGCCACTGTAGACTTCCACATTAGCTTGGACTAGGTCCACAATTTTTTCCGCACCCAGCATAGTGGCGATGGGTTCTACCGTTATTATTTCCGCAGATAGTCTTGTGGCGTATCTACCAACGCCACTGCTATCTTTTCAATCTACCTCAAAATCTTCCCTCCTAAAGCTCCATTAATTTCATAATTTTACCATGCAAGCGCAATAACTTCCCCAAGCATTCTCCCACCGATTTCATTACCTTTCGGTTATGCAAATAGCATCCAACATCAAGCATCTGCCCATCAAGGACATTCACGCAATTAACGCGTTATATAAATTTCCCTAGAAGAAATTCGGTACGCCAGTACCGCATACATCAATGCATCTCAGCATTGTTCTAAAAGGAAAACATTTCGGTTGCCATACTAGTTAACCGAAGTGGATTATAAAAACAATCAGCAGAACCCCTGTCTGCCTGCATTTACTGTCCCACACGTGCGCAACAGATTTTTATGTTGCACCAGTACTCACGGCGGCTTTTATGCAATCTTCAAAGCACTGGCGCAATTCGCGCCTAGCTGCCAAGAGCCGAATTCAATGCCAGTGTAAATACTCACACTGGAATTCGACCCATGACTCCCTAGGATTGCAATACACAATTAACATGGTTGTAAACACAACCATCATTGTGTAATTATCCCAAATGTATCCTAATCCCTAACGTAGTATTTGGACAACTGCAAATATTTATCCCGAAGATGCTTTTTCAGGAATTTTCATTCCCACGGTTCGACCACCCATGAGCTCGCATCACGAGCCAACAAGGTGATCCGCGCGCAAAGTAGTTTAGTCGATGAAAGTGTTGTAAAGGAGTCGAGTCTCCTGGAGTCCATTATTACCGTGAACAACAAACTAGGCTGCGGCATTCTTTGCACAAGTCTCCTAACTCCAAAATTATATTTCATTAGTGATAAGAAAGTCTACAACTGTGTTCATGATCGAAACAATTTATTTCCTGTAATAGTGCAGTTCCTAATTTACATAAAACAAATTAAGTACCGGTAATAAAGTTAATCTCAGAGAGAGCTTGTGTGTTTTACTTCTTGTGGACGGTCCGTCGCGGAGTTTTGTTTCCTTGGAGGACAGTGTTCGGCGGAACTATCGTGAGGAAATCTTGGTGAACCTTGCCAAGGCCGGCATAATACCAGTGAAATACCCACAATTGGTGACCATTCGACGCGAGTAAACACAATTTTCTGATTCGGAGTCGGATCAAAACCGTGTCCTAAAAAAATGTTTAAAGAACAGTGACTATTCGGTGCCGCGACTGTGACAGTGACAATCTTCCCGAACCGAGTGCTTCTGGAAACGCAGTGGCAGTAAGCAATTGTGGCGGCAATTGCCGAAGATCCATATAACATTCACCGGAAACAGGAACAACAGGAGCAACTACCCAACACTACACCAGAACGAGGAGCATCCGATCAATAACACCAGGGATTTAAGCAGGTATCCTTTCTTTCTGTTTTTAAATTATTCCCTTGGTAAAACAACTGTATTTTAACGTACATTTCCTTTTTGTCAAAGTTTTATTATGTGTTTAACTGATTGTTTTGGAGATATTAAATAAAGTTTATAATAATTCTAAATTAAGTGAGACAAAAAAAGAAGAAAAAAATCAATAACATTGTAGCTGTAAAACGTTTGTTTCCTTTTTACTTTCGTGGCTGATTGGCAAAGATACTTATATGTGTAATTAGATTAAACGATGCCTGGCAAGGATTTCAAATTTTAATACAGATATCTTGGGTAGGAAAATGTATTATTAGCCTGGAGTTGACGAAATGTTGTCTGCAGTTATTTAAATAAATAAGCAACAAAACATCAGCCTATACAAATAAAATTAAGACAATTTGTGCCTTTTTTTATTATTAACAACACGAATAAAATAACTCAAAACGAAATAATAGAGTATCTTAAATAAATGCTAAGTGAAAAACAAAACAACAAAGTAAACACGAAATTATTTACCAACATCTTCGTTAATTGTACTTCCGATTTAATATTTTCCTTTTTTCTACCAGTTGCTAATTGAGAACAATTCATAAAAATCATTCTTCCATTTGATCGCCTTATTATGATTATTTTTACTTGAACGCAACTGCCTACTTTGACTCCATTAGCATTACTTAGAAGCATTTAATAATATTCCATGTCAGTTTTTGTTTTTTGTTATAACTTTATATTTTAAACATAATTTTTTTGTCATCATTTTATTGTATCCTTAAAATTTTTGCAAACAAGTATATGTATCTAATTTCTTCACATGATATTGACAACAAAATTAAATTTGTTTAAATAAAAGCCTGTGTTACAAATTAGAAAAGAAGAAATATATTTGTATCCCTAAACAGCACAAGATAAAGGCAAAATAAAATAAATTTTGTAAGCCCCTTCAGGGTATTAAGTAGCGCACAACCTTTCTCAGCACGCACACGACTCAGCTCAACTTCTCGCAACTTCTTTTCGACACTTTTCAACCCCTTCGACTTATTTTTAGCTTCAACACCACTCGACTGCAACCGACTCCACCAACTCTTTCAAGCTCGACTCCATTCAGCCGTCCGGACCACTTCACTTCGTGGTTTCTTTTCAGTCAGGCCGGATTGGACTAGCGCGAATACTCCGCCGTCCCAGTTTAGCTTCCAATTGGCCCCGAAAACCTTACTGCACCACCCCGGACGTTAGTCTAAATTGTTCCTAGTGTCACAGCCTTTGTCTCAGTTTAGGCAAGGTAGTAAATCCTTTACTTACCCAACTCCATCGACTCCCGTGACATCATTGTTCACGCACGCGCACCCTACCTTCAGTTTCCTGACGTTGTTGTCTACGACGATTTACTCTGCCCGCTCCCCACCAAGCAATTAAATTCCTTCGCTTCTCTTCCTCTTATTCCGTTGCTAAACACCCACTCTTTCCAAATAGAAAAAATGGCCCACTCTACTAGGTCTAAGGCAGCTCAGCAAGAGCAGACCCAGCCGTGCTCGGATGATCAAGCGTTCGTAGACGCTTCCAGCATCGAGCACACCTCGCATTCCCATAGCATACACTTGCCTCCTTTCGACGAGAAGGACCCAGAGCTATGGTTCGCCGTAGCCGAACGCTTCTTCAGGGTTGCCGACATGCACGATGAGGAAGTCCGCGCAGTAGAATTGTTGCGAGTGCTAAACCACACGCAACGGACGCATGTTGCTCACATAATTGGGTCAACAGAACCAAATCCCTACAGCAACATGCAAGAGACACTCATAAATGCCCTGGACGAGCCCAGGAGCAGCAGACAGCAGCGTTTGGCGAGCGAAACAAATGTTACTGGAATGAGACCGTCCAATTTTCTGACACATTTACGCTCAATAGCTGGAACCAAGATTTCGGACGACATAATTAGGCCTCATTTCTTGAGGTGCCTCCCGCAATATGCTCGCGCGGCATTAATAGTACAACCCAACCAGAGGTTGGGTCATTTGGCGAAACTAGCCGACACAATTATGGAAAGCTCAGACCCACAGTCTGAACCCCCAGCATACCAGGTCACGGCGATTAACCGACACGCCGTTTCACCTACACGGCATCAATCCTTATCACTAACAGCACCCCGGACTTCTCTAGTAACGCCTTTTACACAAGCCGCACCAAGAGAGGTAACACAAGCTACGATTTCCTCCCGTGAGGAAATTCAGCCGCGCACCCAGCAAACAAAGCTCTCGAGATTCGAGCGAGACCTGAACCAACTGCGGGCCCAAATGCGAAATGTCGAGCGCGCAATCCAAAACCGTTCTAATAACCAACGGCCACAAACGAGGAACCCCCAATGGCAGTTTAACACGCCCAGAGGAGCACCAATCACAAACGAAAACGCACCAGACAACAGGCAAAATACACCTAGTGGCGCTCTGACACAGGCCCGGTGCATATACCACAGACGTTTCGGTGCAAACGCCAGAAATTGTAGGCAACCTTGCAGCTGGACGCGGCCAGCCCCCGCGCAGAACCTCGTTCGAGTGCGAACGGCCGGCACCCCTATTATAAGTCGCTTAACAATCAGGGACTCTAGATCGAATATTAATTTCACCGTCGACACTGGCGCCGACATTTCCGTCATCCCTAGATCTTTCGCCCCGCGCAACCGAGTGCCGGGCCACCTACAGTTGTTCGCTGCGAACAACTCCCCCATAGCCACTTACGGGCGGAAAAATTTTAAACTCGATCTGGGTCTCCCACGCCCTATCTCCTGGCACTTCGTGATAGCCGATGTCAGCGAGCCCCTAATAGGATCTGACCTATTAGGAAGACACAACCTGTTGGTAGACACTGCCAACAAGAGGTTAGTTAGTCACAACGTCTCGACCCGTCTCCCCCCGCAAGCAGCTATAGGGGCGAACGACCCACCCGATGATTCTACAGACCCAATCCCCGCGCTGTTGGAAGAATTTCGCAATTCAACAATTCCCCTCTCCAACCAGCAACAACACAGATCCGGCGTGTTTCACCACATAGAAACACGCGGCCCACCGGTGAGCCAGCGCCCACGTCGCCTGGCCCCCGAAAAATTACGAGCAGCCCGCGCCGAATTCGAATATATGCTCGAGCGAGGCATCTGTCAACCCTCGGTCAGCCCATGGGCAAGTCCACTTCACCTCGTCAAAAAACGCAACGGTGAATGGCGACCATGCGGTGATTATAGACAGCTGAACGCAGTAACAGTTCCCGACAGGTACCCAATAGCCCATCTTTACGACTATTCGTACAAGTTGCGCGGTTGTACAGTTTTCTCAACTCTTGACCTCACCAGGGCATACCACCAGATTCCGGTGGCACCTGAAGACGTACCCAAAACCGCCGTCATTACCCCCTTCGGACTCTTCGAATTCAAGGTGATGACGTTTGGCCTCAGGAATGCAGCTCAGACATTCCAGAGGTATATCGATTCGGCACTACGCGGCCTGGATTGCTGTTACGCGTATATTGACGATATACTAATAGCATCTCGGAACCTTGCGGAGCATCACCAACACCTCAGACAGGTCCTTGAACGCCTCAGACAATTTGGCCTCGTAATAAACCCAGAAAAATGCCAATTCGCCAAAGAGCAAGTTACCTACCTGGGTTACCATATCAACAGCCAAGGCATCCGCCCGCTTCCAGACAGAGTGGAAGCACTAACCCAATTTCCCCGTCCCTCCAACGTTCGCGAGCTGCGCCGTTTCCTGGGTATGCTAAACTTTTACCGACCCACACTACGAAACGCCGCACACATTCAGGCCCCTTTAAATGAGTACTTAAAGGGGGCAAAGAAGAACGACAAGCGCCCAATCGCCTGGACGGAAGCTGCAGACAACGCATTCCGTCAATCCAAGGCACAGCTGGCAAATGCTACCCTACTCCGTTACCCCGCAGAGGGCGCACCATTGGCCATCCAATGCGACGCGTCAGACACGGCCATGGGAGCAGTATTGGAGCAAGAATGCAACGGAAACTGGGAACCGCTCGGTTTCTTCTCAAGGAAACTTAATACGGCCGAGCGGAAATATAGCACGTACGACCGGGAGTTACTCGCTATGTACAGCGCCGTAAAGTATTTCCGACACATGGTAGAAGGTCGCCCCCTAGTAATCAGAACGGATCACAAGCCACTGATCTACGCATTCCGGAAGAGGTCCGGGAATGCATCCCCACGCCAGGAACGGCAGCTCGACCTGATAGGTCAATACACCACTGAGATCAAACACATCTCAGGGGAACAGAATGTTATCGCGGACGCCTTATCCCGCATCGATACCATTCAGCTACGCGCCGCCATCGCCGACGCCGACCTAGCTCAAGCACAGCAGAATGACAACCAGCTCGAGTCTCTTCTCAAAGCAGAGACAGCACTTCAGCTGCGCAAGTTCCCACTCGAGCAATCCGCAGACGAGATATGGTGTGATATCTCCACGGGAACAGTCAGGCCCTATATTCCCGGAGAGCTGCGAAGGAGCGTATTCGAGACCTTTCACGGTCCGGCTCACCCCAGCGGACGTGCAACCGCTGCAGCCATTCGACGTAAGTTCGTATGGCCTCGTATGAATAAAGACCTCACGAGTTGGGCTCGTGCCTGCCTTAAATGCCAGCGCTGCAAAATTAGCCGACACAACGTGTTGGAGCCAGCGCAATTCAAACTCCCCGAGGCTCGATTTACACACGTCCACATAGATATTGTGGGCCCCTTAACACCCTCGAGAGGATTCTCCTACATCCTCACCATGATTGACCGTTTTACTCGGTGGCCAGAAGCAACGCCACTACGGGTAGTCACCGCCGAGAGTGTCGCCAGAGCGTTTTACTCGACTTGGGTTACACGTTTTGGCGTACCAGCAACGTTAACATCAGACCGAGGTCCACAGTTCGAGGCCACGATCTTCAAGCAGCTTACTGACTTATTGGGCTGTCAAAGAAGTCGTACGACCGCATACCACCCTTCATCCAACGGGATGATAGAGCGTTGGCACAGGTCGCTAAAAGCCTCCCTAATGTGTCATAACGACACGCAATGGTTCGACGCCCTCCCCACTGTCCTTCTAGGATTGAGGACAAGTATCAAGGAGGATCTGGGCGCATCCGCTGCAGAACTGACCTACGGCACCAACCTAGTGTTGCCAGGCGAACTATTTGTGGACAATGAAGCTCCACACGACCAACTACAAAGCGTAGGCTACCTCCGCGACCTGATGCGGAAGATCAGGGCAAAACCCGTAGCCCGACATGGCACCAAAAGAGTGTTTATCCCCCCTGAGTTGCATAGCTGCACACACGTCTTCGTCAGGGTGGACAAAGTTAAGAAACCACTCGATCCCCCCTACGAAGGGCCATATAAGATTCTAAAACGATTCAGCGATCGAGTGTACGAAGTGGAGATCCAAGGCAGATCAACCACTGTCAGCGTAGAAAGACTGAAACCGTGTTTCTCGGAGGCCAACCTCCCAAAGGCCACCACAAACCCCGATGCTACAGAGGAGCTACCCTCAACTTCTACGGCAGGAATACCAAACAGAAATAGCGGCCCCCTCACGCGAAGCCGCACCCGAGCGCCACCACAAGGCGCATGTACGGCCAACCTCACTTAACTACAGCCTTCTAAGTACTACTTCGCCCTACCAACAATATCGTGACTATGTCACTGGGGGGGGAGTACTGTGGCGTATCTACCAACGCCACTGCTATCTTTTCAATCTACCTCAAAATCTTCCCTCCTAAAGCTCCATTAATTTCATAATTTTACCATGCAAGCGCAATAACTTCCCCAAGCATTCTCCCACCGATTTCATTACCTTTCGGTTATGCAAATAGCATCCAACATCAAGCATCTGCCCATCAAGGACATTCACGCAATTAACGCGTTATATAAATTTCCCTAGAAGAAATTCGGTACGCCAGTACCGCATACATCAATGCATCTCAGCATTGTTCTAAAAGGAAAACATTTCGGTTGCCATACTAGTTAACCGAAGTGGATTATAAAAACAATCAGCAGAACCCCTGTCTGCCTGCATTTACTGTCCCACACGTGCGCAACAGATTTTTATGTTGCACCAGTACTCACGGCGGCTTTTATGCAATCTTCAAAGCACTGGCGCAATTCGCGCCTAGCTGCCAAGAGCCGAATTCAATGCCAGTGTAAATACTCACACTGGAATTCGACCCATGACTCCCTAGGATTGCAATACACAATTAACATGGTTGTAAACACAACCATCATTGTGTAATTATCCCAAATGTATCCTAATCCCTAACGTAGTATTTGGACAACTGCAAATATTTATCCCGAAGATGCTTTTTCAGGAATTTTCATTCCCACGGTTCGACCACCCATGAGCTCGCATCACGAGCCAACAAGGTGATCCGCGCGCAAAGTAGTTTAGTCGATGAAAGTGTTGTAAAGGAGTCGAGTCTCCTGGAGTCCATTATTACCGTGAACAACAAACTAGGCTGCGGCATTCTTTGCACAAGTCTCCTAACTCCAAAATTATATTTCATTAGTGATAAGAAAGTCTACAACTGTGTTCATGATCGAAACAATTTATTTCCTGTAATAGTGCAGTTCCTAATTTACATAAAACAAATTAAGTACCGGTAATAAAGTTAATCTCAGAGAGAGCTTGTGTGTTTTACTTCTTGTGGACGGTCCGTCGCGGAGTTTTGTTTCCTTGGAGGACAGTGTTCGGCGGAACTATCGTGAGGAAATCTTGGTGAACCTTGCCAAGGCCGGCATAATACCAGTGAAATACCCACAGTCTCCTTGAGTGGCTCCTAGTTTGCATCAAGGGTGAGACTTGCGCGCGTTTCGTATCTTTGCGGACGGTGGGGCTACCCGGATTATTCTGATTTAATTCGGGAGTATTCGAGAGCGAATCCTAACACGATTAAGAACAAACGACCCAACGATGAGGCACAGGAATCAATCTGGATAAGCGACCCAACGATGAGGGACAAGACCCAATCTAGATAAATTTTTTTTTTTTTATTAGACTTCTCTCGGGAGAGGCGAACCTATAGCGCCGACTGGGCGCCCCGAGATGCCATCAAATAACTGTTGCAGTTCTTTTTGAACAGTTGCAGGCTGTAACGTTCCGGGAACACTCGCGTGGGAAGGGAGTTCCACAGCTTCCCCGCTCTGTAGCGGAACGAGTTCTAATGTAGGGATGTTCGCGCCGTCGGGAGATGAACCACAAACGGGTGCGATCCGTCGGATTGTCTTGTGGAGCGCATATAAGCCGAATTGCGCGGAACAATACCACGAATCTCCGAAGAACAGCACCCGTGATAATATCTGTAAAACAGACAGAGGTCGGCTACGCGCCTTCGATGTGATAGCGACTGTAGTCCCGACGTCAGCGCCGAGTCCCCGATCAGGCGGATCGCTCGTCTCTGTACGCTCTCAAGTAGGTCGAGGGTATGTATAGGAGCCGAACTCCAAACATGAGAGCAATATTCGAGCGCGGGTCTAATTTGGGATTTATATAGGAGAAGAAGTTGGGCCGGAGTAAAATATTTCTTGGCTCTAAAAAGATAACTCAGTTTTCCTGAGGCTGACCTGGCGATGTGCGACACATGTTTATGCCATGATACATTCCCACAGGCCGTGACGCCGAGCAATTTCAAACTTTCCCCAGCCTTGAGGGCCCGGCCATTCATCGTCAGCTGTGGAACCGATGATCCAGTTTTCTTTGTGAATGTTGTATACTGGGTCTTCGTTGCGTTGAAGTCGACAAGATTGGCCTAAAATGAAAAGAAAGAAGAAGATAAAAACCTGCAAATAAACACGAGAAACAACGGAAAATATTTGGGTAATCTTTATTTTTAGACTTTTCCACCCAACGTTTAATTTCGTCCTCTCTCCTGTAATTGGAAAAAAAAACGGGGAAAGAGAGAAACAATATTTATGTTTATTTTTGATTTATTATACGGCTTATTGTTGTATCCTAGCCGCTAGTTCCGCTAGTCGACGTTGGGACGTTAGAGCCTCGGGGCTCTTCCCACCACTGGATTGTATCCCCGACGGATTTGATACCAATCTCAGTTGGTGGTAACCGGCTGCGCCAAAAGTGTTATATTAAATTAACAACAATTTATTGTAATATGGTAATAATATATATTGAATATATTTAAAAGGTAAGTTAAGGGACTTACATGGGATAAGCATGTGCGACCGTTGAGCGGTCGCTGCTGGTTGTCAGCTGCTGGTGGGTTCGGGGACTGGGTGCGGCGGACGTTGAGATAATGCTCCCCTGTTCAGCAGTAGTGGCTTTCTCCTTCTGTTCAATTTTGCAATTATTATTTTTTCAGATAATTCTTTTTGTATGACTTATATTGAAAACGTGTCCTTCTTGAATTTTAATTTACGACTGCTCACATACACGTTGGAGTAATAATTTTCGACTGCCGACTTGTGTCTAGTTTTCGTCGTTTTTTCGTCGAATGAATTAATTTTCATTGTCGTTGACGTTTATTTTTTATTCGGCGTCAACACCGTTTTTTATTATTTTCTCTACCAAGTAGAATTTGCACAAAGTAGTTTATGCAAATTAACTACTTGGCGAGTTGTTCTCCTTTTAGAGGTAGAGAGGGGACACTTATGAAAGGGGATTTGTGGATGTTAGGGGGGACCTGGACGCGAGGTAGGTCCGTAACAATAGTAACATTTCAGTTTCGGGTCATGCAAGAACTATATGCGTTGCAAACTCCTAGAATCCTCTCCGGTCTTCCTCGGTATTGTTTGATTTACAGAATCGGAAGCTTAACTCTTTAATCCTAATCGCCGCTCTGCGTCCCGAATCGAACCACCTCTTCGACTTGGGTTTAATATTGTGCGCCGTTAAATTACTACGCTTTTAAAGTCCAAATTATTATACCGTTATTTTACGCCATGGTAAAATTAGAAAATACACTTCCTGAACGGAGCCACTGATAATCTCTCGGTAGTTTAAGAAAACACCGGAGTATGCTACGAAAGTAAGAAAAAAAAGAACAACCTACACCGATGCTTGGAAATTTCTTTGACGTCGGTTTTTTGTTTTTTGTAAAACATGAGTCAGTTGACCACAGACACTTGTATGGAGCGTGCTTCTCGTCCCGTGAACAATTGTTATTTGTGACATAATGTAAATTTCTGCGATTTATTTATTTTTTATGCACTACGGTGTACCGGTATTAAGTGAGCAATTTTTTTTACAGTAAAAATATTTTTTTTAAAAAGTAAAAAACATGTTATTTGAAGTATTGGTCATTGCTTGCAACACATTTCGACCACCTTTCTGGCAATTTGTGGATACCACGTCAATAAAACCAGTCGTCTTTTGAAGCAAACCATTCGGAGACCCAATTTTCGACATCTTCGAAGGAATTGAAATGCTGCTCAGCCAATGCGTGTCCCATCCATGAAAACAAGTGGTAGTCGGAAGGAGCCAAGTCTGGTGAATACGGCGGGTGGGGAAACACTTCCCAGCCGAGAGCTTTTATTGTTTCTTTGACGGGGTTTGCTATATGACTCGGAGCATTATCATGCAACAAAATTACCTTTCCGTGTCTTGTGGCCCATTCTGGTCGTTTTTCGATCAATACACGGTTCAAATTGATCATTTGTTGTTGTTGATCATTTGTAGCGGTGCGAATCAACAGTTTCGCCAGGTTTTAGAAGTTCATGACACACCACTCCCTCCTGGTCCCACCAAACACAGAGCATTGTCTTTTTTCCGAACCGATCCGGCTTTGCAGTCGATGTTGAAGCTTCTCCTGGATGTACCCATAATTTTTTTGGGTTTAAGATTTTTAAAATAAATCCATTTTTCATCACCAGTCACAATTCGATGCAGTACTGACTTCCTTTCGTGTCGTAGAAACAATGTTTCACATGTGGGGTTTCGCTTTTCCATCTGCCTGTCATTCAATTCATGTGGCACCCAGTCTCCACACTTTTGGATCTTTCCCATAGCTTTTAAACGGTCAGAAATTGTTTGTTGTGCAACATTTAACATTTGTGCTATTTGTTTTTGACTTAAAGTGTCATCTTGTTCCAATATTGCTTGCAATTCGGTGTCTTCAAACTTTTTGGGTGGTCTTCCACGTTCTTCATTTCGCACATCAAAATCATTATCTATGAACCGCTTAAACCATCTTTTGCATGTTGCTTCCGATAGAGCATGATCACCATAAGCCCCGACAAGCATTCGATCCGACTCTGCAGCACCTTTCTTCAAATGAAAACAATAAATTAATGCTTTCAGCAAATCATCATCATGGTACAAAATTCGACATTTTTAACAGGATTAAAAAAAATGATATTGTTTGTACAATGGCTTGATGCATACTAAATATGTTTGACAGATGTCATAGCAACCAAATAAAAAAAATATAAGGGCTCGTTCACAACAAACGTTCCCTATCGATACATTTGTATCTTGACGCTCACTTCAGACCGGTACATTTGGTAAACGTCAACAAAAACAAATTTGGAAATTAATGACTTTTATTTATTTCATGTTTGTTGCTGTACACAACTTAAATCGCCAAAATACTATTTATAATTTTTTTCATGTATAATAAGACTTTTGATGAATGTTGAGTCAGATTAGCGCGAGGCTAATAACGTTGCCCGGAAAAAAAATTATTATGGAAAATTAAAAATTAAAAATTAAAATAAGTCTCGGATAAGGTCCAGATACCGGTGGAGAGGCTTGCTAAATAAGGTCAAGGCCGGATCCCGGTTATAGTGCCGATGATGATGATGATGAGTCAGATTCAGTTGTGAAATCACGATCCTTTTTTTTCCAAGGAAGTCAAGTCTATCGCAACATAATTTGATGCCACATGGTGTAAACCCAAATTATTAACTTAAATATCTTAAACGGATCCATAACCAATGTTCAAGTTGTTTTCTAGCTCTCTGATGGTTAATTTGCCGTTATTGACCAACATTTTTGGCGCTTTATCGATATTTTTGTCGGTTTTCGGTGTTGACAACCTGCCATTGCGCTTCTCACCCTCGACGTACTCACAACCAACACAGAAACATTCGTGTCGCTAAAAAGCAAGGGTTTTCTTTAAAGTGTCACTGCCGAAACACTTCCAAGTTCTAGCCCGCCCAACCGCCGACGACAGCACGGGCGCCTCTGATCCGTACCACCGGGTCAATTGTGCAATCCGTTTTTAGGTATCTTAGCCAAACAAAAGATACCCAATTGCACTATAGGTTCGCACGACAAGTCTTCTCTGGGATCCGAAGTAGTCAAACGGATCTCCACACACTCGCAGCAGAGTAAAAATTATGTGGAAGTATACACTGAGAGAATACCTCATACCCTTACCTTTCCTTACGTCTGTTTTTCCTCTTTTTTGCACCTCTGTTGCATCCCTCGGCCATCCATACTTTCAATTGATTTAATATCTTTGGAGAGTCGTTGATGTTTGAGTGGCGTAATATTCGTCATAGAAAGAATGTGACCTGGATGACCTGGATGAATGTTGTATACTGTGTCTTCGTTGCATTGAAGTCGACGAGATTGGCCTTTCCCCACTGCAGGACCTTATCCAGATCCCGATTCAGAGAGTCGATCTGGTTACATCTCAGCTGGTGTGACGTTAATGTACTAATCGCCCGATCGCTCGAAAAAGAGGAAACAAGCCTACTACCATCCGCAAAACTGAAACTCGGTTATCCGTTGACTCCAGCAAATCATTTACGTGAAGCAAAAACAAGTTTGGAGACAAACTAGAACCTTAAAGCACCCCAGAATTAATAGGGTACAGGTCCGAAGACTCGCCGTCTACAACCCGGTTCGATCGATCCTCGGGGGCCCTCTTCGTCCAGTGGCGAAGCTGCTGGGAAAGTCCATATGAACGAAGTTTGCTCAGCAATGCTCCATGCCAGACGCGGTCAGAAATCTTGGAGATACCGAATGTGACCGCTCTTGACTCACCATACCACTCAGTCGCAGATGCCCATATATCGGTTATATGGATAATAAGCCATTAGGTCATTGGACGAGCTTATTGCTCTCGCAATATGTCCTCTGATTAATTTAATCATAAAATAATCCACCCTTTTTATGTACGCTTCATTATATGAAGTCTCATTTGAATAATACTTTTTATAGTCCATTGACCAATGATGACTTTAGCGTATGGGGCTATCCGATCTTGTAGGATAGTGGAGAGTATCTTACGGCGGTACTCAGCACTGCTGTACAGTGTGATATCTCCCTTCTTATACCACGACGCCAATCTTCCGGCATCTACTCTTGCTCCCATACGTGCACCACGATCTCATGAATTGCGTGATGTAACGCTGTCCCTCCTTGTTTGATCAGTTCAGCTGGTATGTCATCAGCTCCGGTAGCTTTATTTGATTTGATCTGTCTTATGGCTTTTAATGTTTCCTCAATGTTTGGTGGCGGCAACATTTGGTCTCGATCTTGCATTGGTGGAGCCTCCAATTCTTCTGTGAGCTGGCCATTTAGCAATTCATTGAAGTGCACTTCCCATCGCTCCAGGATATCTTCGGGATTGGTGATCAGATTACCCTCTTTGTCCTTGCAGTAAGTGCAGCGTGGTGTGTACCGCGTCATACTGCGGATTATTTGGTAGAACTTCCGCGCATGGTGCGGACCTCGCTCTTACTTTTCTCTATTTCACAGACAAGATTTTTTTCCCAGGCACTTTTCTTTTGTCTGTGGAGTCTTTTTTCAAATCTTTGGGCTCTTTGTATTTCTCCTCGCGTACCCGCACCCTATGAGTCTGCTGTATTGCCCGGTATGCAGCATTCTTACGTTCAGTCGATAGTTTGCACTCATCATCAAACCAGTCGCTCCAATCTCTACGACTACTGCCTAAGATGGAGTTGGCAGTACTAATGACAGTATTCTTAAGGCGTGTCCATTTCTCCTCTACGCCCGACATTCTGGCCCCAGGACTTACTCTCCCTCCATCGAGCTCTTCGAGGGTGAGTCCTAGCGCATGACCAAATGTGTTACTGGTATTCTCATTGCGTAAGGCAGCCGTGTTGATTCGAACTTGATCCGCGGATGCAATACGTCTCCGTAAGGCTATCCGTGCTCGGAAAACTGTACCAATAAGATAGTGATCCGAGTCGACGTTGGCGCCTCGGTACTTTCGTACCGTCATCAGGCTCGAAGAGTGGCGGCGATCTATCAACACGGGGTCAATTTGGTTGCGAGTGGCTCCATCAGGTGATACCCAGATGGCTTTGTGTATATCTTTACGCGGAAACCTGGTACTCGCAACGACCAAGTTTTTTGATGCTGCCAGTTTGATGACTCATCCATTGTCCATTGTCCAGCGTAGTGCCTGAAAACCGGCTCCCGACCTATTTTTGCATTCAAATCACCAAGAACAATTGTCACACCGTATCTTCGCCAGGCATTGAGGGCTCGTTCGTCGTTCTGGTAGTATTCTTCCTTTTCGTCGTCAGGGGACTCCTCTGTAGGTCCGTCAACGTTTATGAGACTTATGTGCTTAAACTTGCCCCGCACGCGAAGAGTGCATAGCCTTTGGTCTATTGCATTAAAGCCGATAATGACAGGCTTCAGTTTTTGGCTGACTAGAAAGCTTAACCCGAGCACATGGTGTTTTGAATGACAGCTGTAATAAATGTCATACTCGTGTCTTTGAATAACACCACTCCCTGTCCATCTTATTTCTTGTACTGCTGTTATCATCATCATCGGCACTACAACCGGGAACCGGTCTTGGCCTTATTTAGCAAGTCCTGAGGCTTGTTTTTTTCCGGGCATGGTAATTAGTCTTGCGCCAGAGGCTGTTATGTCAGCCTTATATTCGGTCAGGGCATCGGCAGCAGCTCGAGCTCTGTGTAGTGAGCGGACGTTATGGGAGAAAATGCTCAAATCGTTTAGCTATTTTTGTTTCCGTGGTCGTCGTCGTGTATCCGTTCTATTTCCGAGGCTTGTTAAATTTGCCATAATAATTTATTTTTACGGGCAATGTTATTTAACTTGCGCCAACCTTTCTCAGGATGTGGCTGCATGCATTGGTTCACTACTTGACGGGTGCCAAAGTAGCTATCCAGGTGTGTCACGTGGAGACTGCATGTCGACTTGGATTGAACAGGGACAAGGATCGTCCCGACCTTCGCTGGGTTAAAGCAATTGTAGCGTTCTACGAACACACAATTCTACGCAGGTAAGGTTCCTATCTTCAAAGAACTTACTTACCTGAGGGCGTTGCACGCGCCCACAGACGCGTGCCCCAAAGTCCCGCGATAGGGCCTGCAACTCGCAGCCAACGTTGAGACCGACACCAAAAAGCAAGGAACTGAACGTTCCCAAAGCTTTTTAGGTCAAGCTCAACAATTATAACTCTTCATGCCTGAAACAAAGGCATAAACATCCATGCGTTCTATTCCTAAAAAAACAATTCCCAAAATGCCATACATGCTGCCTGCGCCCAGGAACATCTCATCGAACCGGCAATTCCGAAATTCGATACAAAAGAATTGCTATCATCAAAGAATGAGCCGATCAACGGATGCACGTGCGGGTAATCTAACGCAAGGACCACCCAAATCCGTTGAACAACAGAAGGCAGCCACGACCTATCGCAATCGAATATACCTCAACGAGATATCCGATAATTTATGAGGAGTTAAGCCAACAGAGGCAATACTCCGGTCCCACGGCCACGCTAGAATTTCGCACCATTATAAAGATCTAATGGATTTCGATTCCGGGTACCAAGTTCAAATAAGACCCACGGACTGCACGTCAAAACAATCGCCGAATATCTTTGGTCTGGGCGCCAGATGTTCTATGCAAACAGAAGGCCGTGGAAATGAAATTCTATCAGCGATAATAATGATGTATGCAAGATGACTTTCCCCTTTCAGGAAACTACAAAATATCCCGGGGGATGTGATAACATGCTGCTAACAGAAATTCGGAAGTTCTGTTAGCAGAGCAAATAGGGAATATTTTCCGGATAGATACAGATACCAGTTTTGAATCTGGGTATCTGTGTGAGCAGGATGGTTGAGGGCAGATAGTTAGTCAGATTTCAATCGTCAACGAGACGATATAGTCTAATTATGATCGTCAACGCGAAGAGTGGACTTAGAGCATTGAGGAGGATAGTTCGAGAACTTAACGAATAATATCTCACCGCGAAACAATTTAATGTAATAGAAAACCTTCCGTGTCGTCGAAAGGAAATGTGTGTCGGTTGGCGCGTGAAACGAATTTTTACGTTGTAGTTATGTGTGACGAAAGAAAAAAACGTTACCCAATAAAATAGCAAGTGAAAATAACTATCCGTGTTTGATTTAATTTGGCAGTGTCTCCGTGTTCTGGTTGCTTGTATTTTTTCTCTGGTGCGAACAGTGTTCGGCGGAACATTGTACCAACCCGCTGTTATAAAACAAAATACCGCCAAACAATCAGAGACTTTGCCCTGTGTGTCCGCTCCGATCCCATACCAAGACCATATACGAAAGTGTTAAAACACCACGCACGGGTTGTCGCATACAAAAGCGGTTATTTTGAGGAACTATGACAATCATACTTTTCTGAAGGCTTAAACTAAATGGAGGGACGTCTGTCAAAACGTATTGAACTAGAAGGAGATTATGTTGAAAAATAAAAATAAATGTACCTAAAAAAAAGTTGTTTTTCTATTTTTTTCTAAAGATTTATTGACCTGCCCTCGTATGATTTGGTTTCTGGTAGGGCTCTTAGTACAATTTCCATATTGAAACTAAATGGAGGGACGTCTGTCAAAACGTATTGAACTAGAAGGAGATTATGTTGAAAAATAAAAATAAATGTACCCAAAAAAAAGTTGTTTTTCTATTTTTTTCTAAAGATTTATTGACCTGCCCTCGTATGATTTGGTTTCTGGTAGGGCTCTTAGTACAATTTCCATATTGAAACTAAATGGAGGGACGTCTGTCAAAACGTATTGAACTAGAAGGAGATTATGTTGAAAAATAAAAATAAATGTACCCAAAAAAAAGTTGTTTTTCTATTTTTTTCTAAAGATTTATTGACCTGCCCTCGTATGATTTGGTTTTTGGTAGGGCTCTTAGTACAATTTCCATATTGAAACTAAATGGAGGGACGTCTGTCAAAACGTATTGAACTAGAAGGAGATTATGTTGAAAAATAAAAATAAATGTACCCAAAAAAAAGTTGTTTTTCTATTTTTTTCTAAAGATTTATTGACCTGCCCTCGTATGATTTGGTTTCTGGTAGGGCTCTTAGTACAATATGGAAATTCACGCTCATAATTCCAGGGGTTCAATTGATGACTGTGGCATTGACGGAATTGATCAGTGAGTTCAATATTCATTCTTTAATAGTTGCCGAACTTGGAGTTACTTTCCTTTGTCTATATTCCTGCGTGATTTGTCAAAACCATTAACGTAAAGCGGGTATACTTGACAAATCTTTTAACATGGCATGTACGTCTTATTGTTTTCAATACGTTGCGGTTGTCAAGACGATCTGTGGTGTCAAAATAAAATGTGATGACCGCCTCTTCCGCTTAATTTCCAGCAACGAGTTAAACTTTTATCAATTTATCACGAACTTGGTTGAATGTCTCGAAATCTGCAGAATAACAAACTAAAGCTCTAAAATAAAACCACAAACTTAGCTCATTGTGTGTGCTTATCTGAATCCTCAACCAAAACATTCCGTCCCTTGCGCAGTTAATTGTGGCTGCAATGTCGACTTGGGTGATGATTCAGCTTCGAGATAAAACCGAAAATGAATAAATGTTTCTTTTTGTGTACGCAACACTTGTCGTATCTAGATGTACGTACATACTATACCACCACGCTGATAAGTATCAATTAATCTTATAAGAACAACCAAAAGGAAATCGTCCTTGTTTGTTGGACGTTTTTTTTTTTTCATATCTTGTCGTTGTTTGTGCCCAATCGCGTAAGACTTCGCCCGACTATTACTGTCAATGAAACATCCCCTTCGTTATTATTATTATTTTTTTTTTCAAAGTGACAGTTACGTACAATGCAACAATTTGGTGGATGGTTGTCCACACAGGATGTGCAGAAAATGAAAAACTAGTATTTATCTGATAACTGCGGTCACTATCCTTTTGATTCCTTCTTTATTAATTTTTATTTTATAATTTTGCTGCTCATCTCTGGTATTTATTTTAGTTATAATCTTTTTAGTCCGATTTAGACTTATCGCAAATGTAATTGTTTTGCGCTATTCCCAGACTGAAATATCTAAATTTGTTCATAACTCGCTTTTAATTGCAGGTGAATGCCAGGACACTGCGGAAGACATGACTGTAGAAAGAGGTGAGTGCCGATGAATGTAATAAGTTTTGTATTTTATTTGACTAGGGCTAGACGCCTGAGTAATTCTAACGACGTTGATCAGATCGGCGGCCAGTGCGCGTTTTGTACACACTCGCGATAATGAGACGCAATTACAATAAATTCAATCTGAGAATGCGTAAGCATCACGAATGAAAGCAACTTTAATGCCGTTTGATTAGTTTAGGAGACTAGAGATTGAATGTAATACGCAAAAGGCATTTAAGTACCAGTAAAGTGAGGTGGGGTTCATTCGCGTCCATACATTGTATGGGATTATCCAGCGACGCCCGACAGGTTTCGTACCTGTTGATAAAACGGGTTATTGCACGATGGCCACTGATTAAGTACAAACAGTTCGGTCAATACAAGATTATTGTTGGATAACATCACTCTTCTGCGAGAGTGCAATTCAGATTGCAGAATGCTCTTAAAAATAAGTAGGTTGAATACATAAGGAACCACTTCGACATCGACTGTCTGAGATTATATTCTCCTTGGTTCGTCATATTGATATTACATTGACATACCATATTGTTCAAAGTTCCTGAATTACATCAAGAGAAAGTCAAAGTCGCCTTATTCCATAGTGTGTTATAAAGGCAATTATTACATCTGATTAAACATTAACTAAACGTCTCATTGATAAACAACTTAATTCGATTAACAAACCCTTATCCTTTATTCAATACGAGCGGACAACGGAAATGTAAAGGTATCGGGTCATAATCACATAGGGATTGCAGAATTCTTTAGGTCAACCAGGTTTCACCAATCCGAGGCTTGAGTTGGTTTTAAGGATCATCTCGTCAATATATCAGAGGATATTAAGTTGACTATCATATAAAATATCAAGATCGCGGAGTGGTTGAACAATAGCTAGGTTTTGATTATGAAGAAAATAGGTTCCGGGATGAGCGAGGACCCGCTTACGTATAAAAGTTACAGACTGGCATTTGACGATATAAAACCGGAAGTACAAATTGTCGACATCTGTTTAAAGAAATGTAGAACCAAGTGGTGATGCGATAGTCTTATAGAGTTTTGTATCGTCAACAAAAAGAGCCACACGGAAATGTTTGATGACCATATTGTGATTAGTATGAAAAGTGGAATATTCAAATCGCTGCCTTGAGGGATCCCAGAGGCCACCAGGGACAAAGTAGATATCTCGTATCTAAAACGTATGGTATTAAGTCCCTCTTCCATATGAGCAGGACATCCATTTCACCAGGGTGGATTCAAAATCGAGGTTCAATAATTTGGCAAATATGAGTTTTGTCGAAAACCTTACTGATGTAGTGATCCTAAATCACTACTCTCACCCACTTACCTATAATTCCAATCCAATTGAATCATATGCACGATAGATTTAAACCGCAAGTTCATTTGTTGCGCATTGATTCAATTTCCAAGTGCCTTATATCCCAATCCAATTGAATCATATGCACGACAAAATTAAACGAAAGTCCATTTGTCGTGCATTGATTCAATTCCCTATAACTATTGAAATTATGAAATGCGTAATACTAAATGCATTTCATGATTTCTCCTTCCGGGAATTTGTTCAAATAAAATTCGTATACACTTCCGGGAATCCTATTCCAATTGAAGCACACAAAATTTTGTTTGGGCTTCTTGGAATTTTTAAGTAATATTTTTAACAAATCTCTGTTGCTACAGGGTATAAAAGGGGAGTGCATTTTGGATTCGAGATCAGTACCCCCACAATTTCTTCTTCAGTACAAAACTGAAGAAAGCACCCATCCCGACAACATTCCCCTCTATAATAGAGGATTCCTGGACCCATCCCATAGGGTCTACTATTAACAAACCAAACACACGAACGCACAGTACAAGACGGCACAAACACAAACATACACACCGACCAAAGAGCAGATTAACAGACGCCAAAGACGTGATCTGCGTTTACTACCGCACCCAAGACCTACCGGTCTTGTATGATTTCTTTCCCACCATCCCTCTATACAAGTAGTTAGAGAACACTTGGACTAACACTGTCCACACTATCCTTGGATACCCCCCTTTTTTCTTCTCTTTTCAGATGCCGCGAGACCGAGCCCAACATCCTCACGGATGTGGGTGATTCTGGTTATCGCAAGATGACCAGAAGTCAGAGACAAGATGAAGGACACATATGTCCTGTCTCGCTAAATTCGGCCTTCTCGCCACAATTTTTTTTTTTTTTTTTGATTCGAGATCAGTTTGGATCCGGAGGCCAGAACGGCCACAACAAATAAAATAATAAAATAAAATAATTAAAATCGCCTTTTAATTTGGCAGGCTTTGGCTCTGAGGTAAGAAAAACAAATCTCTACAAAATATAACCCTACACTGAGATCGATACTTGTAACCATTCCTTGCCCCTCTCTGGGGCTGAAAGTGTGAAGGATGTGAATTCGAGAAGAGTTTGTTTAGCTGCCAGTAGGAAATCCATGTTTCCTGGGAGAAATGACAGATTTGCAGTTAATCCTTAAAGCTCATATAGAAAGTTTTCAAAAAGTTCGGGTATATTGGAAAGATTGACAATAGAGCGATAGTTTGTGACAACGCATGTACATAGGTCCGCTTTTGTATAGGGGAACGATAAATGAGGTTTTCTAAATGTTCTAAATAAATACATCTTGAAAGAGGAGTAGATAGACAATTTTCAAAAGAGGAGCGGAAAGAATAGTCCACACCCGAATATTAGCCTAAACAAAAGAGAACCACCGCCAAGTGTACAACCTGGCCTTGGCCTCCTGGTCTGGAGATTACGCATTTCAATAAAATGGTTGTCAACATCAAATAATATTTAAAACTGTGCAACTGCTCAAAACCAGCTTCACGTGTTATTGTATTTAATAGCATTGCAGGGAATTGAGCCAGAGCTGTCGGTTCCCTTTTCCTGTGAGAAGCGTATAGGAGTATGTATATAAGACCCTTCACTGGAAAATGGTGCAGTTCGTGAAAGTAATTGCAGCAACAAGACCAAGCACATAAAAAAAAAAAATATACGTATAGATTTAAACGAGGAGCCCCTCTAATATATTAGTTATTTAATGTTCATATATATATAAGAAAAAAAAATGTACGCCGAAAGGCATAAATAAAAAATCAATTTATACTGTGTAATTTAGAAAGCTTGTGGGGGTTCTTTAAGGCATCCCCAAAGAAACACCCATTCCCTTTAAATTAACCGGTCTTCCACTTATCATGCAAAGTCTTCCTACTTAGCTGCAAATGAGCAGCGTAAGCTACCCTTCATCATCTTCCACCTAAAAGCAAACCTGGCATGCATATCATTAAATTTCTTTGTTCCATGATATATAATACATGAACCATTCCATACCCCCTATCGGCTCAGCTTGTTAGCAATTATAATCGATAAACACACGCTGGCCAGCGTACTTGTTGACACAGCTGCAGTCGATATTCTTCCTACCATTTCATAATTAAATATTGCTCTCATACCCACAGTCGCGACCAATTCCCTATTATCAGCCATCAATCGATCATGGCATTTGGGCATGAATATAATTGTTGTTTAGACAATCATACTCATGTTCATGCCCTACGATGACTCTTTCGGAAAACCAACTTAAACACACAGTATCTCACTGTGTTTATTTTACTTACCAACCGCTAGTCCATGGGCCCTGGGTGAGACGTAGGCTTGCACATCCGCAAGGCAAATTCCTCACCATCATATCCATGTACCGGCACATTAATCTAAACATACAGCCATCCAGCCTGACCCTTTGCCACCGTCGGTGAGGTTTCTGTTGACTTAATGTCAACAAAGCAACTTTCCTCCATCGTGCACCAGAATCATACGACTAAACCAAACAAAGCGCACATAATGTACGTCCCTCGAAATAGCGTTTCTGTTTACCTAGAACGCAGACCCCTATTTCGTTCTCAGGCGACCAGCGCGATGATTGACAACAACATTGCCGCAGCCCTTATGCTTGTTCTTTGTTTGAACAAGTGCAGGAACGTTCGTTGTCGATCTTTCGAGAGGAAGGGCATTACGCTTGACCGTACGGTCATACGAAGATCCTCCCATTAAATCCGGATTTGATCGTTGATTGGCTACCCTTAGATCGGGAAATCCATCACGAACACCACTAGTGGATGTTGGCGGCAACAGTTACCGAGGAGTCTGTTTTCAGCCGCTGAGGCCAAGGGTCGAGTTTTCCTCTTAATCCCGGGTAGTAGAGTGTGGATGCGTGAAAAACGTTAAGTTTCAGTTTTTGTTGGTTTTCTTCGTACAAGAGAATTCGCGAATAGTTTATTGTGCAATCGGGCTGTCACCAGAACTATGGATTATCGGTGTGAAAGTGCTACCGAGATCTAAAACTATGTGGACATACTGCGAACATTTTAAATATCAGTTAAGAAACATTTAAACAAAAAGGTCGAAGTGCTCTCGACAATTTATAACGTTATTTTGAATCACTTGTGTGAAGTTTGAAGTTAGAATTTAGTGAACTCAAATGTACTAGGCGCCTCAGTGCAATGAAGTCAGCTTTGTCAACTTAAAACAATAAAAAAATAAAAAAATGAAGAAAACGTTAACAACAGTCAATCCAGCGTGTTTTATTATTTTTGACATTTTTCCTTCTTGTTATCCAGTGTTAGTCAGTGGGTGTTTATCGAATCCGCTCCCGTGCAGGTGCACAGTTAAACTTACCCCACAAGCTCGCATAGAGCCAATAAGTTAATTTAAGGAGTGTAATTGTAAAATAGGGTTTAACATTTACCCCTAATATTATACATAATATGTAAAAAGATTTAGGAAAATAAATGTGGTTTAAAACTAAAACTAAACAAGACCAAGCACATCTTCAGATACGTTTAATCGCTCGTGCATGTTCAAATGTTTACAGCCACTGTGTTAAAGGTTAATGAAAACGCCTTGTTCGAAAAACTGACTCGACCAGCCTAAGTATAGTGGGTCAGATGTCGAGGAATAGTATTGTAATAGCACGCATGTATATCAGCGAAATAGATTATTATAAATATAATATAATATTGAAATAATGTAACAGCACCACAGTAAAACATAAATAGTATAACAGCAAATATCATTACAGAGAATACTATAACAGGCGGACGTATAAGACTTGCTCGTATAAGAGAATCATAAATAGTATACAGTATACACATGATTCACAGTACAAGAGTTTGCGGTATAACCGTTTAACGTATACGACTTTGCTGTATAAACGTTGATAATGTACGAGTTTGCGGTATAAGAGTTGATAGCACACTATTTAATAGTATAAGAGGTGATAGCATACTAGTTAGCAGTATAAAAGTTTGTTGTTTAAGAGTTTGTACCATAAACGTTTACGGCATTACGGTTTTCAGTATAAGACGCCGCCCCGTAAGAGTTTATGGTATTAGAACGTACAGTATATGAATCCACGGTATAAGAGGCAATGCCACTTTGCAGTATAAGAGTTGATAGTACGCAAATTTGGAGTATACGAGTTGATAGCACATTAGTTAACAGTATACGAGTTTGTTGTTTAACAGTTTGGACTATAAAAGTTTGTGGTATTATAGTTTACAGTATAAGACCTTGTATAAGAGTTTATGGTAAAATAATGTACGGTATAATTCACAGTATGAGAGGTAATAGCATACGAGTTAATAGTACGCGAGTGAATGTTATAACATCACGGGAGTCTAACAATAAATAAATAAAAAATTGATTTTGCGTGTTTTTCCATAGCCAAGTAAATCTCATAACAATGTTTAGTATAAGGGCAAGTAGTAGGACGAATTGGACAGTAATAGTAAAAAAATGAATAGTAAATGGTATACAAATAATAGTACACGAGTAAATAGCATAGAGGCGAACGGTATACGAGTGGACGGTATATGAATGAATAGTATACGAGTGAATAGCATAGACGTGAAAAGTACTCACATAAATAGTGTAAGGGTGAAAAGTAGACGGGTTAATTGTACAAAACTGAATGGCATAAAAGTTAATAGTACACGAGTAAATAGCATAAAAACCAATAGTATAAGAGTGAACGGTATAAGAATACTTTTCACAATTATACTATCCATTCTTATATTTGGCATACTTTTCCATTACTATTTACTATTACTACTTATTGGCCTGTAGCAACCCGAAAGTTCATGATCTCACCGACTCGACTCCGCCATTGTTCCCCGTTCCGTGCACTTTCCTTCCACGTTCGACCATCCGATCCGATCTCCTCGAGGTCAAACCTAACATTGTCCTCCCATCTCCGTCCCGGCCGCCCTGTCGGTCTTTTTCCCGTAGGCTTACCGCCAAGATTTCTATCCACAGTCCTATCGTTGCCTATTCGCGCCACGTGTCCGGCCCATCTTAATCTTCGCGACTTGATTACTCTCACTATTGTAGGTTTGCGGTATAGCTCTTCCAATTCGTGGTTGTGGAGTTTCCTCCATTGTCCTGCCTACTCGTCATATTTGCCGCCAAAGATACCCCTTAGGACTTTATTCTCGAATACGCGGAATTTTTTTTCTTCCCGTTTTGTGAGAGCTCATGTTTCGCATCCGTATAGAGCAATCGGCATGACTATGTTTCTATAGACACGGAGCTTTATATTCCGTGATAGCAGTTTGGATTTCAGCAGTTTACTGACCGCATGCGTTGCCGGAGTGTAGTCTTTTGTTAATATCCTTCGACATTTCATTACTAGTCGTCAGTATTGTTCCCAAAAATTTAAATTCTTTGACATTTTCAAATATCTTGCCCCTGATGTTTATGTGTGTTCTCTGAGGTCCACCTGCTCTCGCCGTAATCATGTATTTTGTTTGGTCTTCATTTATTTCTAGGCCCACCTCCTCTGCCGCTTGCATGATGATTTCACTGTTTTTAGTTACAGTTTCTAGGTTATCGCCCAAAACAGCGATGTCATCCGCATATGCTAGCACTTGTGTGACCCCGTGTAGGGATGATCCGGATATTTTGTCGTCTTGTACCTTTATGACGACATACTCGAGGACAAGGTTAAAGAGACATGGTGAGAGGCCATCGTCCTGTTTTAGTCCGTCCCGGATGTGAAATGATTTTGAGAGGTGGTTTTCTATTCTAACTCACCCTTTGTTTTCGTTGATGCAGATTTGAATGAGGGCGGCATATTTTTTCGGGACTCCCAGCTTAACTACAATATGGTAAAGTCTTTGCCTTGCGACTGAGTGGTAGGCTTTTTTGAAGTCCACGAACAGTTGGTGAGCCGTCTCTCCGTATTCCCACTTCTTTTCCAGTAGTTGCCTTATTGTGAACATTTGGTCGCTTGTTGACCGGTTCCTACCGAAACCGCATTGGTAGTCTCCCAATATTTCTTCTGCGCACGGTGTGATTGTCGCCAGTATGACATTTGTTAGTATTTTGTATCTGGTTGGGGCATGCTTTTCCATACCCAAGTAAATGTCATAGCAATGTTTAGTATACGAGTATCTAGTAGGGTGAATACAACAATAATAGTATAAAAGCGAATACTAAGAGATAGAAAAGTATACGAGTTAATAGTACAAAAGTGAATAGTATACAAGTTAATAGAACACGAGTAAATAGTATAAAAACCAACAGTATAAGAGTGAAAGTTATAAGTACGAATAGTAAAAGAGTACTATTCACTCTTATACTAAACATTGTTACGACATTTACGTGGCTATGAAAAATCTTTCAAAATATAAGAAAAAATAGTATAGAAGTGAAAAATACAAGAATAAATAGTATAAGAGTGAAAAGTAGGCGAATTAATTGTACAAAAATCAAGGGTATACAAGTTAATAGTACACGAGCAAATAACATAAAAACGATCAGTATAAGGATAATCGTATAAGAGTGAATAGGAAAGAAGTGAAAAGTACAAAAATAAATGGTATAAGAGTGAAAAGGGCGAGTTAATTGTACAAAAATGAAGGGTATACAAGTTAATAAGTACACGAGTAAATATCATACAAACGAACAGTATAAGAATGAATAGTATAAGAGTGAATAGTAACTCTTATACTATTCATTCTTATATTTTGCATGTTTTTCCATAGCCAAGTAAATGTCATAACAATGTCATAACAAAGAGTGAATAACAACTCTTATACTATTCATTCTTATATTTTGGATGTTTTTCCATAGCCAAGTAAATGTCATAACAATGTTTAGTATAAGAGTAAGTAGTAGGGCGAATAGTATAAGAATAGTGTGAACGTTAATACTATAAGA
This sequence comes from Microdon myrmicae, assembly GCA_963931805.1. Lineage (NCBI taxonomy): Eukaryota > Metazoa > Arthropoda > Insecta > Diptera > Syrphidae > Microdon > Microdon myrmicae. The sequence goes on from OZ007497.1 coordinate 218,871,483, forward strand.
AAGAAAATCATACGACTTAATAGTACAAGAGTGAATGGCATACAAGAGTAGACGGTTTAATTGTGCAAACGTGGATGGTATACAAGTTAATAATACACGAGTAAATAGCATTAAAATGAACAATATAAGTGTGAGCGGTATAAGAATGAATAGCACAAGAGTGAATAGTATAGAAGTGAAAAATACAAGAATAAATACAATATACGGCATACTAAGCAATAGTTTACGCCTAAATACTACAAAGGCGAACAGTGTAACAATGGACGGTATAAGGGTGAATGGTATAAGAGTAAATAGTGTAAGGTTGAACTGTGAATAGTATAAGAGTGAGTAGTAAAAGACTGAATCGTATAACCTTGCCCGGGTGTAACAGGCAATATGAAAGGAAAGTAGTCAATGAATAGAACGTGAGACTTAGACACAGCAAACAAAGGAATGGAGTTAGTACTATGTTTACAGGCCTATAAGGGACGGGTCAAGTTGTATGGCGCGCTGACTCTCAATAGAATGTCGTTTATATATATACATATATATATACTAGGTATATGGATAAGTTTTATCCGGTTTAACTGAGAAAAGGCGCCAGCGAAAAGTACGCAGCATACTAATTTGACACATACGTCATTTTGTTCGTCTGAGATTTATCTACAAAACACAAGTTGAGTCCGCCAAACACTAGCGTCTTTGTTTTATCGTTCAGTGATCATGTCTGAATAAGAACTTTTGCGGCACGCTTTCCTTTTCTATTTAATCAAAAGAAAATGGCTGTTGAAAGCCATCGTTTGCTGGTAGAAACATATGGTGAACACGCTCCATCAATTAGAAGATGTGAGACATGGTTTCGACTATTTAAAAGTAGTGATTTCAATGTGAAAGACAGTGAGCGCTCAAAACAAAAATGTGAAGACGAGCAATTTCAAGAGTTATTGGATGATGACCCAACTCAACCTCAACGGCAATTAGCAGAAGCATTACACGTGTCACAAAAACCAATCAGCAGACGTTTACGAGCAATGGGGAAGATCAATAAACTCGGTAAATGGGTTCCAGACCATGAATGAACCTCAAATGGTAAATGGCAAAGTCACTTGTGAAATGCTGCTTCAACGCCACGAAAGGAAATCATTTTTGCACCGAATTGTGACGGGTGACGAAAGATGGTTTTATTTTGGAAAACCCGAAGCGGAACAAATCGTGGCGAACCCGGTCCTTCAACACCAAAGCCAAATCGCTTCGGCAAGAAGACCAAGATCGGTGTCTGGTCGGACCAGAGCGGTATTGTGTATTATGAACTCTTGAAGCCCGGCGAAACCGTTAATACAGAACGCTATCGTCAATAAATGCTCAATTTAAACCACGGATTAATCGAAAGGCGACCGGAATGGTGCAGAACGCAGAAGGCAACGCGCCGCCCCACACAGCAAAATTAGTGAGACACCTTGAAATCGCTTGGATGGGACATCATTCTGCACTCGCCGTACTTCGCGGACTTGGTGCCATCTGACTATGACCTCTTCGCAACAATGGAGCACGCGCTCGCAGAGTAGCACGTCAGCGATTTCGAGGAATTTGGAAAATGGCTCGACGAATGGTTTGCCGCGAAAGACAAGCGGGTTTTCTGGCATGCTATTCATAAATTAGCTGAAGGTTGGGCGAAATGTGTAGAAGCCGATGGCCAAAAGCTTGGAAAAAAAATTAATTTCCTTAGAAAATTACGTATTTTTTTTTACCAAGCAAACCGCAAAAAACGTATGCATACACCTAGTATATGTATGTATTATTGGGCGGTACCTAATATTATTTTTCCGTAAATTTTTATTTAATCAAAATAGGATCCGATATTTCTTACGAATGGCTCCTCGATAGTATAGTGGTTAGTATACCCGCCTGTTAAGCGGGAGACCGGGGTTCGATTCCCCGTCGGGGAGCCTCTGGCGCAAGACCTTGCCCGGAAAAAACAAATCATTATGGAAAATTTAACAAGGCCCAGGACTTGCTAAATAAGGCCAAGACCGGTTTCCGGTTGTAGTACCGATGATGATGATTTCTTACGAATGCAATGTTTTTCTAACTCTTTTCTGTCCACCAAAAGGATAGCCATCGTAATACCGCTGGGGGTCTGTTTTTGTCTAAATTTCTGTGAGGTTCACTTGGCCTTGCTTTGTGCAACGCTGTGAACAGCGTGCTCTTTGAGGTGTCCTCTTTCTTATTTGGCTCCAAAGTCGCCCGTACCGTATTCCCAGAGTTTGTACTGAAAACGAGATAGCTTTGTTGTGCGATTTTAAAGGTTCATCATCATCATCATCATCGGCATAACAACCGGAATCCGATCTTGGCCTTATTTGGCAAGTCTCTCCACCGGTCCTGATTTCAGGCCGATGCCCGAGTCTTGATAAATTTACCATAATAGTTTGTGGCCGGGCAAAGTTATTAGCCTTGCGCCAACCTCTCTCAGGATGTCGCTGCATGCATTGGTTCACTACTGGGCGGGTGCCTAGTAGCTAGCTAGGGGTGTGACGTGGATACTGCATGTCAACTTGGATTGAACAGGGACAAGGATCGTCCTGGCCTACCCGGGTTGAAAGCAATCACTGAGTTTGCCCTGTATGTTCGCTCCCATCATCATCACCATCATCATCATCATCATTATCACAATCATCATCATCATCATCATCATCATCATCATCATCATCATCATCATCATCATCATCATCATCATCATCATCATCATCATCATCATCATCATCATCATCATCATCATCATCATCATCATCATCATCATCATCATCATCATCAGCATCATCATCATCATCATCATCATCATCATCATCATCATCATCATCATCATCATCATCATCATCATCATCATCATCATCATCATCATCATCATCATCATCATCATCATCATCATCATCATCATCATCATCATCATCATCATCATCATCATCATCATCATCATCATCATCATCATCATCAGCATCATCATCATCATCATCATCATCATCATCATCATCATCATCATCATCATCATCATCATCATCATCATCATCATCATCATCATCATCATCATCATCATCATCATCATCATCATCATCATCATCGGCACTACAACCGGAATCCGGGCTTGGCCTTATTTAACAAATCTCTCCACCGGTCCTGATTTCGAGCCGATGTCATCCAATTTGGCACTGCCAGGCTCTGGGCGTCCTGGCCTACGCCATCCCTCCATCGCAGACAAGGTCTGCCACGCTGTCCCCACCCATACATCCTGCCACAAAGGCCTTCCGGGCAGGCTCCTCTTCGCTCATTCGAGCTAGGTGTCCCGCCCACGGGAGTCTACCGCGCTTGATTTTGGTTACAATATTAGCTTCAAGGTAGATCGCGTACAACTCATGGTTGTAGCGTCTCCGGAATCGTCCTCCTTCACATACAGGGCCAACAATCCTCCTTAAGACCTTTCTCTCGAACGCGGCTAAGAGTTCAGAGTGCCTTTTATTGAGCACCCAAGTCTCGGATCCATACTGGTAAGATCATGGTCGTGAACCTTGGATGTTCTGGATAAAATTCGGATGTTCGCTCCCATCTCCACGATGTTAAAGGTTCAGTACTCCTTTTAAGGTTTTATGGTCAATATATAATATACCATACATTTTTTGCTCAAAATTTTCGGTAACACTTGCAGTTTTTCACCACCCATTTAAAGGCCAACAACTCCTTTTCTATTATGGAGTAGTTCCGCTCGACCCTGTTTAAGGTGTGACTAGCGTATGCCATTGGGTGATCGTTATCCTCCTGCCGAGCGATAGCACAACTCCTAATACCTCAGCACTAGCATTAACGGTTACATTGAACTCTTTCAAAAAGTCGGAGTAAATCAGTAGAGAAGGTGACAATAAACAGTTCTTAAAGCTTTGAAATGCCTCATCATTTCTCGGTTCAGATGAACTTCATAGAGTTACTTCCGAGTTAGATTGATTAGTGGTCGTACTATTTTCAAAAACGGTGGTATAAATTTTCGATAGTCATAGATCATCTCCAGGAAGGATTGAACCTGTCGGACTGTCCAGAGCTTTGGAAAATCCTACACCCTAGCTGTGGTATCCGAATTTGGGAATGCTCCTTTTTCTGAACATATATGCTCCAGGTACACCATCTCCTTCTGTACTACTCCGGCTATAAGCGGAGATTGTATTTCCTCAATCTGTCAAAAACTCGTTTAAGATGGTTTTTTTTTCTTTTTTATTATACTTTTCTCAGGAGAGATTTATACAAGAGAAAAAGTTGGGCCAGAATAATATATTTCTTGGCTCCAAAAAATTTGGGATTTATATAGGAGAAGAAGGTGGGCCGGAGTAAAAACTTTCTTGGCTCTAAAAAGATAGCTCAGTTTTCCAGAGGTGGACCTGGTGATGTTCGACACGTGTTTATCTCATGATACATTCCCACAGACCGTCATGCCAACCAATTTCAAGCTTTCCCCAGATTCGAGGGTATGGTTATTCATCAACAGCTGTGTGAACTGACGACTTGTGAATGTGGTATATTATGTTTTCGTTGCATTTAAGTTTACAAGATTGGCCTTTCCCCACTGCAGGACCTTATCCAAATCCTGATTCAGAGAGTCGACCTGGGTACGTCACAGCTGGTGCGACGTTGTTGTACTAATTGGCTGATCACTCGAAAAAGAGGAAACATGCATAATATCATCCGCAAAGCTGAACACCGTGTTATCCGTTGGGTCCAACATATCATTCATGTGAAGCAAATACAAGGCTACTATGACCGACGAAGTTTTTTGAATGCTTTATTAAGTCCTCCACAAAAAATTCTAGGCCCTAGCGAGTGGTGAGTAGGTAAGTGATCAGCCGTTGAAAAATGGCTGGAAGTTCTTTTAACCCAAAGAGCATTCATTTGAACTGTTTGTGGCTGTAATTGGTGCTGGACATTGTTTTGGCTCTTTCTTTACTGTACTGGTACCTGGTGGTATCCACTGACCAAGTTCAATGTGAAGAAATATCTCGAATTACCTAGATCGTCTAGAAAATCTTCAATTCTAGATAATGGACGTGAGTCTCCGTTTTGTTTTCTCTTTTAGTTTGCGGAAGTCCACCATAAATCGCTACTTCTTTTCCCCACCTGTCCATGCTTTTTTAATTAATACTGGACGGGATGAATTCCAATGGCTTTTCCGCGGTTAGATCACTTCATTGTTTAGCATTTTTATTTGCTTTCTTATTAGTAACCCGCTTTTTATGTATTTCGTACCACCCCAATAAAAAACGGTGCTATTTACAAATCGTCAATTAGAAGGGTCGCATCTTTAAATACCTAATTAAATCATCAGCAAAGACGGTCGTATTTTTTCCAAGTACATAAAAGTGTCGTGGTTTAATCTCTGACCGAAACGGTCATGTTTTTAAAGATGGTTGTATTTTCTATAAAACAAAAACTGAATAGAGATTTACCCGTGGAACTAGAAGGTATTTTTTGCCAAGTGACGTGATCACTCTCTAGTAATTATGAATCTTAAAGAATCAAAGGTATTCCAGAATATGTGTGAAGGAACACCTCTTGGTTGCTATCGTGATACTCACACTTGGTGAATTGAAATTATTTTACAATTGGACGTGTTGTCGAGTTGATATTATTTTAGATTGTTGTCAAAGAGTGATAATTAAAAGGAAAGGTTTTGTCGTGAAGTGTGAGACAAAGACTTTATCATCCATTTTGAGGTCGTTTCGAAGCTGTATAGTTATCGGAGAAGACAAAACTCAAAAAAACGTTGCTTGCGTGAAATCACCAATTCGATAATACCCAAGAAACCCAATTGCTCGACAGTGTGGCATGCAATGCACTAGAATCAAAAACGTGCCCAAGACCATGGCGCATCGAATAAAGTGCTCACCCCTTATTAAGCCAAACTCTTGGCAAATATTTATCCTGGTTGCTCATGTTTCTACGAGATATGTGTCTCTTGGATGCCGACTCTTAGAAATGTAAATATTTGTTTATTAGCAAGCTACACCCAACGGCTAGTTGTTTTCGAACTCTGGGTAAAGATTTCATTACTTTTTATTTTTTTTCTTGCTTCCTACTTTGCTGCCCTCTGGTGTCCTCATCACCCTAGTCTAATTTGATGGATTCCTTATCGTATAATTTTCTTGCAACACTCAATGAAACCAGCACCTCGTTTGCTGTTTCACCCCTTTCAAACTACCAACCACTTTCATGATGGGCTAGAGAATTTGAAAAGATAAGCTGCAGCCAGACTAGATGCGGTGACGTTAAAAATGCAGATATAGATGAATATGTGCTCAAGGATATCTATAAATTGAATGAAGAAATGTCAAGATAATCACTCCGAAAGGACACCCATGTGGCTGCGGGGTGGTGGATAACAAGGCGACAAGTTAAAATTTTTGTATGTGATATGACTCCGTCCATAGATTGTACATTCAAAAGCGTCTGGTCGCTAAAGATAAGGAACCACCCATACACAAACATCCTTCTCCTCCTAGGTGCATGCGATAGCATGGGAACCGAGGTAAGAAGTGAACGTTGGACACCATAAGATGTCAACGACGACGTCGTTATCCTTCCCCACAACATAAACTGTCGAAGAAACCGAGAGAGAAAGCAACAACAACAACAACAAAAAGAAGAAAAGTCGGTAAAGGAATAAAATTGTTCTCGAGGAAATATGAAAATATAATAACACTAAGTGGGGATGCTTTGGCTATAACACAATACGAAAGGAGTCGCCCACCTTCATTGTATTGCAAGGATACGACTCCGACTTATTCTACAAGGGAAACACATAACATTGTTTCCTGATCCTCGACCATCAGAATTAGCTGCACTAAAAATAAAATTTGGGGGAAGGGTAACCATTTGCTGGCCGGTAACAAAATCAATTCACTTGATTTTTATGTCTACAAACCAATTGGAATATTTGGTCCTGAAAGGATAAATCCAATCACTCTATATGGCAATTGGCAGTATGCATGACACACGATTGGCCATAATTCGTCCTGAGTATGCTTATCGAATATACCACCCACGCCGCTTCAAATTTATCGTGGGTTGAAAATTGTGCTGACGGCTGCAATGGGAGGATGCCTCGTAGCAGCATCTGAAAGGAACAGTCAGTGGGTGCGTTTGTGTGCGTCCGACGGTAGGTGGCGTTGGGTGTATTATAGTCATTGATGCGACAATAACTTCACCACATGATTAATTATAGTATCTTCTTTGGTAGTATGCCGTTCTTCCTCCTGCCTGCACAATGAGTGCGTTTATGAGATAAAGACCCACTAGCCTTCCTACAGCAAAGATTCATCAGCTCTTCGAAGGACACCCAACAAGAAAGCCAAGTGCACAAGAAGAATAGAATAACTGATGATAGAAGCAGCAAGAGGCAAGCGGATAATAATAAAAAAAAGAACAACTAGAAAAAAATGGATACAAGAATACTCGACGGGACGATGTGCTTTTCCATCCTTTTCCCAGCAGCTAATGGTTTTTATGGTGACCAGCAAAATGTCAATGTGTGCGCAAGGAGGGGCGCACCACTCGTATATGTGGAACACTGGCAAAAAGGGTGAAAATCTTTAGCAGATTAAATTTTTATTGGCAATAATTTAAAATACTTGAGTGAGCGTCATCAGAGGTTATTTCTCAAGCTTAACTAAGATCTTTTGGTGGTTGGCATCGAGATAAGGAAGATCGGATGGGCGGTCGTATTAGGCAACAGCAGTGGCGGCGCTTTAATGTGCGATAAAATGAGGATTTTCAACTTTATCACTAGACTACACTCTGCATATAAAGTTCTGGTTATACTTCTAAATGAAATTTTAAATGTGATATGAGCTGAGTGATAACCTTTTCCGGATAGATGAGGCGACCGTTGCTTCATGGGATGAAGAAAACGCCACTTTCGGTGGACAGCATTAGATTACATTTTAGGATGGCCATACGAATTTTTGGGTCAATGATGGATGGGTTGCCAGAAGATGGGTAAATGCGACCATTCGAGTGCTGTAAAGTAAATTTTGGCCGACCGTAATGACTGTTATAATAGACGTATTAAAAATAAGGTCGATGGAGACTGAAGAAATGCCTGATTTGAACTTTGCGTTTGGAGATATGCCACAGGCATTATATATTTTATTATCGTTTCCACTTCATGGAAAAGATTTGTGCAACGAATTACCACGCAATTTATTGTCTCTGCTTCTACTTCTCGAATCTCTGACTAGCAATATTCAGTTAAGTGTGGTCTTTATAGAATATTGTAAAATATGAAGCTTGTTCTATATAGAATTGTATGCAGTGTTTTTCAGATAGAATCGGACTATTAAGGGAAACGAAAAATGTGTTCTTTTATCTTAAATAATCTATATTTTTTAATATAATCTTCTTTTAAGTTGATTGTGTTAGTTTATAAGTTGCGGTTTTCTATAAAAAGTTAGGAATTTATTGTGAAAGAACGCTACATTTCATTTTATTCAAGTTACTGTCCATTACTAGACACCATTTTTTCCCATCTTTCTGGCAGCATCCGGATACCACGTCGGAAGAACTCTTCATCTTTTGATGATATCCACGAATCGACCCATTTTTTGGTATCTTCATATGTTGTAAAGTGCTCCTCGGACAGACCATGTGCCATGGATCGAAATAAGTGATAATCAGAAGGGGCAAATTCCGATGAATACGGCGGGTGGGGTGGGACTGTGGGGGGAAGTCGTGGCACCGACATGGGCGCAGAGTTCTACTCCGTGCCCACAACTTCCACTAAAGTTCCACCAAGTAAAACGCCAAAGAGAAGGACGAAACGTCGCCACGTTTGTCCACAGCCGGAAGTAAGGGGAAAACACAGTCCACCGATGGTGCTCGAACTTCATGACATACCGTCCACAAGGAGGAAAAGTTAAACACACTGTCCACCAGAAGTAAATACGTAAAACACACTTTTGTTTATTCTGGAGAGGTTCTTTTCACTTTTATCTACTGGCACTTCGTCGTATGATGTCAGTAAGTCTCAATAGGTTCTATCTCCTGGCACTTTGTTGTACAATGACAGCGAGCCCCAATAGGTCACGTCTCCTGACACTTCGTTGTACGATGTCAGCGAGCCCCTAATGGGATTTGACCTATTAGATAGGTACAACCTGTTGGCAGATACAGCCAACAACAGGTTAACACCACAGCGCCTCTATCTGCCTCTTCCCGCACACGCTACTTCGTCACTGCGGGCGCGAGCCGATTCCCGATAGGTTCCGACCTACTCGGTCGATAAAACTGTTGGCCCAAGCGACCCACAGTAGGCCAATGGACCACGCCACACAACCTTGCCCTTGACGGCATCAAGCGGTAACATCCGCGTCCACCTTATTTATCGACACAGGCCCAAACCATAACCAGGAACTTGTCATAACGGCAGTTCCCTTAACAATTACAGCGCCTCCCAAACTGCGCAGGGCCACCTTGAATCCCAATCGTGCAGCCCCCCTCCCAGCACCGCACCATCCATTCGAGCACCCCTTCAGCCCTACCTTCTTTATTTCTACGTCACTGGGGGGGGGGGGGGTGCGGGGGGGGTACCGTGGCGCTTCCGCCAAACCGCACGGTTCGCTTACCTGAAAAACCCCCATAACTTCGATCCAACTTATAAGTTTCGCTAATGCAAGCGCAGTAGTACCTTAAGTGCTTTACGCATCTAGGTTATCAAATTCACAACTAAAAGTCCCTGTAAAAGAAAACTTACCTTTCATGCATCTCTTCGCATACAATTCCCCGTAAGATTTCTTTTCTACCTTTTTAGGAATCCCAAAACATATTCGGTACCTTCGGTTGCCAGGCAAATTTCAACGTTCCCACACCTACACCGCAATCTCCAGCCAGCATAAACATTTCCTACTACAAGGACATTAATGCTTTCAATGCATTACCTGGAAATGCCTGCAAAGAATTTTTCCTGCAAGGGCATTCATACACGTATCAATGCGTTTCTGCATAAGCGACCAAAACCGAATTTCTAATTAGTGTAGATTTTCACACTAGAGTTCGACACTTGCGTCGCCATAGATACCATGTACCATTGACACAGATGGTATATACAAACCGTCATTGTATAACCACCTAATCTGCCTTGCAATGACTTGCAACTATCGATTCAGCTGCAAGTACTTCTCTCAGAAATATTTCTTTGTTTGAATCTTCAAACAATCACCGACGTCGCGCTTAGCCGCCGGATTGGATTCAATAGCATAATCGTATGCAAACAAAAGAATCCGATTCTCCCAGTCGGCAGAGATACGATATACTATCTCCATTATTTCAATCCCTTTTAGCATCTAATGAGTGGCTGCTATTTACTCAGCCGACCCTCATTACCAGACGATGCATTAGGTCGCTTCTTCCTTTGTCTGTATCTCTTGTCTAGGTTTCGTTTCGCTTTTGACCTGCAAGCGTTATGCAAACAACACAGATCTGAACGGTCACACATATACCACCATGATCTCCATTGCGAGATCTGGTTCTCTATTCCACCAGAGAGACTTTTCGTTTCTCTGGTGGTAAGTAAATTCATATACTTAGTGGAGAGGATATCTACCACCATACCACAAATTCACCCCAACGAAAGTTGAATCTTTGAGTCCATTTCCACCCACCGACCGCCGAGGTCGTGTCTCTCCCGTTCCCCGTTTCGCGCACGGGGACGTAGATATTCTGAGTCGCGTAGAGTGATCGGGCTATTAATTAAAAAGTAATTTTGTTATACCAGTAGTGTACACTGTCGTATATTTCCTTTTTTGTGCATCCGTTCGTCGTCTGTGTAATTTTATCTGTAAAGTGTTAACTAATTAAGTGTAGCCCGATTTGTTTTAAATAAAAAGAACCTCTCCAGAATAAACAAAAGTGTGTTTTACGTATTTACTTCTGGTGGACAGTGTGTTTAACTTTCCCTCCTTGTGGACGGTATGTCGTGAAATTCGCGAACCATCGGTGGACTGTGTTTTCCCCTTACTCCCGGTTGTGGACGAACGTGGCGGCGTTTCGTCCTTTTCCTTCGGCGTTTTACCTGGTGGAACTTTAGTGGAAGTTGTGGGGACGGAGTAGAACTCTGCGCCCATGTCGGTGCCACGACTTCGCCATCGAAAAATAATGTTGTCATGTCTGGAGTAGTAATGGGCGCGTTTTTCCTTGAGTGCTCGGCTCAGTCTCATTAATTGTGTTCCGTAGAGAACTCCAGTGATGGTTTCACTCGGTTTCAGCAATTCATAATACACGACACCAATCTGATCCCACCAAATACACACCATGAGTTTCTTCCCATGAATATTCGGTTTAGCGGTCGATGTTGAAGCATGGCCAGGTGGTCCCCATGATTTTCTCTTCTTTGGGTTATCGTAGTGGATCCATTTTTCATCCCCAATGACTATACGATGCACAGAACTTTTTTTCTTTGCCTGGCAAACAGCATTTACTTATGCAAAGTCGGCGTTCAACGTCTCTCGACTTCAGTTCGTATGGAACCCAACTTCCTTGTTTTTGAATCATCCGTAACGATTTTAAACGATGTGAAATTGCTTGTTGAGTTACATCTCATGTACGTGCAAGTTCTTTTTACGTTTCGGAAGGATCTTCCTCCAATATTGCTTCCAATTCCTAGTCTTCGTACACTTTCGGCCTTCCACTTCGTTCTTTGTCTCCCACGTCAAACTCGCCATTTTGAAACTTTTGAAACCACTCACGACAACTTCTCTCACTCAAAGCAGCCTCACCACATGCTTCTACAAACAATCGATCCGCCTCAGCGGCAGGTTTCTTCAAATTAAAAAAGTAAATCAAAAGTTCTAGCAAATGACGCTTATTTGGCACAGAACTAGACATGTTTGCCAGAAAAAAATTATGTAAAGCGGACACGATGTCACTAATATTTTGAGGTTATGTTGTGATTTTGGCACAAGGCCAAAAACCTTGCCCGAGAAAACGAATTCTTATGGAAAATTTAACAAGCCTCAGACCTGTTAAATAAGGCAAAGACCGAATCCCGTTTGTAGTTCCGACGATGATGATGTTGTTATCACGTGTTCAAACTTACAATATTACGTTTGACATCTGACAATTTCTACATAATTTCCTTTTGCTAAACCGCGGAAACTGATTTGTACAACTAATATTATTTTGAAATCTTCGGAAAGAAAAGTTTTCCCAAAGTTATCGAAATTCCCATTCAGTTCTGAAAATATCTGCTAAGTTAAGTAGAAATGAAATCAAAGCAATCCGTGTTTCAATTGCACTATTTTGGTCAAGATAATTATCTCAGTAAAAGTTCTCGTATTTAACAAAAATACGACCGTCTTTGCCGATTTTATAACAGGGATTCTGTTTTAATTATCTGAAAATGTGATTGTTTTTCGACCGTTTGTAAATTTTAGAATGACATTATTCCGTTAAACCAATGACCGTCTTGTTTGAGGGTTACTTGTCTTTAAAAATTAAACTGTTTCTATCAAAGGTTAATTCTTGATATCCTCTTTTGTATTTAATTATTTCAAAACGTGACTGCCTTTTTCGGCGGTTTTATAAGTTATACCGTAATTTAAATTCCCAACGCAAGGGATGATACATCTACGAAGTCTAGTTTGCCGGCACGGAAATCGCGGGAACTATACTCCACGAATGCGAGGCACTATAAGTAAAAAAAAAACTCATTATAAATTCAAGTGACCATTGAATTGGGTAATCAATGACTTCCATTTGAAATAGATGACCAGAAAACCTCTTAGCTGGCAACCCGGCACAAAGATGATCAATGAAAGTAGGTTCTGGTTTCTGGTATTCACTGACGTAAGTGAACTCGGGTTGTATTACGGATGGCATAATCGAGGTGATACTATGGCGTTTCTAACAGATACACACAGTACACAAGCAAATACTGAAGAACAACTCAGAAAAAAATCGAATAAGCAATGCATCAGCCGTATACCAAGAAATAACATAGCAATTCTACATCAGTTGAGTGTACCTTATCCTTAGTATTAATAGTCTTGAACTATTCCCTCCCTCCTTCAATGTTTTTCGCGATGACAACGCTCATCGATAAGGCCCCAATTCCCCATACCGTGGACTGCTGCTTGCCACTCATAACAGACGCGCTTCGTCTCTAATTGCCATCTCTTCTTCTCCTGATCTTGACTACGTCGCAATAAAAATCGACAAGTGCCCTAAGTCTCTATTCATTATCTGCTTCTATATACCTTCTTCACGACCTATGGTGACATACGAGCTCTCAATAGAAGATAACCTAACCGAGTTAAGCACCTCCCTTGAAGATATCGTCGTTCTTGGTGGTTTTAACCTCCCCCATCCCCAATGGACATTGGCTGACGAACAAGCCTTCTACTTCTTAAATCCCACAGGTTCCAAGGAACGTATTTTTATAAACGGTCTCACCGATTCATGCCTCCATCAAATAAGGAATGTCGCAAGTCATATGGGGAGACAACTGGACCTCGTGTTCACAACGGACCCACACAAGTTCTCAGTTACCCCTAGTCCACACGCCCTCTCTACCATTGATAATTACCACCTCCCACTGCTCTTATCCCTATATCTTGATCATGAAACCTAGCCTTCTCTACCTCATGACAGCTTTTCCTACAACTTCCACAAAGCTAATTTCCGCCTTCTAAATGAGCATCTGAGCAAAACAGCGTTTCGCTTTGATCATCTGGGCGTAGAAGAAGCTACTGCCACTCTCTATAAGGAGATCTACTATGCCATCGCCCTATATGTCCCCTATTCACAGGTCATCGGTTTCATTGCCATCATGGTACAACCGCACACTCCGCACTCTTCGGAACAAGAGAAATAACTTGTGGGACCTAAAAATGATATCAGCAACTACTGTCCCATGGCCAAACTGTCTCAAATCCCTAAACTGTTGGAAGGGATTCTTTACAACGCGTTATCTTTCCGTTGTAAATCCATCATCGCACCCAACCAGTATGGTTTCCTTTCGGGTAGGTCGACCACAACGGATCTGATCGAGTTCTCATCCCATACTCTCCGTGCCTTAGAGAATGGCAACGAAGTCGATGTAATCACCACAGATTTCATCAAGGCCTTTGACAAAATCTCCCATAATCTCATCCTTTTTAAGCTGTCCTTCCTAGCTTTCGAACCCCTTTGATGAAGTGGTTATCTTCTTATCAGAAGGATCGATCTTACCGTGTCAAATTCAGATCCTCCCTTTCCAGTCCGTTTCTTCCCACGTCAGGGATTCCGCAAGGCAGTAATCTAGGTCCCCTCCTATTTATCCTTACCATAAATGACGTTGACTCCATTGTTAAATACTCATCCATCTCGCTCTATGCGAACGATGCCTAATTCTACAAAACGATCATCTCTCCTCTCGACTCCTCACTTCTCCAAACGGATCTCGACAGCTTCTCAACTTGGTGCCGTAATAACTGCCTCGAACTCAACGTTGTCAAATGTCACTCCATCACCTGCTCCCACAAGCGCCCCCCCCCCCCCGCACGTTCCTACTTCCTGCTAAACCAGCAGATACTATCTGTACCCTCGATACGTGACCTCGGGATCTTATTTGACAGGGAGCTTAACTTCATCCCGCATATTGATGATATTATTCTTAAGGCCAACTCTGTCCTTGGGTTTGTGAAACGCTGGTCTAAAGAATTCTCTAATCCTTACGTTTCCCCCTCTCTCCGTCCGCCCCCTTCTTGAATACGCCAGCCAGGTCTGGTCTCCAGACTACTCGTCCCATATCCGCAGAATCGAAAGCGTGCAACGTCGTTTTTTGCGTTTTGCCTTCGGCGGACTGAACTGGGTGTAATCCCCCCCCTACAGAAGCTGGCTCCATCTGATTAATCTCAACACACTTAAGGGGCGCAGAACTCATGCCGATATCCTTTTCATCCACCTTCTCCTTTCAGACACAATCGACTGCCCAAGTTTGCTTTCCATCATTGCACTTCACACTAACCCTCGTAACCTGCAAAACCCTCATCTCTTCTATCTGCCCACCCACCACACTTCTTACGGCTCTAATGAACCCATTTCGCGAATGCTGAGGTGGGCAAACTCTTACCCTACCTCCTTCGATTTCTACCTTACATCTACTGCACTCAAACTCCGTCTCCTCGAGGCCATGAGCAAAATGTGCGGCTAGGACTCTTAGCCCAATTAGGGTAAGTACATGGTGTTTTTTGCCCAGAGACATGGGCTCGGCTGCAGCTCTGCGGTCATGACCTTTGAAAGATAGTATGCGAAGCTCGAGCAAGGTTCAAGCTCGAGCAAGGCCCAAACTCCGTGAAGGCGCTTGTAGACTGTAAGACAATTCTTAAGCCGACAATGCTCCTCACGCAACAGCTCGTCCACATAGGGTAGTTGTTCAAACTGCGTTGAGGAGACAAAGCGCGAGTAGCAAATTCTGAGGGAGAAGACCGACTCGAACAATTGCTCGGCTTCGACAAAGAAATTGTGAGACATGAAGGAGATTTATGACGCTATGGGCCTGAAGCATAATAGGAGTTCAAGTTTTTGTAAATTTGTCACTGAGTTTCAGAGAATTGTTGCTCCATGCAAAAGGTTTACATTTGTATAAAATTACTTCCACGCTCCACTTTCTCTGGGTGCGTGTGTGTACGTGTTGCGATTTTTTTTATCATTAATTATTTAAAGTGTAGTATATACTCTCGATCGAGGGCTCCTCGATAGTATAGTGGTTAGTATACCCGCCTGTCATGCGGGAGACAGGGGTCGATTCCCCGTCGGGGAGCCTCCGGCGCAAGACTAATGACCTTACCCGGAAAAAAACAAATCATTACGGAAAATTTAACAAGCCCAAGGACTTGCTAAATAAGGCCAAGACCGATTCCCGGTTGTAGTGCCGATGATGATGATGATGATGATATACTCTCGATTAGCTTCCTACGTTTCTGACGACTGTACTCTAGTGTACCTGTGGGGGTTCGAGTAGTAGGTGTGCCAGGACAAGGGTCTGTGGTGATCTCGGAGTGTATTGAACTGTAGGGAGACAGAATTATGGAGGAGAGGAAAATGTAGCTGGTGCTATTCACCTGTGAAATGAGATCGTTGATCCCAAGCGAATAGAGTGGCCGGGAAAAGCCGAAATGACGCTAAATTGGCTAGGGTAATTTATCGTGGGAACTAATTAAATATTTTGATAAATTCCCTAGCGATTGCGTGATTATGCCACAGCGCCGTCTGATTCGAATTGTTGTTGCTAACCGACAGGATGTGATTTCCGGTGGAAATCTCATAGCGAAATAGAGTTGCCGTATGGCGAAAAGGTAGCTAAACTCAATTATGCATTGTCTGCATATCATAATGAGTTCAGCTAAGCGTCCTTTGGGAAAACAATAATGGTGGTAGGAAAAATTGAGGAAGATATATGACACGCTGTTAGCGGTCGAAATAAGGCTGAAATAGTGAGCTGGTTCTCCATGTAGTATAAAGAACCCCCACATACCCACCCATTAAAACAGAAACACAATTCCCATAATACATACCGGATAATTGGATCACAATTCAAAATTCACGGTCTTGAAACAAAATACCGGACGGCACAAGCCAGAGCAAAGACAAAACGCATGATATAACAATACTAATTTCCCAGATGTTCCGATAGATGTGTGTCATGTAGGGTGTACGATATCGCGGTGCATGATACTCACCATTAACTTGTCATCTGAGAAGTGACTGATTGTAGATTTACTGCACAATGTGCATTAAGTGTTTGACATTAGGAACATAGCTTTCAGGTCACGAGTGGCAGACTGAAATATGATGGCATGTGACCCGCTTAGTATCGGGAATGTTGATGGGGGAAATAGTATTTAAGAACCGATTTTTGGAAAAACAAATCAGACACAAGCTAACTTCGAACACACTTGAGTCTGTCTATTTCTGGCAGACATTTATGGCATTCGTGCCCTGCCCAGTGATTATTCTCTACTTATATGGCAGAAACCTATGGCATTCGTGTTCTGCCCAACGATTATACTCTACTTAACTTGGCAGAAACCTATGGCACCTGTGCCCTGCCTTATTGTTAAGGAAAGGTTTTTTTTTAGTTTTTAAACCACATTTATTTTCCTAATTCTTTTTACATGTATAATATTAGGGGTAAATGTTAAACCCTTTTGTACAATCACGGTCCTTAAATTAACTTACTGGCTCTATGCGAGCTCTCTAAATTACACATTACAACTTGATTTTTATATATGCCTTTCGGCGTACATCTTTTTTTTTTTTTTGTTTCTTATATTTATATATATATATATATATATATTTATATATATATATATATATATATATATATATATATATATATATATGAAATAAGTCATATATTAGAGGGACTCCTCGTTTACATATATATGTATACATTATTATTATATATATATATATTTTTATTTTTTATTTTTAATTATAACAAACAAAAACTTCAAAACGAAACGAATAAAACATAAAATAAGAAATAAAAAATAAAATAAAAATAAAAGCAATGGGGAAAGACGGACGGGGGGGGGGGGGGGGGGGGGGGCAAGAGGAAGGAGAGCGTTGCTCTTGAGAGGCATACTATATCTGAGGAAGTGAAGTCCTCTCCTCGTTGAGAAGCCAACCACCATTTGGGAGATGTTCGATCTTTGGCTGATTTATCTCTTTCACTGATCGTCGTGCTAAAACGCATGCGGTCTGGGGCATTGGAGATATCACTATGATGGAGAATTCGTTTGTCCCTGGCACCACGGAGAGCGTGGTAAATAATCGGGACTCCATGCACGTCTTGGATAAGGCCTTTTTGATCCAAGAAAGGGAACGCTTCTGGGGGAATAAACCCATTCTGGAGGGTATTCTCCAGATACATATCATTGGGATAGAATGCTCCCGCGATAAGATTATTGTCACTGCACATTGCCCTTGCTGTGTGACCACGAATAATTTTAATTATGAAATTGTCTATCCTATTTAACCCTGATTTGTTATACAGGATTTTGTTGGGATAGAATTTTTTGTATTGCGACTCTGGTGTTCTATAAAGTCCGAGGCAGGAACGCAAACACTGCCGTTCGAACACACGAAACTTCTCCATATAAAGTGGAGATATATTATACCATACTGTACAGCCATAAATCAAAACTGGTCGGATGAATGCCGAGTACGAAATTATTTTGACTCTGGCGTCAAGAAGTCTACTCCGGAATAGACTTCTTGTCATAGAATATGCGCTTTTAGCTGCGGAGAGGGACGCTGCTACGTGCTTGTCAAAATAGAAATACTGATCTAGCCAGATACCAAGGTATCTAACTACAGTTTTCACTTGCAGTGGAGGGTTATTGTTACCTACAATAGAGAAGTGTTTCCAGTTGTATTTTGTATCCCTCGAGGCCCTGGATAGGGGCGTTCTGAAAAGAATAGTCTCTGTTTTCTGGAAATTAATTTTTAATTTCCAGTCGTCGCAAAATTGTTTTATTTTGTTGAAGCCATCTTGAAGGTGCCTATTGATGTCGTCTATTTTTCCTCCTGTTCTGTACACCACTATGTCATCGGCGTACGCAATGGCGTTTTCGAGAGAACTCACTAGATCACTAGTGTAAATATTGAATAGAATGGGAGAATTTACAGCTCCCTGCTGTAAGCCATTTTTAATTTGGAAGGTCTTGTTGGAGAGTATGTCCCCGCATTTCACCACAAAATGCTTGTCCATTATCATATCATAAACGATGTATAACAAATATTGCGGCATACCCAGGTTTGTTAACTTATAGACAAGTCCTTCTAACCATACGGTGTCGAAAGCCTTTTCAAAGTCAACCAAGCAGGCGCCTGTACATTGTCGTTTTGCCTTGTTCCACTGTATATCGGAAACAAGTTTCGTCGCTGCATGAACTGTATCATGTCGCGCTCGAAAGCCAAACTGGTTGTTGGAGATGATATCGTTTTCATCACACCAACCTATCAGTGCTTTGTTTATAATTTTTTCGAATACCTTGGTGATGTTGGGAAGCAGGCTGATCGAGCGCAGATTAGCTGGATTGCTCTTCTCCTTACCCTTTTTGGGGATAGGGTGGACTACTGCAGTCTTCCAATGGGTTGGATAGTGTGCATTGTTTAGAGCGTTGTTAAACAAAGTAGTGTATATGTTCACTGGTTCGCGAGGCAAATGCCTTAGAACCACATTTGGAATGCTATCTATTCCAGATGATTTCTTATTTTTTATTGAGCTAAGTATGTTTCTAAGTTCATCCTTGTGCACAAACATATTGGTATTTTCATTTCTGACGGGAGAATCCGCCCTATTATTTTCGCCGAATGTGATGAAACTATGGTTTTCGGATCGCCAGTTGTGAAGTTGATTGCGCAGCGAGCAATGTCTTTGACGGGCATTGCTTTCAATTTCAGTGTTAGCATGAACTGATTCATTAATTCTGTACACTGCTTCGAAACAGGCTCCAATTGAATTCGCTTTCTTTTGCGGATCTTCGACTACTATTACTTCATCATTGGAGTTGATGTGCTCTAAGGTGAGTCCTGCGTTAAGCATTATCTGACAATTCTCGGGAGTCCGTGGAATTCGGAGACAGGGAATGTCATTGTGATCTTTTCTTCGACATATTTTCTTGATTTGTGAAAACATGTTCGGACCGTTTGCTTGAACAGCTCGAATTCTGTTGCTCCACTCCTCATTTATTACTGCTCGGTAATTATCCCGGATCAGCTTTTGAAGATTTTTAATCAAGGACTTGATTGTTTTGATTTCATTGCTATTTGGGTCACTGAACTGCCTATAGCACAATTTCAGCTTTGAGAGCAGGGTGCTCTTTTGCCTATACAAAGCATCGATAGTTGCATTTCTGTATCGGTGGGTATAGCCATCCATATGAGCTACTTTGGGGATCGAACGATTCATTGTGTTAATAACAATATCGTTCATAGTTGGGAGGTAATGATCGATTTTATCATTACGGAGGTTTCTATTAGTCGGTGGGTCTATGCCAATGTTGCGTATTTCTCTTTTTACTACGCGATCGAAACGCGACCAATGTGCTTTTCGGAAATCGAAAGAGTGTACCTGGTCGTACTGCTCAAGTAGATGGTACTCGTTTGGCACGTGTATTACGGCTCCAAGTCCGTAATGATTGCTATCGTACTCAATTGTGCGAAGACAATTTCGAGTAGTTACCTCGGTATCTGGTAACTGAATTCGATCATCTGTCATAAGTAAATCCAGGAAGGAGTTACCTCTTGGATAAGACGGCGTACTTGTAGCGTACAATTCTAGTATATGCTCGATCGCATTTGTTTGCCACCAATCAAACAAGGCATTGTCTCTGGTGTTCGAGGTCAGATTGCCCCAGGCACTGTGCTTGGCGTTAAAATCACCTGCTATTAAAAAGTAATTGTTTTCCGAATCTAACTTGAGACTTCGGAAAAGCGTATCGATTTCACTGATAAATTGGGTACCTTGAACAGATTCAGGAGCGCAAGAGCGACTATATATAGATGCCTTTGACTTTTTAGCGGAATGTCTATAATGCATGCCTCTAGCACCTGGAATTTGTGTACTTCCGTGCTGTAAACGACCTTATGGTGAAGACCTTTCTTAACTAAGATAGCGACCCCACCCCCTCGAGTAGAGTGTGGTCGATCTCGTTTAATTATGTTATAATTTTTGTAGCCCATTTTGTGCCTTTGGTTTAGCTTAGTTTCGCTAGCCAAGAGCACATCTGGGCATTCGACTTGGAGCAGATTGCCTAAATTATCCCTTCTTTCGATGTGGATTAGTGAATTTACATTCACAGCTATAATTTTTAGGTTAAGTTCAGACGGAGGGTTGAAGATTTTGATGTGGAGAGTTATTTGAGAACAGGGTTGAATAGAGAGTATCTATTCGTGCTCTTTGTTCAGTCAGTGTTCTTTGAAATTCGGCAAATTGTCCTTGCATGGTTAATAACATTGTTATTATTTCTGAATGTGCCTCTGGTGCAGGCATTTTCCCATTATTATATGTATGTTCCATGGATGCTGGTTGCTTAGGAGCACCGGCCATTTGTGCATATGACACACAAGGAGCCACGAAATTGTTGTAAGAACGAGTTTTCATTTTTTTCTCTTCTTCAACTTGTTTCTTTTTGGATTCCAATTTTAAGTTCATTTGTTGAAATTTAGGACATCCTCTAAAATTAGCAATGTGACCTGTATTTTTAGAGAGGACACAGGACAGTGTTTTCCTATCTGGAAGCTGTTCCTTGCCATTCACCAATGATATGGTCGGAGAGGCACCTTACGCACCTGAATTGCATGTGGCAGTTTGATGCCGCGTGCCCGAAGCGTTGACAACGCATACACTGCAATAAGCCATCGATTTTTCTAATTTTTTCCCAACTTATTGTTTGGTGGTTGAGGTGTTTGATGTATCGGAGAGCATCAACTTTACTGTTGGGACTCAGTGATACAATAAAGAAAGGCAATTTGCAATTGCGTTTTCTGGAGTTGGCGGTAGAGAAGGGTTTCACACCTGTAAATTTTAAATTGTCGATTTCGACATTTTTAATTCCTCTAATACCTCCTCAGGGGAAAAACATGGATCAACGCCTTTTAGGAGCATGGAGATTATTTTCCCCGATTTCGGGGTGTACGTGTAGTACTCGCTTTTTGTCCTACCCAAAGCAGTCATTACTTTGCGATAACCTTCAATATCATCGCACATTAATTTTATTTTAGAATTATTAATTTTTTTTGTATTGAAATTTTTGCAAGTTAACTCACCTAATTTTATAACGTCCTTTGTTTCCATGGACGTAAGTATTATAGGCGGCGCCTTTTCCTTTTTGTTGGTTACGATGTGCTGGTTTGTTTGCTGCTTCTGCATCTCCTTTGTTTGCTGCCTTTTGTTTGCTTCCTGATGTTGTTCCTGATTTTTCCGTTGTGTTGTTGTATTTTCTTGGCTTTGTTGTTGCAGCACCAGGTCTTTTAATTTGAGGATTGCTTCTCTTTGTTTATTGAGTTCCTCTTTTTTTGTGTCAATATCCGCAAGGAGTTTGTCTAATTCCGCCGGATCTGTGCAGTACCTGTGATATTGTTTTCTTCCTCAGCAGGTAATTCGATTTCACTTGGGTCAAGGTCAACCAATTCGTTGAATTGGTTGCCTGCGCCTGTGTATTCGTTTTTCTTTCCTTTTGCATTTTTTTCGCCGTCTGAATTTGGCTTGTGCCGCTTTGTTATAATACTCGGCTGTCGCTCGAGTCGGCTCCGTGTCATCGCTTTCAGGTCTGCCTGCCCCCTTTTCATGAAAGGCGACGAGCTCTTTAGGACTTTGTTTGTTTCCATAATTTTTTATTTTTTTATTCTTTTTTTTTATTTTTTAAACAACCGCTCTCAGTGGCGGCCACACTGTGTAATCCACACTTGTTCACTTACACTCGCACGACGAATTTATTTATTTATTTTTTTTTCTTTTCTTTTGCTTTCTCCTGTTGTCAGGTATACGTCTTATCTCTTTGACGTGTTGGTAACGACTGAGTTAAGGAAAGGTCTCTGTCTTAGGATTCTCAACCCCCTTGTTGATATCATTTGAACCAATTGGAACCGACATTATATTACGCGCCACGTTTACACTGGATTTTTGTTTTATCCCCTCTTGACGATCTCACATCATCTTACCTAAGGTGCAGCAGTAGTCTTAGATTACAGTTCAGTGTCGTTTTGCAGCTCCAGGCACTGTGCATAAATTATTTTGTCGTTTGGAGCAGTGTTTTTGATACCGAGGCGGAGCAAAGGGGGTTTTTTGCCCGCAGAAAATAAATTTAAAACGTAGAATGATAATATGAAAAGATACAATGGGGACAATAAAGAGAAGAACGGGTAGAAAAGACAGAAAACGGATAGAACTCTTAAGAGCAAAGCCAATATGATTTAGTGCGTAAAATTGAAATGACTATGCCCAAAAACAAAACCACCATGTGATGGATGTACCGATTCTGCTATTTTAAGAGCCAATCTTTCGGCAAAGTAATCTGTAATAGTGAGACAGATTCTGACGATCTCCACCATCATATTGCCATCATCATCATCATCATCATCGGCACTACAACCGGGATCCGGTCTTGGCCTTATTTAGCAAGTCTCGAGGCTTGTTACATTTTCCATAATAATTTGTTTTTCCGGGCAAGGTTATTAGCCTTGCGCCACAGCATCATATTAACCAAGTCATAATGACATTTTGCAGAGCTTTATGATATCAAAACACCTCACGCGGGAAATATGCATTTCCATGATATTCAGTTAATGATTTTCCCTCTGATCAATTCTCCATATTTTCTGTTACCGAAAAATATCTATTTGTGACCCCTTCGCAATGTCCTTAAACTTGATAAAATATTGCTCAAATAACTGAGTCGGAATTATCCCTTCGCAACCCCGATCGCAAGTGATCTCGAGGAGCTCCCATAGGTGATCGAATTTCTGATCGGCCAGAAACGAAGGTGAGCTTGATTTCGTATCAAATGTGGTTTGCGGTGTATAACTGTATTTGCAGCCGTGAATCGTATCACGTAAACAACGCTTCCAGACAGTGGATACATATGCCGAATGATTTAGTCCGATTTTCCAAGTTTTCTGTGTGTTTTTTTGGCATATTGTCGGTTGTATCTTTTGGTTTGGTCCGATTCTCTTCTTCTGCTTATTTGTGAAATATTTATTGCCGGAGATCGGTAACCGATATACACACATATAATGTGTTCAGGACGTCGCAGCCGTGGTTTACGAGATATGCCCACCACCTCAACGCGGACTTTTGACTCACCGGTTCGGTGGTCGTTTGGGTGAGGAACTCGATGTCGGGCACAGCCACGTATGCTGCTTCCCAATGCACGAAACCAATAATTGTGGCAACAATCGCTCTTCGGTTTTGTTTTATTTTATTACGAGTATTATCCACATTTCTACGGTGAAGGGGATCGCACAGCTTCTGGCGGCCAGAGGTGCGCAAGATATCTACCAATAGTTATCACTTGGTGCAATCTGCAGCAAAAATCTTGTATTTGTTTGTCGTCCGTGTATTGTTTCCCTTTAAATGTTAAATGTTGTTGTGGTAAGTGGGTATAGACTCGAACGAGGGCGAACAGTTGAGGAAAAGGGTGATATAGTACTGGAGGCTGATCGTGATGGTAATAAACAATCGGACAATTGGTTTAGAAGTTCCTTCGTCCACAGTTATCTATACGGTGAATTTCCAGCGCCCATAATGAAAAGGATGTGGACTTGAAGGACATGCATAATGATCATACAGATGTATAAATATCAGAACTACAAGGGTACCCGTGTGGGATTTATTAAATTCAAATTGGGGCTGGTTAGCTGCCGTGGTGTCTAGAAAGTTTTACGGGAAACGCATTTTTAAACCGGTTTGAAACACTATGAATATTGTTGGTGTTACGATCTTCAAGATTTACATTTGAAGCTTTATTTCCAGATGTTGTAGAAGCACTGTTTGACCAAATTGATATCTGGCCAAAAAGTGATCTATTTCAATGCTAGTGTCCAACACCATAATTAAACTTACTTCATGTTCATTAAATTAAGTGCTTTATATCTGTCTTGCGACTACCAGTATTATCGACAATCGTGTGAGCGTCAGGTTCGATCATGGAATATCTGAAAAAGGGGATACGGAGGGGAAAGGGGTCATTTATGGATAGTGTCTACAGGGTTAGTACATGCGATCTCTAACTACTTGGATGGAGGAATGGTAAGGATGAAATTATCGGGCGGTCTTGAGGTGGTGGTAAACCCAGATTACGTCATTGGCATCTGATAATCTGCATTTAGGTCGGTACACGAAGGCAATTAACCATTCGCATCAATATACAGAACTTTATTGAACGAATAAAACTGAGTGACAATTGAAACATATCTATACTGACAGAGATTATTCTTTATACATTTGCTTTTTGTTTTGTTTTTGTACAAGTTGAGTTGTTGGTACTGATGTGAAAATATCTGTGATTGTACGTGGTGGCGCTATATCCGATAATTATTCGTTCGTTCACCGTTAATCCGACTGCGATGAACCTTTGGTGGATTGTTGTTATTGCCAAGTTCCGGCGTAAACATTTGTGATATAGTACGACCAACGTTCACAAGGTGGCGCTATATCGAATAATTATTTCTTCTTGCATCGTTTATCCGATTGCGATGAAACTTTAGTGAGTTGTTGCTGAGACTAGCGTGAAGGTTTCTGACAAAGTATCATACACTGGATGGCGTCAGTTATATTCGATAATTGTTTTGTTAGTCATCATTTATCCGATGAATATGAACTTTGTACAGATTTTGGCATTTGCATGGGGGCATATAACTGTGGGGTTTCTCTATATCACATGGAAAACCAGCCTACAATCCTAGCCTAATTTCGACCGCTAACAGCGCGTCACATCAACCCCTATCCCACCGATCATGCTATTCACCTGAAATATCATATTTCCAAATGGACGCATAGCTGAATTCATTCTTCTATGCAGATAATGCATAATTGAGTTTAGCTACACTTTTGCCATACGGCAACTCCATTTTGCTACCCCATGAGATTTCCACCGGAAATCACTTCATGTCGGTTAGCAACAACAAGTCAAAGCAGACGACACTGTTGCATAACCATGCAACGGCTGGGGTAATTCCAAATTATTCGATTTTGGTTTTCATGATAAATTACCCTAGCCAATTTGGCCTCACTTCGGCTTTTCTTCAGATCATCCATTCGCTTGGGATCAACGATCTCATTTTACAGGTGAATAGCGCAAAGTACATTTTCCTCTCCTCCACAATTCTGTCTTTCCATAGTTCGATGTACTCTGAGGTCACCGCAATCACCGCACTAGGTCAGTGTATCAGTCTCAGGCGCTGCATTAATACACACACGCTAAGCCAGACCAACCCTGGGTTATTGTGCTTTCCTTTTGATTTCTTCATCCTTTCTACGCCCATCGACGTCGAACGAATACCCAAGTACTTATCCACTTCGATGAGCGTGGGGAATTGAAGGATGCACAAGAGAGCACGATTATCATTGGCCGATCGTTGTGTAGCAGAAATCCCAATTTCCATCCCTAATTCCAATCAGTCGCTATCCAACCACTACTGTCGGAGGTCACGCCGCCGCGATTCGTGAAATTAATCGTGAATTAATACTTAATAATCAAGAACTTCATAGTGCACTAGCTAAATCGAAACGCGAAATTTGCTATTTAAATTCGCTTATAGGGCAACGAAAACAATATTCTCGGCTGAAGAATCGTATTGTTGCTGAACTACAAAAAGTTACAAGTGTATAATTAGAGATAAACTTACTATAAAATAAAAATAACAAAAAAATTCAATCTAAATCAGTGCCTTCTATTTTCTCCTGTTCTTTACTTTGTGTTTGGGATGTTTGATATTATTTATCCAGTGACGTCGTGGTGAAGAAAGTGAATCTGTGCCCATGATCGGCATAATACTTCTCGTACCCTCACATAATCATCAATGTAAGGTAGATGGCGCTTTAATTGCAATCTAATCAAATTGATGGTTTTTCAAATATCAGATCATAAAGAAGATCAATGAATCATGTGATGCTATGAATTCATAATCGCCATACATACAAAATATCTAATCCACGAAAAAGTATCATCATCATCTTCGGCACTACAACCGGGAATTGGTCTTGGCCTTATTTAGCAAGTCCTGAGGCTTGTTAAATTTTCCATAATGATTTCTTTTTTTCCGGGCAAGGTCATTAGTCTTGCGCCGGCGGCTCCCCGCCGGGGTATCGAACCCCGGTCTCCCGTGTGACAGGCGGGCATATTAACCACTATACTATCGAGGAGCCCGACGAAAAAGTATCCCAGATAATTTATTCTGGGTTTCGCCATCGAGTTAATTCACGATTCATTTCTATAAAATTGTACGAAATGAAAAGCCAATAACTTTTTGACATCTTTTAATGAAATAATTAACAATATTCATCTTTCGTGAGTTGCCATGTTTCGTTTTCTATGTTCTATTTACGAAAATAACATGACGATAAAGATGACCGAAGAGATGTCACATTACCTCTAGATTTTTTATTTTCATTTTCATTTTTGTCACGTTTTCTATTTTCTTTTTAACCTCTTAGTTTCTAAATTACATGCTAGAAAAAAATTGCTTAAATTCTATAAAATAAATATATAAAATTATGTAGTAGTTTGCTCAGGGAGCGTGTCTCCTAGTCCTTAAAAGGAGAAGGGATCTCTTAGACCGCTCCTGAAAAAACGTCCTACTGAGGTCGTCGCCGTGCTTCCTCAGAACCTGAGGGAAGAGCAACGTCCTATTGTTGGTCCTGGTTTCCGCCGCTTTTTCCGGTCTTCGCAAACCCCCGTCTCCGCTGGGGGTGCTTGAAAATAGGGGATTGGTCAAAATGAAATTCGGTTTTTACTTACTAGAAGATATTATTTTTGATTCTTCTCGGCTCGATGTACATTCAGATACTGCCGCCTGGCACAAGGAATATTAGGATACTGCGGCCGCGAGATCGCTCTACTGTTCCTTTATAAAAGGAAACAAATCTCGAAAATGCACGATTCCATACCAAATCCCGATTTTGGTACACGTCCTCGATAGAATGCAAAAACGAGCAGTGAAACTTATTGGGGACCCAGCCGTAAGTCGATCAATTCCGTCGTTAGAACACAGGCGCAACATATCATGCCTATCTCTCTTCTATAGGTATTATCAAGGTCGTTGCTCAACAGAACTTGCTGAATATGTTCCGCCTCCTCAGACATTTTCCTGCGATACCCGTCAATCTGAGATCTGAAACAAACATAGAGAGTTATTCTTTAGCCGAACCACACGAATGTGGAATACTCTACCTAACCATGTGTTTCTTCGTCGTTGTAATGTCCAGGCATTTAAGACCAATGTACATCGGCACCTCCTTTTCTTATCCACTTCTTCTCCTTCCGTTCGCACTGTGCTCTGACGCTTAACGGTACTCCAAATACTGCTTTTGTGCGCACTTTTGTGTAAGAAAAAAATGTAAAATTCCGTACCACAGCTCATCGTGATTTCTGTATAATATTGTCCTTTCGATTGGTTAATGATCTGTGGGGGTTCTCTATACCACAGGGAGAACCAACCCACAATTTCAACCAATTTTGACCTCTAACAGCGCGCCCACATAACCCAATCAGCAATAACACACATTCGCAAACATGCAAAGAATACACTTCCCAATATGCCCAGAATCCATTTCCCAACCTGCAATAAAACGCATTTTCAAAACCTACAACAGAATATAAATCAAGTCCCTCATCTACATCAAAGCGCATACATTTTCCCCAAAAACCACTTCGGTTAATTTCTTACTTAAACTATATTTCTCGCAACCAAGCAGCATTAATTTCCCCCGAAAGTCATTCCGGCTCACTTCCTGCTTAAATCACTTCCCTTGCTTGTAACCAAGCAAAATTTAGTTTCCCCGAAACCCATTTCAGCTCCAGTCCTACCTAAATCATCGGGAATAATACCAGTTATCCTTACTGGTAAGCCACCAGCACGATGCGTTGCATTTCCACGAAACAACAATCGCAAAGACCGAGACTCATGTCCCTTTGTCTAACCGACAATTCATGCCCATACTCGGTTATGTCCTCGAAATCGATTTCTCCGTATACATAGCGACAGAGGAATCCAATTCAGCCTGTACGGCAGTAATTCTCTGGAACTAAATCCTCTATGCACGCATAGCAACCCTTTCCAAGTTCTTAGTAAGTCGGAGTGAGGTTTACACTGCCACGACACCATGAATGGATTCTTGCCCATTTTAGTCAGTCGAGTTTTAGCAGCCACCACGAAGAGCGTCAAATTGCAACCCCCTGTGGAGTACGCAACACGTTTTTCCTACTCTTTGACGAGCAGAGGTCGGTCGATCACGAGTACAGTGGGTCAGTAACGGGCAAGTTTATCGTATATTGGAGTATAACTTAACGTGCTTTCCGGTGGTTTAAGAAATATCGGGCCTATAAGTGTTCACCAATATAGACATTAAGAAAAACAAACCGGCGCGAGCAAGAACTTTAAATACATGTTTCGATCCTACCCATAATATATCTAAGAACACTTGCGTATAAAAAATAGTAACCCAAGTGGATGTGTTGTGTCCCTTAAGATCAGCGTAGACATTAAGAAAAACGATTTGGCGCGAGCAAAGCTTCAAATACATGTTCCGATCCTGTTGATAATATATTTGAGAACACCTGTGTACAGAAGTAGTAGCCAGAGCGGATGTGTTGTGCCCCTTAAGATTAATATAGACAGTAAGGAAACCAAATTTGAGATTATGTACGCAGTTAACTAAGTGGACCTCTTGCAATATTGTGAATGTGGAAGAATAAAGTAAAGCCGAAGATACGTAAAATAAATCAATGTTTTATTTTTACTCGTTTTCGCCTTCCTTGAGGAATAATTTTCAGCATAGCAATCGGCGAGCGTAATCTAAAGGTGTTGGGGATTAAGTGAACCCGTGTCGTGCCAGATACACTACTTAAGCGCCCCCCACAGATCTACCTATATCAATCATGATGCTAGTAAAACCAAGTGCTTTCCTATAAGGTGTGAAGAAGTGGCACTTTATTATTATGCTGCTTTAGATACCCATATTTCTGCTATCTGGTCTAATCATAGTTTGCATCGTTTCATTTGTCTTCAACCTATTTAACATATTGTATTAATACATATTTTGTTTTGCCGGTTTGAAATGAATTGTTTGGACCAGGTTTTTTTTATAATGTATATGCTAATTTGTTCTTTGAATCTTTAATACACACCCCACCCCAAACCGATAGTTTTACTACTTCAATCAATGTGACGAGGCATTCAATTCTGCTTTTTTTTCTTTAATTGTATAATAATACTGAACCTGTTTTATCTTTCCTTATTTATTATTTTAAGCTATATCTTGGGTATCTGTCATTTTATTATTATTATTTACTGGCCTGTAGGAACCCGGAAGTTCACGACCTCACCGACTCGGCTCCGCCATTGTTCCCTGTCCTCTGCGCCCTCCTTCCACATTCGCCCATCCGATCCGATCTCCTCGAGGTCCAATCTAACATTGTCCTCCCATCTCCGTCGCGGCCGTCCTGTCGGTCTCTTCCCCGTTAGTTTACCGTCAAGAATTCTACACACGGTCCTATCATCGCCCATTCGCGCTACGTGTCCGGCCCATCTTAATCTTCGCGACTTGATCACTCTCACTATTGTAGGTTTGCGGTATAGTCCTTCCAATTCGTGGTTGTGGAGTTTCCTCCATTGTCCTGACTCCTCGTCATATTTACCGCCAAATATACCTCTTAAAACCTTATTCTCGAATACGCGGAATTTGTTCTTTTCCCGTTTTGTGAGTTTAGTTTAGTTTAGTTTAGTGAGGGCAGAACCCTCATATATTCAGCTTAGTACAAGCGATAAAACTTAACAATTATCTTAAAACTATATATAAGAATATCAACTATGGTTAAAAGGAAAAAAAGCGGGGGGGGGGGGGGGGGGGGGACGTGAGACATGGTGAGAGCCCATGTTTCGCATCCGTATAGATCAATCGGCATGATTATGGTTCTATAGACACGGAGCTTTATATTACGTGATAGCAGTTTGGATTTTAATAGTCTACTGGTCATTTTATTGTAAACTTAAATATATTTAATTATCATCGTCATCATCGTCATCATCATCATCATCGTCATCATCGTCGCTACAATCGCGATCCGGTCTTGGCCTTATTTAGCAAGTCCCGAGGCTTGTTAAATTTTCCATAATAGTTTGTTTTCCCGGGCAAGGTTATTAGCCTTGTCCCAAATATTGAATTATATAAGAAGTAAAAACAACAACACGTACTACTACTACCACTGTTACTACTACATATTTTCCTGTGACTTACTATTCCCGAGGGTGATAGAGCCATGAAAGCACAACTCCATTGATCACATGAAAACAGAATCGCTGAAAGATGCCAGTAGCTGAATTTTTGAGGTACTTTCAATATTGAAATAAAATCCTGCACAGATGTTATATCTGGCGGCATTTACTTTGTTCCCGTGATTGATTAATTTATAAAGAACAACTAAAAAATATGGATTCTTTAAAGGAAAACTAAACGCCCCGTATGCCCGTTATGTCCCTGTATTCCACGCTTTCTCCTAATTTTCACATGTCCTCTGAATTGAATGAAAAAAAATTTCCAAGAGACCAGTAAATTTCTCAGCAATGACCCACTTCTTACGCAATGGAAAATTTAACCCCGTGGCCCTCTGGTTTCATATTGACATTTGAAATCCCCAAAAGCGATGCTGATATCCAAATCATCCATTAGTCTGTTGTTTAATATCAGCCGCACATGGGAGATAACATATTTCTCTTTTGTCCCCTTTACTTCAGCAGACAAACTGTTGCATTGTTTTCACAGCCAACAAATACAGAGTCAGACTTCATAGGTTGTAATATCACCATTCCACTGATGCTGCGCACAACACCGGACGCGTTCGAAATTCGCGTCGCACCGAAAGCGACGCTCAAGTGAAAGATTGCATCTTGTAGATGGCTGATAATGAAAAGCAAAATTTTTGTTAAAATAAAACGAAGTGACTACACGACTGCATTTTGCGAACAATACCTACCCATACCTGCGGCCCCAGGTCGGTTGCGACACTTCACGCGGCTAGTTATTCGGCTTCACCTCGAGACCATCGTACAATTCTGTCGACGGAAAGATATTACCACTTGATCTACCGAGTTACTTGCAAAGATAGCCACACTAGAGGTGGTCTGCTGATCGAACAAATTGCCGGAATCCTCGATACTGGAGACCCATGATGTTGGACACTTCATATGCATATACATCATTGGGGAGTGTTAAGCCTTTTAAAAGAGGTTGACAAAGTTGAAGCAATGAACCAAGGATCCGCGAATACTTGTACTAGATAATGGTCCTAGTGAACAATATGTTTTGAATATATCATCATCATCGACACTACAACCTGGAAGCGGTCTTGGCCTTATTTAGCAAGTCCTGAGGCTTGTTAAATTTTCCATAATGATTTGTTTTTTCCGGGCAAGGTCATTAGTCTTGCGCCAGAGGCTCCCCGACGGGGAATCGAACCCAGGTCTCCCGCATGACAGGCGGGTATACTAACCAATATACTATTGAGGAGCTTGTTTTTGAATATATAGTTCCTTTAAAAAGTAATTTGTATCTAAATGCAATTTGTATTCTGTTACGAATTTCATGATTACCCTTTTTTCTTTCTTGCGATACGGCGCCTAATTTTTCATATCAGACGATCATGTAAGGAACTTCTCGCGTTAGAATTTGAAAATTATGCGCCTTGGTTACCATGAGCCGTAAATCGTGGGCAAAACGAAACGCAAGATTACCCATCGACCTTTACGGTCGAAGATAAAAGAGAACCGAGATTAAACCGCCAATTGAAGCGAATTAATTTTTAACCATTTGTGCTCGAAGTTTTGGTTTCATTCATGTTACCAGCAACTCGAAGCATTTTCAATAGAGTATTCATATTTACACATAAGTAAATGATTATATTTAATAATAAAAAAAACTCCACAATCGCGAATTGGAAGAGCTGTACCTCAAGCCTACAATAGTGAGAATAATCTTATCGCGAAGATTAAGATGGGCTGGGCATGTAGCGAGAATGGGCAACAACAGAACCGTACATACAATTATTGACGGAAGACTGTGGGGTAGAAGCATTGTGCACCGGCGTACGGCGCTGATTCTCTCCTAACCATCATCGTCACCGAAAGTTCGCTGTAAATAGTTCCGGACACAACACTGAGCAACTCCACAAAAGGTTCACCAGGGACGGAGGATGAAACACACAAATGGGATGTAATGGGTCTTTAATTTTTAATTTAATTCTAGTATAGCTCCAACACATAGTTCGCCGGAAATATCCAAAAATAAAAGCACTGATTAGAAGCTGTTTGTTAACTTTATTTTAAATCTGTACAGGAGGCGCGCTTAACAACATTAGTTTTACGGTTCGTACAATTCTTTCTTAATATTAACAAATTCCGGTAGCAAACTGAGGAGGCAATTTTACTTGTAGAAACGAATACTTTTTGAAGTTGTAGGATGCGACTCTCGACTTTTAAGTATATGAACGCAACTCACGACTTTGAAATATCTGCATCCCCGGGCGTACCGGGGAACGGGAGCGGCACGACCGTGGTGGTCGGCGGATATAATTGGACTCAGCGATGTTCATTCGCTATCAGAAAAATTTGGACAGTGAAACTGGCTCTCTTAATTAAGGGGTACATTTTCCTATTCCAAGAGAGACGTACAGTCTCTCTTTGGGGTAACCAAACAGATCTCATAGAGAAGATCATCACGGTACACATGTATGTGTGTACATTGGTTCTTTCATGGATCAAAGCCATGCGGACGAATCTAAAATAAAGAAAGGGAAAATGTGCATCCATGAGATGTGAGTTCGGCTAAGCAAACAAGCCGAATCTCATTGGATGCTAATTGGGTCTGTGTTTGCTTATGTGAGAAGGTCAATGGTAAACGGATCCAGGAATATGTAAGACAAAGGGACCGTTGATGATCGATGTCTACAATATGCATAACAGCTGTACTAACAACCGCAATGCATCATGAACATTGTGCTAATTGGTTTTAGCTTGCTTACCGGGAAATGGTATTTATTGCATCGCTGGTACGGGTAGGTAGTCAATTCCTATTTGAATTTACCTATGCTGTAGGATTTAATTGATGCCTTAAGACGAAAGATGCGTATATTTGTTGTTGTCCCTGTTATGATGGTTACATTGTATGTAAACCAAATCATTTTGTTCTCAGGAATTCGTCTAGGGGGAAATGCACTTGGTGAGATTGGGACACAATAACGGTTGTGTATACCATCTGTGTCAATTATGCATGGCATCTATGGCGACGCCAAGATCGAACTCTTGTGTGAATATCTACACTCATTGGAAATTCGGTTCTTGGTCACTAATGCAGAGATGCATTGATACATGTATGAATGCCGTTTTAGGAAAAAATATTTACAGGCATTTCCAGGTAATGCATTGAAAGCATTAATTATCCTTGGGAAGGAAATGTTTTTGCTGCGGGGAGATTGCGGTGCAGGTGTGGGAAGGTTGGAATTTGCTTGGCAGCCGAAGGTGCCGAATAGGTTTTGGGATTCCTGATAAGTTAGAAAAGAATTCTTACAGGGAATTTGTATGCGAAGAGATGCATGAAAGGTAAGGATTCTTTAATAGGGACTTTTAGACTATAAATTTGATAACCTAGTTGCGTAAAGCACTTAAGATGCGAAAATGTATGCAGATTGGGATGCAGTTAAGTGGGTTTTTCGAGTAAGTGGGCCGTGGGGTTTGGCGGAACCGCCACAAGACTAACGGGAAAGAGACCGGCGGAAATACCGCGATGAAGATGGGAGGCGCGACCTTAAGGAGATCGGAGGGTGAAGCGTGGGAAGACGATACACAGGACAGGAAACGATGGCGTAGCCGAGTCAGTGAGGACTACAGGCTAATAAATAAATAATAAATAAAGTATTAAAATTTTTGCTTTTTATAGAGGTATTCAAAATTAATGTCTGCCCTCCCACATCTAAAATTTTTTTATTCGAACATACTACACATCCAAAAGATGTGATGTATAGGTTACTGCTGGGTACGTCCGAATTTTGTGTGTTTTGTTGATTTTGAGACGTGCTGCTTTATCGAAAACTCCCAACCAATTGATTCATCAACAATTTTATTCTACAAACCTCAAAGGCGAAATTGGTTTTTCATTATTTTTTTTTTTTTCTAATAGAAGTGTACAATTTTTATGAGCTTACTACACACATTTCTATAACCCAGAAAAATAGTTTTCTCCACAATTTCAGCGATTTTTTAAAAAGCAATACGTTGAAGCATATTTCTTGGCCCGATCTATTTCACGCCTATTCTTTATATAATCAATAACAACTCTAGGAAAGCTAACCTTAGTTTGGATCAGTTTTCCGTTCCATTTTTGTATAATAAAAATATGAGTCGATAAAAATCGTATATGCACAATAATTGGATGTGCATAATAATGTTCAATGGCGCAAGGCTAATAACCTTGCCCGGTAAAACAAATTATTATGAAAAATTTAACAAGCCTCAGACTTGTTAAATAAGGCCAAGACCGGATCCCGGTTGTAGTCCCGATGATGATGATGATGATGAATAATGTCCAAATCGTATGTGCAAATAAAAAACCGTCAACCAAGATGGTAATATTTAAAAACGATTGTGTTATTATTAAATAACAAAAGAGAGTCCCAATAAAACAGTCAATAAAGACTCAATTAAAAAGAGAGTCGAAAAGAGTTGAGTGTGCCGTTGAAGATCTGTGTTAATAATATGTGTGTTACCTATGGTGACATTTTCGCGTTGAGAGAACTATGACGTTAATGAGGATCAACTATAATCGTTCTGAACCGATATTTTTTTCATTTTCAATGACATGCAGAAGTGTTTTTAATTTTCGGCCGAGAGCCAAGGAACTCGCTAAAACCGTCACAATTAATCATATATGCCTGTAGGAATCCGAAAGTTCATGACCTCACCGACTCGACTCCGCCATTGTTCTGTGCGCTCTCCTTCCACGTTCGACCATCCGATCCGATGTCCTTGAGGTCAAACCTAACATTGCCCCCCCATCTGCGTCGAGGCCGCCCTGTCGGTCTCTTTCCCGTTGGCTTACCGTCAAGAATTCTATGCACGTGTCCGGTCCATCTTAATCTTCGCGACTTGATTACTCTCACTATTGTAGGTTTGCGGTATAGCTCTTCCAATTCGTTGTTGTGGAGTTTTCTCCATTGTCCTGCCTCCTCGTCATATTGGCCGCCAAAGATACCCCTTAGGACTTTATTCTCGAATACGTGGAATTTGTTTTCTTCCCGTTTTGTGAGAGCCCATGTTTCGCATCCGTATAAAAGAATAGATATAATTATGGTTCTATAGACCCGGAGCTTTATATTATGCGATAGCAGTTTGGATTTCAGCAGTTTACTGACTGCGTGCCAACTAGCGTTGCCGGAATGCAGTCTTTTGTTAATTTCCTTTGACATTTCGTTACCGGCTTTCAGTATTGTTCCCAGGTATTTAAATTCTTTAACTTTTTCAATATCTTGTTCCTGACGTTTATGTGTGTTCCCTGAGGTCCACCTGCTCTCGCCGTATTTTGTTTTGTCTTCATTTATTTCTAGGTCCACCTTTTCTGCCGCTTGCATGATGATTTCACTGTTTTTACTTACAGCTTCTAGATTATCGCCCAAAACAGCGATGTCATCCGCATATGCGAGCACTTGTGTGACCCCGTTCAGGGATGATCCGGCTATATTGTCATCTTGTAACTTTCTGATGACATACTCGAGGACAAGGTTAAAAAGACATGGTGAGAGCCCATTCCCCTGTTTTAGTCCGTCCCGGATTTCAAATGGTTTTCTGAGAGGTGGTTTTCTATTCTAACTCGTCACTTATTCTCGTTCATGCAGATTTGAATGAGGGTGGCATATTTTTTCCGGATTCCCAGCTCAACTACAATATGGTAGACTCTTTGCCTTGCGACTGAGTCGTAGGCTTTTTTGAAGGCAACGAACAGTTGGTGAACCGTCTCTCCGTATTCCCACTTCTTTTCCAGCAGTTGCCTTATTGTGAACATTTGGCCACTCGTTGTCCGGTTCCTACGGAATCCACACTGGTAGTCTCCCAGTATTCTATTCATCTGCGTACGCTGTGATTTTCGACAGCATGACATTTGTTAGTATTTTGTATTTGGTTGAGAGCAATGATATTCCTCTGTAGTTTTCGCAGTCAGATCTGTCGCCTTTTTTTGAAAATGGGGACGACTATTGAGGTTTTCCATTCTTCCGGAGTGACTTCCGTATCCTATATTGTTTTAACCAGTTGGTGTATCTTTCGAGCGGTTGTCTCTACTCCATGCTTCATCAGGTCTGCCGGTATGCAGTTGACTCCGGGAGCCTTGTTGTTTTTCAATCGATTTATTGCGTCTACAACTTTGTTGAAAGAGGGCTCTGGGATCTGAGGCTCGGCTGTATGTATGGCACATCTGGTGCATTTATTTATGGTTGATGGGTGCGTACATTGAGCAGGTTTTCAAAGTACTGCTTCCATCTTGTCACGATATTGTTTGTTTTTGTGACCAGACAGCCGTTTGTGTCTCGGATTATTTTGGCTCTGCCTCGGTAGCCATTTCTACTAGAATTTATGCCGGCATACATGATATTCTTTTGATCCGAGTCTTCTCCCATTCGCGTTTTTTGCGTTTGAAAAGTCTCGTTGTCTCTTTCCGAACTGTCGCATATATTTCAGCGTTGACTTCATAATATCTTTGTAGGTGGATGACTCTGAGGCGTTTACCTAATTGGATCTTCGGCCTGCACTCATTCTCACACCCAGGTTTGAACTTAACTGTTTTCTTAAATCCTAATACCTTTTGGGCTGTTTGTTTGATTGTGCCTCTGATCGATGCCCATTTAGTGCCCAGATTATTGGTTTCCTCTTCCTCACTACTCCCATTCTCTAGGATAGATAGATTTAGCTATTCGTTAGTTCCTCTTGATATTCAGCCCTTTTGCGTAAGTTTTTTAGTTTGTCAATGTCGAACTTTTTGCTTGTTACCCGTGATTGCCCATGTGGGTTTGCTGCGAGCCGACTTCTAATTTTGCCCATCACTAGAAGGTGATCGGATTCGCAATGAGCTCCTCTATATGACCTTACGTTAAGGATATTCGAGTGGTGTATTTTGTCTATGAGGAAGTCGTCTATTTGATTACGCGTTACGCCGTCGGGCGATATCCATGTGGCTTTTTGTATTTGCTTGTGCTTGAACATCGTGCTTTTCTCTACCAGCTCTTTGGACGCTGCGAACGTGATAATTCGAATTCCATTGTCATTTGAAACGTCGTGTAGGCTCTCTTTACCTATAGTTGGTTGGAAGATGTCTTCCTTTCCAATTTTCGCATTGAAGTCCCCGAGGAGGATTTTGACATCGAATGATGAGATCCCATCGAATACTTCCTCTAGGGTCTCGTAGAATGTGTCCTTCGTTTCTTCGTCCGTAGATTCTGTTGGGGCGTGTACGTTTATAAATACATAATTGTACCATTGTCCCTGTATTTTTGGCACCGGCATTCGGTCGTTAATAAATTTCACATCTTTTACATGGGATGAAGCCAGTTCCGAGGTTATGTATATCGGTACCTCCACACGCCAGTGCAAACCCGTTGGTTTCGATTATTTCATGTTGGAGTCAGACTTCCTGTAGCGCGACGATATCAATTTTATATTGTTTCGCGTTTTCTACGACCGTCTGTATCGCGCCTGGTTTATATAACTTTCGAACATTCCACGTGCCGACGCGTATATCCCGCTTTTTCCGTTTTTCCCTACGTCTTCTTTTTACCGAGTCGGTGTTTTCTCGATGATTTGTACCCTAATGATAGTGTCGGCTCATCACTCATACGCCTACCGGGTTTTTCGTGAGATTGTTTTTTGTATATTGATTATTCATTTTTGTTCCCACGATTCTTTGGGTTTCAAATAGTTCACCACATCAGAGCCCCTCTTTGATATGGTAAGGTCTGCTTACTGCTCTGATTCGACCCGGTGTCAGAGAGGCGCCGTTATAATACAGCCGATATACCCCTGGCTGCAAACCATCCAATGGGCACGGTGATGCGTAACACGCTGGATTAGGGGTGGTAGATCTTTGTGTGTTACTCCTCGCTAGCCTGTCTGAAATGGGTGGTCCTACTGGAAGCGTATGCTTCCGTCAGCGTTGCCTGAGTGATTCATTGTAGTTTAAGCCCCCCACCACGTCAAGGTTTCTCTACCAAGCGGGGGAATCATATACAATAGTCTTTTTTTTATTTTAAGGGTACTCCAAAATCCCCCTGCGTTAGTGTAAAAAAAAAAATTTGCACTTCCGGTTTTATTTTTTTTATTATTTTACTTCTCCCAGAAAGGGCGAAGCTATAGCGCTAAATCAGCGCCCTGAGAAAGATGCTCAAGGATTTCTCTCAACCATTTTACGCAGCCTGTATCTTAATGGCATCGGCTCGAAATCGGGACCGGTGGAGAGATTCGTTAAATAAGGCCAAGACCGGATCCCGGTTGTAGTGCCGATGATGATGATGATGATAGCTTAGTGGGGTGGTATTTCACTGGGCGACTGGGCTTTGGGACCCTACCTACCACTCAGTAATTGTGCCAAACTGCACAATAGCAAGAGTCTTCAGTTGAAACTAAGTTTGCACAATCAAACGCAAGACACAACCTCCTTACCAGTGTCGTATCTTAAACATCTAAACTCAAGAGTGATTTTTATCGTTAGTGGATTTATGGCGAGAGTGCTCTTTCGGACATGTTATGGCCCTCTGACGACTTCAACACACATAATACACACGAACACGCAAAACCAAAGGGTAAAATCGAAAAGTTAAATCATCAGTGTCTTATGCTACAGCAATTAGCGTAGTAATTCCATACTAGTAAATAAATGTTGAAAATAATATAACATCTTCTACTCACGGCAGTGGTTTGATGTGTTGAGCTTTAGTTCTAACGTTACCTATGATTCTAACCATCATAGCATTGGTTCGAATCATGTTCACTATCATCGCAAAACACTACAATCCAATTAGGGATGCCAGCATTCATCCTATTCTGAGACGATATTGAACATTTGCGTCTTACTGTAGCAATGATAGGGGAGTTCCGCTTCAACTAATCCAAGATCTGTGGCTTAACATACGATTTCTCTGCTGTGCCTGTCCATATATAAAAGAACAGACTAACTTAGGCAATTTCTATCAAAAATGGAACTAACTCCTATGTTTAATGCAGTGCATTATTTATTGTTTACAGACATTTTAAAATTACGAGACATTAAATCAATACAATATTGAGTTGCACTTTATATCACAATTAAACATAATTGCACACTAGCATTTAATTGAATAATAAACATATAGAAGTAAATGGAAGCAAATAGGGACACGATGACTTACCACTCACTTCACTCTCGGCTACCCATTCTCAACTGTTGACCTTTTCCTTGCCCCATATTCAAGAAAAATGTTCCCTTTTCTTTTGTTGCATTCTATCCCATGTTTGTTGGTAGCTTGGGTATGCATCACACACACACAGACATGAGGGTATCGAACTTACGGTCAAAATCGTGTGTAAATTTCACACTTCTGTGGTATTCCTCTCTTTTGTTTATTTAAAACCCACGATAACCCTTCCCTATTATTGTAATATTAAGACACAGTAGCGGCTTGCTTATTTTATCTCTCGGTAGAAACCTGAATTGTAGGTTATGTACC
Source organism: Microdon myrmicae (assembly GCA_963931805.1). NCBI lineage: Eukaryota > Metazoa > Arthropoda > Insecta > Diptera > Syrphidae > Microdon > Microdon myrmicae. Next base: position 218,911,997 of record OZ007497.1, read on the forward strand.
ACAATTTAGAAACAGTCTTATCTTATTGCCAACATGCTTGGCAAGATTTCCCTGAGGAAAAACTCAGTCGGCGCTGGCTCAAAAAGGATCGTAAAATCTGTTTATGTTTGATACCTTTCCTATTGCACTTTTATTGCCTGGGAGTGTAAGGGCTTGATTTCTCCCGTAAGCTCACTCGAACTCGCCTATCGTCGGCTAAGAGTCAGTAACCTTGCAGCCCCGCTAAATGCGATCATCTTGCGATAACCAGAATCACCCACATCCGTGAAGATGTTGGGTTCGGTCTCAAGATATCTGAAAGGAAAGGGGGAGGAGGTATCTAAGGATAGTGTGGGCAGGGTTAGTTCAAGTGTTCACTAACTACTTGGATGGGGGGATGGTGGGAGAGAAATCGTACAAGACCGGTGGGTCTTGAGTGTGGTAGTAAACGCAGATCACGTCTTTGGTGTCTGATAATCTGCGCTTTAGCCGGTGTGTGTGTGTGTGTGCGTGTGTGTGTGTATTTGTGCTGTCTTTTACTATGCCTGCGTGTTTGTAGTGTGTCAGCAGTAGACCTATAGCGTTCGCGACGATAGTGAAGAGCGTGTGATTCGAACCGCCGCTATCACGGTTAGAATCACTAAAATATAGAACCAAAACTCAACACATCAGGCCACTGCCGCGTGTACTAAACTCTAGTACATTCGACTGATGAGGAAGTGCTATATTATGCTATGGTATGCGGCTTTAATGGACGTGCTTTCGGTGGTATTATTCTTCACTTATTGGTCATGTGTATCTGCTAGAAACGCAACAGAACCTGTGGGATGGGTCCAGCAATCCTCTATTATAGAGGAGAATGTTGTTGAGAAGGGTGCTCTCTTCAGTTTTGTAGTGAAGAAGAAATTGTGGTGGTCTGATCCGAAGAGATCGAGAGAGAGAAGGGTCAAGAACGCAAGATTCCCATACAAGTGGGTTTGTGGGGGTTCTCTATACCACATGGAGAACCAACCCACAATTTCATACTCTATTTCGACCGCTTTCAGCGCGTCATTTCCACTTGTAAAACATATTTCAATAACGGGCGCGTAGCTGAATTCGTTATTCTATGCAGCAATGCATAATTCAATTCAGCTACCTTTTCGCCATACGGCAACTCCATTTCGCTAACCCATGAGATTTCCACCGGAAATCGCTTCATGTCGGTTAGCAAAGGCATAGTCTGATCAACTGACGCGGTTGCATAATCATGCAACCGTTTGGGAAATTATCAAAGTATTTAATTTAGTTCCCATGATCAGATTTCCCTAGCCAAGTCGGCGCCCTATTCACTTTCCCCAGACACGCCAATCGCTTGTGATCAATGATCTCTTTTCGCAGGTGAATAGCACTAGCTAGATTTTCCGCTCTTCCACAATTCTGTCTCTCTACAGTTCAATGCACTCTGAGATCACCACAGCCATCGCACTAGGGCAGTAGGTCATCCACAGAGGCTGCATTGATACAAGCACACAAGCTAAGCCAAGCCCGAAGTTAATGCGCTCTCTCTCTTTCGTTCTTTTCATCCTTCGCATGCCCAGCGTCTGTCGAATGATGTGCAAGCATTATTCACCTCACTGAGACATGTAACTGAATACGAGGGTTGCCTTTTATATTTCGGGATTAGAGAACAAAAACAAATATTGATCATCGAAAATCACTTTATTGTTTTTCAAAATATTCCCCATGAAGATCTATACACTTTTGCATGCGTTTGAACCAATTGTCGAAGCACTTTTGCCACTCTGATTGAGGTATCTCCAACACATGCATTCTGAATGCAGCAACCGCTTCTTCAGGTGTCGAAAAACGTTGACCTCTCAGTTTGTTTTTTACGTACGGGAATAAAAAGAAGACATTCGGTGGCAAGTCAGGACTATACGGCGGATGACCCATCAAATCGATGTTTTGGGTGCTCAAAAATGCAGTTGTCGCAGCCGATGTGTGAGAGCTCGCATTGTCGTGGTGAAGAGTGATCCGTCTTCGGCGGTTGGTTTTCCTGATTTCTTGGAAGACAACTGGCAAACAAATGGTTGTGTACCACTCAGAATTGACTGTTCTGCGTTGCTCTAGTGGTACGGTTGCGACATGTCCAGTTTTTCCGAAAAAAACAGGCGACCATTTGCTTGGAAGTGCTTCGTGCGCGAACAACTTTTGTTGGATTTGGCTCATCTTGAAACACCCAGACAGTCGACTGCTGTTTACTTTCGGGCTCATACGCGTAAATCCACGATTCATCACCCGTCACGATGTCATAGACGTGTTTCGAAGCACCGCGACCGTATTTTTTGAGCATTTATTTCGACCACTTGACACGAGCCTTTTTTTGGGCGATTGACAAATTGTGTGGGATCCAACGCGAACACATTTTTTTGACGGTCAAATGTTTATGCAATATTGAATGTATGCTGGTCCCACTAACGCCTAAGGTTGTCTCAATCTCACGATAGGTCACATGACGATCTTCCAATATCAGTTCGCGCACAGCATCAATGGTTTTCGGAACAACAACTGATTTTGGACGACCTTCACGAAATTCATCTTGGAGTGAACTACGACCACGATTGAATTCACCATACCATCAATAAACACTGGTCCTTGATGGAGCTTCATCGCTAAAAATTGAATTAAGTTCATCCATGCACTGTTGCTGAGTTAATCCACGCCGAAAGTTGTAAAAAATAATCGCACGAAAATGTTGACGATTTAATTCCATTTTTGGGCCGAGATGAATCTTTTAAGTTACTGTAAACAACACAAATAGCGCTCGTATGTCAAAACGTTCTGAGTGCGTATAACCTCAAAAATGTCCAACTTTACGACAGAGCTGTCAATTGCCGGATTGCAACACTAGGGTTGCCAAATCCCGAAACATAAGAGGCAACCCTCGTAGATTCATGAGAGAGCGCGATGATGATGGGCTAATAGCCGTGCGAATGTAAAATCCAAATTTTCATCCCCAATTGGGATCAGTCGTCATACAGTTACAATCGCGGTCGGTTACGCCGCCGCTCTGGAGAATTTTATTTCGTGTCGGTTTAACCAGCAGTCGATAATCAACCACAGGAACGTACAGACACATCGTTTTAGTCTGCTCAGGAATTGGACGTCATTTTAAATCTTACGCGTAAAGTTTTACATTTGCCACGAAAAGTCGGTTTAATTATCTCCAAGAAAACAGTTAAATGTTATTAATTTATTGGTGCATGTGGAATCATTGTATGATAAATAAAGAACATCTTGAAAGTGTAACTTCGAAATCAATTGTGAATAATAAAAAAACGAATTAAACACCTTTTTATTACCTTTTTTTGGACATCGTTGGTGAACAATTTACGTGAACGGAGTAACAGTGTTTGTAGGAAAGAGGTGAATCTAGTGCCCATGTTCTGGCACACCGACTTCTACCCCCACAGGTTCTTGCTGTTCTGAATGCATTCGAGGTACTTATATGCTAATTGTAGCAAGTACTCGTTGATAGGGATAATGGGGGCGCCTTCGTATAGGTGAGAGTTTGGGTAATGGCCACCTCCAGGCCTTCTAGAGCGATTGATGCTACATCTGAGGAGTTTTCTTTCGAAAATTCGGTCTTTCCATTTGGGCCGAAGATATGCAGGACCATATGGGAAAGGCGTATGATATTTGCAGATAGGATTACGACAGAGAGTTCTCTGCACATTCACGACCTTTTATACCGATCGCCGACTCCCGATCGCACATGCATCCTCATTCTCCCATTTCCCCGGCCACTAAATACGTATAAACTCTCGCGGATATATTTAGGAGTCATGGAGCCGGAGAGAATGGGAAAATTGCAGAGGAGAGCAGTTTGGAAAGAGTTGATTTAGTTTCGGTTGCAACGGAAAGCAAAACCAAAGGGTGGAGTTCGTCCATGTGTGTACGTTTCCTGTTTTGATCCTCGTTTAGAGGCTTGGGTAATTCTTGGAATGAAGGATTACGATGTACATTGCGAGAAGGGGAAATGGAGAGGTCTTCACGAATGTTGAAACTATTCATAAATGAATAGCCTGTACTTTTTGTACATGAAAATGGGAACAATCATCATCATAAACTGGGATACGGTTTTGGCCTTATTTACCAAGTCTCTCCGCCGGTATCCGGTGCATATCCGAGATGTTAAATTGTCCATAAAAGTTTGTTAAATTGTCCATAAAAGTTTGTTTTTCGGGTCAAGGTTATTAGCCTTGCGCCAACCTTTCTCAGGATGGAAAATGGGAACATTGGCTTGGGTAAACTTTTACATCGAAATGTAAAGGAATTTGAGGATGTAAAAAATGTTTCGCTGTGTAAAACCAGCGTCGTCTGCTAATGTTTTGCTCTTGGTAAACAGCATGACGTATGATGGTGGTTTCTAGGAATCGGCATATAGGATTTAAGGACGCGAATCAGCTCATTGAATTGGGGGAGTTTTAATTATTAACATCTTCACTATCGTCACAATGCTTTAGACCTTATTGGTATTATATACTTATTAGTTATAAAAACAAACAGCAAATAAAGGCTTATTTTATTTTATTTATTTATTTTTCAATTTAAGGCCGTCACCGTAGTATTTGTTGTTTTATTTAAACATACATAGACATACAAAGGTGAGTCTTATAAATTGGCCGATTATTTAGTTAATAGACCTTACAATTTACTTAGAAACTTACAAGATTTTTATCTTCGTCTGTACTTAGTAGTGTTCAGTCACTGTTTAGTATTGTTAATAATCGGTATATTCGAAATATAATATATTTTTCAACACTACCGAAATTTCTTTGCTGAAGCACTTTCATTTTTCTCTCTCTCTCTGCTGACATCACGATGTTGTCCGATATCATAAGGATATTAATAATTCCTTTAGCACGTACATCTTATTATACAAAATTGTTTACACCCCCTGCAATATCAACTTTTCCAATCACTTCAAACACTAACACAATTAGGTGATATAATTGACTTAGACGTGACAATGTCAATATGTGCGGTCACATATTGATTCCATTAAAGATATTTAAAATTCCATTTCATTGCATTGGCAAACAGTTCCATGCGCCACAAAGTAATAAAGTAGGACAATATAAATCGCCACTATTCCCATGTAGGACATAAGCGGTTAGAGAGCAGAATGCAGTCGATAGCGGAACCCCCAGGACAAACACGCCTCAGATACACGAACAATAAAACTTAACAGAAACTTATGTCAATCAGATGCACTTTATGCCACAGTAATTGACACAAGCCTGTACTCATATGTAGCCAATGTTGTTTAGTACGGAAGTCGTTCCCCTACTTATGGTTACCTTGGTCATGTGGCCAATCCATAAATGTGGATACGCGCCAGTCTAATGAAGTCGGTCATTCCATATTTGGCACCAACAGCTGTGACTGAGCACAAGCAAGAGAAACAGCAGAACAGCAACACGATTTTCGTGCGAGATACATGTCGAGTTGGGGACTCGTGGTCATATTTCATAATTTTCAAACTGACTAGACTAATCCTGGTATTCGATATCCAGATACATTTAATCTATTTTGCAATGTCATCAAATATGATTTGTCGAACAACTAGATTATATTCAGGGACATTGAAACAATTTCTGGTACAACTGACACAATTTTATTGACATATTTTTTTGACAAAAAAGGCGCGCGAGGGTTTGTGGGGTATCCATGCATGACAAAGAATGCGGACGGAAGGGGTGGCGGAGAATAGGGAATGTCGACATGGTATGAATGCCTGTATATTATAAAGATAACTAAAGACATGATCAGCATTCCACACATGTTTGGTTCATTTAAAGAACGCCAGTTTTAGAGCTAATTTTTAATGTGAATTGATGCGCAGTTTCAGACTGGTGGATATCACAGGAAAATATCTAGAGAGATAGAATGCATTCACCAAATTGAACAATGGCCCTCAATTAACACCTAAGAACTTAGATTTACCCGTTTATTATCACGAGACAAAATTGTTGGACAATATTTTAATATTCAATATTTTTTGTTGTAATTTAATTTATTATAAATTACATAAAATAATTAATTTAAAAATGTATTATAACACGTGAATACCTTAATAAACGATAAACTTCAGTGTACTCTATAATGTCTACGAGGGACTTAACTATTTTTCCCAGAGTGTCTGTTCATATCATAGAAAACTCCAAGTTGACAAGAGCCGTAACCTATCAGTGGATTATCCTACCAATAACCTATACCAGCCGCAGACAATGTGCCCGGTTCGGTTCTTCCTTCCGCTGAACATAAGCTCCGGGATATGTGTCAACCCAACCAAAGGTTAACGACAATTACTATCAAACAAATTGTCAAGACTGCAAGGCAACACTGCACAAACCAGTTCTGGGCCCGAAAATATCACCGGCCACACGTTTCAAAAGAGCAAGGAAAACAATAAACTTGAAAAGCGTTCAAGCGCACTTCACTTATCGGATCGTGACCATCTGAGCGCACAGTTTCAGTCAGGATAATGATTAGAAAAACGGCTGACATCTGATTTGTTGGTACAAAATATTATAACGACCCGATGCGGCCTAAGATATGCTCTTGGTTAAATTGTGATTGTAGCTTCTGCGCCTTCCCAGCAAGCATTGTAAATCTCGGGCAACATATAAGTGTCTGTATGTGTAAGCAGACGGTAAGCCCGAGCACGGATATTAAAGGTTGGTGCTGCTGTTGAACCAGTCTTATGTTCTTAGTTCTGCTGCGTCTGTGCTACCATTTATGTAGAAACGCGTTACACTTGGCGGCATAAGAAGCGTTTTGCTTTTACGCGCTGACCTGTCAATTGGTGACTATTGAAATGTCAGGTTACTTCTCTCATCGTCGAAGTCTTCGTTGTCTTCGTCTTCTTCACCATCGCCAACGTAGTCATCGTCGTCGTCGGAGTCGTCGTCATTGTCTTCCACGTTTCACAGTTGCGTGCAATAACAGACATACTGATGTTTTTTATGGTCCAACAATTGGTTTGGTTATGTCCATTTTAAGTGGTATGCGAGCAGGCAAGTGCTAGCCACCGCAGCCGTAACAACATCAGACTGATATCTGGTATTGATCTATCTGCGTGGCGTTGAACATCGACAACAAGCGAATAGCCGCTTCAAAGCGATTCGTAATGAACTGCAGATATACAAGAATTACATCACTTTATGTGCACAGATAAATCACTGATATACCGCTTTAAGGTGCGGTGCTGATTGTGGTTTTCATCAGTTCTGGGAAGCAAATGATAGCGGAAAGACGCATAAAAGGCTAATCATTTCTAAACTTGAATTGTTTAAAAAAATGTCACTCCGAATAATTTGATATGACACATGCAATAGTTATATCGGGTTTTCCAATAGGGACTTGACAACTTTGAATTTAATTTTTGAACGCACCCTTTCATTAATCATCGAACTGTCACTGTCAATTTATTCAGTAAACTCAACATTTTCATCATGCTTAAGTATACGAATGAACAACGTCTGCAAATTATAAAAATTTACTACCGAAAAAAAGTTGTCAATTCCCTATTGGAAAATCCTAGGGTTATACAATAGGGACTTGACAAGTTTGAATTTAATTTGTGAACGCACCCTTTCACTAGTCATCGAACTTTCACTGTCAATTTATTCAGTAAACTCAATATTTTCATCATGGTTAAGTACACGAACAAACAACGTCTGCAAATTATAAAAATTTGCTACCGAAAAAAAGTTGTCAAGTCCCTATTGGAGAACCCTTACATTACATGATGGAAATTGAAATTCCATTGGTTGGGGTTTTCATCTATTCCAGAAAGCGAAACAGTATCACCTAAGCCATTCGAGCTTAAGTTATGACGGATATCCTTTAAACCGTAAATGTGGCTAAAACGATTCGGAGTAAATATACAAGACTTATACTTTAGGTGAAAGTACATAAGACTGACATAATATTTTAACTGTTCTGGAAATTGGAGGGATATTACAAGTTCTTAAACCTTCAAGCAAATTCTTACTTATCTAAAGTGGTTCCTAGGAGTCACTTGCCACGAATTGGAGTAAGCACTGTGAGTAGGGCGTTCGAGGCTTGTCGTAAGAGGCGACTAAAGGCCGAGTGGTAGGTGGGGTCCCAATGCCCTGTCGGCCGATGAAATAGCACCCCATCAAGCTATAGACTTCGTGGAATGGTCGGCAGAAATCCCTGGCAATCTTGTGGCGGTTCCGCCAAACCCCGCGGTTCACTTACCTAAAAAAACCCCCATAACTCTCATCCAATCACATAATTTCGCCAATGCAATCTCATTAGCACCTTAAATGCTTTACGCATCTAGGATTATCTAAGGTATAATCTAAAAAGCTTCAGTAAAAGAATTCTTACCTTTTCTTGCATCTCTTCGCATACAATGCCTGTAAGAGTTCTTTCTTACCTTATCATAAATTTCCTGTAATAAAATTCATCGGTTCGCATATCATACGACCGCATATCAGGGAACCTTACCCTTGAGTTGGCTAATCCCAGCCTCAATATGTGTACATAAAAACTATCTATGCACACATCGGCTGTCGACCCTTTTAGCCAGCGATAAACAGTCCAACACCAGCTGCATGTAATTAGCACCATCCACGTTGAGACTATTTCACTAACTCGCACCATGAGTAAATAAAAGACCGCTGTCCTTCATCAGGCATTCTGGCGATATGCAAACAACTCAATCATTCTAGTATCCCAAATGCACCTACCATCTAATGCGTTGCAACTTGTTTACTCAGTTGAACTCTCAGGTCATAAATTCCTTTTATTCTACATAGTTTTGGATTCGTTTCCCAGTAACCTTCTCACATAAACAAAGATCTCCACGATCCCCTTTTCCTTTCTTTGTTTCAGGTTCCTTCCCATGGCCTTGTGTATGAAAAAAAACCAATGTGATCTTCACTCACACGTGCACATACATTGCCAAGTCTTTCTTTCTTGTTTTCACCACGAGAGAAACACTTTCTCTCTCGGGAAAACTCACCCCAAACGATTGAATATCGTTGAGTCCTTTACCATCCGCTGACCACGTAGTGCTGCGGTCACGCGAAATTCAACCACGAGTCATCATTAACGAGTCGGGGTTAGTCATTTTGGAGTCGAGTTCGTCCTTAATAACAGTCGTGTAAATTAACAAATCGTGTGGTCGTTAGCGGAAACTTTGCTTAGTGCATAACCGAGAAACAGTTTAGTGCATAAGAACCTACAATTAATACTAAATAAACCAATAACTATAATGCCGTGTTTTATTCCTGTGTGGTGTCCGTTCAGCGCTTTGGAGCTTGATTCTTAATGAACCCTTTGGTGGTGTTGCTCAGTGTTTTGTCCTCCATCCGACTGGCGGTGTTTCTTGTTAGAGATTTATAAAGTGACCTGAATGATGGGGATGCGAAAAGAATCAGCGCCGTACGCCGGTGCACAATGCTTCGCTCCCCACAATCTTTCGGAGCTTGGCTGATGGACCGGTTCGAGAAAAGGTTGGTTTAGGTAAATCGGTCCCAAGGTGAGATACCACCCCGCCACGCTGTACATTCCGCGATATCGTCGGGAGAAATTTTCGACTATGTTTCGGATGTATGGCTGATGGGCCGGACTGACACGGAGGTAAGTCATGATGATACCTTCTGAGATAAAAAATTGCGGAGGTAAACTAATTTCCCATTCGGACCTCGGGGATGTCTATGTCAGAGGGAACCCCATCAACCTATAGGCTTCGTGAAATGGGCGGGAGAAATCCCTGGCAATCTTGGCTGATAGACCGGTTCAAAAAAAGGTTGGTTTAGGTGGTAGTCGGTCCCAAAGCGAGATACCACCCCGTCAGGCTGTACATTCCGCGATATCGTCGAGAGAAATGTTCGACTATGTTTCGGGTGTATGGCTGACGACCCGGACTGACACGGAGACAAATCATGATGATACCTTCTGAGATAAAGAATTCCGAAGGTAAACTAGTTCCCCATTGGGATCTCCGGGGGTATGGGGGTAGGCAATATCAGGGGGAACATCATACAGATATTATGATAAATAACCGAACTTTAAGAAGTTCGTCATCGCATAATCGGGCTCGTTCTCGAGGCTCCGTCGACGGTCGACTGATAACGGCATTTTGTAACATCAGGGGCATCGATTTCACCGATATGAATGTAAACGCCGACCACCAATATTTGCAAACAGCGAAATCCGATATCCTTGTTCTAACCGAGACTCAAGTTGATTCGTCAACTGATTCGACATATCTTCGTTGCTCAGGATACGACTTACATTCGAGATTCCCTTTTAAGGGCAGAGTCGTGCGCGTGGTCTGAGCTGGCTTGCCAGAGGATGGAGTCGTTAGAACCCAATAACATGGACATCATGTGGTTGACGGTCGTGCTGAGGAATTCTATTAAATTTCTTTGTTGTCCACATGACCCAGTGTAGAAATTGTGTATCGATCCATTAGCTGGAAAAACACAAGTGGTTGGAACAGCTGCGCCAGATGTCGACAAACATCAAATCCCTGGCGATAAAACAATCCATTGGCTAAACCTTTGACCATATCGCAATGCACTTCGCGTAAACAAAAGCCATTGCTGAAGAACAGCAATAAACCATCTAACACTGTTCCCGTCGGACAAAATAAATACAATTATCGTAACCGACGATAATTACCACGATCCCAGAGATCGCCAAGAATAATAAACCACACGCCGGAATATACACAAAATCGATTCCGCAGACGGTGTGAACATTCTGGCGATTCTAGGAAGATCTCCGCCCACAGAGGCAGCAACATCCGCGTCTGTGTGTGTGGGTGCAGCCGCACATCTGGCCTGCGACCAAACAGGAAATCGCAGGACACAGATAGAGGGTGCGACCTCCTCTAGGGGAAGGGTTCTCGATTAAGAGAGAATCACCAGGAAGGGAAACGAAAAGGAAAGAGAACAGTCGGGTGTGTTGCTGCAATGAAAAGAGAAAACCGAAACAACAAACGGCGCTTCCTCTAGCGACGCCTCAGTCTCTCCTTTAGTGGACTGTATTCCGGCGCTGGCCGGCCAAACGATGTTTTCTTAATTCGAGGGATTGTACCTCCAGAGCCGGACTCTTCTCTGGATTGGCGGGCGCTTGAGTCTTGCCCAGTACAAATCCTTAATCTACGCGGCCAACGAAGAAGACAAGCCAACCGACCAAAGAAAATTTCAACAACGAAATGAAAAAACAGGTTGCAATAATATCTAGGGAATACTTTGCTTATTTCCTATAGTTTATTTGCTGAATATTTTATTATTTGTTTGATCTCTTTATTCTGCTGGTCTTGAACAAGACCTTTTCATTAGGAGTTCCTTCGACGACTCCTGCTGCTCCAAAAAAAAAAAAAAAAATTGTGGCGAGAAAGCCGAATTTGGCGAGACAGGACATTTGTGTCCTTCATCTTGTCTCTGACTTCTGGTCATCACAATTATTCTCCTGCTGCTCCATCGAAAGTGCCCGCCTTATATAGGCCGCAGTCGTCCCCTCCTTTGCTCGTTTCCTGGGATCTGCTTTTCTTAGTGGCTTCCCGGAATCGGTGCGCCGCTGATCGTCGTTTCCCTGGAAGTGGTATGTTAGCGCTTGCCTTGCCTTTCCTGGGAATTCGTGATCCATCGCCAACTGGGCGAGTCGTGACATCTCCTAAAGGAAAGAAATTTGTTAGTCGATAATTAACAGTCACGGAGGTCAGACTCTTCATTCAAAAAAGAGTATTTCGTGTGTCGTCGGAGTCGGTTCGAGGAAGTGTGTCTTGTTAGATGTAAAATAAATTAAATTAAGCATTAATAAATGTAAAGAAAATAATAAATAACACCATTTATACCATACAAAGTGTTAAGAAAAAAGTTGTGTTGTTCTTTTGAGGACTTGTGTCGGTTGGTTTTGTGGAGTCGCGTTTAAAGTGTTCGGCGGAACACTTCCAAAAGTTGGATAAAGGGAAAATTCTCCATCCACCGAAAGGTCTCTGGGCAGAAGTCATGAGGACGGCACGAAATCTGAGAGGTGGGACAGGATGAGTGCGTTGATGGTCCAACTTCGTGACCGGTCGCGGCGAGGCAGTATAGTGATCGAGCATTGCGCCCTCGCCGTCTGGCAGCTAGCACATCAGATCCCATAAACTGGAATTAACAAAGCCTGGCGACGGAGGCGCAGCCGTTGGGCAAGGAATTCCAGGATGATGGTGGCCTCTCAGCAGGGGTCAACCAGGGCACGAACCTCGATCCCACGTTGGGGCTCCGATTGGGCGAAGACGTGTGCTGTAGCCAGTAGTATCGCCTGTGGAGGAGGGCCATTTAGTATGTGCGCAGATTTTTCTTTGTTCCTATTGATTTCGAGATAAGATCGGAACTGGGCTGATCTTCTTTTCCCTTTTTTGCTGTCACCAACCACCTGGCAGCTGGAAAATCGCGAATGTAATCAAATGACGCATGGCAATTCTCAACTGTTATTTGCGAATCCGCAACAAGTGCAACTCAACAAATGAAGGAAACGCCTTCATTTCAATTATAAAAATATTTAGAGATGCAGTGTAGAACGATACTTCCTTTACTTAACTCGCCCTCTTCTCACATTAATACTGCGCTTCGACCGCGTACGTACACTAATTGCAACTTTTTTGACCAGTGCATCAGTCTCCCAAATAAATGCCTTTTTATCGGAATTTTAAGCTTGAGGAAGTAGTGCCTTATTGGGTCCCTGTCCATTGGAGACTAGTTGTGGTTCTGGTGAATTTTTGATGAATGTACGTGTGGCGGTTCCGCCAAACCCCACTGTCTACATAGCCGAAGAACCCCCATAACTACAACCCAACCTGCATAGTTTTGTACTAATGCAATCGCATTAGCACCTGTAAATGCTTCACGCAACAAATGTATCAGATGTATTTAGCTAAATGCTCCTGGAAGAGAATTCTTACCTTCATTCATTTATTCGAATCCAAAATTCCCTATAAGAATTCTGTTCCAAACATCATAAATCCCAATCACCAGCATACCTGAAACATTTCTCTTCTCAAGGGCAATTAATGCTTTCAACGCATTATCTAGGAATTCCTGTAAGGAATTTCTCCCACAAGGGCATTCATGCATGCATCAATGCATCCCTGCATTAGCGACCTAGAACCAGATTCCTGTTTAGTGTAAATACTCACACTAGAATACGACCCTTGAGTTGTCTTAGATGCCATATACAATTGGCATAGATGTCGTACAAACCGTCATTGTGTAACCATCTAATTTGCTTCGCAATGACTTGCAGCTATTGATACAGCTGCAAGCACTTTACCCCGAAATGCCCTTTTGTTTGAGTCTCCAAACAATCATCAACTCCGCGCATAGCCGCCGGATTGAATTCAATAGCATCAACAAATGCAAATAAAAATTCCGTTCCCTTACAACGACCAAAGATACGATATACTAATTGTATGGTGTATCCCAAATGCATTTCACACCTAATGAGTTGCAGCTTATTTATTTAGCCGACCCTCATTACAGGCCGATGCTTTAGGTCGTTTCTCCCTTTGTTCGTTTTCCCTCGTTTCAGGTTTCGTTTATCCTTTGCTCAAATGCGTCGATAAACACTGTGATCTGTACGATCACCCATACATGCATACACCATGATCTTCATTACGAGATCTGGTTTTCCATTCCACAAAGAGAGACTTTACGTTTCTCTTGTGGTAAGTAAACATATCCTTAGCCGAGAGGATATTCACCACCACCGAATCGAGGGTGAATCAAGAGCCAGATTCCAACCCTCGATTGAGTCCTATTACATCCGCCGACCGGGCAGGTCTTGTCACCCCCGCTCCCTGGTGCGCACGGGAACGCGAATTTTACCAAAGCGAGTCGAGTAAGCGCGCGATTAATAAAAGTGATGCCTTCTAGTGCCTCCAGTATAATGCCGTTATCGATTAAAAGTTTAATGTCAGACAAGTAGTGTGCATCGTCTTATATTGTCTTTTTGTGCATCCGTTTCGTCGTCAATCTAATTAGCATCTGTGTCCTGTAAAGTAATTAAATGTAGTAAGATTTATTGTGCATAATAAAGGAACATTAAACAATAAAAAATACAAATTTACATGCTTTTTATTTCGTGTTGATGAACGATTGTCCAAGTGTTTGTTTTTCTGGAGAACAGCTTGTTGCGGTGGAACTTTCGATTCGTGATGGGGATTGAAGTGAATCAGCGCCGTACGCCGGTGCACTATACTTCATTCCCACATACGCAATATATGTTTTAATATACTCGTACCATACCTTCGAAGCTCATCCTCAACATGCAGGGGTTTTCTATCCATTTTCCTACTTTTGGTTACCTACTTATCCTCATTATCCTATTCTTTCTTTTCTGTCCGTACTATATCATTTCACACCTTAAGGGTATTGATAATTTCTGGAGTACGTGCATAAAAAGTATTATTTTTGAAATCAAGGGATACGATTTACAATATCACCCAACATAGACACGATAAATCTCGCCTTTAAAATTATCCAAAACACTCTCAGCATGATAGCTTGATTTTGTCACTCCCTGAATGACCGTTTAACTCTAACTGATGAGTTAAAAGAGCAATTCACCAGAATGCATTATGATTGGCTTCCTTATTAACAGGGTGTTCTAATGCCCAGCAACTATACGATGAAGTTGACGAAAAGTGGTTACACCAGATTATGATCCTCTCTGCAAAATACCGACATGGAACACGAGGATCTACGAACAACGATGACAACCTACAACAACTTCACTACTCTTTTCATCGCATGGATGGCACGATAAATCATTTTTCGTGAATCAGCGAAATCTTGTTCGCGGCAAATCGAACACAAATCGTCAAGCAGCATTTAGTATAACTTAACTTTTCCAAAGCGACGATTGCGGTCCCAAAATCCCTCCAATGATTGGCAGTCTAAGGAATTCTTCTTCATCCATCCATCCATCCATCTATAGTCCATCCATCATCAGTGGCATCATCTTCATCATCACGGCAATCATTAAAGAAGACCCAAGAGAACAGGAAAACCAGCAGCAATAGCCGCACCATATAAAATCCTCAACCCAAATCCAATCCAAAAGATACACAACAATCGTTGTAGTCGAGGCGAAGTCAAATAAAAACAAATTAAAGGAGCACCACATCCCTGTTGAAAGAAAAGACTCGACCCAAGTCGGGCTAGTCGCTAATAAGAAGATGTTGTTGATGTGATGACGACAATGATGATGATGATGGTGACGATGTGATGACAATGGGAACTGATGACGATGACGATTTCTGATGTCTTTTACTTCTTCGTTTTGGTCGCGATAAAGAGATGATCCATCCTTGCTCAAGTTGAATTTGTATCTGCGCAGATGTGCACCACATCACGAATTCGTTGTAGGACACTCTACATGGAGTCGATTCGACGACTCTTTTTACTTCGGCCAAACTTTGTATAATGATTTGAAGATTGTTAGTCGAATAATGCTTAGCTACTTAAAATATCCACTTCATGATAAACAGCTGCCAGGTACCTTGTATATTATGTTTAGGAAACGAATATGTTTACGATAATACTTACAGCAGGGAATCGACTGGGAAATAAAAACTCAGGTTACGTTTAAAAGTGGGAATTTATAAGAAACGTTCGTATCTGGCTTTTAGCATTTCCTCCACACGGGTATTTATTGATCATTCAAGTGTAGTTTAAGTTTAAGTTTAGTGGAGCTACCACCCCATTTATTTGGCTTAAGTAATATTAAGCAATATAAGTACTTACAAACTAAAGTATATATAACCTTACAAACTAAAGAACGTAAAACTAACTTAGCTGAGCTTAACGTAAGGTGAACAGGTCATACC
Source organism: Microdon myrmicae (assembly GCA_963931805.1). Classification (NCBI taxonomy): domain Eukaryota; kingdom Metazoa; phylum Arthropoda; class Insecta; order Diptera; family Syrphidae; genus Microdon; species Microdon myrmicae. The sequence continues at coordinate 218,927,883 of OZ007497.1, forward strand.
GTAAAGGCAAGAGTAAGTGCGGGAGTGGGGGCACGGTTACTGAGGATAGTGTAGAAAACGCCCCATAAGATTGGGGCAGGTTAGAGAGAAACTGTAGAAAACGGCACGTAAGATTGGGGATGAGAACGGTTTAGGAGGTGGTGCTTGAGAGTGTGGATGGTGAGGTCGAACTCGAACAAAGTGGAGTTGGAGTTGACATTTCTCAGCATCCGCGAAAGGGCTTCCTTGAGACCATAAGAGCTACGGTGAGGGGGGATGTAGAGAAGGCGGGGATTACGGGTATTTCGAGGGTTCGTGTTCGGGGGAATTAAGTAAAAGAGGTAGGCGCAGTCGACCGAGCTGGAGAGGAGCCGATGAATGAACACTGTTAGCCAGGACTCTACGCTCCTTAAAGGTTCTGAATTTGATTAATTTGAGGCGGTTAATGTACGAGTATTCACCCTTAGGCAGGCGATGGAAAAATGTCAGGAATTTCAGATTCCATTATATCATCTATTTATAGACTTTAAGGCCGCCTACGACAGCATAGCCAGGGTAGAACTATATAATGCCATGAGGCAATTCGGCATTCCAAACAAATTGATACGACTTTGTAGGTTGACCATGACCAACGTAACTAGTCATGTAAAAATAGCGGGATTGCTGTCTAAACCAATAAACATCTTTAATGGACTCCGACAAAGGAACGGTGCCAACCTAGCGTTGGAGAAAGCATTCCGTGACTTTGGCGTTACAACTAGAGGGACTATTGTCACCAAGTTTAGCCAGATACTTGCCTACGCAGATGACATCGACACCATCGGTAGAACCGAATCGGCTGTACAGGACTCCTTCACCCAGATCGAGCAGGCGGCACAAAAACCTGGGACTGCAATTAATGAGCGGAAAACTAAGTACATGGTGGCAACTTCTGCGAAGAGAAGACCTAACGCTGGTGAAACTATCAGTATAGTGGACCACGAATTTGAAGTAGTGAAATCCTTTAACTACCTTGGGCCAATAGTATCAGCCAATAACAATATGGAAAAAAAAAACCGGGAACGGCTGATCAAATCCAATAAAGCCTACAATGTCTCTATCAAGCCTCTTTAAATCCCGAAATTTATCCAGAACATCCAAACTACTATTGTACAAGACCATGGTCTTACCAGTACTCGTGTATGGATCCGAGATCTGGGTGCTCAATAGAAAGCACTCTGAACTCTTAGCCGTGTTCAAGAGGAAGGTCTTAAGGAGAATTGTTAGCCCCGTATGTGAGGGACGACGATTCCGGAGACGCTACAACCATGAGTTGTACGCAATCTACCTTTTAAGCTAATGTTGTAAGAAAAATCAAGCTCGGTAGACTCCCGTGGGTGGAACACCTAGCCCAAATGATCGAAGAGGAGCCTGCCCGGAAAGTCCTTTGTGGCAGGATGTAAGGGAGGCGACAGACCTTATCTGCGATGGAGGGATGACGTAGACCAGGACGCCCAGACCCTGGGAGTGCCAAACTGGATGACATAGACATTGAGACTTACTAAATAAGGCCAAGACCGGATCCCGGTTGTAGTGCCGACGAGGGTGATGATGAGAGTTTACTGAAACATTGTTCAGCTAGCAAGTCGATTTGAGTATGTTAGATGTATGTTAGTCGCGCATTGGGGAAAGGACTTCAAGGCAACGAAGACACAATATACAACATTTTTTATTTAAAATTGGCGGTCAGTCACAAAATTTATTTATATACTTGTCCATTACGAAGATGCGACCCCCTACACACGTTTGATTCTCCGGTCAGTGGGATGTATTACTACACTACACTACTACACTAATCTTCATATGTAGCACCTTCGATACATTATTAGATATTCCGGCCTCAACAATACCAGTTAGGGGGCAGGATTAGAAGGTTTTCACACCTTAGCCCTCGGATAGCGAACCGTAGGAAGCGACGTTGAATACTTTAGATTCCATGGATATGAGTCTGGCGATAAGGAGACCGTACCTGGCTAGCATATTCTAGTAGTAGATGGGCGACGGTAAGGTAAAAGTATCAAATTACGTAGAGGTTGGCGAATTCCTTAGACCAGCATTTCAAGAACCGCCTTTCCGGATCATCTCGTCAATGTGTGAGAGGAAGTTAAATTCCCCATCGCAAAGAATCCCAGGGGCTCGAATTGATTGAATGATCAATGATCGGGGATTGATTATGAAGGGAATGAGCTCGTGAGGATGGGTGATGATGCTTACGAGAAAATGTTATAGATTGTTACTTGGCGATGTTAAGTACAAAGCAATTTTTACCACACCAAGTCGAGAAGTTGTTATGGTGTGATTGCAGCAATGCAGAATCAAGTGGTGACTCGATGATCTTATATATCTTGGTGTCATCAGCGTATAGGGACAAGCAATAAGAATGCTTAATGACCATATCAATGTCATTAGTGGCAAGTATATATAAGAGAGGGTCCAGGTGGTTTCCTTGAGGGACCGCTGAGGCAGCAAGGAAGGGTTTGGATATCATGGACCTGAACCAAATAGAAAAGAGCCTATCGTTTAGGCAGCAAGAAATTCATTTCGGCAGATTAAGTTCGAACCCAAGGGTGGATAATTTGAAGAGGATAAGGTTGTTGAAGATTTTGTCAAATGCTTTAATGAGGTCGATGGAGACCATGCCGACGTCATTACCGTGCTCTAGTGCTGAGAGTGTACAGGAAGTGAACTTATAGCGTTTGAAATAATAGTGAAGAAGAACGTGTGATTCGAACTGACGCTATGACAGGTTGAATCACCAAAAATTGAACATAAGCGTTACCCATCAGGCTACTAGCCGTTTTTAGAATTCGATTTTCAAACTCGACTATACTCCACTGATGTGAATTGTTATGTTATCGCTATGGTATACGGCTCTGAAGTATTGTCTTATTCAATTTTTCGTTCGGTGCTCTTCACTATTTTGCTTGTGAATTGTGTGTGTATCTGTTAGAGTCCCCACAAAATCAACAAGGTTGGCTGTAGTTGATCGGCCATTGAGAAAACCATGTTGCTTTAGTGAAGTAAAATATTTGCAGAGAAAATATAGAGATTCGTATAGAATGCTTTTAAGAATCCTGGGTAAATGGGGGAGTTTAGCGATGGGACTATAGTTCGCGACATCGTTTTTGAGTACCTTCTTGTGGATGAGGGTGATAAAGGAGGTTTTCCAAATATGGAAGAATACTTCTTCAGAGAGTGAGAGATTTAAGATCAGTGAGAGAGAAGCAGAGAGAATGGATGAGCATTTCTTGAGGAGAATTGCAGTTATACCATCAGTGCCCGGAGTGAATTCGTCTTAGAGTTGGAGTAGCTTGGATTCGATTAGGACTGGATCGAAAGGGTTGTGTAGAAGGGACCGAGGGAAAAGGTAGGTGAGTTGTCGAAGTATAACGAGTCAAGAACAAATGAGTCATTAATGAAGATTATTGTAGTAGTGTAGTGTAGTAATACATCCCACTGACCGGAGAATCAAACGTGTGTAAGGTGTCGCATCTTCGTAATGGACAAGCATATAAATAAATGTTGTGACTGACCGCCAATTTTGAATAAAAAATGTTGTATATTGTGTCTTCGTTGCATTGAAGTCCTTTCCGCAATGCACGACTAACATACATCTAACATACTCAAATCGACTTGCTAGCTGAACAATGTTTCAGTAAACTCTCATCATCACCATCGTCGGCACTACAACCGGGATCCGGCGTTAGCCTTATTTAGTAAGTCTCTCCACCAATCCCGATTTCGAGCCGATGTCATCCAGTTTGTCACTCCCAGGCTCTGGGCGTCGTGGTCTACGCCATCCCTCCATCGCAAACAAGATCTCTCGCGCTGTCGCCTTCCATACATCCTGCCATAGAGGACTTTCCGGGCAGACTCCTCTTCGCTCACTCGAGTTAGGTGTTCCGCACTCCGGAGTCTACCGAGCTTGATTTTTCTTACAACATTAGCTTCAAGGTAGATGGCGTACAATTCATGGTTCTAGCGTTTCCGGAATCGTCCTCCCTCACATACGGGGCCAACAATTCTCCTTAAGAGCTTCCTCTCGAACGCGGCTAAGAGTTCAGAGTGCCTTTTATTGAGCACCCACGTGTTGGATCCATACATGAGTACTGGTAAAACCATGGTCAATGTCATCTGCGTAGGCAAGTATCTGGCAGGACTTGGTGACAATAGTCCCTCTAGTTGTAACGCCAGGGTCACGGATTGCTTTCTCCAACGCCAGGTTGAAGAGGAAGCAGGCCGGACCGTCCCCTTGTCGGAGTCCATTAAAGATGTTCATTGGTTTGGATAGCAATCCCGCTATTTTTACTTGACTAGTTACGTTGGCCATGGTCAACCTACAAAGTCGTACCAATTTGTTTGGAATGCCGAACTCTTTCGGGTTTTAATTTTAGGGTGAATATCTCATCAATCTCTGATTTGCCTGGGATGAAGCCACACCGGTATTGATCAATGATGACTTTAGCGTATGGGGCTATCCGATCTTGTAGGATAGTGGAGAGTATTTTATAAGCGGTACTCAGCAATGTTATACCCCTATAGTTGTTGCACAGTGTGATATCTCCCTTCTTATGTATGGGGCAAATTATTCCACGACGCCAGGAACTCCTCTTACTCCCATACGTGCACCACGATCTCAGGAATTATGTGATGTAACGCTGTCCCTCCTTGTTTGATCAGCTCAGCTGGTATGCCATCAGCTCCGGGGGCTTTATTTGATTTGAGCTGTCTTATGGCTTTAAATGTTTCCTCAATGCTTGGTGGCGGCAGCGTTTGATCTTGATCTTGCATTGGTGGAGCCTCCAATTCTTCTGTGAGCTGACTATTTAGTAATTCATTGAGGTGCACTTCCAATGCTCCAGAATGCCTTCAGGATCGGTGGTCAGATTACCCTCTTTATCCTTACAGTAAGTGTAGCGTCGTGTGTACCGCGTCATACTGCGGATTATGTGGAAGAACTTCCGCGACTGGTGTGGACCTCGGTCTCTACTTTTCTCTATTTCGCAGACTAGCTTTTTTCCCAGGCACTTTTTTTTGTCTGTGGAGTATTTGTTCAGATTTACTGAGCTCTTTGTATTTCTTCTCGCGTACCCCCGTTCTATGAGACTGCTGCATTAGCCGGTATGCAGCATTCTTACGATCATTCGCTAGTTGGCACTCACCATCAAACCAATCGCTCCAATCTCTACGACTACTGCCTAAGATGGAGTTGGCAGTATTAATGACAGTATTCTTAAGGCGTGTTCACTTTTTTTCTACGCCCGGCATTCTGGCCCCAGGACTTACTCTCCCTCCGTCGAGCTCTTCGAGAGCGAGTCTTAACGCATGACCAAATGTGTTGTTGGTGTTCTCAATGCGCAAGATAGCCGTGTTGATTCGAATCTGATCCCCGGATGCAATATATCTCCGTAAAGTAGTCCGCGCTCGGAAAACTGTACCAACAAGATAGTGATCCGGGTCGACGTTGGCACCTCGGTATGTTTGTACCGTCATCAGGCTCGAGGAGTGGCGGCGATCTATCAACACGTGGTCAATTTGGTTGCGAGTGGCTCCATCAGGTGATACCCAGGTGGCTTTGTGGATATCTTTACGCGGAAACCTGGTACTCGCAATAATGAAGTTTTTTGATGCAGTTGCATTGGCATCTTGGCGTCATAGTCATTTATGGGTATGTTAAGAGATTCTAATGACAAGGGATTCTTTATTTATGGGTATGCTAAGAGATTTATAGCGTTTGGGATGATAGTGAAGAACGTGTGATTCGAACTGACGCTATGGCAGTTAGAATCACCAAAAATTTAACCAAAGTGCAACCCATCAGACCACCGCCGTGTGTACGAATTCGATTTCGAAACTCAAGAACATCCGACTGATGTGTATTTGTTATGTTATCGCTATGGTATACGGCTCTGATGCATTTTCTTATTCGATTTTCGTTCGGTGTCCTTCACTACTTGCTTGTGTATTGTGTGTATCTGTTACAAACGCCATAGATTCTTTATTTGTGGGTATGCTAAGGGATTCTAATGAGTATGCTAAGGGAATCTTTATTTATAAATACGCTAAGAGGTTCTCCATTCATGGATATCCTAAGGGATTCTTTGTGATAGTGCATAGCGTTAACTCACGCGAATAGTGCATAGCCTTTCGTCTATTGCATTAAAGCCGATAATGGCAGGCTTCAGTTTTTGGCTGACTGGAAAGACTACCCCGAGCACATGGTGTTTTTCATGACAGCTATAATAAATGTCATACTCGTTTCTTTGAATAACACCACTCCCCGTCCATCTTATTTCTTGTAATTCTGTTATGTCAGCCTTATATTCGGAAAGGGCATCGCCTAATAGCTCCAGCTCTGTATAGTGAGGGGACGTTCCATGAGAAAATGCTCAAATCGTTTAGCCATTTTCGTTTCCGTGGTCGACGTCGTGTATCCGGTCCATATCCGAAGCTTGTTAAATTTTCTATAATAGTTTGTTTTTCCGGGCAAGGTTATTAGCCTTGCGCCAACCTTTCTCAGGATGTCGTTGCATGTATTGGTTCACTACTCGGCGGGTGCCAAAGTAGCTATCTAGGGGTGTCACGTGGAGACTGCATGTCAACTTGGATTGCACAGGGACAAGGATCGTCCAGCCGTTCGTCGGGTTGAAAGCAATCAGTGACTTTTCGCTATACATTCGCCCCCGCCCCCATCACAGCAAACCCCCCACTGGTTTAATTAATTAAACTAAATTAAGTACAATTTAAACACAGTATTGAATTAAATTGTTAAGATTGCACTATTCATATCCAATAAAGGATGTTATTAAAAAAAATTATTATTAATCAACACAATTATTATTAAACAATCAATTCACGTCAAGTGATTCCTCGCATGATGGGGCTAAGCCCCAGTATTGGGTTGACTGATTTAGTGTGCGACAATACGAAACGCGCACATGACAGGAAATTTCATCGTAAAGTACAATCCGAGCGTAACGAGAGGATATTTATGATGCGATCAGAATGTTCTAGATTTTTACAAGGTATAACGGCTCGGAAGAAATACGTTTTTTTTACGGTGGTTTGCTTAGTTAATTAGTCGAAAACGATCTAACAGCAAAGTCGTCTGTTCTTTTAAAATGTCTCTTTGGGGTTCACTGGGAGTGAATCATTGGTTTTACATATACGTTATAGCATAAGCAATTCATTTTTAAGCCTGCTGGAATATACTATTGTAAGTAGAGATCCACTCTTGGAAAATTCCCAGTTCCACAAATTCCATAGGTAGCTTCGTCCTCCGACTGATGCAACCTCTCGTAGACCACCTTCATTGAAAGTCCTAATCTCCCATTAGAATCTTATTACCTCTTCATTCTAGAGGGAAACATATTGCCGTGCCTTACCAGTTCCTCCAACACAATTAGTACTCCGCAGCAATATAATATTGTATACTACGACTGGGTATTGCAAAGCAACACCTTTCGACTCTCATTTGTTTTCGGAGTGTAAATTAGGAAACCGTGACCAAGGACTATCTCGTTTGGTTTTAGGTTTAAAATTACCTTTTTTATGTGAACGCTTCCCATAAGGCTGAGCCTAATGCTGGTGGTAAGCTTGCTATTGACCCTCATTTGATCATCCCACGTATACCTTGGTATCCTCTAGCTAGCGTGTACTCTTCCAAGATCTGTAATCTCTCTGGGATCTGTTGGTTCATTTCTGGAAGTTACACTTCTTTAATTTTCGTTTTTATTTCCCCGGAATCTTGTTTCCACATTTTACACCTAGTCGGACCAATCGATGAAGATCATTCTGCATGCACATCCTCCGACTGGAGAAGAAGGCGTCCAGCGTTTAGAACATACTAACAAAAAACCAAATGAACTGACTGTTTTTCTGCGCCAAAAAGTTGATGAAGTGCCAATGATAGTGATGTTCGAGTGCATCTAGACCCGTAGGACGTCGTTCTGTTGATGTTGATGCCGATCCTAGCTTAACTGGTGGTACTCTATTTGCACTTACTGGCGCGTCATCGCGCAGCAACGAGGAAAGGGGAAACGGTTAAACTAATTCCTGAATAAGCAGGAGATCCATTGCGATTGTGTAGTAGCGAGCAATTGCAAGAAAAGTGCAATTCTAGGGCACTGCAGAAATGCACACGTTAGCCAAGTTTACCTTACTGTGGTGAGGATAAGAATGAGTCAAGTTTTTTTGATTAATAACTACTGATAAAAATGTGTAAAAATAAATAAACTCACGATCGGTTTTTCGGTTGAAGGCTTATTTCCACTCTTGCCAGGGCTTCCGATGCTGATGGCTCAGAGCTTCTGCTTCAGGAATGCAGATCGAAATTTATTCGTTAAAAGATTAAAAACTCACTCAGCAGTGTATTGCATCTTGATAATGAAATTAATTATACATAGTCCTTGGGCGATGCACAAGCGACTGTGGGGTTGCCTGGTATTCAAGACACTGACTGAGCTGAGTGAGAGATATCTCCTCTAGATTAGGAAGGATGTAACTTAACACAAAACAAAAAATTGGAAATTTGGTAAATCCGTTGCGATCATCGACGACATCTCATTGGTACGATCATCTTCAACACTGTTGTATGAACAGTCAAGGAGCAGACATGCTTCAATAGAAATTAACTAAAAATCTCTGCACATGCAAATAATCTTGAGTCGCATTTGATCGACAAAGATCTATCCATCCAATGGCACTTCTGGTTGTGCATCTGTAGAACACCCGACATGGGCATGGGAGCTCGCCTTGAGGACGACTTAAAGGAGAGACCAACACGTCGGCCGAGGTCTCGTTTGCTGGATCGGAGACGGTTAGCAAGAAATGTTTTTGTCACCATATACCAACCAATTGCTCAACGTCGCCGTTTGTTGTCGTACTCGTACTCGTACTCGAATTATAGTCGTACTGCTAGCCGTAGTCGTACTCGTAGCCTGTTGTCGTTGTTGTTCCCGATGTCGACGTTGTTGTCGGAATGGTGTAGATTTTAATTAAGACATCAAAGGGTTGACTTAAAGGAGTTCTTTGATTTGTTTCTTCGTGATTTCATTAGACTGCTGGTGGCGAAGGCAAATAAAAAAAAGAAGAATTATCTTGAAATTTGTTGGGTCACAACTACGGGTTTCAGAGGGATTGGAGGAAACATTTGTCGTATTGTTAAAGGTGCGCTGCAGGAAACTTTAGAAACAAAACTTTATCTCCAAATAGACAAGATTGTAGTTTTGTGGTTATGTAGTGTGTAGACCTCTAGAGAGAGATCAGAATGCCAATTCATTGAAATCAAATTAAAAAGAAGAATCTCACGGATTTGCCATATAAGTCCCGATGATTTCATAATAAAATAGTAATCATTTAACTTTACCGTTCTTATCTAAAGTCATCCAATAAGAAGCACATTTTTCATTGGAGTTTTCGTGACAGAAGTTGCGCTTAATTATGTAATTCTTCCTCTATTTCTCTTCCGTATTTCATTTCAAATTACCATAAAGAGACAAAGTACCAGAACTACGTTCCACATTTTTACTAGCATGACATTTCAAATTAGAATGCAATGATCCTTTTTTTTCAAATTTTTAGTCAGACAATGTTTTTTCAACGAGGAGCTAATTTCGGTCTCGATTGATATTGCAACCATGCAGGATTGAGGCATTTGAAATGATAACTAATCGAAAAACGGTCGAATTGTTAAAGATGCGCTGCCGGAATCCGTGGAACTATAATAAAATTTGATTTTCAAATAGAAAAGATTGAAGTATTGCAGTAACCTCTAATGTTTTTGAAATGTTCGATCACTAAACAGTTGGCAGCACGAAAATAAATGATCTAAAAGCTTGGTAACTTCCAGATCATTTATATTTACATATTTTGGTGGTACAGAATCAACTTCAGTGGAGGATAAAGATAAGGTAAATTTGAAACTGAGAGATTCTTAAGAATCGGCTTATAAGAACAGAGTCATGATCATTATCGTGACATGGCTGGTTAATCTATTGGTAATGATCACAATCACTATCATAAATCGATGTTACACACAAAACCTGCTACTCGTGACCACTACCGTGAAATGACTGGTCAATCTCGTACGAAAATTCACGACTACCAAATGAACCTGAGGAAATTGAGAAATTGGATACGATGAAGTTTGTGGCGGTTCCACGAACCGCACAAATCACCATAGGGTGAGTTGTCTTCGTTCCACCAAGGAACATACTCACCTATAACCAAACTCCACGAACCGCACAAATCACCATAGGATGAGATGTCTTCGTTCCACCAAGGAACATACTCACCTATATCCGAACTGCACGTGCCCACAGACACGTGTCCCCAAAGTCTACCTGTTCACCCGACCAAAAATGACATTCATACCGGTGTCAACAACCCCACGTATCCACAGATACGTGGGCAACAAGTCCCGAACAACTTTCCTACGCCTGCACTGCGATCGAAGGACATGACCCAGCATAGAGATTGTCTGTCGATCCATCAACTGGATAAACACAAAACGTTTGGCACAGCTGCGCCAGATGTCGACAAACATCACACCCCCGGCGATAAGCGATATGCCGGAAAACCAATCCGTCGACAAAAACCTTTGTCCCTGCAGCAATGCACTTCGCCTAAACAAAGGCCATTGCGGAGCAACAGCAATAAACGAAAACGCTGTTCCCATAGGGCAAGTAAACCACACATTCAATTGTTTGCATAATCAACGCAACAGAAGTGTGAAAATCTGAAAATCACAGAATGATCTACAGCAAACAGACGGCGAGGACGAGATGGCGAACACTGCGACGACCAACACGACGAGTCGTAGTGGTGTTGGTCCCAGTGATGACATCGCCGTCACATGAGGATGTGCTTCGCACTGCGGGGAGACAGTTGGTGATGCATCACGTCGACATGAATTCCCAGGAAGGCAAGGCAAGCACCAGCACACAAGCTCCTGGGAAACAACGATCAGCGGCGCACCGATTCCAGGACGCCACTAAGGAAAGCAGCACTTAGGAAACGAGCGAACGAGAGGACAGCTGCGGCCTATATAAGACGGGCAGATCGGCAGAGCAACAAGAGTTGCCACGGGAGCTCCAATTTGTGAAAAGATAACTGACAGTTTCTGTGCACATGATTTACTGTAGTGCGCTCCATAAGGCCACAACAGAAATCAGTGCATAACGAGTAATAAAAGTTAAGTAATTATAGCAGCGCTGTTTTATTTGGAGAATACAAAAACCGTACTGGGCAAGACAATAATGCTTTTCGTCCAGAGCAGAATCCGGCTCTGAAAGTACGGTACGCTAACCAAATAAATCGTTGCCCGGCCAGCCGCGGAATACAGTCCACGCAGAGAGAGGGGAGCTGAGACGTCACCGAAGTAGGCGCCGCCCCCAGAGCAATAACAGCCTTCGACTTTGATTTAAGCCATTGGGATTTTGGCGGTTTTTAGTCACCGGTCGTAAGTTGCGGTTGTGAGTCGAAGTCTGGATGTTGATGGTGTTGGAGTGTTCTGCCGAACACTCTTGATACAGATAACACAACGGAGCGAAACAGCACAAATAAAACACGGAGCGAACTTGTTTATTTAGATTTTTGTATTGTTTTTTTTTTTTCTTATCATACATCAATTGAAACGGATACAAAGAAAAAGACTGGGGAAGAACACTCAAGAACTGTTTATATATTTGCAGGTAAGTTATTCCCGTTTCTACAGGAACCGAATTCGCGGTTACTTGAATTGGAATCGATGCAATGCGTCACTACCGATTCCTCAGCAAATTAAAAATACAAAAATCGAATCACACTTAATTAATTCACGGGATACACGTTACTTTCGCCTTTCAGACACACGTTAATCTGGACTCTTTCGTTTATCCGATGCGCAGTTTTAACTGCACGTTCCGGTGTTCTATCTCGACTGAGATCACTTTTTCCGGGGATGATCCTATTCACCTCATAGTTGTCTTTCTCTCCTTTCGCTTTCCCTGGGTGGTGACTTTCTCTCAATCGAAAATCTCTCCACCAGTGAACATCGTGCTCACACATACAGACGCGGAGGTTATTGTCTGGATGCTGTACATCATCCTGTGATCGTCAAAATTTCACACCTCTGATGGATTCATCATCATCGGCACTACAACCGGGATCCGGTCTTAGCCGTATTTAACAAATCTCTCCACCGGTGAGATTACTTACGTAAATAATCGAGTGTGTGATTTTCAGTAGTCGGTCTTGGGATCGTGTTTACCTTGCCTTATGGGAACAGCGTTTTCGTTTATTGCTGTAGCATCGCGATGGCCTTTGTTTAGGCGAAGAACATTGCGGCAGGGACAAAGGTTTTGTCGACGGATTGGATATCCGGCAATTCGCTTATCGCCGGGGATGTGATGTCTGTCAACATCTGGCGCAGCTGTGCCAACCGTTTGTGTATATCCAGTTAATGGATTGGTACACAATTTCTATGCTGGGTCATGTCCTTCCATCGCCGTGCAGGCGTAGGACAATTGGTCAGATTTGTGACCCATGTATCTGTGGATACGTGGGGTTGGTGACTCCAGGATGAATGTTACCTTTTATTGCAGGTGGAAAGGAGGTCTTTTGAGGACACATGTCTGTGGGCACATATAGTTTGGATATAGGTGAGTATGTTTCTTGATGGAACGACGATATCTCGACTTATAGCGGATTATGCAGTTCGTAGAACCGCCGGAGGATCTTAACCCAACCGAACAATACAGTCCACAAACAGCGCCACATCGCAGTGAAAAAATAGTTGATCGTCTGGACCATATCGACTTATTCTTTAGCGAGGAACTCATACCTCTCTTAATCAGCATTTTCTGCATTTAAAAAAAAAATAGGAAGATGCCGGAAATAATACCAAGGTCTTTTCACTGTATGCCTGTGGACCCTACGAAGGCGTGTTTTCGGTGATGCGTTCACCATGGTCTGAATATCTGCACAGTCTTCGAAATTACAGAAATTCTGACCGAAAAAGTCACGTAATGATCATTTCCGTAAAACGATTACACTATTTTAACGCTTTGCTCGTCCGTATATCGTTCCATGATTCAATACGCCAATGCTACAAATGTCAAAAAGAAGAGGACAGTATTTGGCCCTTTGACGTTACTTTCAGTCGTGAAGCTCTAGTGTGACAACAGACTTAGGCTTGCAATGGTTGAGTTATAGCAATCAAAAGACCAATAACAAGTCATCGGACATTATTTCGTATGCGGATCAATTCAGTTTGTGTTGAAAATATAACCCTTGAAAAACTTCAAAATCTACACCTTTCCTTTTGCTACGGACGGCTCAACTTTTTGTGTGGCTCTCAGTTATTGCACCAATGTTTCCTTCCCGCAACAACTTGCAAACTTAATTATCTCTTTATTTTTTCCATGTTTTCTATCCGAATTATGTTTCTCCCTTTACTGTACAGCATTAATAATTCCTTATGCGTGTGCATATTATAAAAACAAAATCAGGAAAGTTAAAAAAACGTTTCTACTATTTATCTATCTATCGGATAATCGTTTTATTTAAATATCTACGTTGTCGCCCATTTATACCTCTTCCTTTTTCATTTGCTATTTCTTCTGTTGAAGTCCTGAATTTCAGATTTTATGACATCAACACATTTTAAAAGCAGTTCCTCTCCGGTGTTTCCAAATATCTTCCGTGTTTTGTCTTAACAATTTAAGCTGTAATTTAAACCTCCAAGATAGAAATAAAATTATAAGTCGTCACTTCTTCATTTTGTTCTAAAGTCAGAATCCTACCAAACCAACTAGTTTGGGACACGCGTGGATCAAACTCGATACCTTCATCTCTTTTCGGATTCATTTATTTTTCTCTACTCCACAACCGTGTTCAGTATATACAAAAACAATTGCCAAAAACAATCGCAATACCAGAATGAATTGGAAATCCTCTTATTAATGTTATCGCTCCTCGAAATCGTGAAAATTATCAAATACCTCGAATCATCGAATTGTCTGCGCGACTGGCCTCGTTGATTAACCTCCTTCTCCAGACATTGTTTGCCGAATCTCTTATGCACCCGTCCTTTTTGATTGCGTTCCACACAGTATTATCTCTTTGGGGTCGACAGTAGCTACTTGAATCCTACGTAGTGTTTTTATTTCTTAACAAAATGTCATTTTAACTAAGTTAGTCATTTTAGATAATGGACCCTTAATCAATTTATTCATATAAAAGCATTATTTATTTCCAAATCGGCTTTGAAACAAATTATTTATTGTTTAATGTGTATTTAACTGAATTTTTTGTTTTTATGGCTTTTACTATCGCACATTTTATTATACGAGTAACGTAGTTGAATTTATAAAGTAAATTAGTAATTATCGTCAACTGAAAAATGAATTATTGAATGTGCAAGTCAATCAGTATGAATAGCAAAAGTATTCATCATACACTAAAATATCGATTGTGTTTTGTTATGTAACTATACTATACTATACTATACTATTCTAAACTATACTATACTATACGATTGTTAGCTAAATTATTCATTTAGCAGCTTTAGATTCTCGTAGTCAAATGAGTGCTGTTTAAATAGTAGTTTATGTATTAACCGACTTGTTATTAACGAAATAATGCACTGCTTATATTAAATATTTAAACACTTCATTATTATAGACAAAAACATCATCATCATCGGCACCACAACCGGGATCCGTTCTTGGCCTTATTAAACAAATCTCTTCGCCGGTCCCGATTTCGAGCCGATGTCATTCAGTTTGGCACTCCCAGGCTCTGGGCGACCTGGTCTACGCCATCCCTCCATCGCAGACAAGATCTGCCGCGCTGTCTTCTTCCTTCCAAAGGACTTTCCGGGCAGGCTCCTCGCTCATTCGAGCTAGGTGTCGCGCCCACCGGAGTCTACCGAGCTTGATTTTTCTTACAATATTAGCTTCAAGGTAGATTGCGTACAACTCATGGTTGTAGCGTCTCCGGAACCGTCCTCCCTCACATACGGGGCCAACAATTCTCCTTAAGACCTTCCTCTCGAATGCGGCTAAGAGTTCAGAGTGCCTTTTATTGAGCACCCAGGTCTCGAATCCATACATGAGTACTGGTATGACCATGGTCTTGTAAAGTAGTAGCTTGGATGTTCTGGATAAATTTCAGGATTTAATGAGCCTTGATAGATCATAGTAGGCTTTGTTGGATTTGATCACCCGTCCGCGTATTTCTTCTTTCATATTGTGATCGGCTGATATTATTGACCCAAGGTAGTTAAAGGATTGCACTACTTCAAATTCGTGCTCCACTACCCTGATAGTTTGACCAACAATAGGTCTTCTCTACGCAGAAGTTGCCACTATGTACTTAGTTTTTCCCTCATTAATGTGCAGTCCCAGTTTTTGTGCCGCCTGCTCGATCTGGGTGAAGGAGTTCTGTATAGCCGAACCGGATCTACCGATGATGTCGATGTCATCTGCGTAGGCAAGTATCTGCCAGGACTTGGTGACAATAGTCCCTCTAGTTGTAACGCCAGAGTCACGGATTGCTTTCTCCAACGCCAGGTTGAAGAGGAGGCAGGCCGGACCGTCCCATTGTCGGAGTCCATTAAAGATGTTCATTGGATTGGACAGCAATCCCGCTATTTTTACTTGACTAGTTACGTTGGCCATGGTCAACCTACAAAGTCGTATCAATTTGTTTGGAATGCCGAACTCTCTCATGGCATTATATACTTCTACCCTGGCTATGCTGTCGTAGGCGGCCCTAAAGTCTATAAATAAATGATACAATGCGATCTTAAATTCCAGACATTTTTCCATCCATTTTCCATACTCCGCGCGCACTGTGCTCTGACATTTAACCGTACTTCAAAATCCTCTTTTGTGCGCGCGTTAGTGTAAAAGAAAAAGAAAATCCCCTGCCTAAGGGTGAAGATCTGATCAATCCCTGATTTGCCTGGGATGAAGCCCCACTGATATAGACCAATGATGATTTTAGCGTATGGGGCTATCCGATCTTGTAGGAGAGTATCTTATAGGCGGTACTCAGCAATGTTATACCCCCATAGTTGCTGCACACTCTGATATCTCCCTTCTTGTGTATGCGGCAAATTATTCCGCGACGCCAATCTTCCGGCATGTCCTCTTGCTCCTATACGTGCACCACGATCTCAGGAATTGCGTGATGTTACGCTGTCCTTCTTTGTTTGATCAGCTCAGCTGGTATGCCATCAGCTCCGGTGGCTTTATGTGATTTGAGCTGTCTTATGGTTTTTAATGTTTCCTGAATCCTTGGTGGCGGCAGCAATTGGTCTTGATCTTGCATTGGTGGAGCTCCAAATCTTCTGTGAGCTGACAATTTAGCAATTGATTGTAGTGGACTTCCCATCGCTCCAGAATGTCTTCGGGATTGGTGATCAGATTACCCTCTTTATCCTTGCAGTAAGTGCAGCGTGGTGTGTACCATGTCAAGCTCCAGATAATTTGGTAGAAGTCCAGGGTGTGGAGCGGACCTCGCTCTCTACTTTTCTCTATTTCACAGACTAGATTTGTTCCCAGGCCTATGTCTGTGGAGTCTTTTTTTTTTTTGTTGATCTTTTGAGCTCTTTGTATTTCTCCTCGTGTACCCGTGCCCGGTATGCAACTTTCTTACGTTCAGTCGCTACTTCGCACTCATCATCAAACCAGTCGCTCTGAGCTCTACGACTACTGCCTAAGATGGAGTTAGCAGTATTAGTGACAGTATTCTTAAGGCGTGTCCATTTCTCTTATACGCCCGCCATTCTGGCCCCAGGATATACTCTCCCTCCATCGAGCTCTTCGAGGGCGATTCTCAACGCATGACCAAATGTGTTGCTGGTGTTTTTAAATGCGCAAGACAGCCGTGTTGATTCGAATCTAACCCGCCGATGCAATACGTCTCCGTAAGGCAATCTGCGCTCGGAAAACTGTACCAACAAGATAGTGATCCGAGTCGACGTTGGCGCCTCGGTACGTTCGTACCGTCATCAGGTTCGAGAAGTGGCGGCGATCTATCAACACGTGGTCAATTTGGTTGCGAGTGGCTCCATCAGGTGATACCCAGGTGGCTTTGTGAATCTATTCATGCGGAAACCTGGTACTTGAAACGATCAAGTTTTTTAATGCAGTTGCATTGGTATCTTGGTGTCATAGTCATTCATGGATAGGTTAAGGGATTCTAATGACAGGGGATTCTTTATTTATGGGTATGCTAAGAGATTCCTTATTTGTGGGTATGCTAAGATATTCTGATGAGTATGCTAAGGGCATCGTTAGGCTTTGTTGGATTTGATCAGCCGTTCGCGTATTTCTTCTTCCATATTGTTATCGGCTGATACTATCGACCCAAGGTACTTAAAGGATTGCACTACTTCACTAATTCGTGCTCCACTACCATGATAGTTTTACCAACGTTAGGTCTTCGGTACGTATATATATATATATATATATATATATATATATATATATATATATATATATATATATATATATAGGTATATATATATATATATATATATATATATATGTGGGTATGTGTGTGTGTGCCGTTTCTAACAGATACACACACAATACACAACCAAATAGTGAAGAACACCGAACGAAAATCGAATAAGAAAATGCATCAGAGCCATATACCATAGCGATAACACAAGAATCCCACATCAGTTGAATGTACTTGAGTTTAGAAATCGAATTCGTGCACGCGCCTAGTAGCCTGATGCTTCATTGCTTCGCTTCTCACCCATTTCATCGTGTGTTCAATTCACCTTCTTCACTATCCTTGCTTAACGCAACAACCCCGACGTGATCTGTACACACAGCACACACTTTCCCATAGTAAACAGAACTTCACGGCACGATAACGACTTTCGCATAGAGCACCGGCACACTCGCCTGCTCCGCCGTTCTCTCGTTCGCTCGCTTTTCGCTCCGTCGTTCGCACACGAAGCTGATCGTAACAAAGTTACTGAGGAGGGAGTAGTGTAGCGTTTCTAACAGATACACACACAATACACAAGCAAATAGGGAAGAACACCGAACGAAAATCGAATAAGAAAATGCATCAGAGCCATATACCATAGCGATAACGCAACAATCCCACATAGTTGAGTGTACTTGAGTTTAGAAATCGAATTCGTACACGCGGACAGTAGCCTGATGTGTTAAGCATTCGTTCAATTTTTGGTGATTCTAACTGTCATAGCGTCATTCATTCGAATCACACGTTCTTCACTATCATCGCAAACACTATATATATATATACATGTATATATATAAGGTGGTGCAAAATGAATCATCTAATTTTCTTTTTTGAATTACTTTTTTACTAAATAAAAAAAATTGATATCCGTCAAGTCACTGCCGCCAGTGTTGATACACATTTGTACCCGTTCTTTCGCATTTTCCATGACTTTCCTTAAGATTTCCAGTAATAACTGTTCGCATTCCTGTCGAATATTTTCCTTAAGGTCTGCGATTGTTCTAGGCTTGTTGGCATAAACTCGCGGCTTCAAGTAGCCCCAAAGAAAGAAGTCTGGGATGGTTAAATCGGGCGATCTGCTGGTCATGCCAAATCGCCAAAACGGGAGATTACGCGACCAGGAAACGCTTCCGCCACAATATCCATTGTGGCACGTGCTGTGTGTGCGGTTGCACTGTCACGCTCATCCAATTCCGGTAGTAAGAAGTGATTTATCATCTCCCATTAGCGTTTCCCAGTAACAGTGACCGCATTGCCGATGGCGTCCTCAAAAAAATACGGCCCAATCACTCCCCCCGTGTGAACGCCGCGTCACACAGTGGTTTTGAGTGGGTGTAATGGCTCTTCGTGCATCACACACGGATTTTCAGTGCGCCAGAAATGAAGATTTTGCCTATTGACGTAACCGCTTAAGTGGAAATGCGCCTCGTCGCTCATGATGATTTTCGACAAAAAAGAGTCCCCTTCGTTGTTGAGATTAAGGATGGCTTGACAATAATTCACACGTGACTGACGTTCAGCAGGCAGTAACTGATGCACTGTTTACACTTTGTACGGGAATATGTGTGTCTTTCACTAAAATTCGCTGTATGCTCCGTCTGGTGATGCCCAATTGCGTGGCCCGTCATCTGGTTGATGTTTCTTCGTTCTCAACGACATCGGCAGCCACAGTCGCGAAGTTCCCGGCCGAACGGCCAGTTCGGTGGCGGCCACGCCCTGCATGGTCTCCTGCGGTTCCAGTCTATTCGAGTCGAGTAGTTAAGCGCCGAATGTTTGCCCAGTTGGCACAAAACGATTAGGAAATCGACATCGAAATTCACGCTGCGCTAACACCACTGACCGATTATTGGTCAAAAAAATCGACATAATTATTCCACGCTCTTGGGGAGTACAGAGCTCCATTGCATGTCTGTTTGTATACTGCAGCTGTCTAGTTCACAAATGTCAAATATGATTGACGTACGACGCCATTTATAAAAATTATAACATATTCCGATCGGGTGATTAATTTTGCGCCACCTTGTATATACATAAATACATCATCATCATCATCGGCATTACAACCGGGATCAGGTCTTGGCCTTATTTAGTCCTGAGGCTTTGTTAAATTTTCCATGATAATTTGTTTTATATATATATATATATGCGTGTATAAATATGTATATATATAAAATAGTTGGCGTAAGGCTAATAACCTTCCCCGGAAAAACAAATTATTATGGAAAATTTAACAAATTTTACTTGCTAAATAAGGCCAAGAGCGAATCCCGGTTGTAATGCCGATGATGATGATGATATATATAAAATTCAAAGCAAGCCAAATGGTTCAATAAAGAAATCATCATGTCATACATCCTTTCCTTATCTTCTTCCTGTTTGTTTTTTGTCTCCTTGCTGTGCTGTGGCATTTATGGGCACCTTGAAAACCACATTTGTGCGCGCGCTTTATCACGTGCACATTGTTTTATATACTTTTATTCTTATTGGAACACCCTTTAAATTTTAAATCAAAACAAAACAAATCAATATTAATAAAAAGTCTACCCTGTTGTGCAAAAACCCCAAAATAAACAACAAATTGAACACGCAACCATAGTGAAGAACACAGCACAAACAATTCGGAAAATAACATCAGCAGAACTGTACACCAGATCAATTATCAAACCAAAACATAACCTAAGATACGAGTTGATACATTCTCGTGTACATGTAGTCATGGTTTGAGATTCTAACTCATTCATAACGCGGGCTCAAGTCATACTCTTCACCCCCATCATCATCATCATCGGCACTACAACCGGGATCCGGTCTTGGCCTCATTTAGCAAGTCCTGTGGCTCGTTAAATTTTCCATAATGATTTGTTTTTTCCGGGAACTCATCACCTTAAAAACGGTATAATTGGTGAACCCAGCGTGATCTGTGTACATAGCAAAACAATTCTCCCATATTAAACTCGAACTTTACGTCACTTGTTGACACAACCCTCTGGACTCATTTTCTCACTGGGAGTCGGCTCACTCTGTCTGCACCTTCGGCCCACCTACTCCGAATTTCTCTCTGGCCCCCTTTCTTCCTTGGATACAATCGTCGCCGTCTGTGTGACCGAAGACACGCCAAAGATCATGGTTGCTATTCGCAATTTTGGCGGTCTTCCCGTTTGGAAGAATCTTCTGCTGTGTAGTTTACAGCCGATAACAACTCTCCTGGAATGATAATCTTCAGACAGAATGGCTGTTTGTATATTGAATCTTTCAGGGGAAAGATCTATCGGCCGTTATATCACATAATATAGGAATGGTATCATCTTATCCTTCATGATTTTTAATACCTCCACTGTAGCAAGATTTCCGTGAAGGAAAACCCAGTTGGCGATTCAAAAGTTTTTAATGCTGTCCCTAATAGCAAAATTTCCGTGAAGGAAACCCAAGCCGCTGTTTCAAAAACGATCATAAAATCTGTTCATGTTTGATGCTTCTTGGATTGCACTCTTATCGCCTGGAATTTTGAAGGCTACCAACAACTGGAAATACTGTGCTTTGCCCACTTTTTTACCCAACAAATCAGTCGGCAAACAGATTCGGTTTTATGACCAAGTAGCTATGCAGACGTGGGGGATGTTGTCCACGTGTCATACGTGATGTGAAACACATGGAGTTGTCGGTCCCTTTTGCTGCACGAATGAAACAGAGGTTTTTCGAGCATTCGTGAGGATTCGTAAAAAGGTCACAGTAAAATGATGCACGTGACTGATAGGATGCCCGAACAGTGAGACGCTTAGGGACACAGGCGCAATTATTTTAGTACTATCATCAGTAAATATGGGTGACATCTTTTTTTAAATCTTTTTTCTGTAGATATTACCAGGGTCAACTGAATTTGTTGAATACGCTAAACCTCCCCATACATTTTCCCGTGACACCGGTCAATCAGAGAGTGGGCATTATTTCACGCTAAAAACAAATTTCATTTTTTATCAGAACCAAAGGGTTATTGAATGTACTGCCTGGTCATGTGTTCCTTCGTGATTATAATCTCTAGGCATTCAATACCTCCTTTCCTTATCTTCTTTCTGTTTTTTTGTCTGCATCCTATGCTGTGACATATACGGACACCTTAAAAACCCCTAATGTGCCCGCGTTTTGTGTAAACAAAATCGTATAATTAAATGCCGTTACCTCCAATAGTTACTCATTAATTAAACTTTTTATGTAATATATGGTTGACTAAATTAAATTAATCATAATATACTTCAATACTTCTTATAATACCGATTAAACATATATTATATTATTAAAATTGTAATTAAATAAAGTCATTCTTAAAATTCTTAATTATTTAATAGTTAATTGTTATTTTTATTATTTACCTTTTCAGAAGGAAAGGACCTTACTAACAGTGATTTAAACGAACAAGCAGATGCGATATCGGCAGATACAGGAAATTACGTGGCGGAGCCGCGAACGCCTTTAGCCTCTGAATCGCTGAAAGAAGAGAATAGACCATCTTCAAACACCACTGGGTCACTGTCTCCGCCGACGGATCCAGATAGAGAAGATCATAAATCATCATCCGTTCACTCAGATTTACAAACCAGAATAAATTCTCCATCTGAACAAGATGATTCAATAACTCCTGCTGCGATTCCTAAGTTGCGACTTAATACCCTTCTAGCCTCTGATCCGGCGTTAAATCCGGACGCAAGAAATTTAAAAATTCTTCATGAAGAATCGAAAAAGAATCACAATGGAGAGTATTCCATTTCCGGATCAATAGGATTAACGACAAATACAGCGTTAACAGATCAAAAGATTCCATCTGTGAAGAATCAAACTTCGCCGGGAGCGGATAATGCTCAACGGGTAAAAGTGTTCATGTGTCTTCCATGTGGGATTGGATTTTCCTCGAAATCGACTCTTGATGCACACCAAGCATATTACTGTTCCCATAGGTAAGTTGCATTGTCCATGCTTTAGCTTATTGGTCTTCTCATGGTTTGACATCATTTGGTAACTTTTAAGGAAAGAAAATGAAGAGGATTCATGTGGGACTACTTCTGGAAGTGTTACAACATTGGATAAAGGGTCAACAATGTCGCCCAGTGAACCATCAGCTAAATCCATAAAGACTGGCAAACAGTACGCCTGTACGCAGTGCTCTTACAGTGCAGACAAGAAAGTATCTTTAAATCGACACATGCGTATGCACCAAAGCTCGCCGGCACCTAGTTCGAACACATCGAATGGTGGCGACGATAGTTCTAGTCAAGTGAGTTGTATGAATTCAGTGTTTAAACCAATAGCATGTTGTTATAATAATCGCTCTTGCTGCCGTGAATTTTCAGCAAGTCGATCGTTACTGCTCAGAATGTGATATTAGATTTTCGAATATAAAAACGTACAGAGCACACAAGCAGCATTATTGCAGTTCCAGGCGTAATGACGGGTAATTTATTTCAAAATCTTGATGATCTCCTTATGCTTATTGAAACTATTCTAGTCCAACAACACCAAAGCCTGTGGAGCCAAGCCCTAAAAATAACTGCGGTTCAATGAGTCCGACACAAACCCACAACAAAACGCCTACGCCTGGTGCAGTGGCTGCAGCGGCGGCTGCAGCAGCTGCAGCCACGGCTGCTAGTCTTCCTCCACAACCGTTTATCGCGCTTCCAACAAACCCTATTCTCATCATTCCAGGATATTTGATCCGCGCTGCCAGTGTGATACCAGGACCAATGTAAATAAACGACATTCCATTCATAACATGCTTACGATATCTTTGAAATTTCAGTACGTCAGTGTCATCCGGAGCAGCCAATCCCGAAAGTACTTGTTTTTCGCTAGAAAATGGATCTCTGAAACCGGTTGCTCTTGCTTTGAGCACACCCAACACGGCAAATAATATAGTTTCCCAATCAAACACATCGCCAAGGTCACATCCTCCTCCGGCGAGTACTCCAAACAATGACTGCAATGTGGCAGCGCCCCTGTTAACAGAGAAGAACGTCCGAACAGTGACTGCAAATAACTTTTCAGAGACCCACAAGCTGATAAAAAAAGACACTCTAACGAGGTAGGAACTAATAAATGATCTAACCCTTGAATGTAATCCAATTTCACACCCATAGAGACTCAGCGCCTTTGGATCTATCACTTCGACGGTCACCTATTCAGCGGATGCATCGCGTTAGGCCGCCATCGTGCTTCATGCCTACCATCGACGACAGAGCTGACATTGAAATCATGATGGAAGGAAAAGAGAATGTATCAATTGGCAGTGGTAGCATTACCCCGGAACAAATTGTATGCGCTCCATCTCTGCCAAATAGTCCCTCCATGAGTCCGTCACCAAAGCGAAGAGCTCTCAGTCCTCGCAGCAGTAGTACTGCCTCAATATCTCCAGTATCATCATCTATAATGGAGCACTTACCTTTAAGATCGATTCTTCCCACGGACATTGCCATGAAGTTATCCGATCCTAATATAATTCCGCCCTTAATCGCTAAACAAAACATAGAATTAGCCTTAAAGTTGTCAAGCGCCGCAGCAGCTGCTGCTGCCTCAGCCAACTCCAAACCAAATGATCCAGGAAAGTTAACAATAAACAATCCATTGCTAAGTCTTCCCGGTGCTCCTCTCAGTATGGGAACTTCCAACAGCGGTCAACCTCAGATATTCGTGAAGCAAGGTGTGTCCAAATGCAAAGAATGTAACATTGTGTTTTGCAAATACGAAAATTATTTAGCTCACAAACAACACTACTGTTCGGCAAGGAATCAAGAAGATTCCGAGAATAAGATTAGCACTCCACCGTCGGTAGTCAGCTCCGGTGAAACAAATCCAATTGCATATCAGCAATTGATCTGTGCGGCTTGTGGTATCAAATATACGTCTCTAGACAACCTTAGAGCACATCAGAAATTTTACTGCCCTAAGGGTGGCGGTGAAAATTCATCGGCGCCTCCGATCCAAAAAGAAAATTGTTCCAAATGTAAAATCGTTCATGACATGAAACAACCATGTCCACCACAAGTAGCCCCACCAACCCAACAAGGAACCTTCAAGTGTCCTGTTTGTGATGTTGTCAGTCCAACTGCCGCAGAAAGTAGGAAACATCTGGAAACCCATGGAAGTGTTAAGGCGTTCCGGTGTTCGATTTGCCGGTACAAAGGGAACACACTGCGGTAAGAACAATTTGTTAGACCAGTATTAAGTTCTTTTTTTTCGACGGTATAATAAATATAAGTCCTATGAAGGAGTTTCGCTAAAAACCTTATACAGGGTGGCGCAACAAGAAATCCTTTATCCAAACATTTATAATTATACCTTTAAATGAAATACTATTTTGAGGATTTTTTAAAATTTGGTTTTCAATTTGGCAACACTGTTTCTAGTGACAGTCAGTTTGACAATTAAGAGCAGAATTGCGTTCTGTTTCTTTTGCCATTTCACCGGGAATAGAAGAACGCTCGCAAATTGTGCAAAGTTGTTTCAAAAATCCTGATTCAGTTCACAAAACTTACAGTGCGTTGCGTCCATGTCAATATGATTGTCCGCTTAAAAAAGTTATTCGATTAACAACAAATCGTTTTCGTAGCACGCATAATCCGATTGATAATGTGCAACACCATCGAGCACAGCAACTGCAGTTATGTCCATTAACCCTTTGGAAAGTTTTGCAAAAAGACTTACAACGTTCAGCTCGTGGAAGAATTAAAGTCGCGTGACCAACATTATTATCATCGGCACTACAACCGGGAAATTTACGATGGGCATGTTGGTTACGCTAATAACCTTGTCCGGAAAAAACAAATCATAATGGAAAATTTAACCAGCCTCAGGACTGGCTAAATGAGGCCCAGACCGGATCCCGGTTGTAGTGCCGATGATGATGACTACAACCGCGATCTGGTCTTGGCCTTATTTAGCAAGTCTCTCCGCCGGTATCCGATCCTTATCCGAGACTTGTTAAATTGTCCATAATAATTTGTTTTTCCGGGCAAGGTTTTTAGCCTTGCGCCAGCATAACCAACATGCCCATCGTAAATTTTGTGAATGGTGAACATTGCTCACGCGGGAGACCGGGGTTCGATTCCCCGTCGGGGAGCCTCTGGCACAAGACTAATGACCTTGCCCGGAAAAAACAAATCATTATGGAAAATTTAACAAGCCTCAGGACTTGCTAAATAAGGCCAAGACCGGTTCCAGGTTGTAGTGCCGATGATGATGATGATGATGATGAACATTGCTCTTGGTCCACATTTTCACCACCAAATTGTCTTCAGCGATGAGGCTCAATTTTATTGAAATGTCTACGTCAACAGACCAAACTACCGGAATGTGGAATGAGTAAATCCAAAAGCTATTATTGAGGTACTGTTACACTTAATTTTGTTGGTTTTATGGCATGCTGGACTCATTGCCCATATTTCTTCAAAGATGATATAGACTAGTAGAGCGGATTCACAATTAAACTTAGTAACGAAATCTAGTACGTTCTCATTCCCCAGCTGACGACGCGTCGGTAACAGTAAAAGAACGCTACTTAAGCGTCGATTTCTGCCAATTTCAAATTCTTCAGCGGGCAGTCCTGCTTGACTCACCCGCTCGTTTGTCGTCAACGGTCAACGGCTTACTTCTCTCTGGGCGCACCACTGCTATGTATTTCTGAACGAACCGCTTATTTCTCTCTGGACGCACCGCTTCCTTCTTTCTGGATATAACCTCGTACTTCATTCTGGACGTACACAAACTTATTCCTAGATATAACCCCATACTCCTTTCTAGACGCACCGCTTACTTCTTTCTAGATATAACCTCTTAATCCTTTCGGGACGTACCGCTTACTTCTTTTTCGATATGACCTCTTACTCCTTTCTAGACGCACTGCTTACTTCTTTCTAGATATAACCTCTTACTCCTTTCTGGACGCACCGCTATTACTTCTCGGCTAGCTTCTCGGGGACGCTGACTCACCCAATCGGATCCCAGATTAGCTAGAATGTCATCATAATGGAGAGCACTATAGTTTAGTGATTTTCCCCGATTGACTGACTGGGGTTGGTGTGAAGGATCTCTAGTTTCTATAAGGCGGTGTAACATGCCACACAATCAATTTATTGCAACAGACGTGCGGTGAACACATGATTTCTTGGAATGGGACTGCGCACTGTCTTCTATATTGCTACTCTAGGCCGATAACCCACAGGCCTTATATCACCTACAACTCAACGTTAGCCACGTTGTTGCCGATATACGGATTCAACAGCTCGAAAACACGGTCGAAAATTGGATGTTGTTCTTTTGATGACTCTTTCGTTAACGCTCTTGTTGATTAGAGGAAATTTAGCTGACACAACGTAGTGATCTGAAGTATCCAATGGCGAAGAAACTTCGATAGTGTATTTATTAGATCAGGAGATAAGTAACAGGTCCAGTGTGTTGGCGGAATGTTCGTCTACGTCTGGCTTCCCTGTTAGGTCATCGAAGAGTTATACTTGAAGTGTTCGAATCAGGTTGGACATGCTGACTTTCAGGTGTTATGTGTCCAGAGTGGGGAAGTCATTGAGAATCATGCACATTGAAATCGACGGCAGTAACGATTGCAATGTGCGGATATAAGCTCGAAATTCGATCACTAGTGTCAGATTACTATTACTATTTATTGGCCTGTACCCGGAAGTTCATGACCTCGCCGACTCGACTCCGCCATCGTTCCCTGTCCTGTGCACGCCCCTTCCACGATTGACCATCTCATCCGATCTCCTCAAGGCCAAACCTAACATTGTCCTCTCATCTCCGTCGCGCCCGTTCTGTTGGTCTCTTTCCCATTGGTCTACCGTCAAGAATTCTACGCACGGTCCTATCGTTGCACATTCGCGCTACATGTCTGGCCCACCTTAGGCTTTATGACCTGATAACTCTCACTATTATAGGTTTGCGGTATAGCTCTTCCAATTCGTGGTTGTGGAGTTTCCTCCATTGTCCTGCCTCCTCGTCATATTTACCGCCATAGATACCCGTTAAAACTTTATTCTCGAATACGCGTAGTTTGTTTTCTTCCCGTTTTATGAGATCCCATGTTTCGCATTCGTATAGAGCAATCGGTATGATTATGGTTCTATAGACACGGAGCTTTATATTCCGTGATAGCAGTTTGGATTTCACCAGTTTACTGACTGCATGCCAACTAGCGTTGTCCCAGGTATTTAAAATCTTTAACTTTTTCAAATGTCTTGCTCCTGACGTTTATTTTATGTGTGTTCCCTGAGGTCCACCTGCTCTCGCCGTAATCATGTATTTTGTTTTATCTTCATTTATTTCTAGGCCCACCTCTTCTACCGCTTGCATGATTATTTCAGCGATTTTACTTACAGTTTCTAGATTATCGCCCAAAACGGCGATGTCATCCGCATATGCGAGCACTTGTGTGACCCCGTTCAGGTATGATCCGGCCATGTTGACGTCTTGTACCTTCCTGATAACATACTCGACCACAAGGTTAAAAAGACATGGTGGGTGGCCATCCCCCTGTTTTACTCCGTCGCGGATTTCAAATGGTTCTGAAAGGTGTTTTTCTATTCTAACTCGCCACTTATTTTCGAATGAGGGCGGCATCTTTTTTCGGGACTCCCAGCTTAACTACAATATGGTAAAGTCTTTGCATTGCGACTGAGTCGTAGGCTTTGTTGAAGTCAACGAACAGTTGGTGAACCGTCTCTCCATATTCCCACTTCTTTTCCAGCAGTTGCCTTATTGTGTACATTTGGTCACTCGTTGACCGGTTGCTACGGAATCCTCACTGGTAGTCCTGTATTTCTTCTGCGTACGATGTGATTTTCGCCTGACATGACATTTGTTAGTATTTTGTATGTGGTTGGGCACAATGATATTCCTCTATAGTTTTCGCAGTCAGATCTGCCGCCTTTTTGAAAATGGGGACGACTATTTGCTTATGCTTAAACATCGTGCTTTTCACTAACAGATCTTTTGACGCTGCGAACGTGATAATTCGCAATCCATTATCATTTGAAACGTCGTGTAGGCTTTTTTTACCTATTGTTGGTTGGAAGATATCTTCCTTTCCAATTTTCGCATTAAGGTCCCCGAGGAGGATTTTAACATCGAATGATGAGATCCCATGAAATACATCCTCTAGGGTCTCGTAGAACGTGTCCTTCGTTTCTTCGTCCGAAGATTCTGTTGGGGCGTGTACGTTTATAAATACATAATTGTACCATCATCACCATCGGCACTACAACCAGGAACCGGTCTTGGCCTTATTTAGTAAGTCCTGGGGCTTGTTAAATTTTCCATAATGATGTGTTTTTCCGGGCAAGGTCATTAGTCTTGCGCCAATAATTGTACCATGGTCCCTGTATTTTTAGCACCGACATTCGTTCATTAATAAATGTCACATCTTTTACGTGGGGCGTAATCTTCTTGCTTATGAAGAAGCCGGTTCCGAGGTTATGTGTGGCGGTGCCTCCACACACCAGTGTAAACCCGTTGGTGTCGATTACTTGATGTGGGAGTCGGACTTCTTGAAGTGCGACGATGTCCATTTTATATTGTTTCGCGTTTTCTACGACAGTCTGTATCGCGCCTGGTTTATATAACGTTCGAACATTTTACGTGCCTACGCGCACATCCCGCTTTTTCCGTCTTCTTTTTACCGAGTCGGTGTTTTCTTGATGATTTGTTCCCTTATGGTAGTGTCGGCTCATCACACCTGCGTCTACCGGGTTTTTCGTGAGATTGTTTTTTGTATATTGATTATTCATTTTTGTTCCCACGAGTCTTGGGGTTTCAGATAGTCCGCCACCAGAGGCGCCCTTATAATACAGTCGGTATACCCTTGGCTGCAAACCATCCAATGGGCACGGTGACGCGTAACACCCTGGATTAGGGGTGGTAGTGTGGGGGTTCTCTATATCCTATATATAACCCCTATCCCACCGTTCAGTTAATTCACCTGCAAAACATGTTTTGCTTTGTAGATCTTTGTGTGTTACTCCTCGCTAGCCCGTGACATGGGTGGCCCTACTGGAAGCGTATGCTTGTAGAATTACCCAATTGAAGTTTACTTATCAACGAACTTTACGGATTCCTAATGGTTTACCGGATTTGCAGGGGGGTTTGGTCAGGGAAAGCCGTTTTTATAGCCAGTCATTGGTTTCTGATTACTATTTTATGTAGTGCTATTTACTCCAAGAGACCCTTTTAAGTATGTAAGGTCCTGTTTCGGCAAAAGCGAAATGTTTTCTTTAGCTCTTTCTGACACTTGTTTGTCCTCTTAAAGAACGCCGTTTGATGATCTGGAAGATCATTTATATCTGCTCTTACATTATCGGCCTTGAGAAGATTTTCCGTCTATGGAGTTCTAGGTAAGAATATGCTTTTTTATGTCTTCATCTCTTACATTAACGGACTTGAGAAGAGTTTACGTTAATATATATAACAGGTCAATTGAAAAATCCCCGACCCGACACATAGATGGCGGCACTAGAATTAAATCCATATGATTTGTACTTAGCCCTAATCTTCAAAAGACGCGTGTATAAATTTGACAGATGTCGGATCATTAGTTTGTAAATTATAGTATTTTAAGTGAAGCAACTTCTGTTATTGTGAAAAAATGGATAAAAAGGAATTTCGCGTGTTGATAAAATATTGCTTTTTGAAGGGAAAAAATACAGTTGAAGCAAAAACTTGGCTTGATGACGAGTTTCTAGACACCGCCCCAGGAAAATCAACCATCAAGGATTGGTAGGCTAAGTTTAGACGTGGTGAAATGAGCACCGAAGACGGTGAACGCAGTGGACGCCCAAAAGAGGTTGTTACCGACGAAAACATTAGAAAAATCCACAAAATGATTTTGAATGACCGTAAATTGAAATTGAATGAAATAGCAGGCACTCTAAAGATATCAACTGAACGTTTACATCATATCATTCACGAATATTTGGGTATGAGAAAGCTCTGTGCAAAGTGGGTGCCGCGCAAGCTCACTTTTGACCAAAAACAACGACGAGTTGATGATTCGGAGCAGTGTTTGGAGATGATCAAGCGTAATAAACCCGAGTTTTTGTGTCGACATGTGACAATGGATGAAACATGGCTCCATCATATCACTCCGAAGTCCAATCGACAGTCATCCGAGTGGACTGCACACGATGAACCCGCCCCAAAGCGTGGAAAAACGCAACAGTCGGCTGGCAAGGTTATGGCGTCTGTATTTTGGGATGCGCGCGGTATAATTTTCATTGACTATCTTGAAAAAGGAAGGACCATCAACAGCGACTATTACACGGCGTTAGTGGACCGTTTGAAGGACGAAATCGCCGAAAAACGACCGCATTTGAAGAAAAAGAAAGTGCTGCTTCACCAAGACAATACACCGTGCCACAAGTCAGTAAAAACGATTGGCAAAAATCCATGAATTGGGCTTCGAATTGCTTCCGCATCCACCGTATTCTCCAGATCTAGCCCCCAGCGACTATTTCCTGATCTCAGTTCTGAAAAGTATGCTCGCTGGGAGGAAATTTTCGTCGAATGAAGAGGTGATCGCCGAAACTGAGGCCTATTTTGAGTTGCTTCACTCAAAATACTATAATTCACAAACTAATGATCCGACATCTGTCAAATTTATACACGCGTCTTTCGAAGGTTAGGGCTAACTACAAATCATATGGATTTAATTCTAGTGCCGCCATCTATATGCCGGGCCGGGGACTTTTCAATTGACCTGTTATATAGTTCTAGGTAGGAATATGCTTTTCTATGTCAACATGTGGAATGTTTCAGTTTGAATGAAGTTTTAGAGACTTAAGGTTCATATCTACATCATTCCGGAACCGGCCCCAGTCGCTGGTCAGAAAACAAAACAATCGATTTTTACTGTTTCCTCTTGTCTGAGCGGTTAGGAAGAATCGAGGAATCAGAAGAACCGCGATGGTAATGAGATCGCCGCATGCAAGTCAACGAACAATCATGTGTTCTTGTGACGATTGAGGCTTGAAAATACTCTAATCTTGTAAATTTGCAAGTCACGCAACTAGAAATTAATATTAAGGCCTTTTGGTGAATGAATATTTTTATGGGTACAACATCAAAAACACACAAGTCTAATCACGACGACATTTATGTTAATTGGGCCCAAACCAACTTAATCATTTAATAATACTGTAATACTCACCCCACCTTAAATAATTGATATTTTACTTGATTGCCATTCTAAGGAGGCGTTCAACTCTGTTTTGTTACGTTAATCGTATAAAAACACTGAATGCCTTCTAGTTTTCTTATATATTATTATAGTCGATAATATTTGTCAATTGTATTGTAAAATTTAATGTACAAACCATATAAGAAATAAAACTACGACTAGTACTGTGGCGGTTCCGCCAAACCCCACTGTCTACTTACCCGAAGAACCCCCATAACTACAACCCAGCCTTCAGAAGTTTCTGCTAATGCAATCACATCACCTGTAAATGCTTCACGCATCAAGTCTATCAAATATATTTAGCTAAAAGCTCCTGGAAGAGAATTCTTACCTTCATTCATTTATTCGAATCCAAAATTCCCTATAAGAATTCTGTTCCAAACTTCATTAATCCCAAGCCTAATTCAGCACCTTCGGTTGCCAGGCAAATCTCAATCATACACACGCATTTTCCCTAGTTGAATTCCTGAAAACAAAACAATTTGGTTTACATACAATGTAACCGCATAATCAGGGAATCTTAACCTTGAGTTGGCTATTCCCAGCCTCACCATGTGTATAATAAATTCCTTTACATACACATTGTCTGGCGACCTATACCCAAGGGACAAAAGCAAATATACGCATCTTGCGTCTTAAGGCATGAATTAAATCCTACAGCATAGGCAAATGCAAATAGGTATGGAATACTTACCCTTGGCGTCGATGCTATAAACACCAATTTCGTTCTTTGCCACAAACGAATTACCCCGCATATACAAATGCAAGCAAGGGATTCGTTTCGGCTACCGAGCCAAGATACGATATACAATTTTCATTGTATAAAGTATTGTAATCCATTAGCATCTTTCTCTAATGGCTATTCGTCTATTTACACAAGGGCATCACTCATCTAAGACTTTTATGACGTCTTCGTCCCATCTTTTCTTTTAGCACATTTCCTCGATGCGTTGCCGTCTATTTATTTACCCGCAACGCACACCATCAACAAAGACCTTCACGTGCCTTTTGTCTTTACCGTTTTCCTGCTTTGTTTTTCCATCGCCTTCGCGCATGAGTTGAACCATATGATCTTCACGATCACTCATACACACATACTACCATGATCTTCATTACGAGATCTGGTTTTCTATTTCACAAAGAGAGACTTTACGTCTCTCTTGTCGTAAGTAAAAATATATCCTTAGCTGAGAGGATATCCACCACCACCGAATCGAGGGTGAATCAAGAGCCAGATTCCAACCCTCGATTGAGTCGTATTTTAACATCCAGCCATGCTGGTTGGCACTTCTCCCGCTCCCCGTACCGTCGGGGAGGCGTACATCCCCGGAGTCGCGGCTTTTCAACCCCCGATACGTGTGAGTCAATCGCGCAAATGTTAGCAATGTAATTTATAATCAACAACCCCAAGCTTTGGAACGGCGAGTGAAATACTCTTGAGCGAAGATAAATTAAGCTCTACCGGACATTAAAAAGTATTGTAGCGAGATTAGGGTTCGCTGGATTAATTATTTTGACTAAATAACAGCCGTTAATCGATTTTGAATTAATGTAACACTATAGAGTTTGCGACGATAGTGAAGAGCGAGTGATTCGAACCGACGCTATCACGGTTAGAATCACTAAAATATAGAACCAAAGCTCAACCCATCAGACCACTGCCGCGTATGAGAATTCGATTTCTAAACTCAAATACATTCGACTAATGTGGAAATGGTATATTATTGCCGTGGTATACGGCTTTAATGGGTGTGCTTTTGGTGGTGTTGTTCTTCACTAGTCGTGTGTGTATCTGCTAGAAACGCCACAACACTTTATTAGTCCGTTAATAACAACCGTTACTTTTACCGTACACTTAACGATTTCTTGACTTATCGCTTCCGTACTTATCGCGTTTTTCACTGCTTACTTCTTCCTTCTTCGTGCGACGTATTTATACCGTTTTTCCTCCTTCTGATTCGGTGTTTCGTTTCCGTCGGTTCCATAGCCTCGAATTTTCTATTAATCATAGTCTCCAGTTTTCCAGTACTTTCTAGAATATTCTAGTACTTTGTTTCGGACTTTCTAGAATATTCTAGTACTGATATGCGTCACACTACCCTCCGCCTAAATTAGTTCGTCCCGAACTAATTGCACTGGTCTTCTGCGTTAACAAAAGTCGCCAGTCGGTCACGATGTACCACTTTCATCTTGGCGTTCGGTCTTCGCTGAATCCTATAGACAACGTCGTTAACTCTTGTGAGAATCTTATACGGTCCTCCCCAATGTTGCTGCAACTTCGGATACATTCCTTTTTGCCGATGAGGGTTATAAAGCCACACGTTATCGCCTGCATTAAATCCGGATGCGTTGGGTCGAACGTCGTACCTTGTTTTCATTCTGTCACTTGATACCTTGATTTGCTTTCGAACCAAATGATGAATCTCATCGAGGCGATTTCTCCATTCGGCTACGTAGTCTTCGGTCTTATATATGGCGTCTGGAGGTATTCCGAATCGCAGATCGGCTAGTAATCGTATCTCTCGTCCAAATATAATTCTTGCTGGAGAATGGCCTGTCGTATCGTGATTAGCCGATCTATAACTCATGAGAAATGCTTGTACATATTTGTCCCAATCTCGTTGGTGATCACTAACGACCTTCGATAAATGCTCTTTTATTGTTCGGTTGAACCTTTCGACCATTCCGTCTGACTGCGGATGTAAGGGTGTGGTCCTGGTTTTCCTTACGCCCAGTGCCGCACAGATGCCTTGAAATATCTGTGACTCGAAGTTTCGGCCTTGATCGAAATGAAGCTCACAGGGAACTCCATATTTGCTGATCCAATTACTGATAAGCTGCTCAATGACGGTTGTTGCTTGTTGGCTTGGAAGTGGAAGGACTTCCACCCACTTGCTGAAGTAATCCATGATGACCAACATGTATTTGTTGTTGTCGTTGGTTTTTGGAAATGGTTCTGAGATGTCGATCGCAATTCGCTCGAATGGGGCACCCACCTTATACTACTTCATAACGCTCCTTGGTTTTGCTGTTGGTCCTTTGGTCACAGTGCAAGTTGTGCACTTTCTACACCAAGACTCGACGTCATCTCTCATGTGAATCCAGTAGAATCGAGATCGTAATTTTGAAAGTGTCTTATTAACTCCCAGATATCCACCGGAGGCCCCGTCGTGCATTTCTGCTAGTGCAGCCTTCACTTTTGATAGTGGGACTAGAATCTGCATTCGATGGGATTTTCCGTCCGCAGCTTCCCATTTACGCTTTAGAATTCCATCTTCCACCAGCAAGGAATTCCATTGTGCCCAATATGCCTTAAATGTTCTACTCTTGCCGGAAATATTGTTCCAAGTTGGCCGCACGTTCTTTTCTTTTTGTTCCAGGATTAGCGACATATCATCATCCTGAAGTTGAGCTGCGCGTATAGCATCACTCGTCCACCCATCTAATACTTCTACTTGTACCTTTCCGAGGTCGTACGCCTCTTGTTTTAAACGATCAATTTCTACTTCCGAATCCTGAAGACGACGATTTAGGGTCAAAATTTCAGCTTTCCTCTCTGCTAGATCAGTTGATAAACGATTGTTCTCCTCAATGACCTTTTCTCGGCTGGTCTTAAGAGCAATTATCTGTTGATGCAAGGATTTACATTCGGTCGTGGTGCTGTCCAAGTCTGAATCACGCTGAAGGCTTCTCTTGTGATTAGCGCATGAATAACCATTCTCAATTGATATTTCATTCATTTGTCGACGTTTCCTACAGTCAACAGAGATGTACCCGACTTCGTCGCATGTCCCACATTACATATCAGGTCTCGGGATTCTCCGTTGTACATGCCCGATTCTTCGGCAGAAACATTCCTGGACAGACATTTCTCGGACTCTATATGTACTCCTGGTAGCCAGTTTAGCAGATTCATATGCCAATGCGAACGCCAGTATTTCATTAGTCGCCTTCTTTACTGCCAAACGAACGGCTTGTTGCAAGTCCCGATTTCCAGTGCATTTATAAATCCATCCATTGCTACCTCGTTCAGAAATTCCTTAGTCATATTTGAATAAGACAAGTTTGCCAATCGCTCAATGTCTGCCTGTAACTGTTGAAGATATTCTCCAGGTTTCTGTGTTCTGCTCCGCAGTTGCATGCGGTAGACCTGCTGCATGTGGTTAACTCCATATCTAGCTTCAAGGTCGTCTCTTACCGCTTGGAAATCCGTTTGCTTCTCTGCTGGTATGGTTTGTAGCAATTCTGCAGCCGCCCCGCGGAGTGACAAGATTAGTGAAGTTGACTTTTGCTCATCCGACCACTTATTATAATTGATCGCGGCGTCAAACTGACGTATAAATACGGAGAAGGGTCCCGTTCCATCGAAGGTTGGCGGCTGCATCCTTGTATCTTTGTATTCATGTTGATTGTAGGTGATGTCTTATTTCTCTCAACACACTCAAGTCTCTTCTCGATTCGAGTTATTTCATCGGTGACTTTCTTAAATTCAGCTTCGTTTTTTAGATCCATTTCTTCCTTAAAGTGTTAAAAATTACATTTCATCCACTGCGTTTGGGCATCCAATTTTGCATTCAGATCTACAGCTTGTGCGTCAAATTTTGAATTTTTGGCATCCAACTTTGCATTAACATCTGCAGCTTGCGCGTCCAATTTCGATTTAATATCTGTTGCTTGCGCGTCGAATTTTGTCATCATCATCCTGAACATCTCCGAAATGTCCAACAGTGGCGAACTTTTCCGTTACATTGCCAGCATCTCGACTCGCTGTTTCTTCTCCATCCGGACAGTCTGGCCTAATCGTAAAAACATATGTGTCGACATCAATACCCTCTTCCTCCATTGCTGCTTGCAGACGCTGTCGAAGAATTTGCTTCTGTCCTCTGCTATCCAGATTCCGGACCTCAAGTTCCTTCTTCAACTCGGGAACGCGAAGATCCTCCAAATGTCGATTTGATATCGTCACAATACACTTTCACAGACTTATTTACTTCACCAATAATTAATCCCACTTCTGACACCAATTGTTGCGAGCTTAGGGTTCGCTGGATTAATTATTTTTAATAAATAAGAGCCGTTAAATCGATTTTGAATTAATGTAACACTTTATTAGTCCGTTAATAACAACCGTTACTTTTACCGTACACTTAACGATTTCTTGACTTATCGCTTCCGTACTTATCGCGTCTTTCACTGCTTACTTCTTCCTTCTTCGTGCCATGTATTTATACCGTTTTTCATCCTTCTGATTTGGTGTTTCGTTTCCGTCCGTTCCATAGCCTCGAATTTTCTATTGTTCATAGTCTCCAGTTTTCCAGTACTTTCTAGAATATTCTAGTACTTTGTTCCTAGAATATTCTAGTACTTTGTTTCTAGAATATCCTAGTACTGATTGTCATATGCGTCACAGTATATTCAGTTAAAGTTGTATTGAGAGTTCAAAAGTGCCTTTAAACCATTTTAAATAAATCAAAAACACTAAGTACATACATCTAAATAAAACCAATATTATTAAAGCAATAACCGTGTGTCTTACTTCTTGTGTTGGTGTTTCCGTTGCTTTGCGTAATCGGTTTGTGACGGAGTTTTGCTGTTTCTGTTGATAACTATGCATCCCAGTGTTCGGTGGAACTTACGGAATTACTTGTTTGTGAGGGCGAAGTGGAATTCCGTGCCGTACGCCGGCACAATGACTTCGCTCGCCACACTACTACAAAAATGTCATTCAGATACTTAATATAATATGTTTTTATTTCAGTGGTATGAGAACACACATTCGCATGCACTTCGATAAGAAAAGTTCCGATTTTAATGAGGAGAACTACATGTCCTGCATTTTGGAAGATGATAGCTTAGATATTCCATCACAATCTCCAATGAACCAGGAGCAGCTTTCTCAATTTTCATCGTCTGTGCCGCAACAGCAAACGCAACAACATTTGCCGCAGCAATCATCCACTCAGACACAACATTCTCCTCAACATACTCCTCAGATATTTAACTGTGATATCTGCAACTATTCGTCATCCTACAAAGGGAATGTAGTAAGTGTTCCATTTGATACCTATTGTTCATCTTAGACCAACGAATATTTTATTTTAGATGCGTCATAAGAAATTGGTGCATTCCCAAGCGGGTACATCTCCATCTCTATCTCCAGAAATCTTACTCGAAGAAGGTGATTCCAATGCACACAACCTTAATGGAGAAAACTTCAGTCATACCCCAGAGAAGTACATCAAAGCATATGCAACTTAAAATTTATGGTATTTATAAATAATTTTATTTAGCTTCTCAGTTAAGACCGAACTTCTAGACTCATCAACAATATCCAACATGAAGAGCACCAAAAATTCAAATTTGAACCATCACCATAATTTGGACCAAATTTCTCACATCAAATCAGAGCCAGTAGACATCACAGATGGTGTCATAAGATCACTGTCTTCCCCGATATCGATATCGCAACCACCTCTAAATGCATCTTCTCCCCATTCAGGCGATGAGAACTCATATCTTAGGAATTCAACAGCGGTTGG
Organism: Microdon myrmicae; assembly: GCA_963931805.1. Taxonomy (NCBI): domain Eukaryota; kingdom Metazoa; phylum Arthropoda; class Insecta; order Diptera; family Syrphidae; genus Microdon; species Microdon myrmicae. Next base: position 218,966,157 of record OZ007497.1, read on the forward strand.
TATAACCGGAACACCGTTCAACCAGAAATATTGCCAGACATGCGATATAACATTTAACTACGTCAAAACATACATAGCACATAAACAGTTCTATTGTAAAAGCAAAACCCGATGCGAAACGGAAAGTCCAAGTCCAATTCCTCCAGTTCAATCTCCGAATCTACTGCACAAAAACAAGGAAAACCTTGAAGCCGCCATATTATAAGTTAATCCGATTAGTTCGATAATAAGTGGAGTGTATTTCAAATATTGAAAACAGGGTAACAAAATAGTCTTCGGTATGTGAGCTTCAGTTATCTATATGTGAATTGGTTCGAGTATGAGCTAACCAAACTATATTTATTAACTTTTAATTTCTATTTAAGGTTCATTTGTACGGTGAGTTCTCGTAACATATTTTAGATAATAGCGTTTGATGTATGCCCTTGTCACATTTGTTTACCACATTTAAATCTCTTTCTACAGATTAAGTATTTGCTCTGTTAGGGTTTAAAAATGTCAAAACGCTGAAGCGTTTAGCTGCATCTGGTAAGTTTAACCCTGAAATTATAAAGAATAAGCCAGATTTCATAAACCGGAAAAGTTTTGTGACCTACATTTAGTGTTTTTTGTCTCTGGTCACCACCGAAAGGAAAAATGAAAATTCGTTGTTTCATTGTCACTCAATACATTTACTGATGTATTCAGTATTAAATTAACTTATTCTCCTTACAGTAAACTTTATAATATATAATATCTTTCTTTATATTGTAGTTTGTACAATAAATGATCTAGGTTTTTAAAAGGTCACAAAATCTGAATTGTCCATGATTCCATGATTTAATTTATTATTACTATTTTTTGTAACTCGATACAACCACCGAATATAAATCACACAGCAGAACAACTATGTGATGTTCAGACTGCAAATGCACAGGATTCCTTTTCTCTTGACTGGGAATCTAATGACCCGTTGTCAATGCTCTTCTTCTAACAACTTCCACTCCTCGATTCCTTTTCTTCTCGCTTGTGACAACCGACCCATTATCAACTTTCCTATCTTTGCAACCTACCTCGATCGTCTGTATAATGCTTATACACTCACACAACTGCCATGAACGTTACTGTCAATAACGCGCTAAGAATCTTTCACTATTTTTCTATACCTCTACGATGTCCTTTTATAAATCATTGTATAAGTTAAAATCAAACTAGTGTTTTAAAGTTTTTAATAATACAACATTATTCGTGAACTGTCGCTAAGCAACTAACTTACGGACTATCTTACAATATTTTTATTTATACTGCCATGCGACGTTGTCCCGGATGCTGGGTGCAACATTGTTGCTGTTGTAGATGCTGCGATGATGAGAATTGTTACGAAGGCTAGTGCGACAATTGCCAGTGTGATGAGCCGTGACCAGTCGTTCTATAGTGATACGCACGAATGCGTGCGCAGATCAGTTTATGGGTGGTGATACGCATGAATGCGTGCGCGGATCGGTTTATGGGGCAAGTGCGTATGCTGATAGTAATACGCACGAATGCATATGTGAATTAGTTTGTGCTTTATGTGGAGTGCGTGTGCCAATGATGATACGCACGAGTGCCTGTGTGGATTTGTTTACGATATGTTTAGTCATTAGTTTATGATGCGTTTAGTCATGAGCCGTGTGTTAACTTATATGATCCTTTGCTGTGTACACTTTTCTTTTATATTCTCATTGTCCTGGGTTCGGTCGGAAGCTGTAATGGAATTTTTGGAGAAGAACCGAACTTACGAACAGTCTGGTCAGGAGCGCAGCACTATTCCGCTGTGCTAACACACGGCAAATACTTCAATCCAAAAAAAAAAAAAAAAAAAAAGTACAACAAAAAACAAAGAGAGAGAGAAAAAAGAGTATTCACTATTTAATTCCTTTTGCGTTTCTGCCGTTAGCGGTCCTTGTTTTCATGTGGGAGACTGAGCAGCTCCTCCCTTTTGTCAGAATGTCGTACCTCCAGAACTGGACTCTGCTCTGAACGAAGAGCGAGGTAGTCTTGCACACTAGGATCTGACTTCAAGGGTTCCGGCTGCGCTAAAAATAGTTATGGGTTTTAACAATTTTAATATTTATTTAAATTGTTCCTTTGCTTTTTACAATTCTGGTGCGACTATTTGGTTGATTAATAATTTCCGGATTTTTCCGTTGAATAGGAATTTAAATGTTTATGAAAAAAAAAAAACGAACATCTCTTACCTCAACTTTGGAACTCAGAGAAGTCCGGTGTCGCGACAGCCTATTCTGGTGAATTCGAAAAGACGCAGATCGCGCCTTGGAATCATCCCTTTGTTTATCAGAGTCATGTGCGAATTTGATAAATTCCTGGTGTCTGTAGAATGCACTGCTCGCGAAGGATTGCTTCCCTTCCACCCATGTTAAAGTTGAGCTTAATTGAAGAGAAGTGAATTGTGTCGTGACGGTAGCCTTTTGGATTTCTACACTTTAAGTCGATGTGTGATACGCCGCTGACTGCGCGCTCCTCTGATCTTGATCAAGCGATGTCCTGAGGTTTGGTGACTGCTCAGACGAACGATCATCTGAAACAACGCAATTACGAATGTAGTACATATAGAGAGGGACACCGAAGTCATCACCGAAATGTATCCATTGGCTGAACTCCAACTTGCATTCGGTGGATGGCTGGATGAGGAACCCACATCATGGCCATCGTCCTGAGCTGAACAGATACCATGGTGCGTATGATTTGCTTTACCTTATGTTTTCTTTTGTCTCCAGTTCAAGTATGTCGCGGTCGCTGTAGCTGTCGGGTTTATCCAGAAGCCCTTTAGGTTTTCGGTCGCAGTGTGTGTGCTTCGGGTTTATCCCTTCGGCCGCTGTTGAACTTGATTGGTTTCCCTCTTTCGTTTTAAAAGGAAAACACGCCCGGTTTTAACTTTTTCTTTACACTTTTATTTTCAAAACAATCTGGGAATGTCCATCCCTTGTTTGTTTAACACTTTTACTTTTAAAAGTAAGAAGGCCCGCTGTACAAACGATAGGGCCGCGACCTTTTTACTTGGTTATTACACTATAACAATCACCCATCCGCAACCACTCTTTATATACCAAGTTATTGGGAAATTAATGCAAATGGTGCATTCTCCTCTATCCGAATGGATAACCTATTTTGAGGTTATTTGCCTATCACAGGTTATTTGCATTTTCCAATAAGTGCTTCCCGTTTAATTTGCCCTGCTTAAAATGCAGCGGTAGTGAATTGAGCAATTAGTTATTTGCTTTCATATGGCGAACCAATTGTAGTGCATTGCCCGTGTGTGCAAATCGTATCATCCGATTAATTGCGCTTTACTGCTGTGTCCGCTGATTCGCCGAACTCGGCACTTTACCCACGCTCAATTAGTTCGTCGTCGGCGGCCTTTGACAATACCGCTCGTGTCATATAGCTTGTATGACACTTATTTTGACATGGTAAAAAAGGAAGACGTGCAGTCGAAACATGAGCCTGCCAGGTGTTCGCTTGGTGTCTTGGTGACACAGCAGAATGATCGTATTTTGTATGAGTCATGGTTTCTGATAATGTTACTCCCTGCATTATCTTACATTGGTAAGTTATCTATGGGTTTTTATATTTTGTATGCGTCGTGGGTTAGGATTGTGTTAATTCGTCCATGCTCGATATTCTATTTGGTTACCGTTAAACGTTGGCATTGTTTCCAAAATATTTGTGTTGATTTTGCTGGGATTATTTAATGTTAATGTGACAGGTTTTAATTCTGTCATTTGTGTAGGTATTTGTCATTAGTCCTTTATTTTGGTGGGCCATCATTAACTCTCGGAGGTTCCGGTTGTCTGTTTCCAATATTTTTTGATTATTCATTAGGTGACCGATTTGAGCTGATAATCCTGCGATTGTAGTCATTTTGATGATTTGAACTTCTTCTTCTGAGTCGATTTCTCGGAATGGTCTCTCGATGGGATTATTACGTTGTTTTCTTTTAAACCCCTGTTCCCCGAGTTGGGTGATTTAACTTATTTTCATTTATTACATTTGTCACTAAATATATTTTAGGTGGTGTGTGTTATTATCGCTGCCTTCGCTCAGTGGGTATCCTTGGATTGTCTGTACTTAGGCAGATGTCCCGACTAATGTGTAATATTTTAGTCGCCATGTAATATTTTGGCAGAGTCGCCATGTACTAATTTGGTTGTAGGAAGGATCTGTCTAAAACCTACTTCCCTACTGGTGCTGTATGAAGCGCAGCTCGCTGAAAGTTTATGGCGAAGTCGCCGCAGTGTTGAATCAAACTCCACAATAGGTTTTTGATTAATTTATTATCAAAAGTGCTGGGGTATTTATACTCCCAATGAATCACTCATTTATTTACAAATTTCTTAATTCCCTCATACAAATGTTGCATAACAAACTATTTCAGTCTTAATTTATAATTCACTCAGTATAATGCTGCTTATTGTGCTATTCTATTTCCTATCACCAGCTTAGCGCATAGTGTAAGAACAATGACACGAGTTGACCCAATTAATTGTGAACCACCTGCTAACGGCAAGCTCGCAAGCGGGTGTCATATGATTCTTTCAAATCGTAACTGGAGCAATTCGTTTCTTTTACTCAATGAAAAGAATCGACCTTGAATTATTGTCGGCAACGAATGCTGGTTACTTGAACCTTGCTAATTGTGACAAGGGCAAATTGATTTACTTGACATGATTCTTCATGGTCATTTCGTGTGCATGTTGTTACACTACAAATGGGTCAAATCTATGATTTACCTTTGGGTGTTTATAATATCGCTTCACAGCGATTGGAGTATAATTTCCGATGATTTCGCCCTGCTTCCTGATCCTCGAGAATTTTTAGCCTGCTTCGACAGCTTCTGGATGATCCGGTTGCAAGTCCTTTGGTCCGCTCACTCGAAGTAAAAGCAATATATTTTACTCCTGGCAGGATCGATAATTAATGTTTAGCGCGGTTGAATGGATAAAAGAGAAACTCCTTTCTTTTGGTTAGCCTACGGCCGTTTTTATTTATAATGTTCTTAGGACTAACTTATTACCTATTCGCCACCTTTTCGGAATCTATACTAGTTTTCGCCGATTCTCACTTTTACTTTTATATTTATATTTTTACTTATACAATAGTCATTACCATAGATAAATGCATTAATGTGTGTGAGTCATGAGTGGTGTTAACTCGGCTCAGCTTTGGTGATATCATGGGTGAATCATACGAGATATGATGACTTATGTTATCTACATTTCACTTCATTTTTCATATCATTTTTATTTCTTCCTCTTATTCTATTTTACTTACACGCATTATTTAGTTATCTGAGAGTGTGTTTATAAGAATCAGTGGTGTACGTTTCTCAACTTCCACTTTTAAGTTATAGGTAATAGTAATTCGGGATTACTTACGGCTTACACGTGGTACGGCCTTCTCCTTTTTCGTGGCTTCTACGTAGTGTTGTCTTCTGGAGTAGCTTCCACGTAATGTAGTCTTCTCTTTAGATTGCTTCCCGTGGTTTGTGTTGTACGAAATCAAACGCACTTCACTTCATTTGATGTTTGATCGTGTCGTCTGGAATAGCTTCCACGTAGTGTAGTTTTCTCTTTAGATTGCTTCCCGTGGTTTGTGTTGTAAGAAATTAAACGCACTTCACTTCATTTGATGTTTGATCGTGTCGTCTGGAATAGCTTCCACGTAGTGTAGTTTTCTCTTTAGATTGCTTCCCGTGGTTTGTGTTGTAAGAAATTAAACGCACTTCACTTCATTTGATGTTTGATCGTGTCGTCTGGAATAGCTTCCACGTAGTGTAGTTTTCTCTTTAGATTGCTTCCCGTGGTTTGTGTTGTAAGAAATTAAACGCACTTCACTTCATTTGATGTTTGATCGTGTCGTCTGGAATAGCTTCCACGTAGTGTAGTTTTCTCTTTAGATTGCTTCCCGTGGTTTGTGTTGTAAGAAATTAAACGCACTTCACTTCATTTGATGTTTGATCGTGGCTTCTGGAGGAGCTTCCACGTAGTGTTGTCTTCTCTTTGGATTCCCGTAGTTTGTGTTGCAAGAAATTAAACACACTTCACTTCGTTTGAACTCACAAACTTTATTTATAATTTGAATGAGGGCGTTGATCCCTTTAACTTATGGCTCTTAATAACAAGGAGACCCGCTGTACTTGTGCAATAGGCCGCAGTCTCCTTGCGTTGTCATTACACTACACTACTTAATATAATAAATCATCATACCAATTTGCAACCGCCCTTTATATACCAAATTGATGGGGAGTTAATGCAGACGATGCATTTTCCTCACCCAGAATGTGTAACCTATTCTGAGGTTATTTGCCTGTCATAGATAATTTGCAATTTTCAGTAATTGTCCAGTTTGCCCTGCTAAAAATGCAGCGGTAATGAATTGCGCAATTACTTAAATGCTTTCATGCGGAGAACCTATTATAGGGCATTGCCCGTGTGTGCTAATCGTATCATACGATTAATTGCGCTTCACTGCTGTGTTCGTTACTTCGCCGAACTCAGCACTTTACCGAACTCAGCACATCTTCGACTGATGCAGCTATTTTAAAGGCTTCTTCTAGATTTCTAAGTTCGTGCCGGTAAAATGTTGATCGTATAAAGCTGCCCATGAGTCCGTTTACGAATGTTCGGATCGCATCTTCGTTAGCCTTGTGGGGGTTGTAAGTAGATGTGCCAATCACGGGCACTTGGTTCACTTTAAATCCGCCACGCGTTGCTGAATAAAAATTAATTAGTTCTTCCGAATACAGACTCCAATAAGGTGAAACAATGAAACGCACTGTTGATGTTGTTGAAGTTGCTTTATTTCTAAATTGAGAATTTTGGGTTACCTCCTTTGGTGTGCCCTCGCAACTTCCTCCGGGCGCGTGGGGCTTCCGGACGGGAGACTCGGTGCGCGTAAGTTCCTTGGATTGAGGGCGGAGTTTCCTTCCAGGACATCCTTTGTTACTCCGGGACAAAGCACGCTATTCTCCCTTGGTCACCGTGGACTAATTCGTCATTGAGGTTTCCGTAGTGGGGGCCGCAATGAATTGTCAAGGATCCTTTGTTTTATTTAAAAGTGTTCCGAATAACTAAATGACGCCGGCGACCGCAAGCTTCCCAGCAATAGTATATCTCGTGAAAGTGAAACGTCCGGTTTTTTTAGAATTATACTATCTTCTTTATTTTAATTCTTTTGGTTTGGGCATTCAATTCTTTATTTTTCATTCGGCGTAGCTTCGGCCTCCTAGAACTTGGCTCATGTTGAAATCGAAATGTGCCGCTCTTTTATACATTTTGGTCGTTGGGATTTGTCAAAGATTTAATTTAAAAATTCCAAGAAGCACAAACAAGATTTTGTGTGCTTCAATTGGAATAGGGTTCTGGGAAGTGACTAGGAATTTATTTGAATAAATTCCTGGAAGGGGAATCATGAAATCCATTTTGAGTTAAGCATTTCATGATGTTAGGATTATTGGGAATTGAATCAATGCACGACAAATCGACTTTGGTTTAAATTTATCGTGCATATGATTCAATTGGATTGGGGTGTAAGTTAATTTGAAATTGAATCAATGTGCGACAAATTAACTTTTGGTTTAACTTATCGCTCATATGATTCAATATGGAATTTGGATTTGGATTATAGCAAGAATTGGGGATTTGGATGGGATTATTGGTAATATTGGGGATTTGGATGGGAGTATTGGCAATATTGGGGATTTGGATGGGAGTAGTGATTTAGGATCACTACAATGTTCTCAGTATAAATGTTTTTCTTTTTTATTAATTCAAATGGGTATTTAATTCCACTGATTTATTTTCAAAAGTTATCTGCTTTCCGATTCTATTTTAAGTATATACACTTATATATATATTTTACAAATTAGGCACTACGAAAGTTTATTATTCGTGTTTGGCTGTGTTTTCAGTCTTAAAGAAAATGATTGCAATTTCACTGCGGTCGCAACAATCGACCCGAATGACAAAAATGAATATATAATTATAATCGACTCAACTCGCGTGTCTGTGCGGACTCCTCGGGATTGAAATTCAACTCTGTGCAGTTACATGTGACACGACTCCTGACTTGCGTGTATACCGTTTGAGTAATCAAGATCGACTTCGGTGCGGCGTGACCGATGTGATATAAAAATATAATAATATAATCGCCACAAAAATGTATGTATATAAATGCAAATTGGTTACCTGTGGTTCTTCTGTATAGACTGATCCACCACCTGTGGCTTTTTTCTATAGGTTTCACTCCCAACACGACCAGGGCGGTGTCCTCTGAGAGAAGTCGCTGTGCCTGTGCTAATCCAACCCAGCGAACGACGAGATGTCCACCTCCGGTTACCTCGTCACGAATCTCCTTGATAGTTTAGAAAACTGGCGTTATGGATGGGCTAGGCCGATCCAAATCAAAAACTTGTGGTTGATGCTTTTTCTTCTTTTATTGGAATTCTTTGTTTTCCTTTTCACAATTCTTAGTTTCACGTATACTTTTTGCCTTTTTGCTTTTACAAAAAAAAAGAAAACTGTCTGCTCTTCCTCCTTTTTCTTTTTCACTTCCAACATCAACGAACTCTACATTCACATTCAGTTACCAACTGTATTCTCTTAAAAACAGTATCCATCAATCCATAACAAACGGAATCTAAAGCTGTATCTTCAAAAAACATTAACCTGTTCCGTCTCTCTCGCTCTCCCTCAACGTCCACTCCGAAAATCGAACTCGAAACTTGTACACGATCCACACTCGAACTGGGGTGTGTCCGCACACTTACATGTGGATCGTGCACTTACTCCACCACCTTACCATCACATTATATTAAAATTAAATTATATTAAAACAAATAAATGATGGGGGTGGTGGAAGCCGCACGTAACACCGACACCGATGGAGATTGGATAGTGACTGATCCCAATTAGGGATGAAATTTGGATTTTGATTTGCACCCCAAGCAATCAATCGAGATCATCTTTACATTTGTGCTCTCTCATGTTCCCCACCCATCGAGGTGGATAAACGCTTCGATTAATTCGATAGTCGACGGACAAGAGAGAATGAGAGAACCGGAACACAAAGTGCAATGATCACGGGGTGGATTTGGTTGTGTGTGCATGTACCAATGCAACTCTGAGGATAGCCCACTGACCTAATTCGGTGAATGTGGTTGTTTGATTTGCGTTCTGCAAATCGTTCGAAATGGCGTCAAGAACAACGATTCGTTCTTGTGCCGTGTAATGAAGCTGACTCTGTGGGAAGGACGTCCGGAACAATTGATATCCACTGGAATCAAGTGTAAATAAAGTGAACAAACTGAAAAAAGATTACCTTTTGCAACTAAATTGAATTCTCCCGATGATGGAAATGATGGGACTCGTTTTTATCAATTATAATATGGTATTTATTTTGTCTGATTGGTTTGATTTTTGATGATTACAAAAGTAGATGATCTGGATTCGGCAAATGATGTATAAAGAAGAAAGATAAAAAGTAAAGATGGTTGTCAAGTGACAACCAACAGAAAATTCATAAATGTCAGCTGATTGCTGACATTGCTAAAGGTGATGCCACATATTGTCCAAGTGGTGCCGGTTGTTTCAAATGGGAATCCGCAATAGTGGCGATCTCAGAGTGCATTGAACTATGGGAAGATAAAAATGGTATTTTGCTATTCACCTTTAAAAAGAGATCATTGATCCCCAGCGAATAGAGTGTCTGGGGAGAGTCGATAGGACGCCGCTGAAGCTTGGGAAATAATCAGCGTGAGAACCAGACTCAAAGACGCTGCAATAACCCCAGCGGTTTTGCTATGAAGCAACAGCGTCATTTGGTTAGATTTAGTTGTTGCTAACCAATATGAAGTTGAGATTTCCGGTAGAAATCTCATAGGGTTAATGATATAGAGTTGCCGTATGACAAAAGGGAACTGAATTCAACTCTGCATTATCTGCATAGAATAATGAGTTCAGCTATGCTTTCTTTTGCAGGTAAAATAGTTGAACGGTAGGATAGAGGATAATGTGACGCGCTGTAGGCGGTCGAAATTAGGTTGAAATTGTGGGTTGGTTCTCCATGTAGTATAGAGAACCCCCACAGCCTTATGGATGAATGCTTCAACTACCGATGATTATCAAGTCTAATGCCTGTTTTATTTGAGCAATGTATTCCGTTAGTGTTAATTTTCCTTGAATTATGCCGCTCATTTCTTTCTCCAACTGATATAACGGGCGTGCGTCGGTATATGTATAATCGGATCTATTTAAAACAGCTTGAAAATTGAAGGGCGTATTATTGTTCTTAAGGATTCTGGCTGCTTCACCTTTTATTTTGCTCTCGACGATTCCTAGAGCTAATCCGTATTTCGTGGTTCCAAAAAAAAATATTTTATTGTGTCTATTTGTCGTGCAGTTTTTTTCCTGCATACTCTATAATCCTGTGTGTTTCCATCGCAGTTTGGTAACATTTTAATAGCTTTTAAGTTAATTTCGTTTAGCTTTGAAAGGACTACAGTGGCATCGGGTAGTCTTTCCATTGTTAGAGTCTTGGCTTCAGCTTGAGTTCCTGTATGCGTCATCACTTGCACTTGTTTCATCAATTCACTTAAATGTTGTTTGACCAGCGAGAGTTCGGATTGGTATGTTTTCCGTTGGTCGGCTATGCTGATTGTAGTTGGGTGTAATCCACTATGTGGTTTTGTTCCGATGGTCTGCTCATCGGCGAATCAGGCTTGTTATTCACAGTATTATACTTAATGAGTTTGTGGGTTTTTGCTGCTATTGTCTCTGAAAGTCTTCTCATTGGTCAATAACAAAAACACCATTGTTTATTTAACAATACTGTCTTACACCAATAACAAGGTAACTTAGATTAATTTTGGTACAAGGGTATTTACAATTCGATTGATTTTTCACCACATCGAGTTCACAATCACTGGTACTTGTACACCGTGTTTATTTAACAATATTGTCTTACACCAATAACAAGGTAACTTAGATTCATTTTGGTGCACAGCGTATTTACAATTTGAATGATTTTTCACATTTTCACATTGTTTTTAAACATTATTTATTTTATTTTTTATCATTTGTTTTCTAACATATTTCTTATAATAGCTGTTTAATTATAAGATTAACAATGTTATTAAAATAATTATAACTACATATAATGAATTTTCTGTCTTTATATTTAAAATTCCGCCAGTGGCTGCTACATTATTATTTATCACCTCGTCCTTGGTGTTTGTGGAGCCCATTCTTTGATTAGTTCCTTCAGTTTATTTATTAAATTCTTCTTCAGCTCTTGGTCCTTGGTTATCGGTATTACCCGGTGCAATTCCGCACGTTGTTGTCTTTTCTTCACTGCTTTGCCTCCCCTTCGTCTTCTTTTGGGTTTTTCCGCTTTCCGTCCTCCTAGTTTTCTATTCACTTCTTGTTTATTCCTGTATTTATCTATGGATATGGGCTTAGGTCCAGCTTCCTTCGGTGTTGGTTTGTATTCCGGTGATTCTGGTCCCTCTTTACCTTGCGGAATATATTCTTCTTCACTTGTATATTCCAGTGGTTGGTTTAGGCTGTTAAAAGGTCGTCTACTTCTTGCTTTGACTATGCCGACATCCGTTTAATTGTGCCTTCCGATTTTGCTGATTTACGGAATTAAAAAAATCTTCAAAAAGATTCAGTTAGTTTTGCAGGATCTCTTTATTTAAAAATAACCTCAATTGCGTCCCCTAGCCTAAAAGTTCGACTGGAACGATCTCCGACGATCGGTCCCAGCGACGATGCGCACACATACCGTGATTACTCTGGTTTCCAATGCTGAGCGTCCCCCAGCAAACAAAACGCGGACGATTGTCCGGGACGCGAACAACACCTGCAGCTGCGACCAACCGTCATAAACGAGGTTGTTTATATTAATTCTGACTGTGCTGCTCGTGCAAAAAACCATAGCCGTCCGAGGATTTGACTTCCCGTGAGTATGTTTACGTTAGGTAACACAGCGTGTAGCATCTATGCCGTTTCGCTGTGCATGTCCGCAGATAGTCGAAACACCAGAAACGGAGGGTCACAACCAAAAGGGTTGCAATTGTATGGTATGTGGTATTAGGAGGACGCTTGGATGTTTATACGGCTGGTGACTATGCGCCGCATCCACGCCGATCGTACACCCTCCGTCTGGTAAGTGTGCGGCATTTACATTGTTGCATCACGGGCTTTCCTCTCGAACGTCGGCCGGGCATGGCCCATTCATTGCCCGTGGTTGGCCTCGCGACCGAGACACTCGCTGCAGAACGGATAAAAGAGAATATCCTCTGCACGTGTGTGGCGGCACTGGGCAAGAGTATCACGCATCGCAATGATTCGAGTCATGTTGGTCCGCTGGTGGTGCGACCAAATTGCGTTTAGGAAAATCATTGTTTGATGTTAATGCTTATTGCCCTAGTATGACTTATGAATTTAGATTTTTGGGAGCGATTTGTGTTGGCACTTGGGCAGGCAAGTATTGGCATTCCATGCAACTGTCACCATGCTTGTTTTCATGCTTTTTGTATGCCCTAGGGGGAAGTTGGGCGTGGTAAATGTTTATCTCTGGTGGCTTACCTTTCCACTATTTTTTTGCTCAACCCAGCCCCAAGCGACTAATCGCACAACTGTGGTACGTACGATGCGCTCCAAGAAAAATGCAAAGCCCAGTCCAATCACGTTTTTAAACTTATTGTCCTTCAATTGACTTCATTTATTAAACAAAATGTTTACAAAAGAGTTCATTCACGTACAATTCACTTATTAATTTTGGTTGTTACAATTGAAAAATAAAGGTGATTAAATGTTCTCTTACTGTACAATTCCCTATTTAATTTTTGTTGTTACAATTGAAAAATTAAGGTGATTAAATGTCCTCTTACGGTATATTTCACTTATTAATTTTTGTTGTTACAATTGAAAATTAAAGGTGATTAAATGTTCTCTCGCTGTACAATTCATGTATAATTCACTTATTAATTTTTGTTGTTACAATTGAAAATTAAAGGTGATTAAATATTCTCTCGCTGTACAATTCATGTATAATTCACTTATTAATTTTTGTTGTTACAATTGAAAAATTAAGGTGTTTAAATGTCCTCTCACTGTACAATTCACTTATTAATTTTTGTTGAACACGAAACATTTACAAATGCGGGCAACCGACCGATCGTTTTGGCAACTTTTACTCCACTCTGTTCACCAAAGACCCCTATCTCTTGGGACGTCCAACGAGAGGTGTGTATTAACGTGAGGGCACAACCTACCCTCACGGAATCCAATTCGCGATTGAATAAGTTCATCGAAGCGATAGAATACCACATATTCCATCATCGCTTCGATGACCATATTTGGTAATTTACCCTTTTGCGTTTTGTTCAACACAAAAGGGGTTGAAATACATACACGATGATTGCTTCTGCTGCTCATCGTGTGCGTCCGCACGTATGCAGACATAGCATAGGTCCCACCTAAATGTTCACAACGGGTGCGAGTATCTCAACGGCAAAAAGGGTTGAAATGTTTACACGATCACCGACTGCGTAAAGCATTATTGCTGATCGTGTACATTTCGCTGGTATATGCTCGCAATCGAATTCTGATGGTGAATTTCCATTTGCGAATTCGACTGCCAGGGCGTCAGCCGGATGCCCTCATGTATCGGTCGGTCGGGTGATCGATCGAGGTGGGCATGCTGTGCTAAGGAAAGATAAACATTTCCTGCAGGTGTGGAATATCGGACAGATATTGAACGGGCAATATTGGTTGCTTGCTTGTTAAACCAAATTGCTTTGAAAATATTGCATTTGTTGCCGCTGGAATTTCATATCAGCGAGAATTGATGTTTCACCGGTTTTTCTTATGTTACAGGTACGGCATGGAAGGTAAGTACACGCTTTTAGTGTATTTTAGGAAACTGTTACCTTTTGTACCTGTAAGGTAAGTAGTGGCGTTCAATGGAACTGCCACGGTACTTGTTTTTAATTCTGGTTGTATGCCCCAGATGGGGATTTTTACCTAGGTTATGGGAAGATGGTTGGTGGCGTTCAAGGGAACCGCCACAGGTGTCGTACCTGGAGAAGGCGAGTGGTGACGTTTAATTGAAACCTTCACAAGCTTTGTTGGTCTTTTAGCCAATGTACAAAAAGAGTCCGCTTTCTCTTGTCAACGGTGAGCCCGGGCTGTGCTCCTTCGAGTCCTGGGTGGTTGCTGCGATAACTTCCAACAGGGGTTTTGGTCTGCTCACTGGAGAATCAATTCCCAATTTTTGTTAATTACACTATGTGTTTTTTATTTAACACTTTCTACTGAACTCCTGGCACGATCGCCAGTTAATTTTTCTATTCGAACTAAAAACAAAAAATAATATTTTACTGGACCGATGCCCTTTATTACTTCATGTCTTACACGTAGTTCTTACTGGGTCTATGAGCCTTGTTCTGGGTTTTACATATTCTGTTATACTTAGAGCTAGGCACGCTTATCTTAGTTTCCCGAGATTGTCGTATCATGGTGTGTTAATGCCAAGTCTTATCATGGTCCCCAAGTGAATTATATTGTATATAGTAGTTTGTGCCAAGTCTTAGCTTGGTTTAATTTTGAATTAATTTTATCAATTATAACGAAGACAAAAAATAATATTTCACGGGACCGAGGTCATTTATTGATTCGTGTCTTAACGCTACTTTAATATTGGATCTATGAACCCTGTTCTGGGTTTTACATTTGGTATTCATACTTAGAGGTAGGTCTTATCTTTGTAATACCAATGAGGGTATCAACATACATTTTTTAAAGTAAGACACCGGCTGTATGTATACCGCCTGAGCCAATTTTATTTTGTGGCAGGGGATTTTGGATATTGCCCCAACCCTGGGTCCACGGCGGCAACTTGTTCTCGCTCGTGGGGATACTCTTAATTGCCCCAATCCTGGGTTTTCCCTTTAAAAATGGGTGTTCGGATAATTACCTTCCTGGGGTCCGTACTCTTCCTTGGCTTCCCTTAATTTGGTTAGTAGGTAAACAACATTTCCTTCTTGTTTGTAATTCTTTATTTTACTTCTATTGTTAACCACACCTGTAAGTTGCTAACTCACTTTCAACCACGGTTTTTATTATTTTTACTAACTCATTTTCCAACACTTTTTTTAAAATTATTTTTACTATGTTTGCGAACAGGCGTTGAACGCAACTTCCACGAACAATGGGTATTGTTGTGGGGAGAAAAATGTGTGTGTTCAACCCGCTTTGAACACCTCAAAATGTTGATGCTTACAATCGAACTGTTTCCACGAGACTGGATGTGCCAAAGCAATGGCGTCCGCAACAATGCTGCCTGAAACTAATTGAATTATTCAAAGGGAAAATGTGAAACAAATACCTCGATTAAAGCAGCAACTCTCCTTAAATAATCCACAGTCGAAAAGAAGAAACAACACGGCTTGCATTGGTATTTTAACTATTTACTTTACTGAAACGATACCTGTTATTCTTGTGGATTACAATAATCTTGCGATCCGTGGTCGCCAATCAGTTTACGAAGAAGATGGAAAAAGTCAGGAATGACAGCAGACGATTTAAATTTAATGTCAGCTGATTGTTGACATTTGTTAGGTTGGTACTACGGGTAACATTCAGTTGCGAATTCGCTGGTTGTGTCCAGGGCGAATCCACAAAATACTATTTTACTATTTATTGGCCTGTAGGAACCCAGTAGGGTCACTCATGTTAGACAGGCTAGCGAGGAGTAACACACAAAGATCTACCAAGCCTAATCCAGGGTGTTACGCGTCACCGTGCCCATTAGATTTTGGCGGTTATAATCGATTCGGTCGTAAGTGTTCCGCCGAACACTGTCCGCACACGAGGAAGAACACACTGAGCGGAAACGGCACAAATAAAAAAACTCAGAAGGTTTTGGTGTATAAATCTACTTTTATTGTACTTGCTTACAAGCAGATATTACAAGTTCACTATTTACATTGGAATAAAGTTAGTGTCGTAGATATTGCAAGTTTACTGTTACAGCTTGACAAAGTTAGTGCACGTACGACCGTCTTGATCACCACGGAATCACTATACGAAAGGTTACGGTTTGAGCACACGACGATTTTCTTAATCGACACAACTAGTTTGTTTCTAAGACGCGAACTCACACGACTCACAACTCGCGCTACTCGGATTTATTCTGTATATATAGTAACACCTCCACGATGGCGTTTCTCCTCGTTCTATGCTTGTCGTCCCGTTGACGATCAGAATTAGACTAACTTTGTCAAGCTGTAACAGTAAACTTGCAATATCTACGACACTAACTTTATTCCAATGTAAATAGTGAACTTGTAATATCTGCTTGTAAGCAAGTACAATAAAAGTAGATTTATACACCAAAACCTTCTGAGTTTTTTTATTTGTGCCGTTTCCGCTCAGTGTGTTCTTCCTCGTGTGCGGACAGTGTTCGGCGGAACACTTACGACCGAATCGATTATAACCGCCAAAAGATGGTTTGCAGCCATGGGGATACCGACTGTATTACAACGGCACCTCTCTGACTCCGGGTCAAATCAGAGCAATAAGTAGACCTTACGAGTAGTAGGTATTGGGACAATTTGGCGTGGGTATTTCGCGTTAGAGCGAGAGCGAAGATATGAGCATAGGATGGTCGCATTAGTTGTTCGTCGGTTTGTATGAAAGTGATTCATGGTCGTTTGGGTAGTGGTGCTGTTATCAGTTTGGGTTGTAATGCTGTTATCACTAGTGGTCATCATCCATTGTGGTGAAATATTGTTTTGTATGAGCGGTGATTGTGTGTGTGTGGGCGGTATCACCGCGCGTGTGGGGGCGATGGGGGGCGGGTGGGGGGGGGGGGGGTGGTGTGCCGTTGTCAGGGTATATTTTTGGTGTGGGTGTGTGTGTGATTGCGCTGTTGCGCTGGCATCGTGGCGTAGGATTCTTTTTTATCAGTATGTGAATTAAGTCTTAGGTTTGGATGGTCAGCGTTCAAGGTTAAAGTGGGGGTAGGTTAATTGTGTGACACTTTTTGTTTTACGATTATATATATACACATATATATATATATATATATATATATATATATATATGTATATATATATATATATATATATATATATATATATATATATATATATATATATATATAAGAAGATACTTGAATGAGGGTGACACATAATGATTAATGTTCTACGTGTTATAAATATACTTTGTGTATTTATATAGATCACTCTACACGCACACACCCTGAGAGAATGACAACGCACACATACCGAGAATGAAAACGCGCACGTACAGAGAATGACGCACGTAGTTAAATGAAACCAGGAAAACTCGTCTTAATTTAACTCACACTATTTAAAAATTGTTAAAGATTTGCACTGCACTTTACACACACTCACTAACGACGACTCGTTATTTCTCGACTTTTTTTTTAATACAATTTAAAACGCGACAGACTTTATATTTTACGTCCATTTTGGACGATGGTTTGACTTAGACCCTCTTTAATTTTTATTTTGAAGCGCGATAGGCTTCTTTCGTGTACGTCTACGCTCACGGTTGTCTACAGACTCCCTGATAGAATCTTCAAAACCGGACGACGTTCATACACACACATTATTATCTCTCTTTCGATCGTGCAGACCGAAGGAATGCATCCATTGTTTACACACAATAGATCTTTTTTGGTACACATGAGGTATGCTTCGCAGTACATTTCCTGAAAATCATAAACATTGAAAATGTTTATGATCTGCGAGACCTGATTGTGTGGATGCGTGTATACAATTCTTAGAACCTTGTATTTATACAAGTGTTCATTTATGGTCAACGATGGCAAAGATATTTTGTATACCTTATTGCTTCGTTACCATAGAATTGTTCTTTGTTTTGAGTAGCACATTATTTTCTTTGTGTCGTCATGGATTTTTCCCAGATATGGTATGTGGATTCCATGATTTGCCCGTATATTCATTTTGTATATAATGCACTTTTACAGGTATTCATTGGGTTGGATATGTTGATTTAGATTAATGAACATATGGGGCTTCACATGAAGGTGAATCCTGTTAATGGTGGGGGATGGCCCCCAAAATGGTGAATGTTGGAGGTGGGGGGGGGGGGTGCTTTGCGTTGCGTGTAACATACGAGAGCAGAGATAAAGAAATTGAAATTGAATTAAGTGAAGTAGGAAGAATTCAATACGTTTTAAAAAGCATTTTAAGCAGCATAAAGTTCGGTTCAGGTTGAATGTGAAACCGTTGGGGAGATAATTCCATACTTTATTACGGAAGAGTTGTATTTGTTGCAGACCTGTGAAATAGTCATATTTTGGTATGAAACTTTAAAAGATGGTCACAAGTTTTGTGCTTGTATGCAAGCACGGCGAGAATTATCGTTTGGGGTTGTCACAATAATTAGAAATGTATTAGAAATTGATGTGACACCAGAAGATGGAAACCGAACACTATTGGCAAAAATTTTAAATGGTGAATTATCAAACAAAATACAAGATTTACAAATCAGAGGTATTGAGAAAGGTCAGCACATAAAAATAGAAGCAATGGGAGCTAATATAACGCTAGTGGGATAGGCTGACAGTAATTGTAGAAAAAGGTCGAGAGTAGATTACTTTCTTTCAGATTGCCCATTCGCCGATGAAAATGATTGGGAATTTGCACCAATGTTAATGGTTGATAATGAAATAAACGATGAAAAAAATCAAGAGAGAAAGAAACAAGCTGCCGAAAGAAAAATGAAAATAAGAATGGAGCACATGAAAAAACTCGAGAGAATCGAAAATGTAAATGGAGTTAAAGAAGTGAAGAAGATTACGTAAATAAATACGAAGGCGAATACTAAGTACATTTTAGTCTTTCAACAACATTCACTTCGAGCTAATCAATAATTTTTTTTACAAAAAAGAAAAAATGTTAGCAGTACATTTCATTTTGATAATTTTAGTTGGAGTCACTTTTGCTGCGCCAACAGCAAGGGTTCAATTAAATGACAGCAGTAGCAGTTCATCAAATCTTGAATTTGATATTATCTTACCAAATAATGATCGCATACAAATTGATTTATCATTTGTACTTTTAAAACATCAGAATTATTCAGATTTAAATGCAACAACAACAACTAGTACTACTACCTCCAGCACAATCATCACCACCACCACCACTACTTCATTACCTAATATAACTAATGGCAAGGATATTACTGAAGATGTTGACACTTGTAAATATGTGAATGTGGAGGACGCAATAGAGGCGTTCAGGCAAGATTTAATACGAAGGGAAATTGTTTCGCCAGCTGGGAACCGCAACTCCGATGTTGCCGATGGTTCGCCAACTGGGAAACAGCAAAAGGTGTCTCTGCGTCGATTAATTGCACGGTGAGACAACAAAAATGATTGCCGCATTGGGCACAAACGAAACACATTTTTTAACATTATACTTTTAACTTTTATTGCACGAAAGTTAATGTCACATTAAATAAAAGCACATGTGCTGAAGGCACCGTAAACAATTTCAATCGTTGCAACGTTAAACAACATACTGGTGCTGCAAACACCGTATACAAAACAAATCAAACTGTGAGAGAACCGTACAGTAGAAAAGATCACACTTCCTTCGTTCTCCTTCATGTTATTTTACTGATAACGGGCTCGTTATCAGTCCGAGCAATCTGCTGATTGTCATTGGCAGCGTTCAGTGCCAATGGTGTTTTTTCCGTAATGGTATAATGTATAATACATGTTGCGGAACTACAACAGAAATAAATATTGCTGGATAAATTGAGAGTCAACACATCTTTTATAGGCATTTCAAGTTGGAGTTTGATGGCAACAAGGAACTACAAATTCGATGTTCTTATGATAGTAATTTTGAGAGAAAATCCTTGTTAATTAAATGTTTTGAATATCGTGAATATGAATCTGAAAGGATTCTGAGCAATGGAGAAATCGAGCACATAACAAAATATGATACAGATTACAAATCCAATTACGAATTGTTAGATATGAGGAAAGCGAAACAAACATATCACATGATTATATCTTAAGAAAGCATATAAATAATACGAATATTACTTTTTAAATAACTGCGTTTGATTTAATCAATATTAATCAAGTCAATGTATCCATCCTTTTCATTTATAATTTTACATTTAATCAATTCATTAACAAACGGTCTATATATTCTTCTGTTGTAGTTAGTCCAATTCAATAGCCCTTCTTTATTGTTAGGCAAGCGAACAAGATATCCTACGCCAAATGTTCTTGCGACAGTACACTCTACGACTAGGCCATTTTCTATTTCCATGATACTTTGATTTATCATAGCAGCTGTCCTTTATTAATCCATGAATTATGATCATTTGAGAAACCAAGCCACTTTACATATACTTTGTTGTCTTTAGATTTCAGTACTTTTTCCACAAGGAATACATCGTGGTGGCTGGGTTTTTGTAATTCTTTTTCACAGAAACTACCTTGAATGGGTTGACCTTGAGAATCATCGAGTAAATATGTGATAGGGTTGGTTATGTTAACATTTTTTATCGTGAATACTTCCGTTGACCATTTGGGCGTGTAACCTTTCTCGAAAGCAAGCTTAAATTTGCTTATTAGAACTTTATCACCAACTTTAAATTTACCCTTTGAAGCGATTTTAACGTGACTGTAAACCGATGATAATAGATCTTTTGAATTTTTTTATTTACATTAACTGGTCGCATTTTTATTGTTCTATGTATAGAGTTATTATATGCATAGAGCAGGGCTTTTAGGATCGGTAGCCATTTATAGTTGCCATTAAAACCGAATTCTCGCCACATTTTCTCTTTAAGCGTCCTATTGAAACGTTCAACAATTGAAGCTTTCAATGTACTATACGTCGAATAATGATTAATTTTATGTGTTCTCATTAGAACCTGGAAGATTTGATTGGAAAACTCCTTGCCATCGTCAGTTTGTAGATTTTTTGGTATTCGACGGGAACTACTGAAAATTGATTTCATAGCTTCTGTAATGGATGATGCAGTTTTATTCTTCAAAGGAACTGCCCACGCATACTTTGAAAAAGTATCCATTACAGTTAGTAAAAAGTTATGTCCATTGTTTTCCTTGCTATAAGGTATCATTTCTACCAAATCCGCTTGCCATGTGTCATCAAACCCTGATAAAATGTCTTCGTGCAGGTTTATGCAATATGAATGAAAAAAGCAAAACTTGTTTTCTTTTATAATTTATTTTCTCTATTTTCGCACAGATACAATTATAGATTTTTTTCATTTTATTAATTTTCATACAGTAACATCAATTTCTTAATTCTAATCATTTTATGTTCATTCATAAAGCAAGCGCAAGTGTCTGGTTTATTTTTGCAAAGATTTTCCTGAAAATGGCACGTGTTGCAGGACAAGTTCCTTAAAAATAAAATGTAATCCAATATTTCATTGTAGTGTTCATCAAGTAGAATGTGTTGTTTGGTTTTTAAAAATTTTAAAAACTTATTAAGAAACTCCGTAGTATTTATATTGGGCATGTTTTCAAATCGAATCACAAATGCGTACATGGTTTTTTCTTTTCAAACAGGGCGGTTAAAACAGAGGACCGTTCTAATGTTATCGTATAAACAGTTGCTTAATGACTGATCAGCTTGATACAGATACAATTTCTTTAAAAGATTTTATTATACCGTCCCTTATCTATACTAGATTCTTTATTAGACTTTATTAACCTTCTCAAGTATGCATACTTTGGTTGATGCAAAGACTTTGAGTGTATGTAAAGGTTTTCAAATTTGATGACATTAGTCTTTCTACAGTTTGATGGTCCGACAATTATTCCTCTGTTGTATTCTTGTAGGGGTTTGGTTTCAGGAAGCGTGTCTCCTGGTCCTTAAAAGGACAAGGCGATCTCTTAAAATTTGACCGCTCCTGAAAACTTGTCCTACAAAAGGGGTCGTTGCCGTGCTTCCTCTGATCCAGAGGGAAGAGCAACGTTCTTAATTGGGCCTTAGACCTTGTCTCCGCTGGTTTTCTGTAGGGGGCCAGGTGATATTTCAATCCTGTAAATTGTATCTTTTCTTGAAGATCCCACGGCGGTACTTACCCGGTGTGAGGTAACAAAATGAAAACAAGGTTTTGTTTCGTTTCCTTAACCATAAGCGTTTTATTCAAGTTTTTCCTTTTGGGTTTCTTCCTACTGGTATTACTCCTCATATACGGCCCTTTCTCCTGGGGTACTTCCTTTCAGGACAATTATTACGGTTTAACTGCGGCCCGGAGATCACTTCACTTCACTATTCCTTTATAAAGGAAAAAAGATTGAGATTTGTATCTCAAAAGTGTACAATTTCGTACAAAAATCCCGATTTTGTTATGCTGAGCGAGATGCTCAGTGTTTACTTTAGATAAGAATTCAATTTCTTGAATTCTTATGAAAATATTGCGCAGATGTGGGAATGTATCTGCTTTTGGTTTGTTTTCCTGAATGGAAAATTTTCAGAAAGAGATAATGATCTCTAAATTTTGGATTTGGGTGATGTTGTGGAGCAAATGTAGAACAATAAACGAATATTAGATTCGTTTATTGCGAATTTGATTTTAATTCAAGATTTTGGATTTAATTATGCCGTGGGGGCAAATGTTATGCGATAAACGAATGTTTGATTCGTTTATTGCGAATTTTGGATCATGTTTGGGTTATTGTGGGTTTTGATAAGATTATACGTTTTAGCGTATTATTGCTGGGATTTGGATTAGGAATGGGGCAAAATTGTGGTAGGGCTTTTTGGAGCACTACACCTCGAACACTATTTGTGAAAAATGCTCCATGTTTCCTATGTTCTTGAATTTCAGTATCAACATTTTTAACTTTAATAATATTTTGTTGTTGTTTTATGAATCGCATTTTACTACTGAATGATAGTTTCATTCATTCATCAATGTAAAAGACATCGTTTTATAGGTGGACATTTAATAATTGATCAGCACATATAATAATAAAGTGCTATTAAAAATGATAGACTACCGAGTGTATCCAGTCAGTCGAAAACATTCATTCCAAGGGTATGGATTAGTGAGACGTTCATGTTGCAAGCGAAGTTATAACAGATGCTAGAAACTCTATTAGGGAGCCAAGAGCCGACATGAACACAGCCATTAAAATTGTGTGTATGCGAATAGAGAGAGAAAACAATAATTCTTTTTGTCGTATTCCTAACGCCGTGCTTCCTCAGTCGCGTCGAGGGAAGAGCGTGGAATGTATTTTTTAATAATTGTAAATAACATTTAAATTTGAAACTTAGATATTTCTTTTTCTCAACACTTTTATTTTGAAACTCCGAATGTTACACTCATATTCATTTGTTTTATTAAAAAACTAATTTCTAATTAAATTCTCTTCACAAAACTAAACGGTCCTTCCTCGTTGGAAGTTTGATTCTTTCTCCTTTGACATTATTGATTTCGTATGAACGAAATCAATCTGTTACCCCTAGTTACCTACGTGGGGGTGATTCATTATTATTCGTTAACTGAAACTATTGCAGCTGTTTAGTTATTTTGGATAACGGGAATTGTGTTCGATGTTATTATGTAAGGGATAGGTTTTGTATTGTATGTATGTTATGTTATGATATGAAATTTGGAATTAGGAACGATGAAATGTATTTCTAATGTATGAAGTATTGTATTTCGAATGTAATGGATATATTGAAATATGGAAGGGATACATTCAAACAGAAAGGGATTAGAGATTTATTCAATATGTAAATATATTGATAATGTGGAATTGGATTGATAAGCAAATGTAGGAACTATGTAAATTGAATTGATAGGAAATTGATTTAGGATTAAAAAGATATTGAAGGATAATAAAGTGTATAAATGTATATTTTGGGAAATTATGTTGAAATGGATATGTTTAGGGTTGAGGTTTGTATTATTGGAAGACAGTAGGACTGCGGAGTACTACATCCCACCCTTCTTCGAGAAAGAAAATTATTCTTGAAGAGGATAATTTTCTTTGCACTAGGTGAAGCGAAAAGAAATTTGTGAGACCATTTTGTCTCTTTATTTAATACTAAATTGTTATTGGAGATGATTTCTATTACTAGTATGGTTATGGGCGTTCTGGAACAGGAAGTGGCGTCACAGGTTGAGATATGTTTTATGCGTGGTGAAGGGTGTGTGTGGGGCACGAAAGCTCAACGAAAGCTCAACGTCAAGGTTGAGATATGTTTTATGCGTTTTTTTTTGTTTTTTGTTTTTTTGTTTCGGTAGGAAGGTGGAAATCTTCAAAAGATACCTCTAGACCGATCCATGGGCATGCCGGGTTTTTACCGACTAAAACCACCTCCCGCCAGGCTCATATTCCCGTTGATCCCCGCGGAACCTTCTTTTAGGGGGACGGAGTTTACCTGTTACTTCGCTCGTCACGTCGTAACTGCTGCATCATTTCACAGAGAATACCACTGGTTACGGACCATGCCTGTTTTGAACTAAGCATGTATTCTATTACTCCAGCCGGAGTAACTGTCCGTCTCGTGTGTCTCTCCAAAATCGTTCGTGCGGTCTCGAATCTCACGCACTCTGTGAGTACGTGTTCCGCATTCTCTATTTTGCCTTCGCAATACAAGCAGTATGGGTGATTCACATGCTTATACTTGTGCAAGTATTGCCGAAAGCATCCATGTCCTGATATTAGCTGAGTCAAGTAGTAATTCAGCTCGTCATGTTTTCTTTTCACCCATGTTTCTATATCAGGTATCATGGTGTAGGTCCATCTTGCCTTGGTGGAAGAATCCCACCTTCGTTGCCATTCTCTTAGGCTTGAGAGCTCTAATTGTGTCCGCATTCTCCAACGATTCTCTTGGGAGACCTTATGCCATGCAGCGTTTTCTTTAGCTGCAATGTCAAGTGGTGTCCTCCCGGCCAGAACATTTATGGCATCTTCGGATACCGCTCGAAATGCACAACATACTCTTAGTGATGCTAGTCTATGCGCTGAGTTCACTCCCCTCATGTATGACTTATACTGCGCGGCTCCTGCCCATATGTGAGCTGCATACATTATAGTGGAGGTGTTGACACTGGTTATGATATGTTTTATGCGTGGCGAAGGCTGTGTGTTGGAGTGATTCATGGTCAGCGTCGGCTTGTGTGTTCTTATCAGGTGTAGTAATTGCTGTTGTTTGTAGTGTGTTTCTTATCAGGTGTAGTAATTGCTGTTGTTTGTAGTGTTCTTATCAGTTGTAGTTGGGAGTGATTCATCATCATCAGCGTGGTCGTTGGTTGTTGTCGTAATCGAGTGGGGATGTTGTTGTTGGGTGTGTTCTTATCAGTTTTTGCAGGTGGTGGATGTTTTTGCTGCTATCGGGGCTTTTTGTTAATGGATTGTCGGGCTTTTTGTTAATGGTTTGTGCTTTTGATGTTACTGTTTTTTTGCAGGTGGTGGATGTTTTTGCTAAGTATCGGGGCTTTTTGTTAATGGATTGTCGGCCTTTTTGCTAATGGTTTGTGCTTTTTTTGTAAATACATGAGATATTTATTTGGTCTGCTATCATCAAATTTTTCCAAATATTTATTATTCGCGACGGTATGTGGATGGCTATACTGACATAAACCGCCACGGATGCCATTCTTAATGAAATTAAGCATCTCAACATCTGTTAAAAGTTCCAGATTGATTTCAGTTGTTTTCAACATTGCATCCCAAGATATACCGAGAGATGTATAATAATGACACGGATCTAACTCATATATATCTAGACAAACCTTACGAAAATTCTCAAATACATCTGCCAACAATAAGACATCGCTCTGCAGATATAAAAGCATGTACTCTTTTAATGTTTGCAATCGAAATGTTTCCACACTTTTTGAGCATAATCGTAATCTTCAATTAAACAATCTTCATTCGTTAGCTTATTGTAGAATTCGGAAATTGGCGGAAGAGAACAGTCATCTAAACGAGCCCAACAATTAACATATTCATAGGGAAATACCCCCTTCCTGATCATTAACTTCAAAGACTCTTAATTTTTATAAAATGCTCTATTAATAATGAAATCGTCTTCGGATAAATGTCTAGTTAACGAGTCTATGCTAGATTGCAGAAATCGAAATGAATCTAAAAACCTAATCTCGAATGAATTATGGTCGTGTAAATATATCCGTTTGGAAAGCGATATATAATTTTCCTTATTTAACGGAATTACTCTTATTTCCCCCTTAATAGAACTGAATTCTTTCACAAATATATGTAAATCATACCCCGACAAATTATGGAAAAAGACTGGGAAAAAGATCGGAACGCGAAAATCTAAATTACATTGAGAATGGGCTGGTCCTCTATAGACACCAGAGAAATGGCAATGGTCCCTTACTCTTACATCTAATTCACTAAATCTAGCCTTACAAATACTACAAATTGACGATGTGGTTTGATACTGCTTCTGTTGATCCGTTGAAGGAAACATTGGCTTTGGTCGATCGATGATCAAAAAAAAAATTTAATCTGTAATTAATATAAATATAAGATAACTCACCTTTTTTCCTATTTAGGTTGATGTTGTTGTTGATTTTCTTTCCCACTGTTATGTTTCGATTTAAGCAGCGATTTAACCAGATACGATTTTTTTCACACTGATACGTGCTGGTTTAAACACTCGACCTTTTATAGAGAAATCCCCTTCTAATGCCGGAAGCTGCACATTTTTTGAGTAATATGGAAAATAAGATAAGTATAATGACCAAGAACTTACTATTAGAAATCAAAAAAATTCTTCAAACTCATTTGATCATGGTACCGGCATGGAAAAAAAAAGACCAATATTAGATTAATTTTCTCTCAAAATTAGACAAAGGAAAAAACATCAATTAATTTTAATGTTTAAAGAACAATGATCAGCGGTTTTATTCAAACAGGCGGTTTTTTCAAACAGGGCGGATCTTTCAAACAAATTATAATCAATATTTATATTTAATAATAAGAGATAATTTTTGTATACAATAGGTTAGATATAAGTAATATTTTTGCTGTCTATTCAGACCTGATGTTGCTATATCTATTAATAATAAAATAAATAAATTCCTCAAGAGATATGATTTGGTCTTCTCTCCGACGGTTGTCCTCGATGTCGGGGTCTTCAACTTGGCGCCATTCTCCAACATATTCGATATCGGAGTCTTCAACTTGGCGCCATTCTCCAACATATTCGATGTCGGGGTCTTCAACTTGGCGCCATTCTCCAACAAACCATTCTCCAACATATTCGATGTCATCATCATCATCATCATTTGTAAAATTTCCAGTCAACAGGGTCCATCTTTAATAAGAAGAACAAAATAAATTTAATCAAAAAATGAATAATAATGATTAATATAAGACTACTTACCTCAAGCTTCGTGGGTTTTTCTATTTATAATGCCGGGAACCGCTTTCTTATAAACAATCCAAATTTTTAACTACACATGTAATTTTTAATACACGACCTTTTTATATAAGAACTCCCCTTCTATGATGTTACTTTTTTTTCTTTTTGGGGAATATGGAAACTATGATAAGAATAATGACCAAGAACTTACTATTAGAAATCAAAAAAATTCTTCAAACTCATTTGATCATGGTACCGGAAATCACCCATTATTTAACCTTTAGACTCATGGAAAAAAAAATGCCCAATATTAGATTAATTTTCTATCAAAATTAGACAAAGGAAAAAACATCAATTAATTTTAATGTTTAAAGAACAATGATCAGCGGTTTTATTCAAATAGGCGGTTCTTTCAAACAGGCGGTTTCTTCAAACAGTGCGGTTCTTTCAAACAGACGGGATGGGAAAAATAAGATAAGAGTAATAGCGACTCGTTAAAATACTTAGAAATCAAGAATTTGATATAGCATGCAAGGTCATAGGATTGGGCAAGCAGCCACATGTTTTGTTAACAGCCCATTTTTTATACAATATGGACTTGAATAATCATTCGTCACCCCATTAATGTACTTAGAAATTGTGCTATGGAAAATAAGATAAGAGCAATGGACAACAACTTACTATATAGAAAATCAACATACGTCACAATTACAATTATGATGAAATTCAAGATATGGCATCTCAACTTGCTAAAAAAGCCCAGCAAAAAGTCCGATAGTCTATCCAAACCTAAGACTTAATTCGCATCCGATAAAAATTTCACAACTTACCCAATTCCCCCTCCCCGATGATATCGACGCAAACAACGAACTTTCAAAAGATCTCAAAACTTTGAACAATAAAACAATAATCTAAAATACAACAACAATCTAATATAACCACACTAGAAAATAAAAAAACATTCGAATAATATACCAATAATTACACCTTAGAAATAACGCTGATCATCCAATCCTAAGACTTAATTCCCATACTGAGATAAGAAAGAATTCCAAACGACAATGAATCACTTCCATACAAATCGACGACCAACTATGTCATACAATTAACCTACTCCAAACTTTAACCTTGTACGCTGATCATCCAAACCTAAGACTTAATTCACATACTGAGATAAGAAAGAATCCAAACGACAATGAATCACTTCCATACAAATTCACGAACAACTACTGATAACAACAACGCCTCTATTTTTTACTACAAATGAAAACAGTACAACAAGCCAAACGATCATGAATCACTTGGATGATATTCGCCTAGGAACATGATGACTTCATTGATGGCATCGTTGGGGCCTTCATTTTGATGATATTCGCCTAGGAACATGATGTCTTCATTGATGTCATCGTTGGGGCCATCATTTTGATGACATTCGCCTAGGAACATGTCTTCATTGATGTCATCGTTGGGGCCTTCATTTTGCTGATAACCAGCTAGGAACATGATGTCATCGTTGGGGCCTACATTCTGTTGGTATATGCCTAGGGGCCTGATGTCATCGTCATCGACATCATGCACAAAATAGTCATCAGTAGGCTCACCCCTTGGTTGCTGTACGTAAGGTTTGACTATGCATATTGGTTTTAATATCCCGCTTCTGGAAAAATAATTATTAATTCGATCCTCCTGCGTCATAGGTGATTCCATCTTTAATAGAAAAAATTAATTAAAAAATGAATATAATCAT
Source organism: Microdon myrmicae (assembly GCA_963931805.1). NCBI lineage: Eukaryota > Metazoa > Arthropoda > Insecta > Diptera > Syrphidae > Microdon > Microdon myrmicae. The sequence goes on from OZ007497.1 coordinate 218,995,352, forward strand.
AACAATAATGCACCTTACCATGAGCTTCGTCTTCGTGTTGATAGTACATGTAATTTTAACACCCGGCCTTTTTATATAAGAAATCTCCTTCTATGATGTTACTCTTTTTTCTTTTTTTTGGGGGAACATGGAAACTATGATAAGAATAATGACCAAGAGCTTGCTATATAGAAATCATTATTTGCTCATGGCACCGCATGGGGAAAAATAAGATAAGAGTAATTGGCGACTCATTAAAACACTTAGAAATCAAGAATTTGATATAGCATCCAAGGTCATGGGGTCGACCAAGCACCCCACATGTTTTGATAACAGCCCATTTTTTAATACAATATGGACTTGAATCAAATGTATTATATTCTTTGAATCAATTTCGCTATACAAAAGTTTATTTTTTGAATCAAATGTACTATATTCTTTGAATCAATTTGACTATACAAAAGTTTATTCTTTGAGTCAAATGTACTATATTTTTTGAATCAATTTCACTATACAAACGTTTATTCTTTGAATCAATTTCACTATACAAAAGTTTATTCTTTGAATCAACGTATTATATTCTTTGAATAAAAATGCACTATACAAAAGTTTATTCTTTGAATCAATTGTACTATTCTTTGAATCAATTTCACTATACAAAAGTTTATTCTTTCAATCAACGTACTATATTCTTTGAATCAAAATGCACTATACAAAAGTTTATTCTTTGAGTCAAATGTACTATATACCCCAAATTTTAACCTTGAACGCTGATCACCCAAACCATAAGACCTGCTTATTGCCTTGTGTCGACGCGGTATCAGAGAGGGGTGGTACATAATACAGCCTGTTTGAATAAAACCGCCCTGTTTAAAAAAACCGCCTGTTTGAAAGAACCGCCCTGTTTGAAGAAACGCCTGTTTATAATACATCCGGTACATAGAGATCTGTTTACTGCTTTGATTCGATGCGGTATCAGAGAGGGGCGGTTATAATACAGTCGGTATGTGTTTGAATGCAAACCACGTAATGGGTACGATGAAGCATATTTCCTTGGATTAGGTGTGATAGAACTTTATGTGTTACTAATTGTTAGCCGGTTCAAACAAGTTCGGGATTCCTTTTGAAATTACAGAGGAAATGAGTTTGAAGAATTCTTGAGATCTTCTCGCCAAAAAACTGACTTCGCCTAAGGCTCAGACCTGGTGGGGCTCATAGAACGACCTTTGCTAAAATTACCCAGATAGCAGAATAACTAAATTTCCATTTCGAACATTTACAACGTTTTAAAACAAACTCTTTTATTTAGCATATTTATCTTATATCAACAATATTCTGATATCTCTCTGTTTATAATATATTGGCAGATCAGTTCCTCTGGCCTCCTCAAGGGCTCGTTTTGATTTTCCCGTTCCAGGAGGTCCGTAATAATAGTGTACGGTTGTCTTGTAATCTCTTGATAGGATAGGTGATGTTGCTTTGATATATTCAGAGATTCCTCTAGAATATCTGACAAAAGCTTTAGGGCAACTTCTGGCGATGGATTCCATACTAGTTGTGCCCTCCTCAATAAGTTTAACCACTTGATCAAGATCTGATCTTTTTCCATGTGTTGCCACAAGTCCGTGTTCCCAGAAGTCTCCACCCTTACGACAATATTCCTGGTTTTGGCTATCATCTCCAATACTTGGCTCGACATGACGTCGATTAAACAGTACTCGTCTGATGCTTCGGAATTTTCTTGGAGTCCTGAGATTGCAATACCCTTGCAGATGTTGTCGCGAAGTTGAAGGACATACCTCTCTGCCGATGATAGCTTATCGAGCGTTGTCCTCCATATATCTCTTAAGGTTTCCATGTTCTTCTTCTGTATATTCAAATAGTGTGAAGCAATAAGGTTTCCATTATATAGAGAGAGGTGCGTACAAATTTTTACTTGAAAGTAAACTGATAAGTACTGGTTAAACACTCGCCCTTTTATACAAGAAATCTCCTTCTAATACCGGAAACCGCACATTTTTTGAGCAATATGGAAAATAAGATAAGGAATAATGACCAATATATCCTTTGAATCAAATGCACTGTACAAAAGTTTATTCTTTGAATCAAATGTACTATATTCTTTGAATCAAATGCACTATATAAAAGTTTATTCTTTGAATCAAATGTACTATATTCTTTGAATCAAATGCACTATATAAAAGTTTATTCTTTGAATCAAATGCACTATACAAAAGTTTATTCTTTGAGTCAAATGTACTATATTCTTTGAATCAAATGCACTATACAAAAGTTTATTCTTTGAATCAAATGTACTAGATCCTTTGAATCAAATGCACTGTACAAAAGTTTATTCTTTGAGTCAAATGTACTATATTCTTTGATTCAAACGCACTATACAAAAGTTTATTCTTTGAGTCAAATGTACTATATTCTTTGATTCAAACGCATTATACAAAAGTTTATTCTTTGAATAAATTTCACTACACAAAAGTTTATTCTTTGAATAATTTTCTCTCAAAATTACACGTGTAATTTGTACATCAATTAATTTTAATGTTTAAATATATTTTTATTTTATTCTTAGAAAAACTCCCCTCATCCAGGATCTAATGAGAATACATAAAATTAACCATTATTAGACATATAGTACATTGACTGAATAGCCAAAGGGAAAAAAAAAACACCAATTAATTTTTATTGTTTAAATATATATTTTTTTATTTATTCTTATTTATTTAAATTATAAAAAAATGGTTGAGAATATAAAAATTCCGCTTCGTCCGTTTCCGCTGTTGTGGGATGAAATACCAATTCGAAGGAGTTTCCTACAGCCTGGATCACCTCTATAATTCACTAAATCTAGCCTTACAAATACTGCAAATTGGCGATGTGGTTTGATACTGCTTCTCTTGATCCGTTAAAGGAAACATTGGCTTTGGACGAGCAATGACTTCCTTGTGAAGATGTTTTAAATCTTTAAATAACATCTCCACAAATTGGGTTGGCGTGTTTTCTCCTGCAAAAAAAAGAAAAAATGTTTTATTAGTTTTTTGATTTTTTCTTATTAAACATTTTTTTACTTACCAACAAATATGCGGTGCTTGCTCATCATCAAAGGAGCATTTGATGTGATAGGAAAAAGCGCACGGTATATGCTGTTGTACGTCTGTTGTCGAAGAAATTTCAGGATCCGGTGCGCAATGATTAATGGGGCGCAGAATAGATTCAAAATCCGCATACACCACAAAAGGAAAAATTAATTTGCGATTATGCTTTTTAAATTTCAGTATTTTATTATTCTCATCGGGCATAATTGTAATAATTTTTTTTTGCATTCGCTCTTATGGCTTTGTAGAGCAGATTCTGAATCAAATCGTAACAAGCAGCCGTTACATAGATGCATTTGATGGGTTTTTTTGACTATCTGACTTCTCAATAAACGCGAGATGTTTTTAATGTACACATAATGCGTTTTATTCTCATCGCTACTTGTGCAATAAAGCAAGTTAATATGCTTTACTTCTTCCTCACGCGTATGATAGTAGGGTCCAGTTATCTGATATTGCCCTTTATCATTAATCTCATAACCAAAAACATTTATGCTGATGGTTGCATTAATGGCTTCGAAAATGCTTGTGTCTTTGACTGCCAGAGGAAATTGCATATTCTTGAAACAAAATATTTGATCGTTGTATACTATTGTTTCGCTTGCAATGTTGACAATATAATAGTGCGATGGTCTATCAGCATTAGTTGTATTATTAGTGAAAGCTGTTAAAATTGCCCATTTAAAGCAATATTCATCGTTATTTTGAACATTGATGCAGGCTTTTTTGTTCAATATTTGTTTAGGCAGACTAAAATGGGAAGAAGCTCGAAGTGGGTCGTATTTGTTTATGTTAATTTCAATGCTTTGAATTGATAACAACGACCATCCGCTCTCTTTTTCTTGAAACTCCTCCAATTTTGCAATTGCCGTGCTCAAATGTTCCCTTATGTCTTCCTCGTTCTCAATCGTGTGCATTTTAGTTTGCATGCTTTTTATATCTATTTGCATTAACTCATCACATTCTTTGGTGAATTTCGCAAACTTAGCAAAAAGCTCCATACTAAATTTAAATGTGTTCAAAATTTCCAATTGATTTTCCAATAACTCATTAATCAATGGAATATTTTTTTCAAATAGCTTATTCACATTTACCATACTCTCATCTTTGTTGGTAATGGAGAATGTTTTTACGCGATTTTTGAACGCGTTTGCTATTAAGGAGACATTTTCATTTAGAGCTTGTTGGGCGTTTGCTTTATGGGTATTTTTTCTTTGATGTTGAACCCAAAGCTGCTCCTCAACATTCTCATCGCAAAACAAGCATCTTTTGTATGTCGACTGCTTGGATGTTTTTGCAGGTTGTTCTCCCGACATTGTTGGTTGTTGTTGTTGTTGTTGTTGTTGTCGCCCTGCTCGTTTCATAATGTTATTATTTTTTTAATGTTATTAAATTCAATTTTTTTGGTTGGTGTTTTTGTTGATGTTGATCTTGTCTCTAAAAAGGCATGAACAAATTTTTTATTGTTAATTCTACCTTTCTTCTTTTTGAAAGAGAGGTTTAGTATGTATTAGACGGTGACATTTTAGCAATAAGAACGGATAAAAAAGCAGAAAAAAAAATCACTATTGCAAACATCACTACGAGGGACCGCGATTGTCTATTAAAAAGTGACAATTTTTGCTATATATATATTTTTTCACTATAAAATTCATATTAATATTTACTTCCTCTCTAAAAACGATAACACCGTATTATTGTTAAGAACAAAACAATTTTCATCAAATATTGCGCTCTACATTTAAAAACCAGAACAAAATAAATACTAACACCGAATCAAAAAGAGAAATAATAATTAATATATAAGATAACTTACCGTTTGGTGGTGATTTTTATCACTAATTCCCCCGTCGAATTTTTTTATTTTGTTGTTGTTGAATATCTATATGGGCAAAAAAAACAAAAACGTCATTTAAAACAATATTCAAAACAAGGGTAAACAAATTCCAATAGCAAAACACTAGAAACCGCGTAATTGTTAACTAAAAATTTAAACGCGAAACATTATCACCACGTAATTGTTAACTAAAAATTTAATCTAGCACCACGTAATTGTTAACTAATAATTTATTCGCAAAAACACTAGAAACCGCGTAATTGTTATCTATAGCACCACGTAATTGTTAACTAAAAATTTAAACGCAAAACATTATCACCACGTAATTGTTAACTAAAAATGTAATCTAGCACCGCGTAATTGTTAACTAATAATTTATTCGCAAAAACACTAGAAACCGCGTAATTGTTATCTATAGCACCACGTAATTGTTATCTAAACATTTATTCGCTAAACACTAGAATCGCGTAACATAACTACTAAGGTACAAAGGTTGCTCTACAATTGTTAGAGTTCCATATAAACATGACAGCTGTATAAATTACAATCCTCCATAGATACAACTTCTTTTTTCCACCGTGATTGTGTGGCGATATCCACAAAATTCTCAGTTCAAAAGATAAATTAATGTAATACAATGTAACATTTGAAAAACAGTAGCAGCTTGGATGATTAAGCACTGCCTAAATGACGTACACTTGCAAACATTAAGCAGTTTAGTAACACCGTACTAAAATTAATCAAATTCCTCACTACATATCCACATACTCTAGGGCACATATGTTAACTAATAATTTATTCGCAAAAATACTAGAAACCGCGTAATTGTTAACTAAAAATTTAAACGCGAACCATTATCACCACGTAATTGTTACCTAAAAAATTTTTTCATAATTTATATAAATATAAGGTAACTTACCTTTTTTTCCTATTTAGTTTGATGATGATGATGTTGATTTTTTTTGTTAACACTTTTTTGAAAAACTATACGTTAAAGTAAACAAATATATTGTTGATGCTGGCACGTCAAAGTAAACTGATACGCACTAGTTTAAACACTCGAGCTTTTATACAAGAAATCCCTTCTAATACCGGAAACGATACATTCTTTGCCCAATATGGAAAATAAGATAAGGAATAATGACCAGCGACACAGAAATCATTATTTAGTCATATCACCGGACCAGCAAACATTTCTGAACAATATGACGAAAAAAAAAAGATAAGAGAACTATGCGTCTTAATTAATATTTCTTAGAAATCAAAAAAAAATTGTTGTTAAATAACATATGAGGTCATTGGATCGGGTAAGCATTCATATTTTTGATAAGAGAACTATGCGTCTCAATTAATATTTCTTAGAATTCAAACATTTTTTTATGATTAAATATGAGATCATTGGATCGGGCAAGCATTTATATTTTTGATAAGAGAACTATGCGACTCAATTAATATTTCTTAGAATTCAAAAAATTTGTTATGGGTAAATCTGAGGTCATTGGATCGGGTAAGCATTTAATTTTTGATAAGAGAACTACGCGTCTCAATTAATATTTCTTAGAAATCAAAAAAATTTTTTTGTTGAATATGAGCAAGCCGGGCAAGCATTTATATTTTTGATAAGAGAACTATGCGGCTCAATTAATATTTCTTAGATATCAAAAAAAATGTTATGGTTAAATATGAGGTCATTGGACCGGGTAAGCATTCATATTTTTGATAAGAGAACATCAATTAATTTTAATGTTTAAGCATATTTTTTGATTTATTCTTAGAAAAACATCTCCTCATCCAAGATCTAATCGAACTCAAATCAGTAAACAGATTTCTATGGAGCGGCTGTATAACAAAAAAACAGGGTGGTTCCAAACAGGCTGTTTCTTCAAACAGGGCGGTTCCAAACAGGGTGGTTCCAAACAGGGCGGTTCCAAACAGGGCGGTTCCAAACAGGGCGGTTCCAAACAGGGTGGTTCCAAACAGGGCGGATCCAAACAGGGCGGTTTTTTCAAACAGGGCGGTTCCAAACAGGCTGTTCCTTCAAACAGGGCGGATCCAAACAGGGCGGTTTCTTCAAACAGGGCGAGTCCAAACAGGCTGTTTCTTCAAACAGGCTGTATTATAACTATCCCTCTCTGATAACGCTTCAATGCTGTAAGCAGGTCTTATCATATGATGTTATGGTGGACTTTATTTGATCCTCTAAGACTCATGGAAAAAATGGCCTCAATTAATTTTAATGTTTAAAGAACAATGATCAGCGGTTTTATTCATATATAGTAAGATAAGAGTAATGGAGACTCATTAAAAACACTTAGAAATCAAGAATTTGATATAGCATCCAAGGTCATGGGATCGGGCAAGCACCCCCACATGTTTTTTTGATAACAGCACATTTTTTATGTTCTATATGGACTTGAATAATCATTTGTACTTGGAAAATTGTTCTATGGAAAAATAAGAATTAGAAATCAAGAATTTAATATAGCACCCAAGGTCAAGGGGTCAGAATAATGAACAACAACTTACTATATAGAAATCAGTGTTTGGTCGTGGTACTGGATGCAAAATAAGATAAGAGTAATGGCGACTCACTAAAAAACACTTAGACATCAAGAATTTAATATAGCTTCCAAGGTCAAGGGATTGGCCAACAACACCCTTTTTTGATATCAACACTTTTTTTGACCAATATGGACTTGAATAATCATTCGTTGCCTCGTGGTATATTCATAAAAAAAGGCAAAAGCACAAAGAATTTAATATATTATATGGACAATGCGTAGCCCTAAAGTATGCAATTAACAATATATCCATATAAAAACTAAAAATAGGCTATATTCAATATATATAGCAAAAAGCTCGATAGTCTAGAGATCAAAAGCATTAAACCATTTCAGCATAGAGTTACTGCCAAGTGGTATATATATTCATAAAATTAGATTTCTATCAAGTGGTATATTCATAAAAAGGAAAACAGCCCCCAACAACTGAGACAACCCATCCGAAAGTCTAGCGATCAAAGGCACAAACCATTAGCAAAAGCACAAACCATTTCAACCCAGATTTAATGCCAAGTGATGTATATTCATAAAATTAGATTTACTGCCAAGTGGTATATTCATAAAAAGAAAAACAGCCCCCAACAACTGAGACAAAAGCCAAAAGCAGTTATAATCACCAAAAAATTCTCATATATTAAGAAACAGCTTAGAGTTACTGAAAAAGCCCTCGACAACCGAGACAAAAGCCAAAAGCAGATAGAATCACAAAAAATTTCCATATATTAAGAAACAGCTAAAACATACACCCATTTCAAGATAGAATCACCCTAAAAATTCCCATATATTAAGAAACAGCTTAGATTTACTGAAAAAGCCTTCGACAACCGAAACAAAAGCCAAAAGCAGATAGAATCACCAAAAAATTCCCATATATTAAGAAACATCTAAACCATACACCCATTTCACGATAGAATCATCCTAAAAAATTCCCATATATATTACTCAAACCCAATGACTAAATAATAATATATTCACTACCAAACAATCATGAATCACCTATCACGTATTCACACACAATTCAAAAATACCAACTGCTCATGTCGCACAATTAACCTTGAACGCTAATCACCCAAACCTAATACTTAATTCACTTACCGAGATAACAAATCCCCGACCCACTGAAGATGTAGACACCTGATAACAAATACGCAACAGACCAAAACAACCATGAATCACACACCTCAAATTGAAAAAATATCGATCGCCTACTACTGATAACAACCATTAATCACAACCCAAAATTAAAAAAATATCAATCACACAAAGACAACGATCATGAATCATCCCCCCCCCCCCCCCCCCCACCGATTACCCCATTTCCTAGGGGCCACTTCCGGAATTACCATATATGGACATGGCTTTTTTTCCTATACAAAAAGTGTCCCAGAATCGCTATAAAGAATCACCAAAAATTCCCATGACGATGATGAACCATTTCCATACAAATACACGAACAACCCAAAATTCCCATATATATTACTCTATCCAATGACTCAACAAAAAAAGCACAAACAAGTAGCAAAAAGCGCGACAATCCATTAACAAAAAGCCCCGATACTCAGCAAAAACATCCACCACCACCTGCAAAAACAGTAACATCAAAAACACAAATCCAACAACAACATCCAACGACCCCGCTGATGATGATGATGAATCACTCCCAACTACAACTGATAAGAACACTACAAAATACTACAATTACTACTTCCGATAAGAACAGCAATTACTACGCCTGATAAGAAACATACTACACACAACAGCAATTACTACACCTGATAAAAAAAATACTACACACAACAGCAATTACTATACCTGATAAGAACAACAATTACTACACCTGATAAGAAACATACTACACACAACAGCAATTACTATACCTGATAAGAACAACAATTACTACACCTGATAAGAATACTACAAACTACAACAATTACTACAACCCCCCGCCAACCATGAATCACACCTACAAACACCACTCGCCACCCACCACACATATCTCAACCTTGACGTAGAGCTTTCAGCTGTGACGTCACTTCCTGTCTCAGAACGCCCATAAAACTGTCCTGGAACCGGTATAAACATACTACTTACAAGCTATAAAATAGTTAAATAGAACATCACTCATACAATTTTGCTTATTATGCTACTTAATATCATATCACCGCATAGCGAAAGAACATTGACATAAGTTGACCCAATTAATTCGTGAATCACTTTGCCATTGACAAATTCGCAAACGATTGTCATCTGATTCCTTCAAATCGTAACTGGAGCAATTCGTTCGTTTTACTCAATGAAATGAGTTGACCTTGAATTTGGTTGTAAACAACGAATGCTGGTTACTTGAGAAGTGCAAATTGTGACAAGCGCAATTGAATCATTTGAGTTTATTGTTTGTGGTCATTTCATGTATATGTTGTCACACTACAGCACTATACAAAAGTTTATTCTTTGAGTCAAATGTACTATTGCGGTGTTTATGTGGTTTTCAGGATCGCCGTGTAAGGGTTAAATCGCCAATGAAAGGGGGTTTTATTTATAGGAGTTGTCTCAGTTAAAGTCAACCTAACATCTTTCAATTTCCCTAATTTTTCCGCTGTACAAAGCGCAGCTCGCTGAAACTTTATGACGAAATTGCCGCAGTGTTATGAATCAATAAACGATTGCTTTTAGCTCCTGATCTTTAGTTATGGGTATTATCCGGTGTAGTTCCGCACGTTGCTGCCTTATCTACACTATATTCTTTGAATCAAATGCACTGTACAAAAGTTTATTCTTTGAGTCAAATGTACTATATTTTTTGAATCAATTTCACTATACAAAAGTTTATTCTTTGAATCAATTTCACTATACAAACGTTTATTCTTTGAATCAACGTACTATATTCTTTGAATAAAAATGCACTATACAAAAGTTTATTCTTTGAATCAATTGTACTATTCTTTGAATCAATTTCACTATACAAAAGTTTATTCTTTGAGTCAAATGTACTATATTTTTTGAATCAATTTCACTATACAAAAGTTTATTCTTTGAATCAATTTCACTATACAAACGTTTATTCTTTGAATCAACGTACTATATTCTTTGAATAAAAATGCACTATACAAAAGTTTATTCTTTGAATCAATTGTACTATTCTTTGAATCAATTTCACTATACAAAAGTTTATTCTTTGAGTCAAATGTACTATATACCCCAAACTTTAACATTGAATGCTGATCACCCAAACCATAAGACTGTGACAGTATTTTTTGCTGGTTTTGCCACAGAAAATTAATTAATGTTTACTTTTACCTTTGGTCCGGGAAAACGATGATCAGGATTGTTTTCGCTGCGTGCCGCCTTGTGAGGAGATTTCCATTCCCAGTTAATTGTTTGTATGCTTTTCGAATATTCCGAGCAGTTGCATGACGAGTCTCTCCAAACCTTTTATGTGGGTCACTCTGCCTCAGTTTGGGATCGATGTATAATTCCGAAAATGTGTTTTTTTTCTCTACGAAAATGTATACACCCTGATGTTCTTTTTGTCTGACAGTTATCAGATTTATTTCAACTTTTCCTTTATGTAATTTTAACTTTAACAAATTTTAACCTTTTTTCTGTATAATTTTAACTTTAACAAATTTTAACCTTTTTACTCGTTTTTTTTGAAAAATCTCTCGGACCAGCAAAACCGAATCTTTTTTACTGCTTTCTTTTTCTTTTACTTTTTCAATCCAAAACGGAAAATCAAAAACACCGTACATCAAGAAGCACATTCACCCTTTCTCTCTCTCGCTCCCCATTCACGTCCACTTCGAAAACCGAATTCAAACTCGAAGAACTGCACGATCCACACCCGAATCGGGGCGTGTTCGAAAACTCACTTCTGGATCGTGCAACTCCTCCACCACCTTACCATCACACCACTTTAAAACAAATTATATTCTAATTACAAACTATTAATTGATGGGGTGGTGGACGCACGTAACAGTAATATATTGGCAGATCAGTTCCTCTGGCCTCCTCAAGGGCTCGTTTTGATTTTCCCGTTCCAGGAGGTCCCTAATAATAGTGTACGGTTGTCTTGTAATCTCTTGATAGTGTAGGGTTATATTTTTATTTAGATTTTTCTTACCACCTTTGGGGTATTTTCCTTTTTCGGCCGAATTGAAAGGCGATTTAATCCTATATTTATTTCATTTTATTTATTTAAGGTTTTTGTAATTGTGGCCGTTCTGGCCTCCGGATCCAAACTGATCTCGAATCCAAAATGCACTCCCCTTTTATACTCTGTGGCAACAGAAATTTGTTAAAGATATTACTTAAAAATTCCAAGAAGCCCAAACAAAATTTTGTGTGCTTCAATTGGAATAGGATTCCCGGAAGTGTATACGAATTTTATTTGAACAAATTCCCGGAAGGAGAAATCATGAAATGCATTTAGTATTACGCATTTCATAATGTTTAGGATTATTAGGAATTGAATCAATGTACGACAAATGGATTTTGGTTTAATTTGGTCGTGCATATGATTCAATTGGATTATGGGTGAGGTAATTAGGAATTTGAATCAATGTGCGGCAAACCATCTTTTGGTTTAACTTGTCGCTCATATGATTCACTTGGATTGGGATTATAGGTAAGTGGGTGAGAGTAGTGATTTAGGATCACTACATTCCTCCCCCCTTTAGAAAAGAAAATTAATCTGGAAGAGGTTAATTTTCTAGAATAAGTGAAAAGCAAGGGGTGGTGGCATTTTGAATTCGTGATAGTTTACATTTTTTGTTTTAGTTTAACATTAAATGCATTAATTCGTTATGTAGTTTAACATTATTAATGATAGTTTGATCTCTTAAAATTATTCATTAAGAATTTCAATTATTATTTATTTCTGTAATTACTTAAAGTTTTCATTATAAAGATACGTTATGTTTCTTATATATACTTAAGGATATAGTACATTAATATTTATTACTATATATTTTTTTTTTTGTAAGTAATGCTAGATTTATTTGGTAATTAACATAAGGGTATCTTTCTTATCCATTTATTTTTGGATGTAGTTTTAATTAATTTGGTTAATCTTGTTTACAGATTTTATTAAAAAATGAAAGTAAATTTTAAAGTAAATAAGTTTCAAATTAAGATACAAAGGATCAAAGTAAATGTTCTCATTTTGATTTTTTATTAATAATGAAGAGTTATTTTTCTACTATATAATACTTAAGTCATTAATATTAACTTTTTTTTTGTTGTTGTTAATCATTTAATGCTAGATTAATAAAAGTGTATTTATATTTAAAAACGTCTTACACTAGTAATACATGTTGCCTATGCGTAAATATAGGTATATCTTGTAATAATTTTTTTTTTTTTTGTATTATATGTTTTTGTTTCAGTTTGATATTTAGTGTTTTCTTAATGCTCATATTTTTCATATTTTTAAGTTAGGTCTAGTTAGGATTTATATATATATTTTTTCAAATAGTTATTTACAATTTTGTGTTTATAAATTGTCTTCCTCATTGGGGTCAATGTTTGTTTTGTTTTATTTGTATGTGCTTTCTTTTTTTGTATTTCATTACATTTGTTTTAATATCTTCTTTTAGTATAACATTTGTTAGTTTGTTTCTATTATTGTTTTTATTTATCATATATCTTCTGAATTTTTTTTTGTCATCTGTCATCTTTGTCAATATTGTGTATCTATTAGAATTTTTAAGTGATAAAGTATTGAACTACAATACACCCTGGGGATAGCATATGTCTAGGGTTGGTAGTGGGACACGGGTTGTTGGAAGGGTTAGAAATAGGGTTTTAGCCTGTTATTGTGGGTCACCACGGATCTTCGCCCCATTTTGATGACCGTATTGACTGGTCCTTTTATAGCAGTGACTAGGAAGGGTCCCTTCCAAATAGATGCCAATTTGCCCTTACGGTTTTCATTTTTTATTAAGACTTGGTCCCCCACATGGAATGTGTGTGATCTGATTTGGTGGTCATAGTAGGCTTTTGATTTATGCTTGTTTTCTAATTGGTTACGTTTCGCTATCGTATAGGTTTTTTGCAATTTGTACCTAAGGAGTTGGTAATAGCTTTCGTGGTTGTAAATGGGCTCGGGTTCGCGTTTTAAGTTAGAGGGGACCTCTGGGCAGAAACCATATAGACAATCCATTGGTGTTAACTTGGTGCTATCATGTGTGCTCGTGTTATACACGAAGGTGGCCGTTCGTAGGTATTGATCCCAAGTATTTGGGCTCTCATCGACTACTGTACGTAAGTATTCCACCAACGGCCTATGGGCCCTTTCCAACGCTCCGTTAGACTGCGGGTGGTATGCTGTTGTTTGTAGTTTCTTTATTCGAAGGAGTTTGCACAGTTTTTTGAAAAGATCGCTAAGAAAATTTGTCCCCTGGTCTGTCACTATTTGTTTGGGGATGCCATATCGTGAGATAATCTGATCAAATACTGTTTCAGCCACTGTCTGTGCTTCTACGTTTGGTAGGGCATAGCAATCCATCATTTTGGTCAAGTTATCTTGGAAAGTCAGTATATATTGGTTCCCAGAGTTAGATTTTTCTAATGGTCCAACGATGTCCAAGTATACTTTATCAAAAGGTCTCTCGGCTACATCGGTAATAACCATTGGCATTCGGAGTTGGGGTGTTGTTTTCATCGTCTGGCATTTTTTACATTTCTTGATATATCTTCTGATATCTCTTAGCATGTAACGCCACCGATATTTTTTACGAATGCGGTTGTATGTTTTTCTAACTCCCTGGTGTCCACCGAAAGGAGAGTCATGGTAATCTCGTAAGATGTTTAAGCACTCCTCGGGTTTGGTGATGAATTCGGGGTTGATTTCCGAGTCCAAGTCACCATTCGGGTCACTTTGCGTTGTACTGCCTGTATCCTCCGAGGTCTCCTCTTTCTTGTTTTTATCCTTTTTCGCCCGTTTTTGTGCCCGGGTTACCACGTTACACATAACAGCTGGAGAGTTGTCTGGACTTGGGAAGGTGCGTTCCTTGGATTGTTTCAAATCTGCTTGTGATTCAATGTTTTCATGTTGTATACGGCTGAGGGCGTCTGCATTTGTGTTGTACTTTCCGGGTTTATATTCGATTTTATAATCGTACCCGGCTAGTTTACGGTGGAAACGTGTTAGTCGACTGGTGGGGTCTTTGAGGTTAAATTCTCCTTTCAGGGGCTTGTGGTCAGTGTACACTGTGAATTTCCTGCCCTGTAGGTAACACCTAAAATTCTTTACCGCCCATACGACGGCCAGCAATTCCCTTTCGATTGTGGAGTAATTTCGCTCCGCTTTGTTAAGCGTGCGGCTGGCGTATGCTACTGGTTGGTCTTTTCCCACCGGGCCTTGTGAGAGCACCGCTCCTAGTGCTTCGGAACTAGCGTCAGTGGTTAAGTTAAACTCCCTGGAGAAGTCTGGGTATATTAGTAGTGGTGGTGTTACCAAAAGATCCTTAATGTCTTCAAATGCCCGTTGACAATTTTCAGTCCAAGCGAATTTTACATCCTTCCGAATTAAGTTAGTAAGTGGACGGACAATCTTTGAAAATTGGGGAATGAATTTTCTATAATAATTTGCCATTCCCAAAAATGATTGCACTTGTCGGACTGTTTTTGGGACGGGGAAATTGCGCACGCTAGCTGTAGTATTCGGATTGGGTAGTGCTCCTTTTTCTGAGCATATGTGGCCCAGATATACCACCTCCTTTTGTAGAAAGCAACATTTCTCCGGTTGGAGTCGGAGGTTGTATTGTCTTAACCTGTCGAAGACGCGTTTTAGTTTGTTATTGTGGTCATCGAGGTTCTTTCCGTATATTACTATGTCGTCCAGGTATACGAAGCATTCTAATCCCTGAAGACCCGTGAGAACATAGTTCATTAGTCTTTGAAAGGTAGCCGGTGTCCCTTTCAACCCGAACGGCATGCGCTTAAATTCGTAGTGTCCGAAGTTTGTGCTGAACGCGGTTTTTTCTCTGTCCCTTGGATGTACTGGGACTTGATGGTATCCGCTGGCCAAATCCAGGGTGGAGAAATACCGGGAGTGGCCCAATTGGTCTAGGATATCTTCGATCCTAGGTAATGGGAATGCATCTCCTATAGTTTTTTCGTTCAGCTTTCGGAAGTCTACAACGACTCGCCATCTTTTTTCCCCATCCGGTCCTGGTTTTTTGGGTACCACCAGGAGGGGTGAATTCCATGGGCTTTTGCTGGTTTGAATTATTTCGTTTGCCAGCATTTCCTCCAGTTGATCGTTTATTACTTGTTTTTGTGTTTCCGGTAACCTATACATTTTTTGATTTATTGGGGGTTGGTCCCTAATGTGCGGTATTTTGTGCGATATCGCTTGGGTATATGGGAGTTTGTCTCCCTTTAAGTAAAATATATCTGCGTAATCTTGGCATAATTTTAAAATGCAGTTATGCTCCTCCTGGCTCAGGGTGTCGCTTAATCTGAGCTCGTTCTCCAGCTGTTGTTTACGATATCTTGAGGGTTCTTCCTCTGGGGGTGGGTGCTTTAAATGGTGTATATTACAACATTTTTTAATTATACATCCCTCTGCTCCTTTTTTGGGAGAGGGTGTCTTTGGAGTTTTATCAACATCCAGATCTCTATTAAGTGCCTGCTTTAGAGACATTATTGTGTAATTTTTCAGCGGAGTTAAGGATAGCTTGCAGGAGGTGATTTTGACTGGCTGGGTCCCTGTGTTTAATATGCCTATTGCCACATTATTTCCTGCCGGTAAAATGGTTTCAGCCAAGAATATTCCTTTCTTTATTTCCTGTTTTGAACTGATCATGGCTTCTTTTATTGTTACAGGTATTCGTATTATTTTTGTTGTTCGTGCCGGAATATAAGCTTTTTTAATGAGTTTTACTTCTATGGCTTTTGTGTCCGTTTTGGTTTGTGGCCGGACTTGTGTGGGTTTTGTCTTGGTGACGCTATTGATGGTCTTAGTAACCTCTTTGAATTTTGTTGCCTTGGGTATAGGTGGACCTGCTTTCTCAAACGGGATTATATTTTCTTCCTCGTTGTAGGTGGTTGGTGGGAACACCAATTGTTGGTTTGGGCCTTCCACGTTGCAGTGTTTTGAGAGGAAGTCGTTTCCCAGTAGACCGTCTTCTGGAAGATCGGGCATATTGCTCACTACTTGGAACGTGCAGGGAATTTTAGATTTCAAATTGAAATTTCCCTGACAACTTCCTAGGGTTTTTCCCTTACCGAACGGTGTTTCCAAAGTGCAGGTTTCCCCGGTAACTATTTGGGCGTTGTGTTGCTTGATTCTACATTTCTTAATCAAGCTTACCTCAGCGCCTGTGTCCACCACTAGGCGTACCTTACCGGTTTTACTTATGTCCAGGGGGAGGTGGACAATTGGGCAGGCTAATGTCGGCGTCTGAGGTGGCACCCTTGATTTTTTTATTGATTCGGTCGAGTCTGGGGTTTTTGGCCCGACCGGGTGCCGTTTCCCGAACAGTGCGCTTGATCCCGAGACTCCCATTTCCTTCTTTGTTGGCATTCATTCATGCTGTGGCCCGGTTGACCACAGAATTCGCAGGCCTGGCTTATGTGTAACACTCTGGGTCCATGTGTGGGTTCCGTACGGCGGCGTGTGAGGCTGTTTCTGTTTGTATTCCTGTTTGTTTCGTTTTGGCTTTTTAGCCGTCGACAGTCACGGATGTCGTGGTTTGCCTGTTGGCAGTGTGTGCAGAATGGGGTGTTTTTTCTTTTGTTGCACTCCGCATAGGTGTGTCCTATTTTTCTGCAATAACTACAGGTTACACGAGTATCCTGTTTCGTCCATCTGACCGGGTGACTTGGGGTTAGAGCTGTTGTTGTCCCATACATTGCCTGTTGGGGATATCTCACTACCTCTTGGTTATAGGGGGTTTCTTGTAAGGTTGGTTGGATGTACGGTACCATCTTAGTTTCTTGGTTTGTATGCGAGAAAGCTTCAAGAGTTTTGCTAAAGTTAGGGGCCTGTGGGTTTAGGGTTGAGACAAAGGGATGAGACTGTTGGATCATGGTGCTATTGGGTTGTACAGGGGATGTTGTTGGTGACTGAGTTTGTTGTACCTGTTCCAGTTCTAGTGTTTTCTCCATCAGAGAGTCTATCGTTACATCTCCCATCAATAGTAAAAATTGCCGATGGTATGGGTTTATTAACCCCTTTTTGTAGATGCTTTTTGCAAAGTCATCTAATTGTGCCTTTACGGCCTCGGACAAAGTGGGACCGTATTTTAGTTCCGCGGCTTTCTTACATTCCATTAACGACTTCTTCAGTCGTAATTGGAATAAGATGATAGCTTCTGCCGGATTTTGCCGAGTAGCTAATAGCCTATTTACCAGGTCCTGATAGTTTTCTACTGGTAAATAAACCTTCCTTAGCACATCCTCGGCTTCCTGAAAAGATGCGAACGGAGTGGGCGCGAATAAGGCAGAAGCTTCACCCCGTAGCCTAGTAGGGAATATTTGTAAGAAAGCCCCGTGTTCTTCAGTCCTGAGGCAGTTTAAAACCCTCTTGCAGCAATCCAAAAAGGTTTCCAATTCTGCACCTATATGCGGATTTGGTTCCCCGGAGAAGATGGGGATTAGCTGTGCTGACAGCTTCGCAACCTTTGTGTAATCAATGGCCATTGTTTCAAAGGTTGCGAGATCCGTTTGGTGCTGAAGAACTGGAATTTCCGATAAGGATGGGCTGGGGTCGCGAGTTTTGATCGGAGGGTTTGCTTCGATTATGGTTCCGCTGCGAAGTTTTTTCGGTGAAGGGGGTACTTGGTCGTGGGACGTTCTAGAGCTTGAGGTGGTTTCTTGTTCCATAGACTGACAGTTTTAATAGTGATAAGGGGTGTTGATACAAGGAGGGAAAACGGTAGTAATAAATATATATATTATATATGTAGGGTAAGGTTGTTAATGTTTAAGACACTTGCTATCCCGTAAGTGTTTTTGTTCATTTTTATTATTTATTGTTTGGGGGTAGAAATTCTTCCCTAGGATTACTAGCCACACAATATAGACAAGGTTGAGACGGGATATTTTTGAAATAGCAGCAGGGTTACAATTGGTTTTATAGTAATTTGTTATAATTTTTTGTATGTAAAGGTTATGTTTGTGTTTAACTGGGAGTAGAGCAAATTTGGGTAAGGTGGTGTTAATAGATTAAGCAAATTATTTTGTAATTTTAGTCAAAAATTTCAAAAGAAAGTAGATTATTACCTAAGTCTTTAGTAAATTAAAGAAAAATAAATGGTCACTTAACTGTTCTCTGTTGTTGTAGTTGTTGAGCAAGCTGCTGTCCATTGGTGCTGCTACTGTTGGAGCTCCTGCTGTTTCCCTTGCTGTTCTAGCCGCTAGTGGCGTGCTGGTAGATTACTGCCCGTTTTGTTGACGTTGTTATGAGGTGGTTGGTACTCTGCCATCGTTGTTATTTTTGTTGTTGTTGGGGCTGTTACTGCCCGTGAGCCTTGATGTTGTTTTTTTTTTTTTTTTTTTTTATTATTTTTGTTTTTACACTGGTATTTAGCCCCAGGTACGCTGTTAATTATTTTTTGTTTTTTATTATTTTTTTATAGCACTTCCTGGTGTTTAAGCCCCAGGCACGCTTTGAATTATTATTTTTTTTTTGTTGGTTTATGATTTTAATTACCAAGTCGTACCTCCGAAGCCAGACTCAGCTCCGGACGCAGGGCTGAAGGTGTCTTGTGCCCAGTACGCTTGGATATATATTATTGTAGTGATCAAGGGTTTTCAAGCACTTACAAGTGTTTAACTTTGGCTTCCTTGATCCTACCGGCTGCGCCAATAATGTAGGGTTATATTTTTATTTAGATTTTTCTTACCACCTTTGGGGTATTTTCCTTTTTCGGCCGAATTGAAAGGCGATTTAATCCTATATTTATTTCATTTTATTTATTTAAGGTTTTTGTAATTGTGGCCGTTCTGGCCTCCGGATCCAAACTGATCTCGAATCCAAAATGCACTCCCCTTTTATACTCTGTGGCAACAGAGATTTGTTAAAGATATTACTTAAAAATTCCAAGAAGCCCAAACAAAATTTTGTGTGCTTCAATTGGAATAGGATTCCCGGAAGTGTATACGAATTTTATTTGAACAAATTCCCGGAAGGAGAAATCATGAAATGCATTTAGTATTACGCATTTCATAATGTTTAGGATTATTAGGAATTGAATCAATGTACGACAAATGGATTTTGGTTTAATTTGGTCGTGCATATGATTCAATTGGATTATGGGTGAGGTAATTAGGAATTTGAATCAATGTGCGGCAAACCATCTTTTGGTTTAACTTGTCGCTCATATGATTCACTTGGATTGGGATTATAGGTAAGTGGGTGAGAGTAGTGATTTAGGATCACTACAATAGGATAGGTGATGTTGCTTTGATATATTCAGAGATTCCTCTAGAATATCTGACAAAAGCTTTAGGGCAACTTCTGGCGATGGATTCCATACTAGTTGTGTCCTCCCCAATAAGTTTAACCACTTGATCAAGATCTGACCTTTTTCCATGTGTTGCCACAAGTCCGTGTTCTCAGAAGTCTCCACCCTTACGACAATATTCCTGGTTTTGGCTATCATCTCCAATACTTGGCTCGACATGACCTCGATTAAACAGTACTCGTCTGATGCTTCGGAATTTTCTTGGAGTCCTGAGATTGCAATACCCTTGCAGATGTTGTCGCGAAGTTGAAGGACATACCTCTCTACCGATGATAGCTTATCGAGCGTTGTCCTCCATATATCTCTTAAGGTTTCCATGTTCTTCTTCTGTATATTCAAATAGTGTGAAGCAATAAGGTTTCCATTATATAGAGAGAGGTGCGTACAAATTTTTACTTGAAAGTAAACTGATAAGTACTGGTTAAACACTCGCCCTTTTATACAAGAAATCTCCTTCTAATACCGGAAACCGCACATTTTTTGAGCAATATGGAAAATAAGATAAGGAATAATGACCAATATATCCTTTGAATCAAATGCACTGTACAAAAGTTTATTCTTTGAATCAAATGTACTATATTCTTTGAATCAAATGCACTATATAAAAGTTTATTCTTTGAATCAAATGTACTATATTCTTTGAATCAAATGCACTATATAAAAGTTTATTCTTTGAGTCAAATGTACTATATTCTTTGATTCAAACGCACTATACAAAAGTTTATTCTTTGAATCAAATGTACTATTCTTTGAATCAATTTCACTATACAAAAGTTTATTCTTTGAGTCAAATGTACTATATTCTTTGAGTTTATTCTTTGAATAATTTTCTCTCAAAATTACACAAAGGAAAAAAAAACATCAATTAATTTTAATGTTTAAATATATTTTTATTTTATTCTTAGAAAAACTCCCCTCATCCAGGATCTAATGAGAATACATAAAATTACCCATTATTAGACATATAGTACATTAATTTTTATTGTTTAAATATAGATTTTTTATTTATTCTTATTTATTTAAATTATAAAAAAATGGTTGAGAATATAAAAATTCCCCTTCGTCCGTTTCCGCTGTTGTGGGATGAAATACCAATTCGAAGGAGTTTCCTACAGCCTGGATCACCTCTATAATTCACTAAATCTAGCCTTACAAATACTGCAAATTGGCGATGTGGTTTGATACTGCTTCTCTTGATCCGTTAAAGGAAACATTGGCTTTGGACGAGCAATGACTTCCTTGTGAGGATGTTTTAAATCTTTATTTATATATAAATATTATTTATTTAAATATTATTTATTTAAATTGGGTTGGCGTGTTTTCTCCTGCAAAAAAAGAAAAAATATTTTATCACTTTTTTGATTTTTTCTTATTAAACATTTTTTTACTTACCAACAAATATGCGGTGCTTGCTCAAATCATCATCAAAGGAGCATTTGATGTGATAGGAAAAAGCGCACGGTATATGCTGTTGTACGTCTGTTGTCGAAGAAATTTCAGGATCCGGTGTGCAATGATTAATGGGGCGCAGAATAGATTCAAAATCCGCATACACCACAAAAGGAACAATTAATTTACGATTAAGCTTTTTAAATTTCAGTATTTTATTATTCTCATCGGGCATAATTGTAATAATTTTTTTACATTCGCGCTTATGGCTTTGTAGAGCAGATTCTGAATCAAATCGTAACAAGCAGCCGTTACATAGATGCATTTGATGGGTTTTTTTGACTATCTGACTTCTCAATAAACGCGAGATGTTTTTAATGTACACATAATGCGTTTTATTCTCATCGCTACTTGTGCAATAAAGCAAGTTAATATGCTTTACTTCTTCCTCACGCGTATGATAGTAGGGTCCAGTTATCTGATATTGCCCTTTATCATTAATCTTATAACCAAAAACATTTATGCTGATGGTTGAACTATTGGCTTCGAAAATGCTTGTGTCTTTGACTGCCAGAGGAAATTGCATATTCTTGAAACAAAGTATTTGATCGTTGTATACTATTGTTTCGCTTGCAATGTTGACAATATTATAGTGCGATAGTCTATCAGCATTAGTTGTATTATTAGTGAAAGCTGTTAAAATGGCCCATTTAAAGCAGTAATCATCGTTGTTTTTCACATTGATGCAGGCTTTTGTGATCGATATCTGTTTGGGCAGGCTAAAATGGGAAGAAGCTCGAAGCGGGTTGTACTTGTTGATGTTAATTTCAGTGCTCTGAAATGATAACAATGTCCGTCCGCTATCTTTTTCTTGGAACTCTTTCAATTTTGCCTTAATATTATCAATTGCTGTGATCAAATTTTCTCTTATGTCTTCCTCATTGTTTATCGTATGCATTTTAGTTTGCATGCTCGACGGTCTACATCATCACATTCTTTAGTGAATTTTGCAAACTTAGCCAAAAGCTCCATACTAAATTTAAAAGCTTTCAAGATTTCCAAGTGATTTTGTAGTAACTCATTAATCAACGGAATATTTTTTTCAAATAACGTATTCACATTTACCATACTCTCATCTTTGTTGGTAATGGCGAATGTTTTGATACGATTTTTGAACGCGTTTGATATTGAGGAGACGTTTTCATTAAGGGCTTGTTGGGCTTTTGCTTTGGGTGTATTTTTTCTTTGATGTTGGACCCAAAGCTGTTCCTCAACATCCTCATCACAAAACAAGCATCTTTTATAGCTCTGCTGTTTTAATTTATTTGCAGGTTGTTGTTGTTGTTGTTGTTGCCCTGTTCTTTTCATATTATTATTATTAATATTATTATTATTGTTGGTGTTGCGGATATTGCGGATCTTGTTATCAGACAGATTTTTCTAAAAAAGGAATGAAAAAAATTTTACAGTTAATTCTACAGTTTTTCTTTTGGAGGAGGGGTTGAATAGGTATTAGGCGGCTTCCATCTTTAAGAAAAAAAATGCACCCATCTCATGAGAAAAAAAACCATCCCCCAAAGGGATAAAAAAATTCCTATAATGCTACACACAACATTTTGAAAAGATAAAACATAAAATAAATTAACAACGCATCAATCTCAAAACAGATGGATTATTTAAACTCAATATTATTGTTAAGTAAAAAACAAATTCAACAAATATTGCTCACAACATTAAAAAGAGATCACCGCAACAAAAAAGGAATAATAATATATAAGTTAACTTACCGTTTGATGATGTTTCTTGCGGTACTAATCCTCCCGTTGAATATTGGTTTTTTGTTGTTTTTTTTTAATTTTTGTTGTATTCCTATATGGACAAAAAAACTTCATTTAAAAACAATTTTCAAAAAAGGGTAAACAAATTCAATCGCAAAACCCTAGCACCGCGTAATTGTTATCTAAGAATTTATATGCAAAACACTAGCACCGCGTATTTGTTAACTAAAGATTTATTCGCAAAACATTAGCCCCATGTAATAGTTATCTAAAAATTTAATCTAACACCACGTATTTGTTAACTAAACATTTATTCACAAAACACTAGCACAGAGTAATTGTTATCTAAAAATTTAATCTAACACCACGTATTTGTTAACAAAACACTAACACCGCGTAATTGTTATAAAAAAAAATGTTAATCTATAATTAATATAAATATAATTTAACTCACCTTTTTTTTTTTTTTTTTTTTTTTTTACAACATTTTTTATTTTTCTTTTTATATTCTTAATTTCTAAATTAAAGACTAGACAAAAAATGCTTAAATTCTAGCTTAATTATCTTATATAATAACTTACTGGTCCTTCGCAGACGCTCTAAGCTAAACATTACTTAACATTTGTATAATTTGCCTTTCGGCGACAGAACTTTGTGGCAGTACTGATATTTAGTTGAAATACAAAGAAAAATTTGAAAAACTTTGTCAATTTTTTGTTTTGTTTTTTTTTCTTAAAATTTAACTTACTTAATTTAACTCACCTTTTTAACTAATTATGTTGATGATGTTGTTGGTGCTTTGCTGTTATGGTTCGATTTAAGCAGCGTTTTAGTCAGATACGATTTTTTTCACACTGATGAGTACTGATTAAACACTCACCCTTTTATACAAGAAATCTCCTTCTAATACCGGAAACCGCACTTTTTTTGAGCAATATGGAAAATAAGATAAGGAATAATAACCAGCAACATAGAAATCATTATTTGGTCATAGCACCGGAACCGCAAACATTTTTGAGCAATATGGGAAAAAATAAGATAAGAGAACTATGCGCCTCAATTAATATTTCTTAGAAATCAAAAAAAATGTTACTGTTAAATACGAGGTCATTGGATCGGACAAGCATCCATATTTTTGATAAGAATACTACAACTCCCCGCCAACCATGAATCACACCTACAAACACGCCTCGCCAACCAACAAACACATCTCAACCTTGACGTAGAGCTTTCGGAGCTTTCGGCTGTGATGACGTCACTGAGCTAGAACAGACCAAAACATACTACTGATGGTCTATCGGCATGTTCTGAATCATTAGTAAAAGCCGATAAAATGGCCCATTTAAAACAATATTCATCGTTGTTTTGAACATTGATGCAGGCGCGTTTCTAAAATATAAAGAAGCTCGAAGCGGGTCGTATTTATTGATGTTGATTTCGAATCTTTGAAATGATATCAACGACCATCCGCTATCTCTTTCCTGAAACTCCTCCAATTTTACTTTGATATTCTCGATTGCCGTGCTCAAGTTTTCCCTTATATCTTCCTCATTCTTATTCGTAAACATTTTCGAGTGCATGCTTTTTATATCGAGCTGGACTACTTCATCAAATTCTTTAGTGAATTTTGCAAACTTCGCAAAAAGCTCCATGCTGAATTTATATGCTCTCAAAACTTTCAATTGATTTTTCAATAGCTCGTTAATCAATGGAATATTCTTCTCGAATAAAGTTTTGACATCCAGCATGTTTCCATTTTTGTTGGCAATGACGAATGTTTTAACGCGATTTTTGAATGCGTTTTCTATTGAGGAGACGTTTTCATCGAGGGATTGTTGGGCGTTTGCTTTGTGAGTATTTTTTCTTTGGTGTTGAGCCCAAAGCTGTTCTTCATTTTTTTTTTTATTTTTTTTTTTTTATTAGACTTCTCTCGGGAGAGGCGAACCTGTAGCGTCGAGTGGGCGCCCCGAGATGCCATCAAATAACTGTTGCAGTTCTTTTTGAACAGTTGCAGGTTGTAACGCTCCCGGAACACTCGCGTGGGAAGGGAGTTCCACAGCTTCCCCGCTCTGTAACGGAACGAGTTCTGATACAGGGATGTTCGCGCCGTCGGGAGATGAACCACAAACGGGTGCGATCCGTCGGATTGTCTTGTGGATCGCATATAAACCGAATTGCGTGGAACAATGCCAAGAATCTCCGAAGACCCGCACCCGTGATATTCTCATTGCAAAACAAGCATCTTTTATAGGTGGGCTGTTTGGATGTATTTTTAGCAGGTTGTTCTCCTGATATTGTTGGTTGCTGTTGTAGGAGCTCGTTCAACGCTTGCCCTATTCTTTTCCTTAAATTATTATCGTTCTTATTATTAGTTTTATTATTATTGGGGGTGTTGTTGATGCTCGCGTTACCAGACATATTTCTAAAAAGTAATAAAAAAATGTATTGTTAATTCTACAGCTTTGTTTTTTATTATTTTTTGGGTCGAATATTCAAAAGATTAAAAACGGCATATGTTTATGAGAACAGAGACTGGGAAAAAAAGGTTAAAACTGTATATGTTTTTGAGAACAGAGAGTGAGAAAAAGGTTAAAACTATATATGTTTATGAGAACAGAGACTGAGCAATGACCGCTGAACGAAAAAATTAAGTAAATCTATACACAATTCCACATTTCTTTTTATCGAAAAAATTTCCGGTCCTCTGTTTTAACCGCCCTGTTTGAAAAAACCACCCTGTTTGAAAAAAAACCGCCCTGTTTGAAAAGAAAAAAACATGTACGCATTTATTAGTACGCATTTGAAAACATGTCTAATATAAATACTACGGAGTTTCTTAACAAGATTTTAAAATTTTTAAAAACCAAACAACACATTCTACTTGATGAACACTACAATGAAATATTGGATTACATTTCATTTCACTTCACCTAAGACGCAGACCTAAGCCAGTATTCAAACAGATGCAATAACAAGGCGGGGGCTCAAGGCTCAGATCTGGCGGGGGGCTCAGGCTTTTTGCTCTATGAAGTTGATGAATGGGTTGTGCTTTTGGCTTTTGTCTCGGTTGAATCACCTATGACCCCGGAGAAACGAATTGATAGGTATTTTTCCAGAGACAGAAAAATAAAGCCAACATGCATAGTAAAACCCTATGTAGAGTCATCAAGATATATGCCTACTGAGGATTATTTTGTTCATGATGTCGAGGACGATGACATCAGACCGCTAGGCCCAGACCATCAGATTGTGGAGCCCAACAACGATGATATATTCCTAGGCGGATATCAACAAAATGATTTCTCCAGCGATTTTTTTAATAATGATTACGGCATGATCATAAACGATTCCGGGGAAATTATATATATTGATGATTACCCCATTGCAAACGACTGCGACCGTCTACTCACTGACGAGCTATTGCAACAAAGTCTAATCAATTTCGGGGTAGAGGAATCTTACTCCGACGATCCTATTATATAATTAATGTAAATATAAAAATTAAAATAAAAATAAATAAAAAAACATCAAATTAAAAAAGCAATCTTGTTTTTTCTATTATTAACAGGTACATTGTTCTCCATATCATTGTTTGGATTCAAATTTTTTTTAACCCATTGACATCAATATTAGTTTTTCCACAGTAATCAGCACGAGTAATAAAGTCCTATTTATTATGATAGACTACCGAATGTATCCAGTTAGTCTAAAACAGTCATTCCATGGACACACAAGCGAAGCAATAATGAAAACAATAATTAATTTTTTTTTTCTCATAACGTTATAATTTATTACTTTTTTATTTTTACTACAAATATCTCTTATATCTAACCTATTAGATACAAAAAAATTATTTACATTATTTAAAAAATATATATCAACCCTATTATTAAATATAAATATGAGTCATAATTTTTAACTTAAACATTACTTAATCTATTATGCCCCCAAGCATACGTGCTTACGCGATCTTCACAAATATATCTTTTTGTGTCGCTATCGCTTAATGCTAACTTATTTACAGACTGCGTATAAATATTGTGTAACTTACTTCTAAATATTAACATAGGCTTATATAATAACTTACGTCTTAATAAACAATTTCTATAATCTCTTATATCTAAACTATTGGTAACAGACTTTTTTACCCCCTTGGCCTTTTTTGTTACTTCACTGGTGTCTAAAGCAAAAGAGTACATTTTAGCTCTTAACCCAATGAATTCAGTCATGTTTTTGCTATTGTTCTCATCTTTGAATTTTCCGAGAACTTTTCCATTTATTTGAGGGAAATTATGAACGTTATCTATTGGATATTCCGATGTACCAAACCTAGATTTTTCGGGATCAACAATATCGCTATATATATCCGAATAAAAATCATTAGTTGATATTGTATAGATAAAAGAGTCTGTATCCATGTAATTCAGCTGAATCGCCCTATCAAACTTTTTTCTCATGTAATCATAGTGAAAGTCATACATGAGCCATTTTGATAGTTCTAATACTGCGAATCCTAAATAAATGGGTTTATCAAATACTATTCGCGCCTTGCTCAGTTCAATAGCACACATCTGAGGTGTAAATATTGAGAGGCTATGGAAATTGGGATGAGTAATCAGTTTTCTGGCGCTGTGTGAATTTCTTTCTCCTTCCCATTGAGAGACAATTTTTACATCTCATCGCTTCTCAACATTCTCCATGGTTTTGCCATACACACTATTATTCATTAATTTAAAAAAGTCTTTTTCAAACTTATTTTTCGCCTTTTTTCTATACTCCGTGTTGAGGGTTATATATTTTTGCAACCACTCAGATTGTGTAAAAGACAACACTCTATGAACTCTAGTGAGAATCAGCCCATGTTTCAGACATTGTTGTAAATTCTTTAGATGAATTATATACTTTGTCTTTGAATGTAGACTAGCGACAAGCTTAGGAGTTTTGCACCCCGGCGTTATCATATTTTCTGGGCAAAATGGAAGATCATTGTGCTGATCGTGAAGATCAATTGGATAAGTTAAATCTACTTCCAATACATAGCCGATTTTATCGTTTCCATCACAATTTAAAATATAATCGGCTGTGAAGATTTGTGGATCACTCCATTGAAAATTTCCATCTGGAAGATGTTGCGACATTGCCCAACCGTACAGGTTATTTGCATCTAAATACATAAGATATTTATTTGGTTTGCTAGCATCGAAATTGTTCAAATATTTATTATTCGCAACGGTATGTCGATGACTACACTGACATAAGCCGCCACGGATGCCATTCTTAAAGAAATTAAGCATCTCAACATCTGTTAGAAGTTCCAGATTGATTTCTGTTGTTTTCAACATTGCATCCCAAGATAAGCCGGGAGATGTATAGTAATGACATGGATCTAACTCATATATATCTAGACAAACCTTACGAAAATTCTCAAATACATCTGCCAACAATAAGACATCGCTCTGCAGATATAAAAGCATGTACTCTTTTAATGTTTTGCAATTGAAATGCTTCCACACTTTTTGAGCATAATCGTAATCTTAACTAAATAATCTTCATTCGTTAGTCTATTATAGAATTCAGTAATTGGAGGAAGAGAACAGTCATCTAAACGAGCCCAAGAATTAACATATTCATAGGGAAATACCACCTTCCTCATCATTAACTTCAAAGAGGCGTCGTTTTTGTAAAATCCCCTATTAATTATGAAATCGGCTTCAGATAAATTTTTAGTTAGCGAATCTATGCTAGACTGTAGAAATCGACATGAATCTAAAAACCGAATGTCGAATGAATTGTGCTCGTCTAAATATATGCGTTTGGAAATCGATATATAATTTTCCTTATTTAGTGGAATTATACGTATTTCCCCCTTAATACAACCCAGACTTTTCATAAATAGATGTGAATCATAACCCGTCAAATTATGGAAAAAGACTGGGAAAAAGGTCGGAACGCGAAAATCTAAATTACACTGAGAATGGGCTGGTCCTCTATAGACACCAGTGAAATGGCAATGGTCCCTTACTCTTACATCTAATTCATTAAATCTAACCTTACAAATACTACAGACTGGCGATGTTGTTTGATGCTGCTTCTGTTGATCCGTTAAAGGAACCATTGGCTTTGGTCGACCAATGACTTCCTTGTGAAGATGCATTAAATCGCTGACTAGCATCTTCACAAAACGGATTGGTGTGTCTTCTCCTGCAAAAAAGAAAGAAAAAAAATGTTTTATTAGTTTTTTTTGATTTTTTCTTATTAAACATGTTTTACTTACCAACAAATATGCGGTGCTTGCTCAAATCAAATCAAATCAAAGGAGCATTTGATGTGATATGAAAAAGCGCACGGTATATGTTGTTGGACGTCTGTTGTTGAAGAAATTTCCGGATCCGGTATGCAATGACTAACGGGGCGTAGAATGGATTCAAAATCCGCATATACCACAAAAGGAACAATTAATTTGCGATTATGCTTTTTAAATTTAAGTATATTATTATTTTCATCGGGCATAACGGTTATTATTTTTTTGCATTCGCTCTTATGCGTTTGTAGGGCAGATTCTGAGGCGAATCGCAGCAAGCAGCCGTTACATAAATGCATTCGATGATCATATTTGGTAATCTGGTTGCTCAATAAACGAGAGATGTTTTTAATGTACACATAATGCGTTTTATTCTCATCATCACTACTTATGCAATAAAGCAAGTTAATATGCTTTGCTTTTTCCTCACGAGTATGATAGTAGGGTCCAATTATCTTATATTGCCCTTTATCATTAATCTCATAACCAAAAACATTTATGCTAATGGTTGGATTATTTGCTTCGAATATGCTCGTGTCTTCGACTGCTAGAGGAAATTGCATATTCTTGAAACAAAGTACTTGTTCATTGTATACTATTGTTTCGCTTGCTATGTTGGCAATTTTATAATGAGATGGTCTATCAGCATTAGTTGTATTATTAGTAAAACCCGATATAATTGCCCATTTAAAACAGTAATCATCATTGTTTTTAACATTGATACAGGCTTCTTTGTTCAATATTTGTTTAGGCAGGCTAAAATGGGAAGAAGCTCGAAGTGGGTCGTATTTGTTGATGTTAATTTCAATGCTCTCAAATGTTAACAACGCCCATCCGCTCTCTTTTTCTTGAAACTCCTCCAATTTTGCTTTGATATTTTCAATTGCCGTGTTCAAATATTCCCTTATGTCTTCCTCGTTCTCAATCGTGTACATTTTAGTTTGCATGCTTTTTATATCTATTTGCATTAACTCATCACATTCTTTGTGAATTTCGCAAAACTTAGCAAAAAGCTCCATGCTAAATTTAAATGTGTTCAAAATTTCCAATTGATTTTCTAATAATTCATTAATCAATGGAATATTTTTTTCAAATAGCTTATTCACATTTACCATACTCTCATCTTTGTTGGTAATGGAGAATGTTTTTACACGATTTTTGAACGCGTTTGCTATTAAGGAAACATTTTCATTTAGAGCTTGTTGAGCGTTTGCTTTATGGGTATTTTTTCTTTGATGTTGAACCCAAAGCTGCTCTTCAACATTGTCATAGCAAAACAAGCATCTTTTGTATGTCGGCTGCTTGGATTTTTTTGCAGACTGTTCTCCAGTCATTGTTGGTTGTTGTTGTTGTTGTTGCCCTGCTCGTTTCATATTATTATTATTTTTTTAATGTTATTAAATTCAAATTTTTGTTAACAGACGTGTTTTTTATCTAAAAAGGAATGAAAAAAATTTTATTGTTACTTCTACCGTTTTTTTGGAAGAGAGGTTGAGTAGGTATTAGGCGGTGACATTTTTAGCAATAAGAACGGAGAAAAACATAAAAGAATCGCTATTGCAAACATCGCTATGATGGACCGCAATTGTCTATTAAAAAGTGTCAATTTTTCCTATATATTTTTTTTTTCACTATAAAATTCATATTGTTATTTTGCTTCATCTCTAAAAACGCTAACGCTGTGTTATTGATAAGTAAAAAACAATTAAAAAATCAAAAACAAAGATATGTTAGTATTTATCGCATCAAAAAAAGAAATAATAATTAATATATAAGATAACTTACCGTTTTGGTGATGATTTTTGTATCTATAATTCCCTCGTTGATTTTTTAATTTTTGCTGAATTCCTATATGAACAAAAAAACTTCATTTAAAAACAATGTTCAAAAAAGGGTAAACAAACTCAATCGCAAAACACTAGAACAGCGTAATTGTTAACTAATAATTTATTCGCAAAAACACTAGAAACCGCATAATTGTTAACTAATAATTTATTCGCAAAAACACTAGAACCGCGTAATTATTAACTAAAATTTAACCGCGAAACATTATCGCCACGTAATTGTTACCTAAAAAATTTTTTCATAATTAATATAAGTGTAAGATAACTTACCTTTTTTCCTATTTAGTGTGATGATGATGATGTTGATTTTATCTTTTTTAAACACTTTTTTGTACCACTATATGGTAAAACAAAACAAATATATTGATGGCGTTGGCACGTCAAAGTAAACTGATACGCACTGGTTTAAACATTCGACATTTTATAGAAGAAATCCCTTCTAATACCGGAAACGAGACATTCTTTATACAATATGGAAAATAAGATAAGGAATAATGACCAGCGACATAGAAATCATTATTTAGTCATATCACCGGACCAGCAAAACATTTTTGAACAATATGACGAAAAAAAAAGAAAAAATAAGATAAGAGAACTAGGCGTCTTAATTAATATTTCTCAGAATTCAAAAAATTTTGTTGTTAAATATGAGATCATTGGATCGGGTAAGCATTTATATTTTTGATAAGAGAACTATGCGACTCAATTAATATTTCTTAGAACTCAAACAATTTTTTATGGTTAAATATGAGGTCATTGGATCGGGTAAGCATTTATATTTTTGATAAGAGAACATCAATTAATTTTAATGTTTAAGTATATTTTTTTGATTTATTCTTAGAAAAACATCTCCTCATCCAAGATCTAATCGAATTCAAATCAGTAAACAGATCTCTATGGAGCGGATGTATAACAAAAAAAGGGTGGTTCCAAACAGGCTGTTTCTTCAAACAGGGTGGTTCCAAACAGGCTGTTTCTTCAAACAGGGCGGTTCCAAACAGGGCGGTTTCTTCAAACAGGGCGCTTCCAAATAGGGCGGTTTCTTCAAACAGGGCGGTTTCAAACAGGGCGGTTCCAAACAGGGCGGTTTCTTCAAACAGGGCGGATCCAAACAGGGCGGATCCAAACAGGGCGATTCCAAACAGGCGGTTTCTTCAACCAGGCTGTATTATGTATCACCCCTCTCTGGTACCGCGACGACTCAAAACAGTAAGCAGGTATTATCATATGATTGTATGGACATTTTTTTATGCTCAATATGGACTTGAATAATCATTTGTACTTAGAAAATTGTTCTATAGAAGTCGAAACAAGAAGCACTAGGGATCAAAAACACAAACCATTAGCAGAAAGCCCTGAAAGTTTAGAGATTAAAGACACAAACAAGTAGCAAAAACACAAACCATTTCAAGTATTGAGACATAAGGCAAAAGCAGATAGAATCAACAAAAAATGTCCCATATATTAAGAACCAACTTACAGCCGAAATTTCACATATATTGGTGGGGCTATATTTGATACTCTAAGACTCATGGGGGAAAAATGAATGACCAATATTCGAATAATTTTCTCACAAAATTAGCCAAAGGGAAAAAAAACATCAATTAATTTTAATACATAAATATATTTTATTTATTCTTGTTTGATGCAGCTACAAGTTCTTTAAAAGATCTATTATATCGGCCCTTATCTATCAAGCTCGAAATGGCTCGTATTTGTTGATGTTAATTTCGATCCTCTGAAATGTTGCCAACGCCCATCCGCTATCTTTTTCTTGGAACTCTTCCAATTTTGCCTTGATATTTTCAATTGCCGTGCTCAAATTTTCTCTTGTGTCTTCCTCTTTCTCAATCGTGTACATTTTAGTTTGCATGCTTTTTATATTATTTGCATTATCTCTTCACATTCTTTGGATAGTTTCGCAAAGTTAGCAAAAAGCTCCATACTAAATTTAAAAGCTTTCAAAACTTTCAATTCATCTTGTAGTAACTCGTTAATCAATGGAATATTTTTTTCAAATAACGTATTCACATTTATCATACTCTCATTTTTGTTGGTAATGGCAAATATTTTGATACGATTTTGGAATGCGCTTGCTATTAAGGAGACGTTTTCATTAAGAGCTTGTTGGGCGTTTGCTTTGTGGGTATTTTTTCTATGATGCTGGACCCAAAGCTGTCCGTCAACATCCTCATCACAAAACAAGCATCTTTTATAGATCTGTTGTTTTAACTTCTTTGCAGGTTGTTCTCCTGACATTGTTGGTGGTTGTTGTTGTTACCTCAGTCTTTTCCTAATATTATTATTGTTGTTATTGTTATTATTGTAGTTGTTGCTGGTGTTGACCTCGTTAGCAGACATATTTTTCTAAAAAAGTAATGAAAACATTTACTGTTAATTCTATCGCTTTGTTACGCTTTCAGAAAAAAAAAAAAAAAGAGCTGTCTCGATGATAAAAATCCCCCGAATATAACACATAACATTTGACCAAATAAATTAAACATCCTAAAAATGATTAATAATAATATAAGATAACTTACCGTTTTTTGTTGTTGTTTTTTTGTTTTAATCCTACCGCAACAATTTTCCTGCTCAGCCAAATATATACCACAATGGAAACTTTTTGTGTTTTTCTTTAATGGTTTAGTGACGCAATGATTTCTAACTAGTCAAGATGGTCTTATCTATACCGAAATTCATTCATTATTACGCATACACACATCTCATTCGTCCGCAAATAGACTCTCTTTCTCTCTCTTGCTCTCTTGACGCCGATACATACACATAATTATAAACTATAACCTTGAACGCTGATCATCGAAACCTAACACTTAATTCACATACTGAGATAAGAAAGAATTCCAAACCATTACGCCAAACGACGATGAATCACTTCCATACAAATCCACGAACAACTATGTCACACAATTAACCTACCCCAAACTTTAACCTTGAATGCTGATCACCCAAACCTAAGACTTAATTCATCACTTCCATACAAATCCGCGAACAACTACTGATAACAACACCGCCACTACAACCGAAGATGTGTACAACTGACAACAGCTCAACAGGTGAAATTCAGATATTTGCCCATCAATACACACACACACATACATACACACATAAATAATATAAAAAATTCCCATATAATACTCAGCTCAATGACCAATAATAATATATTCGCTATTAACAACGTTGTAGCGCTAAAAAAGTCTACACATACTAATATATCCATATAAAAACTGCCTGTGCTTTTCAAAAATACCCCATATGATTATAAGCAAACAAAGAACTTTCAAAAGATCTCAAAACTTTGAACAATAAAACATAACATCATTATAACAATAAACTAAATACAGCAACAACAACAGCCTAATATAACCACATTAGATAATAATAAAAACATTCGAACAATATACCAATAAATACAGATTAGAAAATAACTCTGATCATCCAACCCTAAGACTTAATTCACATGCTGAGATAAGAAAGAATCCCAAAAACCACGACGTCAAACGACTACGAATGACTTCCATTCCATTAACCTATCCCCAAACTTTAACCTTGAACGCTGTGATCATCCAAATCTAAGTCTTATATCATCACTTCCATACCATAACCCTCGAACAACAAAAATTCCTATATATATTACTCAGCTCAATGACTAATATTAATATATAAAAAAGCCCTCAACTTCCACACAAATCGACGACCAACCATGTCATACAATTAACCTACTCCAAACTTTAACCTTGTACGCTGATCATCCAAACCTAAGACTTAATTCACATACTGGGATAAGAAAGAATCCCAAACGACAATGAATCACTTCCATATAAATCCACGAACAACAACTGATAACAACAACGCCTCTATTTTTTTTACTACAAATGAAAACAGTACAACAAGCCAAACGACCATGAATCACCTGTCACCTATTCATATACACAACTGATAACGACGACGATGATGATGAATCATTTCCATACATTATGCAGCAATCGCAAAAACAGAGGGATTATTTAAACTCAATATTATTATTATTGATAAACTCTCTAAAAAAACATTAACGCCTTGTATACTGATAAGTAAATGTTCACAGCAATTGCTGAACCTTGAACGCTGGTCAATCAAACCTTATAAGCAAACAATGAACTTTCAAAAGATCTCAAAAAAACTTTGACCAATAAAACAATAATCTAATATAATCACACTAGAAAATAAAAAAACATTCGAGCAATATACTAATAATTACACCTTAGAAATAACATAAGAATTAATTCACATACTGAGATAAGAAAGAATCCCAAAACCACGACGTCAAACGACTATGAATGACTTCCATACAAAATCCACGAACAACTACTGATAACACGTCTCTATTTTACTACAAATGATAACAGCACAACAAGTCAAACGACTGTAGCGATTCTAACAGATACACACAATTCACAAGCAAAAATAGTGAAGAACACCGAACGAAAAAAATCGCATAAGAAAAATACATCAGAACCGTATACCAAGCGATAAATAAAAAAAAAATAATTCACACCAGTGGAATATACTCGAGTTTGGAAATCAAATTCAAAACACGGTCAGTAGCCTGGTGTGTAACGCTTAGGTAAAATTTTTTTCGTGATTCGAGCTGTCATAGCGTCAGTTCGAATCACACGATCTTCTTTACTATTATTTCAAACGCTATACGACCATGAATCACCTGTCACCTATTCACATACACACAACTGATAACGACGACGATGATGATGAATCATTTCCATACATTATGCAGCAATAGCAAAAACATCGGGATTATTATTATTATTATTGCTAGACTCACGATACAATACACAAAAATAAAATACTAGCACCGCATCAAAAAAGGAATAACAATTAATATATAAATAAGGTAACTCACCAGTTGATGATGTTGATTTTTTTATTTCCTAACTAATCCCACGTCGAATATTGGATTTGATGACGATTTTTTCTTCTTTTTTTCAAATTTAAAGCCTGTATTTCTATATATATTTCAGCATAGATTTACTGCCAAGTGAATATATTCATAAAAAAGCCTTTAGCACCCCAGACAATCCCCAAAAAAAGCACATATTCAATATAGCAAAAAAGTCCATTTCAACATAGATTTACTATCAAGTAGTAGCATTTCAGTATAGAACAAAAAGCTCAAAAAGCATATAGAATCATCAAAAATTCTCATATATTAAGAATCAGCTTAGATTTACTGAAAAAGCCCTCGACAACCGAAACAAAAGCCAAAAGCATATAGAATCACAAAAAATGTCCATATATTAAGAAACAACTAAAACATACATCCATTTCAACACAGAATCAGCCAAAATAAATTCCCATATATATTACTCAAACTCAATGACTAAATAATAATATATTCACTGCCAAACAATCATGAATCACCTATCACCTATTCACACACCCAATTCAAAAATATCGTCTGCTCATGTCACACAATTAACCTTGAACGCTAATCGCACAACCCACTGAAGATGTATACACCTGATAACAAATACCCAACAAGCCAAAACAACTATGCATCACACACCCCAAATTGCAAAAATACTGATAATAAGTACAAATCCCCCACCCACTGAAGATGTACGCCTATATATAGAAATCAACATTAGCCTGTGGGGAGCGGAAACGATACATTCTTTGTACAATATGGAAACTATGATAAGAATAATTGGAATATGAAATTCACAAAAAATGAGTAATGATATCCCAACTTGCTATAGAAATCATGAATACTTGCTAAAGGTTATGGGATCGGTACAATATGGACTTGAATAATCATTCGGTGACTCATAAAAAACCAATGACTTAGGTCTGCGTCTTAGGTGAAGTCAACTAGCTTAGCTCTGCGTTTTAGGGGAAGTCAGTTTTAAGTTCCAGCAAAAAACAACCCATTTCCCATACAAATCCACAAACAACAAAATTCCCGTATATATTACTCAGCTTAATGACAATAAGATTAAAAAGCACAACAAAGACAACGTTTTTTTATTTCCGCCACAATTAACAGCTTACAACCGAGACAAAAGCCAAAAGCACAACCCATTCATCAACATCATAGAGCAAAAAGCCTGAGCCCCCCGCCAGATCTGAGCCTTGAGCCCCCCGCTCCGATACTCGGCAAAAACATCCACCACCACCACCTACAAAAACCCCATAACAAAAATCCCAATAGCCAGCAAAAACATCCACCACCTAAACACAAATCCATTAGCAAAAAGCCCCGATACCATCATCATCATCATCGGCACTACAACCTGGAACCGGTCTTGGCCTTATTTAGCAAGTCCTGAGGCTTGTTAAATTTTCCATAATGATTTGTTTTTTCCGGGCAAGGTCATTAGTCTTGCGCCAGAGGCTCCCCGACGGGGAATCGAACCCCGGTCTCCCGCATGACAGGCGGGTATACTAACCAGTATACTATTGAGGAGCTCCCGATACCATCACCTAAGCACAAAATCCAACAACTACACCCCCATTCGTTTACGACATCAACCAACAACCACGCTGATAACGATTAATCACTACCCAAACAAACAACTACAGCGATAAGAATACTACAAACTAACACAATTACTACTACTACTGATTAGAACAACACAAGATAAGAACCCCATAACACCCCGCCAACCATTAATCACACCCACAAAATATCGCAATTACTACTACTACTGATAAGAAATACACTAAATACTACTATTACCACCTCAGATAAGCCAGACCAACCATGAATCACACCCACTATCACCACTCACCACACACCAATCATATCTCAACCTTGACGTAGAGCTTTGAGCCAGAAAAGAGCTTTGAGCCAGAAAACTGAGGCAGAACCGGTATAAACACACTACTCACAGTAAATGCTGACCACTACAAAATGTTTATCTGTTGGAAAAGTTCTCAAATGGAAGTGGATAAAAACAAAACATTTTGTTTCTTTAAAATATGAATTTTTTATTTTAATCTTTTATAACCATATGATTCTCAAGAAATCTACGTTTTTTTTGCCCTGGGTTTGTAGGTTTTTTTATTTCCGCTGTGTTACGATCCACCGCCGTGCTTCCTCGTCGCGATCGAGGGAAGAGCGCGGAAAGTCTTTTTTCTTTAAATGAAACACTTTGATATAATTTATTTATCGCAAAATCTTTTATTTTAAAACTAAAATTATTTCTCACACAAAACAAAACCAAACAAAAACCCAAAACTCGTCTTTCAATAACACGCGACCTTCCTCGTTGGAAGTCTAATTATTTCTTCCTTCCGTGTCGGAAGTCTAATTAATACTTCCTTCCGTGTCGGAAGTCAAATTCTTTCTCCTCTTTACATTTTTGATTTCGTATGAACGAAATCGTTCAGTTGCCCCTAGTTACTAATGGGGGTGAATCTTGTTAACAGAAAAACTATTGCAAAACATGCAGCTGCTTAGGATAACGGAAATTGGATTAACTGTTGTTCTGAAATGTATGGCTGGAAATTTGGTATGTGTGTGTTATGTTATGTTATGCAAATTTGAGAATTAGGGGGATGATGAATGTATTTCTAATGTATGAAGTATTGTATTTCTAATGTAATGGAAATTGAATTGATTAGTATGCAAATGTATAAACTATGGAAATTGAATTGATTATTTGTAAATGTATGAACTATGGAAATTTCATAGATATGCAAATGTGTTTGAGGTAAAAAGATATTAGAGGATATATTTACTATATTAAGTGTATAAATGTATATTATGGGATTTTATGCTTAAATGGATATGTTAGGATTGAGGTAAGGATTTTGGGAAGACGGTAGGGCGGCGGAGCACTACACCTGCAGTTATTACTTCATGCTCTCGTGTCCGTCGAATATTATTTGAAATGATCTGTATATCATCCTTGTTTTCAGCGTTAAGTACAGCTTCCTTAATTGTCTCAAAATTTACTTTCTTTGATGCTGAATAATTTAGGCTAATTCCTTTTACCTTACACACAATTATTTCGATGTCATCTTTTGTACTGTAGACTTTGTAAGTATAATTTTTAGGGTCGCCATTTACAAATTCAGTGATATAACCTCCGTGACCATAGCACTCTAATTCGTTAGTCATATCACCTATGAATTCATCGGGTTCTCCTTCACGACTTACATAAATTACTGAATCGGTATTATAGTATAAAACTCTATCTCCTAACTAATACATTTCCAATTATTGTGACATCTCCAAACGATAATTCTCGCCATGCCTGCGTACAAGTACAAAACTTGTGGCCATCTTTTAAAGTTTCACACCAAAACATGACTATTTCACTGGTCTGCAACAAATACAACTCTTTCGTAATAAAGTACGGAATAATCTCCCCAACGGTTTCACATTCAACCTGAACCGAACTTTATGCTCCTTAAAATACCCTTTTAAAACGTATTGAATCTCTTAATAGTTCACTTAATTCAAACTAAATTTCTTTATCTCTGCTCTCGTAGAACATTAATCATTGTGTTATTACCATTCATTCAAGTATCTTCTTTTATATTTAATCGTAAAACAAACAGTGTCACACAATTGACCGTTTGAAGGTGATCAGTCCCCACATTTGAGTCTAAGGCTTTCGCACAGTTTTTATTCATACTCTTTATTTCATCTTTTTTCTTCATTGCTCTGGTAACAACATCTATATTATGTGTTGGCATCATTTCTTTCAATTTCTCAGAATCTATCTTTATTCTTGAAAGTGCATCTGCGATTGTATTCATTTTTCCTTGTCTGAATACAATGTCGAAATCGTAATCCATTAGGTCTATACGTATTCTTGTCAATTTTGAAGATGGATTTTTATGGGCGAACAAGCTTACTAATGGTCTGTGGTCAGAGTAAACCGTGAATTTTTTACCAAATAAATAGGGTCTGAAGTAATTTATTCCCCAATGTATTGCTAATAGTTCTTTTTCTATTATCGGTTTATTTAGCTCATGCTTGTTTAACGACTTGCTTGCGTAAGCTATGGGCCTGCCTGTACCAATTTCTCCCTGTGACAATACTGCTCCTAACGCATAATTCGAAGCATCAGTAGTCAATATGAATGGTTTCGAGAAATCTGGGTATGCTAGTACTGGTGATGTTGCTAATTTCTGTTTCAACGTGTTGAATGCTTTATCACATTCCTCTGTCCAGATGAATAGCTGTTTCTTCTTCAGTAATTGATTTAATGGTCTTGCAATGTCTGCAAAATCCTTGATGAATCTCCTGTAGTAGTTACTAAATACTACAAATCTTCTTACTTCGTCTGCATCTTTTGGTATAGGGTAAGATCTAATTATTTCGTGCTTCGCTGGATCAGTACATATTCCTTCTGGAGTGATTAAGTGACCAAGGTATACTACTTCTGGTTTCAAAAACTTACACTTGCTTGGATTTAATTTTAAATTATAGCGCTGTAATCTTTCCAAGACTTTGCCCAAGTTGTTATTATGGTCATTCAAGTCTCGTCCAAATACTATTATATCATCCACATATAGAAATGCTGAAGCTTGTAGGCCGCTAAGTGCTATTGTTAGCATTCTTTGAAAACTGTTTGTTGATATTTTTAATCCAAACGGTAATCTTTTGAAATAAAAATGGCCATCGTTAGTTGAGAACGCAGTCAAAGATCTTGATCTTCTATGTAAAGTTATTTGGTGAAATGAGCTTGTCATATCTAATGTAGAGAAATACTTCGCATCTCCTAGTTTATCTAGTACATCGTCTAGTCTAGTTAATGGAAATTTATCATCTACTACCTTTTTGTTTAATGACCTGAAATCTACTACTAATCTCCATTTAGTTTGTCCATTACTTTTCTTTGAAACTATCAGAAGTGGACAATTATATGGACTAATGGATGGTTCTATTATATCATTCCTTAGTAGCTCTGATACTTGCTCTTTTATTTCTTGTAAATGTGCATTTGGCAATCTATAATTTTTTATGTAAACGGGGTTATTGTCCGTTGTCGCGATATGTTGCTCATAAAAATTGTTAGTGGTCAGTTTTTCTCCTTTAATGTGAAATACATCTTGAAATTTTTCACAAATGTTCAGTACTGATTTTGCAGCATTCTCATCTAGGCTTTCTATCTTTATTTCTTTCTTGATACATCTGAATCTGTCGAGGTCTTCATGTTTGTTGTTACATGATAAGATTTTATAGTTACTTAAAGGTTCTATACCAATCATAGCGTTTTCTATGATTTCTTCAGTATCCTTTGTATTCAAGATTTTGATATGTTTGATGCCTCTTGCTGGTACTATTGAGTTAGCTACAAATATACCTTTTTTTACTTCATTACCAATAATGACACTGTGTTGATTTAGATCCATCTCTATTTTCTGAATCATCTCTGTTCGAGGTGGTATCTAGATCTTGCTTAGACATTTCATGTTCATATTCATTGGTAATATTATTTGGTCTTCTTCCAGATTGATTTCAAGCACGTACCCTTGATAATCTATTTTGCAGTTGTATTTCATCAAGAAGTCACGTCCTAATATCCCATCTGTTAAAAGATTTATGGAGTCATTGACAATGTGAAATGTGTAGGGTTATATTTTGTAGAGATTTGTTTTTCTTACCTCGGTTCCGGGTCTTTTGGTCCTTCGTCCCAGATGAATATAAGAGGTTTAATTCTAAGCAAATTAGTTTTTATTTTATTTCATTTATTTTAATCATTGCGGCCGTTCTGGCCTCCGGATCCAAACTGATCTCGAATCCAAAAAAAAAAAAAAAAATTGTGGCGAGAAGGCCGAATTTAGCGAGACAAGGACATATGTGTCCTTCATCTTGTCTCTGACTTCCGGTCATCTTGCGATAACCAGAATCACCCACATCCGTGAGGATGTTGGGCTCGGTCTCGCGATCTCTGAAAAGAAAAGAGAAAAAGGGGGGGTATCCAAGGATAGTGTGGACAGTGTTAGTCCGGGTGTTCTCTAACTACTTTTATAGAGGGATGGTGGGAAAGAAATCGTACAAGACCGGTAGGTCTTGGGTGCGGTAGTGAACGCAGATCACGTCTTTGGCGTCTGATAATCTGCGCTTTGGTCGGTGTGTATGTTTGTGTTTGTCCCGTCTTGTACTGTGCGTTCGTGTGTGTGGTTTGTTAATAGTAGACCCTATGGGATGGGTCCAGGAATCCTCTATTATAGAGGGGAATGTTGTTGGGAAGGGTGCTTTCTTCAGTTTTGTACTGAAGAAGAAATTGTGGGGGTTTGATCCGAAGAGATCGAGAGAGAGAAGGGTCAAGAACGCAATAGTCCCGTACAAGTAGGTTCTCGCTGTTCTGAATGTTTTCGAGGTACTTATATGCTAATTGAAGCAAGTACTCGTCGATAGGGGTAATGGAGGCGCCTTCGTATAGGTGAGAGTTGGGATAATGACGACCGTCAGGCCTTCTAGAATGATTGGTGCATCTTCTGAGGAGTTTCCTTTCGAAAACCCGAAGTCTTTCCATTTGGGCCGAAGATATGCAGGACCATATGGGAAAGGCGTACGATATTCCAGATCGGATTAGCTGCTT
The DNA here is from genome assembly GCA_963931805.1 of Microdon myrmicae. Taxonomy (NCBI): domain Eukaryota; kingdom Metazoa; phylum Arthropoda; class Insecta; order Diptera; family Syrphidae; genus Microdon; species Microdon myrmicae. The sequence goes on from OZ007497.1 coordinate 219,038,203, forward strand.
ATAGCAGAGAAGCTTAACTTTGGTGTCAACTTTGTTGCTCCACTTCAAGATGTTGTGCAGTTGCTTAGACCGACCGAGGCCCCTTTGGAGAATGTGGGTCACATGTTTGATGAAATTCATTTTTGGGGTATAAATGACCCCAAGATATTTCATCCTGTCCTGTGGTCTAATCGTAGTATCTCCCATTTTTATTCGAATATTCTGTGAATATCGAGAAGTAGGTTGGGAGTGTTTACTACTCAGAATTATAGCTACTGCTTTGGATGGGTTAAGTTGAATTTTCCACCGACTGTAATACTGATACAGTTCGTCCAGATGGCGGTTGAGTCGGTTTGTTGCGAGTGTTGGGCTTTTAGATGACGTGTACACTAGGACGTCATCCGCATAGCAAATCTGGTTTACTCTACCATCGACAGGGCGAGGAATATCTGAGGTGTAGATATTAAATAGGATCTCGAATCCAAAATGCACTCCCCTTTTATATTCTGCGCAACAGAAATTTGTTAAAAATATTATTTAAAAATTCCAAGAAGCCCAAACAAAATTTTGTGTGCTTCAATTGGAATAGGATTCCCGGAAGTGTATACGAATTATTTGAATCAATTCTTGGAAGGAAAATCATGAAATGCGTTTAGAGTTAAGCATTTCATGATGTTAGGATCATTAGGAATTGAATCAATGTACGACAAATGGATTTTGGTTTAATTTTGTCGTGCATATGATTCAATTGGATTATGGGTGAGGTAATTAGGAATTTGAATCAATGTGCGGCAAACTAACTTGTCGCTCATATGATTCACTTGGATTGGGATTATAGGTAAGTGGGTGAGAGTAGTGATTTAGGATCACTACAAATGTATGTTCGACCACGTTGTCGCCTATAATAAGTTGTAACTCAGATACACCTTTTGAAAATAAGACTTCATTTGCTATCCCATTTATTTGACAAATTTCGCTACTATTTATCTTTCTTATGTTTTATTAGTTTTAAAAACTGAAATGTCGGCACCTGTATCCACTAGGAATATGAATACTCCTACTATATTTTTTATTCTAAACTTAATAAAATTTGTGAGATTGTTATTTATATTTAGTATCTTCTCCTTTATCTTAAAATTTATTCTCTCTTTCTTCCGAAAGTTCCCCGATTCTGCCGACCGGGGACACCTGAGTTTCCCTGGTTGATGTCATTCCCTCGGTGGTCATGGTAGCGCATATGTTTTCTATTAAAATTATTAGATGGTCTTCTACCTCTATGACTCTGGTTATTGTTCCATCTTTGATTATAGTTTGATCTATAGTTTGGATATGCGTTTACATGCATAACATTGTTTTTCCGTGTTGTATTCGCTGTTTCTGTAGCTATTTGTATTGCTTCTCTGAGCGTGGTGACTCTTGCTGCCAAGAGTACTTGTCTGTTTGCTTCATTTAATCCATTTTTAAATGCATTGAGCCCGATTTGATCATTCAATGATACTATTAACTGTCTGCTACTGTCTTCTATAGAGTTCCATTGTTGCGAAATTTGGATCTCATTCAGTTGCGCTGTTAGAGCTTCTATTTTGTTCGCAAATGTGGTAACATTCTGATTTCCTTGGTAGGATCTCGCTAATTCATTGTGTATCGTGAGTGGGTTCTTTATTGGTTTGTATATCTTTGATAATGTCTGTTGTAAATCCGCTAGTGTTTTGGGAGTTCTTTCTGTTAACAGACTGTTTCTCACTTTATTTGTAAATTTGGTTGCAACTATGAATTCTATCAGTTTATTTTTTTCTGCTTCCTCCTGTAGTGTGTCACTGTAGAACTTAATTAATCCTATGAAGTTAGTTAAAGTCTTTGAGTCTCCATTGAATTCTGGGATGAGCTTCCGTTCTGTTAGTATATCAAATGTTGCCTTGTGTATTTCTTTTTTTGACTTAAGTAGATAGTTTATTTGATCTACAATGCTTTGAAAATATTTCTTTTCTTCTTCTGTTATTTCTGTTTCTTTTATTACTGTGTTCCAGATTTCTGTTATTTCTCTTTGTTTTTGTTTGATATAGTCCATCGTGTATTCTCTATTTGGATTTTTTTTTTAAATTATTTAAAATTGCTAATAGGGGTGTATATTGTTCCATAACATTGATATATTATTTATTATTATTATTTTTTTTTTTTTTTTTTTTAACATTATTTATTTTATTTTTTATCATTTGTTTTCTAACATATTTCTTATAATAGCTGTTTAATTTTAAGATTAACAATATTATTAAAATAATTATAACTATATAAAGTGAATTTTCTGTCTTAATATTTAGAATTCCGCCAGTGGCTGCTACATTATTATTTATCACCTCGTCTTTGGTGTTTGTGGAGCCCATTATTTGGTTAGTGCTTTCAGTTTATTTATCAGGTTCCTCTTCAGCTCTTGGTCCTTGGTTCCTGGTATTATCCGGTGTAGTTCCGCACGTTGTTGTCTTATCTTTACTGCTTTGCCTCCCCTTTGTCTTCTTTTGGGTTTTTCAGCTTTCTGTTCTCCTAGTTTTCTATTCGCTTCTTGTCTCTTCCTGTACTCTTCTATGGATAGGGGCTTAGGTCCAGCTCCCTTTGGTGTTGGTTTGTATTCCGGTGGTTCTGGTCCCTCTTGACCTTGCGGAATATATTCTTCTTCACTTGTATATTCCAGTGGTTGGTCTAGGCTGTTAAAAAGGTCATCTAGTTCTTGCTTGGAATATGCCGCCATCCGTTTAATTGGTGTGTGCCCTTCGATTTACGGAATTATTCTTGTTTGTCTTCCAGATGATTTTGTAGGATCTCTTCTAAAAATCTGGCAGAGAATCGATTTTGCAGAGTTTCTTGTTTAAAATCTTCAGATAATACAGTTAGAAATCTTCAAGTTCGATTTTTTGTAGGTTTTTATATAAGATCTCCAGATAATACAGTTAGAAATCTTCAACGATCAAAAAGATCCCTGGTTGGTTTGGCAGGATCGCCATGTAACGCAGGATTTATGTATTGGGGTTGGGTCGTAATATCCTATCTATCAAGACAACTTGACAACTTTCTACTTCCCTAATTTTTCGCTGTACAAGGCGCAGCTCGCTGAATTTTGATGGCGAAATCGCCGCAGTTTGGTGAATCAAAGCCGAAGGTTGGTTTTTGATTGATTTACTTCCAAAATGCTGGGGTATTTATACTCCCAATCATTCGTTCAATTATTTACAATTCTCATATAAATATTGCTTAATATGCTATTCTTTTCTTAATGGTAACTTCACTTATACAAATATTGATTACTTAAGCTATTTCATTCTTTATAATCAATTAAGAGTGTAATGCAAAAAACCACGATACGATTTGACCCAATTAATTCATTAATTGCTTGCCAATGATAAACTCAGAAACGTTTCTTTGTAACCGGAGCTATTCGTTTGTTTATGAAATGAAATGAGTTGACCTTGAATTTATGGTCAACAACGAATGCTGGTTATTCGATATTTGGAAAATGTGACACGGACAATGTATTTGATATTATTGTCTGTGGTCATGTCGTGCGTATGTTGTTACACTACACTGGTTCAGATGAGGCCGGATTATCTTTAAGGCTTTATCATGGTTGGTAGTTTGCTTGATCCCGCCTTATCATGTTTGATGGTTTACTTGGTGCAGTGTGTAAAGTGCTATGTCGATCTTGACATATGCTGTGTGATAAACCTGGATGTCATGCTTTGTTCGGGGGATTGAAGTCGCTTTTGTTCATGGTTGAAGTTATTCCAATATGCTCACTCATGTTCGGCCCAGGCTCCCCGCAATGTAATACAATGGGTTTTTTCGATTTGACGTGGAGTACATGTTGAAACTGGTGTTAAGTTATTAAGAGGTATATTGGTGTCAGGATCTGTTCTTTGTCCTGTGACGGTCTACAACATCGCTTCCCTAATTGTGCTGTATAAAGCGCAGCCCACCAAAAGATGATGGCGAAGTCGTCGCAGTGTTCAATCAAAGCTAAAGTTCGGCTATGATTGATTTTATTTACAAATTGTCAGGCTATTTATACTCCCGATCATTCATTCAAAGAATTACAAATTCTTACTCATTCTTTCAAAAAATATAATTTTGTTTATTATGCTATTCTTACTTCTAGCACCAACTTAGCGTATAGTGTAAGAACAATGACACGTGTTGACACATTTAATAATGAATCACAGCCAGCACCAAGTGCATGTCGCGTGACACTTCCAAACCGTAACTGGTGCAATTCATTTCTGTGACTCAATGACAAGAGTTGACCTTGAATTATTGCCGGCACCGAATGCATGTCATATGACACTTGCAAATCGTGACTGGGGCAATTCATTTATTTGATCTATTTTACATCGTCATATTGTGATTACACTACACTGGGTGCTTTTGTCGGGTTCTTTGTAACCGCCTATGAACTATGTATATAGTCTGGCTTGCGCGAGTTATGTTTGGTATATACTATTGTTTTAAAAAAATTATTTTCTTCTGCTCGAGGAGCATTGACTTTATTTTCATCGTTGTTACGATAATAATATACACCTACAAAATGGTCTTATTCCTATTTAAACTTTTTAAACATACTTTATCGCGGCGGGGAAGATAAGGAGTCTGAGTAATCTAATGTTTTCGTATCTAGGAATGTATTCGTATCTTTACCTGTTACATGAGTCCGACGATATTTCACTTGTTTTTATCTAGGAATGTAAGTAGTATGGTATGGATGGTTCTGGACCAAGAAGTGACGTCACTGCCGAAAGCTCTGAAAGCTCTACGTCAAGGTTGAGATATGTTTGGTGGGTGGCGAGTGGTGTTTGTAGGTGTTATTCATGGTTGGCGGGGGGTTGTGGGTTCTTATCGGATGTGGTAATTGTAGTATTTTGCTGTGTTCTTATCAATAGTAGTAGTAATTGCGGTATTTTGTGGGTGGATTCATGGTTGGCGGGGTGTTGTGGGATTCTTATCTTGTGTTGTTCTTATCAGTAGTAGTAGTAATTGCCGTAGTTCGTAGTATTCTTATCGCTGGTTGTTGGTTGATGTCGTAATCGAATGGGGATGTAGTTGTTGGATTTTGTGCTTTTGATGTTACTGTTTTTGCAGGTGGTGGTGGATGTTTTTGCTAGCTATTGAGCTTTTTGCTAGGACTTTTTGCTATGGGGTTTGTGTTTTTGATGTTATTGTTTTTGCAGGTGGTGGCGGATGTTTTTGCTGAGTATCGCGGGCGGCGGGTTCAAGGCTCAGATCTGGCGGGGGGCTCGGGCTTTTTGCTCTATGATGATGTTGATGATGATGAATGGGTTGTGCTTTTGGCTTTTGTCTCGGTTGTAAACTGTTAACTGTGGCGGAAATAAAAAAACGTTGGCTTTGTTGTGCTTTTTAATCTTATTGTCATTAAGCTGAGTAATATATACGGGAATTTTGTTGTTTGTGGATTTGTATGTGAAATGGGTTGTTTTTTGCTGGAACTTAAAACTGACTTCACCTAAGACGCAGAGCTAAGCTAGTTGACTTCACCTAAGACGCAGACCTAAGTCGGTATTCAAACAGATGCAATAACAGGGCGGGGGCGGGGGCTCGGGCTTTTTGCTCTATGATGATGTTGATGATGATGAATGGGTTGTGCTTTTGGCTTTTGTCTCGGTTGTAAACTGTTAACTGTAGCGGAAATAAAAAACGTTGGCTTTTGTCTCGGTTGTAAGCTGTTAACTGTAGCGGAAATAAAAACAACCTACAAACCCAGAGCAGAAAAAAACGTAGATTTCTTGATAATCATAAATGAAATAAAAACAAATTCATATTTTAAAGAAATAAAATGTTTTATTTTTATCGACTTCCATTAAGGGACTTTTTCAACAGAAAAACATTTTGTAGTGCACAGCATTTATTGTGGTTTGTACATTTCATTTCATTGGGATAGAGACGCTTCAATTCTCTTAAATTAGGACATCCAACTTCTTCAATATCCGTTACTTCAACATTTTCATTCTGTAGTAATTCCTTCATCCATTGAGTTTTTTCCATTCCTTTAACGTAAACAATAGAATCTTGTATATTATCTTGAAGATATTTTCTAACTTCTGGAAATGCTGTGACTCCTCCATTCCAGGTTAAACCATGATGATTGTGGTAAAGCCATTGAGCTTGCTTTCTTAGCGATGGTGATAGTTGATTAAACTTGTGTGGTGGTTTTAAGATGAAACGCTGATGATGTCCATTGCGCAGTACAGCTATTTCCTTTGGAATAAACTTATTATTTGGTCCTCTGAATCCTTGAACGTCGAAAATAAAATACATTTTATATTGTCCGTGCGTATATGTGTTTCTTCAGCGAAAGCTAACATACAAGTAACGATTACATTTCTCGAGAAACTATTTGACTCAATGGATTATAGTTTATAATGCGATCGTGTAACATCAAACAGAATGCAGACGTATTAGTAGGGATTATTTTTGATGTTTTAATTTCAATACGAATATCAACTGGTCCGTTTTTTATTATTTCACTTTGATGTCTGCAATCTATGACGAAAATTGTCGCTTGTGATTTGAATGCCTCTCTTGACAATAAAGGTTCAGCAACTAGGCGATTATAGAAGGTTTTTTGAAAGTTACAGTACATATTGTATAGTAAACTGTAGTTATTTTTATCAAATGATAGATTTAAATCTTCACATGGATAAGCATCGGAATTTAAATAGGCTTTCACATTAGTAATGTTACAATGATCAAAATTAGCTGGATTTTCTTTAAGTAAATTACGTTTGTTGGTTTGCAGAGCAAGGATAATATAGCGCGGCTTTTCCATTTGAGAGGTTGTCTTCACATTCCAAATATGATGATTAGTACTAGGTAAGGCAGGATATTCATACAGATCCCAGTTCCGGAAAGCAATTTTCATAGATTGTCCATCATTAATAGGTTTGTATAGCTTTAATTTGAAAGAATCAGACAATGTAATGTGAGGAATTTTCCATTGTATTTTCAGCAAGTTTATCTTTGCTTTTTCATCTGCGTCAGAAATTAATGAATTGTCATCTGTACGGGAGCGTGTTAGAATTAAATCATGGCGTCCGTTTGGAATTACTCTTTTGTAGTCTTCAGCAAATCCCAATAATTTATTTAGGGGTATGCAAAAATTAAAGTAGGAACCATTGACATTGATTGAGGAATCAGGAGACCAAGATGCATTAAACAGTATATCACTTTCATTTTTATTTAAAGAAATATAATTTTTAATATTTGATGTGATGCCAGCATTACGATTGCTATCAATTTCCACATCATTTAATTCATAACGAATTTCGTCGAATAAGAAAGCTACTCCATTATTTACAAGTTTTGTTTTCTGAACTGCCGCTCCATCAGTTTTCGATACAGTACCTTCAATATAAATGTAACTTTCTGAAGGCAAGATATTAAGATTTTGATGTTGGACACAGATTTGAATGATGTCATTTTTCTCGAAATTATTCAAGTATGGAGTATGTATGATATTCCAATTTTGAGATACTCTCCTCAAATTCTGGTTCTTCGAAAATATTCAGCATGTCTTTTGTTAGATTTAATTTAATTTTTCAATCTGTATCCCAATGATAGCAGAAGTTGTTGATTTTGTAGAGTAAGTTTTGATGTTCTCTTAGCGGAAGTTGAGAGTATATTGGTAGTGTTAATAGTAGCACCTGTCCTTTTATTATATGAGGGATGAGATGAGCTATCATATATTATCATTGCTGGCGTTTAAGGTGTAATCGAGCTGTTACCGTTTCACCTCGAAAGTTTATAAAATTTTCGTTTTGATCTAAGAGATTCAATGTTATAGAACTTATCCTCTTAGCGTTCACTGGCAAATAGATAACATTGCGAGGAACTTCAACTATTTTATAACCCGGACTAACGTTAATCGAAAATATGAAAAAATTTCGTTTTGCTTCAGAAGGTGCCATAATTTCACAATTATTTGAAAATTCATTGTACTCCATACCCTTGATAGACTTTATTAACCTTCTCAAGTATGCATACTTTGGTTGATGCAAAGACTTTGAGTATATGTAAAGGTTTTCAAATTTTAACCCATTGGGATCGACAATAATGCTCAGCATGACATTAGTCTTTTCACAGTTTGATGGTCCGACAATTATTCCTCGAACACTATTTGGGAAAAATGCTCCATGTTTCCTATGTTCCTGAATTTCAGTATCAAAATTTTTAACTTTAATAATATTTTGTTGTTGTTGTTTTATGAACCGCATTTTACAACTGAATGAAGCTAATCAATATAAAAGACAGTGTTTTTATAGGCGGACATTTAATCATTGATCAGCACATATACTAATAAAGTGCTATTAAAATGATAGACTACCGAGTTTATCCAGTCAGCCGAAAACAATCATTCCAAGGACACGGATTAGTGAATTCCCTAATTAAAAAACTACCGATTGAGTTACATCTTCCATCATATAATTTCTGTGGACCTGAAACTAAATTAAAAGAACGTCTTGCTAGAGGAGATCGTGGAATTAATCAATTGGATGAAGCTTGTCATGAACACGATATTGCATACAATAATAACAAAAACTTGTCCGATCGACATATTGCTGATACAATTCTAACGGAAAAATTCTGGCAGAGGGTAAAGGCGAAAGACTCTTCTATATCAGAGAAATTAAATAGCCTATTGGTTACGAACGTGATGAAGGTTAAAATAAAACTCGGCATGGGCTGTCAATCTAAAACAATGAAAAGACGTTCACGTTGCAAGCGAAGCGATTTATTCAAAAAAGCTATAACAGAGGCTAGAACCGCTATTAGGGAGCCAAGAGCCGAGGATCCAGACATAATCGCAGTTACAGCTTTACAACCAGCTTAAAAGATTATCAAAAATAAAAGAAAAAACATTACAATTCCCAGAGTTATACCGTTACCGAAACGGGGAGGTTTCTTACCACTGTTACCCATCTTAGCTGCATTATCAGCGTTTGGATCTTTATCTGGAGGAGCTGCAGGAGTAGTTAAAGCAATAAAAGAATCAAAAGTAGCCAAAGAACAGCTGGAAGAGAACAAACGGCACAATCAAGCTATGGAAGGAATAAAAAGCAAGGCAAAGGGCTTTATCTACAACCATTTAAAAAGGGATTTGGCCTTTTCCTAAAACCGCAAGATTCAGAAAACTTTTAAATTTGCTACCCAATCGTCCTCTCACCAATATTGATATTGCGAAATTTGGAAAAATCAATATACCCAATTTTCGTGGTGTTTACATGAGAGATAAATTACCGATTACATCACTTGACATAGAATGTGGTGTAATTAATTTAGACAATGAGAGTGGACCAGGAACTCATTGGGTAGCATATAGTAAACATAAAAATATTGTGAAATATTTCGACAGTTTCGGTAATTTAAGACCACCTAAAGAGGTTGTAAGATATATGGGTGAAAATATCCATTATAATTATAACAAATATCAAAATTACAATACATTTATATGTGGCCATCTTTGTTTAAAGTTTCTAATTGAAGAAAAATATAAATAAGTAGAGAAAAACTAGAGTTTGTGTTTTATTTCATTCGAAACAGTAATGTCGTTAACACTAACGTTAAGCGGAAACAAATCTACTCTCACCGCAGAGTACTTTCCTCCAATAATCCTAAATTCTGATTATGTATGCGGTTTAGTTGACTTCCAGACCTACAATTCTATACCTAATGTTGATGTATTCAATAATTTATTTCATTTTGGCGACTCCGTAATAGAATTTCCTATTGGATCATATGAGATTGAAGATATAGATGACATTATTCAAGACATTATCGAAATGCATAATGAGAACCACGATAATAAAATATCAATCAAAATAAAAGCAAATAATAATACTTTAAAATGTGAAATTTATAGTACTGTAGAAATTGATTTTTCCCAGCCTAACTCTATTGGATCGCTTCTGGGGTTCAGCAAGAAAAAGCTAGAAGCAAATAAAGTGCATGAATCAGATCTTTACGTCGATATAACTAGAGTAAACATTGTGCGAATTGAATGTAATTTAATTGATGAAACATATATCAATAATCCACCTGCTCATATACTACACGAATTTTCGGTTAACGTTAGTCCGGGGTATAAAATAGTTGAAGTTCCTCGCAATGTTATCTATTTGCCAGTGAACGCTAAGAGGATAAGTTCTATAACATTGAATCTCTTAGATCAAAACGAAAATTTTATAAACTTTCGAGGTGAAACGGTAACAGCTCGATTACACCTTAAACGCCAGCAATGATAATATATGATAGCTCATCTCATCCCTCATATAATAAAAGGACAGGTGCTACTATTAACACTACCAATATACTCTCAACTTCCGCTAAGAGAACATCAAAACTTACTCTACAAAATCAACAACTTCTGCTATCATTGGGATACAGATTGAAAAATTAAATTAAATCTAACAAAAGACATGCTGAATATTTTCGAAGAACCAGAATTTGAGGAGAGTATCTCAAAATTGGAATATCATACATACTCCATACTTGAATAATTTCGAGAAAAATGACATCATTCAAATCTGTGTCCAACATCAAAATCTTAATATCTTGCCTTCAGAAAGTTACATTTATATTGAAGGTACTGTATCGAAAACTGATGGAGCGGCAGTTCAGAAAACAAAACTTGTAAATAATGGAGTAGCTTTCTTATTCGACGAAATTCGTTATGAATTAAATGATGTGGAAATTGATAGCAATCGTAATGCTGGCATCACATCAAATATTAAAAATTATATTTCTTTAAATAAAAATGAAAGTGATATACTGTTTAATGCATCTTGGTCTCCTGATTCCTCAATCAATGTCAATGGTTCCTACTTTAATTTTTGCATACCCCTAAATAAATTATTGGGATTTGCTGAAGACTACAAAAGAGTAATTCCAAACGGACGCCATGATTTAATTCTAACACGCTCCCGTACAGATGACAATTCATTAATTTCTGACGCAGATGAAAAAGCAAAGATAAACTTGCTGAAAATACAATGGAAAATTCCTCACATTACATTGTCTGATTCTTTCAAATTAAAGCTATACAAACCTATTAATGATGGACAATCTATGAAAATTGCTTTCCGGAACTGGGATCTGTATGAATATCCTGCCTTACCTAGTACTAATCATCATATTTGGAATGTGAAGACAACCTCTCAAATGGAAAAGCCGCGCTATATTATCCTTGCTCTGCAAACCAACAAACGTAATTTACTTAAAGAAAATCCAGCTAATTTTGATCATTGTAACATTACTAATGTGAAAGCCTATTTAAATTCCGATGCTTATCCATGTGAAGATTTAAATCTATCATTTGATAAAAATAACTACAGTTTACTATACAATATGTACTGTAACTTTCAAAAAACCTTCTATAATCGCCTAGTTGCTGAACCTTTATTGTCAAGAGAGGCATTCAAATCACAAGCGACAATTTTCGTCATAGATTGCAGACATCAAAGTGAAATAATAAAAAACGGACCAGTTGATATTCGTATTGAAATTAAAACATCAAAAATAATCCCTACTAATACGTCTGCATTCTGTTTGATGTTACACGATCGCATTATAAACTATAATCCATTGAGTCAAATAGTTTCTCGAGAAATGTAATCGTTACTTGTATGTGAGCTTTCGCTGAAGAAACACATATACGCACGGACAATATAAAATGTATTTTATTTTCGACGTTCAAGGATTCAGAGGACCAAATAATAAGTTTATTCCAAAGGAAATAGCTGTACTGCGCAATGGACATCATCAGCGTTTCATCTTAAAACCACCACACAAGTTTAATCAACTATCACCATCGCTAAGAAAGCAAGCTCAATGGCTTTACCACAATCATCATGGTTTAACCTGGAATGGAGGAGTCACAGCATTTCCAGAAGTTAGAAAATATCTTCAAGATAATATACAAGATTCTATTGTTTACGTTAAAGGAATGGAAAAAACTCAATGGATGAAGGAATTACTACAGAATGAAAATGTTGAAGTAACGGATATTGAAGAAGTTGGATGTCCTAATTTAAGAGAATTGAAGCGTCTCTATCCCAATGAAATGAAATGTACAAACCACAATAAATGCTGTGCACTACAAAATGCTTTTCTGTTGGAAAAGTTCCTTAATGGAAGTCGATAAAAATAAAACATTTTATTTCTTTAAAATATGAATTTGTTTTTATTTCCGCTACAGTTAACAGCTTACAACCGAGACAAAAGCCAAAGTTTTTTATTTCCGCTACAGTTAACAGCTTACAACCGAGACAAAAGCCAAAGTTTTTTATTTCCGCTACAGTTAACAGTTTACAACCGAGACAAAAGCCAAAAGCACAACCCATTCATCATCATCAACATCATCATAGAGCAAAAAGCCCGAGCCCCCCGCCAGATGTGAGCCTTGAGCCCCCCGCCCGCGATACTCAGCAAAAACATCCGCCACCACCTGCAAAAACAATAACATCAAAAACACAAACCCCATAGCAAAAAGCCCTAGCAAAAAGCTCAATAGCTAGCAAAAACATCCACCACCACCTGCAAAAACAGTAACATCAAAAGAACAAAATCCAACAACTACATCCCCATTCGATTACGACATCAACCAACAACCAGCGATTGTATCATGAGTCAGATGTGTTCGTATCTTTATTTGTTACATGAGTCAGACGTTAACTCCCCCCTTACTTTAGAAGGAACGGCCCCATTTCTTGGAGTTCTATCAACTTCTTTTCGTATAGTTTCTGAAATTTTTTTTTAATTATAATCTGTTTACATTCGTTACATCTTTTACATATTCTGTTTAGAGTTGCAATTGTTATGATACAAATTGTAATTATTACAAAAGTTATTATTGTGGTTACTATGGGGTGTTCTTCAATTGCGATTAAACATTTCTTAAGATTCTCTATGTTTGAAAAAGCTTCTTAAGTAGTTTATTATAGAATTTTATCTCTTAAGTCCATCGCGTATGCATGGCAATTTGTGTTGCATGTGCTTTGCTGATAAGGAATAAACGAAGCGGACGTATAGTATATATATACCCAGACTCGATTTCTGGGAACATGGATCTCTGGGATCTTCTGGGAACATGGAACAGGCGAGCAGCGGTACATAGTAACTTATAGTGTTAATAAACTCTGTAAATTTGTATAGGTTTTCGATTGTGATGTTGCTTGTTATCCCAATGTGTTTGCTGGTGAATTCTTCGAAGGAGCCCTTGATTGGTACTTTGTATGGGTATCTGTCGCATATTTTTAAGAGTTCATCATATTTGATTCAACCATAGAAGTCGTCTATAATTACTCCATCCTGTTGTTTGTATCCATCCCACCGATCGCTTCTATGTTTATAATAAAGGGACGCGCACTTCTGTGTTCCCTCTTGTTGAGCGCGGCGTGATAGTAATGTACTTCAGTTCTAAAAGCTCTTGGACTATTGGGGAAATTGTCTTAAGATTGTTGTCAATCCCTCGTGAATAGGTTTTCGATTGTGATGTTGCTTGTTATCCAAATGTGTTTGCTGGTGAATTCTTCGAAGGAGCCTTTGATTGGTACTTTATATGGGTATCTGTCGCATATTTTTAAGAGTTCATCATATTTGATCCAACCATAGAAGTCGTCTATAATTACTCCATCCTGTTCTTTGCATCCATCCCACCAATCACCTCTAGGTTTATAGTAAAGCGACGCCCTAGTTATGCTTCCGTGAGTGTTTCTTTTTCTCGCGCAATGGATCACTCCACAATAATAAATGAAACAAGTCTTTTATAGTTACTTCCTTTATTTTTTCTTTATTTTGCTATCTCTCTCTTCTGTTCTCTTTTCTTTATTTATTTTTATTCATTTTTACACTTTGTCTTAACTCTTTATTTTCACTTAGGTATTTCCTTTTAATTTCTTAACAATAATAATAAGAGTTCACAGAAGTTCCTTAACAGTTGTGTATATACAATGTCAGTTCAATTCTTAATGTTCGTCCACTATTAATTAAATTCTTTACAATATCTAGGACACTTCGTTTGATGTCTTAATCTGATCTAGCTTCACTCAAATTCTTTTGTGTTTGTGTACATATAATATTAGTTTGCTTCTTAACGTTCGTCCACTTTTAGTTAAATTCTTTACAATATCTAGGACACTTCTTTTAGCTCTCTCAATAGTAGCGATCAAACTTCCTTTTAGTTTCTTGGTGGTCACTTGTACTTAAGGTTTGGTTAACTTTTGATGATCGTCCATTTTTAGTTGTCGCCCTTGTATTGATTTAATTCGCCTATTTAGACAACGGTCACTTCCAACCACACTGCACTACTCCACTTTTTACATTCGCGTTATTTCTTCTGACCGCTCAGAGATAAAACAACCTTTACATTTGCTCTCCCCAATCTTTCCTATTCTGGATTAACCACACGACTTCCTGACCAACGACAGCCTACTTGCTAACTTCTTCCTACCACTTCTCGTCACCACGGGGTCAACACCTCCCGATGACGATAATGCAATTACATTTCGCAGTGACCTAATTTCCGTATTTTAACTTTAATTCGCAATTGCTTTGTACTGTGGCGTCAGCCGATATTTCTTCATCGATTTGCGCCAGAGTTCAATATCCGTAGTTGCGAACTGACCCAATTAGTTCTTTTGTGTTTCGTATGCAATTAATTGCTTTTCCGTGATTTGTTAATTGTTCCGGAATAACATAAAAAATAAAATAATAATAAAATCGTTTTGGGATATGCAAAGAATTGCTTTTTTGTGATTTGCCGATTGCGATGAAATGTGCAATTAATTGCATTATTGTTCTGAGGGTTATTTGAGTTTAGAATCGGGTGGCGTTTTTCTGTTTGAGTGTATCAATGACCTCTTGTACATCATCTTTGTATATGATGTCACAGACGCACTTAACACGCACTTCTGTGTTCCCTCTTGTTGAGCGCGGCGTAATTTCCCGGATCCAGGAGGTCCACGATACTAATATACTTCAGTTCTAAAAGCTCTTAGAAGTATTGGGGAAATTGTCTTAAGATAGTTGTCAATCACTCGTGAATATTTAATATAAGCAACCGGGCAGTCTATTTCGTTTTCATGAATTACAAATTCTTGAATTGCTTATTTAATGGCATAATATCTGATATTGTAAATTATAACATTGCCACTATATTTTATTAAGTATGCTCCATTATAAGTTTTATTATTTACAACATGTTTTCCTGATATTACTATGGTATCGTCTGTGACTTGTATTATACCTTTAATTCTTTCGTTTTGCGACGATAGTGAAGAACGTGTGATTCGAACTGACGCTATGACGGTTAGAATCATTAAAAATTGAACCAATGCTCAACACATCAGACCACTGCCGCGTGTACGAATTTGATTTCCGACTCAAGTACATTCAACTGATGTAGAATTGCTGGTATTGCTTGGTATACGGCTGATGCATTTTCTTATTCTTGTATATTGTGTGTGTATCTGTTATGAACGGCACAGTATGTTTAGAGTACAATTATCAATAGATATTTCTTTACAAATAGGTTCATTAAGTAATTCATTACATCTCTCGATGCCCTTAATTATATTATTACATACAATAGTCTGATCCATAATCTGGATTACACTGTGTCTAGTATCTAAAGCAACATTTTTATATCTTCCACATTTCTTACTTGATCTCGGGTATTTATATATTAAAAATATGACATCGTTTCTTCGAATTGCAAAAACTTTGGAGTATGCCAGTATGTTTATCAACGGAATTTTTATTATTTCTTGTTGCATTATTTGTTCAGTAAATTTGGGTAGTGAGTACCTGTTTTTGCTGCTGCTATGATATCCAGGACGATTTCTAATATGTGTCTGGTTTCTGTTAGGATAAATTCTCCGTGAGTATTTTTAATAGATACAGCTTCTAGTGAGTCCACTAATTTCTGATTTAGTATTATTTGGTGATTGTTATTCTGTACTAACTGATTTAATGTTGTTTGAATTTGGACTAGGTCGTCGTGATCTGGAATTCCAGACATCCACTTTAGTGCTGATCCTAGAAAGTTTAAGTCTCTTTTTTCCTTGTGGTAATGATCATCTTTTAATTGCCAGTATAAGTTCTCTATCTGGTAAATCAATATTTGTTGTCCATTTGTTAGATTCCGCGTTAGGTGCGTATATGGGATTGTGGCGATTCCACAAACCGCACAAATCACCATAGGCTGAGATATATTCGTTCCACCAAAGAACGTACTCACCTATAACCAAACTTCACGTGCCCACAGACACGTGTCTGAGATATCTTCGTTCCACCAAGGAACATACTCACCTATACCAAACTTCATGTGGCCACAGACACGTGGGCGTATAGATGAAAATGTTACTTGGTGGAATGAAAATATCTAAGCCTATGGTGATTTGTGCGTTTCGTGGAACTGTAGGTATTTCTCTTAGTTATGTGCCGACAGGTGCACGGGTTCACTAAGATTCCCAACAAGTTCGCGGACTGTTAATGTTCACTTCCTACCAAATCACCAACTTCACTAAATTGGATGAATACACTTGTCACAATTTGGCCGACTCCACTTATCAACAAACTAAACAATCCTTTCTCTGGAACTGCATACAACAAATAACAGTAACAAAACGCAACTCGTTGATCAATATGTTTTTATTGTTTCCGTATATTAACATTCAACTTAGCACAACATTTACAATCATTGGTATTTGTATTCGGTTAAGCCGCCTTTCAATCCTTGACACAGAGTTTGTATTTCTTACGCGTTTCGGTGGTATTTGGAACCGTGGAGATGTTTATACTTTCGGATTTAGAAAAGAACAACACATGGACTTACTTTATAACCACTATTACGAATCAGTATTACTTATACTTCTACTTCCGTCTTATCGCTTGTGACTTCAAAAAGACACGAATTTATTATTCCTATCGCAATGACTCGTGGTTGACACCCGACCGCCTTGAATAGTAAAACTCGACTCTTGGAGGATTGCTCGCTTCGGAATCAACTCCTCAGTGTGGTGAGTTTCCAATGGCGAAGTAAAACCGAAGAAGACATCTCTCATTTGACCGCCAACCAATGAGAAATCAGTTGTGGTTTCATTGAAACCATTTCTGTTGTGATCGTGTAGATCTGATGTAAGTCCATCCCCCTGGAAAGAAGGACAACGAAAATGCATTGGATGCTAAGAAGGGAATCCAATCAGGCAACTGTTCAAACAATATGTTCGTGCACCGAGGCTGAAAGCATTGCTATCGTAAACGATAGAGGATATCGCCGGAGGCAGAAATAGATTTGGGTATATTGTATATACAGAAACGCGATTTCAAAGGGCAAGCGCTAAGATGGGATTTGTTTGGTTAAGCGAACGGAACATAGGACGTGACCGTTGCTAGGTTGTTTAGGGCAAACAAATTATGGTCACGTCTAATTCGATGTTCGTTTATCGCTTATGCAACCGATCAGAGATAATTGGCTGCAGCTGTATAAGCGAGCGATTTGCCATGGCTTGATCGTGGAACCAACGGTTGTTAGAGAAAAGTAAACACAGTGGGATTGCTGTGTAAATGATAAGCATGGACGCCGGCAAGAGGACCCGGGTAGTTTCCCAAATGGCTTGTGAAGGTCATGAGTGCCAGCGAGAGGAACCGATTAGATTCCAAAATGACTCGTGATGGTCATGGGTGCCGGCGAGAGGAACCGAAATGCTTTGGGGAGAAAGCAATGGTACTTAAATGCTGTGGTAAGATGATGATCTTGTCATGGGTTGTTTTACAGGTAATTGAAGTGATTGAAGGGTAGCTTAACGCTGCCTGATTGCAGGTAAGCTAATAGTCTAGGGTGGGGAATGGGGAGTTGAATTAAGGGAAATGGGTGGTTCTTGGGTTATGCTAAAAGAACCCCCACAGAACCGCCACAGGATCATAATTCTAGTTAAGTTAAATGGATGGATCAAAATTCTTGTATTTTCATAAACGTTTACATCGCTTAACCTGGCTGAGAAGTATTTTTCCCTTTTAATGAAATAATTGACACGTCCGCGTTAATCGTCACTATCGTTATTAGTACGAATGCGGTCCTTATGTATATATTGACCATCTTTAGTGATTACAATTGTTCCTTTATCTTCTTTCACTTTTAACTTTGTATATCGCGGTGTCTGGTTTATATTGTTTATTAGTTCTATTTTTATTATGGTAGTTCAGTTGTCTTTCTTGAGCACTTTCTAAGTTGGATTTAATGTTTGTTTTTACTAAGTTGAAAAATATTTGGTTGGGGCGCAGCTGGTGTACCGAATGTATTGTATTATTGTATTGACGTACCACGTTGAAAATTTCTTCAGACATCGAACTGTTACGTTCAAAAGACAAACTTCTACTGATTTCTAATAGTGTCGAATGGGCTCGTCCTATATTTGCGTTTGAAATTGAATGTCCTACTGGTGTGAGTACATGAGTTACTTTCCTTTGCATGAACAAGTATTTCATGCGTGTACCTTTAAAAGTAGTTATGTTATCTGTCATTATGGTTTGCATGAAGGGCAATACTTAGGAGATTATCTCGTCCCCTAATAATGTAAGTTCTAACTCTTTTGGAATGCATCGAATGTACAAATACTTGCTTATGTGTCTATTGCCGTTATATATTTCTTTTTTCGACGTGGAAGACATCCATTTGTATATTTTTACCTGCTTCAGAGGGTATAGGCGTAGGGTTCAGGATATGCTTGTTCGGGTGTCTGTCGTATTTGCAGGAAAGGCAAGTTCCACAATTATTTACTTCTTTTTTTTACACATTCGTCTTAGTTTGGGCCAAAAGCATCTCTCTGAAATTTCTATTATATTTGTTTTATATTTATAGAGGAAAAGCCTCTTTTGACCTTCCTCTGTTGAAAGTCGATACCTTGCGGTCGATAGTTCGTCAGAGCACATAAACCCGTGACGTGATTTTTTAATTGGCGCCTAGGCTTACTTTCGTCTGGCTGTGCTGTCGTGGATTCGTTATCATCAGTGAATATTTGATTGATACGTTGAAATTTATTCGGTGGTCTTTGGTTTTGGGAAGAATCGTCGCGTTCTCTCTTGATGGGATACCTGTTATTATATTGGCTATAATAATTGTTTCTGTTTTGGTGAGGATTTTCGTGGTGATTATTTCTGAAGGGGTTAACTCTTGCACGTGTTGAAGGATCTACGTGCATTGGCTCGGCCGCTTGGCGATATCCTATTTGAACGTTAAGTCGATATCTTGGATATTCATAGTTCTGAGGTTGGTTTCTAGTTAGTTGTCTCGGGGGATGGTTCACCATTTGTTGATTTATTTGTGGTCGTAGGCTGAGACTTCTCCGTACCAAAAGATTTATAAAGTGCACTTTATAAAACTTTTGGTAAGTGTGTATATAATATATTTTTAGCATAGTCGTCCTTGAACCCGCTTATAAATGCACGTACGCCCTTTTCCATAGCTTCTTTAGAGCGTGTCTCTGTATGGATATCTTTACTTGTTTCGATTTTACTCAATACCAGATTTAAAGCTCGATTCATCTCTTCATGGTATTGGCTCAATGTCAATTTCCCTTGGCTGATTTTTAATAAATTATCCTCTAAAACGTATAGCGGTTTCGATCTTCATAAATATAGTCTAATCTATTCATGATTGCCTCGTAATTAAAAATCGTATTGTGGGCTGCTAGCATGTTTGCTGCTGCACCCGTTATCTTTGTTTTAACAATGGATAGACAATTATAATAAATTTCTGTACCCTTGAACTTTTCGATTCCCCTCATGAATGTGTCTACATTACTTCTCCACGCTATGTAATCTTCCGCGGAGCCATTGAATGTGGGTAAAGATTTAATATGACTTTGTCTATTTGATTAGCGTTTTGGAGATTTATAGTTTCCGGTTTTAATTCACTAACAGTAAGGGCTTCCTAGGTCCTAAGCTTTCTAATTTTTCTATTTTTTGTTTTAAATATGTATTGTCGATATTTACTTTTTGAAATTCACTGATTACCTGTGTGAGCTTGGCTTCCAGTTGTGCGATACTTGATGTGGTTGCCATATCTGCTACTGATGTTCTCGGAACGCTGTGTTTTAAGGTTGATTCCTCCTCGGATGCGCTTTCACTGTTGTCCGCCTTTGGATATGGGTTCTGCACTCTCGATCTTTTCTTGCTTCTATCCTCCTTCATTTTCACCAGATTTTTATTATCCTCTCTTGGATCGATGTATTTATTAAGCGCTGAATATATATTGATCGTCGCTTGCCTTGATGTATCTATTCGTTTTTTTTTTTTTTTTTTTTTTTTCCTTCATCAGAGGTGGTCACCAGAATCTGGATATGGTTTGTCCTTGCGTTCCTTTCGATGGGAATGAGCTTTTGTCCGTTAGATTGTGTTGTCTCCGTTAGGATTTAGCACTTTGTGGTTACACCTTTGATTCAGTTTACTTCCACTTTTAAGTTGGTCCTCAGGGTGTAGAAACGTTAGAAGTTAATACCCTCCTGGCAGGAACGCCAATTATGATTCCACAATTTAAAGTTAATAAAAATATATAACTTTATTTCAACAAAACACTTACACACTATTTAACAATGTTATCTTATTACTTAGTGCCTATAGTATTGATGAATTGGGAATGCCGCTGCTGTCTCTGCATCTCGTATTTATATGACGAGTGTTATCGCATTCTGAGCAATAGATAAGGGACGGTATAATAAATCTTTTTAAAGAAATTGTATCTGTACTATTACTATTCTAGTTTAACACTAGACCTTTTATAAAAGAAATCTCCTTCTAATATGTCACCCTTTTTTCTTTTTTAACAATATGGAAAATTAGATAAGAGTACTGCGCACCAATTCACTATAGAAAACAAGAATTCTTCAAACTCATTTCCTCTATAATATCAAAAAATATAACATACAAGCTCATGGTATCGGATGGGAAACAAAAATACTTCAAACTCATTTCCTCTATATTATCAAAAAAATATAACTACCGGATGACCATACACACATTCCTTTAACAATATGGAAAATAAGATAAGAATAATACACAACAACTTACTATAGAAAACAAAAAAATTCTTCAAACTCATTTCCTCTATATTATCAAAAAAATACCATACAAGGTCATGATATCGGATGATCACACAATTCTAATCCAAGAAACCATACATTTAATTTAACAATTTGCATCTCTTTCCCATTTCTCTTTGGTCGAATTTACCCTCAAAATGAATTCAGTATGAGTTTTTTTAGCAAAAGATCTTTTTTTCCAGGATTATTGAGTGAATAGTCAAATGAAAAAACAACAATTAATTTTTAATGATTAAATAGGTTTTTATTAAAAATAAATTTTAATTTAAGTTTTTAAATTATAAAATGGTTGGGAATATAAAAAAAACTCCGTCTCTTTAGTTTCCACTGATGTAGGATGAAACATCTATTCAAAGGAGTTTCCTACTGTCTGGAACACCTCCATCTCACTTGAGGAAAGCAGCTTCATGGTGTCCTCATCCATCGTGTTGAACCGAACCGGCAGGAACACCTAATTCTTGTCCAACTCCACAAGTATCTTCGCTCCATACTTTGTCCGGCACCTTATCGCTCGAAGTATTTTATATTTCCTATTTAACGTTAGAGTTTTTAAACTCTCTAGTGTCTTAATCAGAACCCAAAAAATTCCCATATATTAAGAAACAACTAAAACATACACCCATTTCAACATAGAATCACCCAAAAAAAATTCCCATATATATTACTCAAACTCAATGACTAAATAATAATATATTCACTGCCAAACAATCAAGAATCACCTATCACCCATTCACACACACACACACACACACAATTCAAAAATACCAACTGCTCATGTCACACAATTAACCTTGAACGCTAATCACCCATACCTAATACTTAATTCACTTACCGAGATAACAAATCCACAACCCACTGAAGATGTACACACCTGATAACAAATACACAACAAGCCAAAACGACCATGCATCACACACCTCAAATTGAAAAAATACTGATAACAAGTACAAATCCACGACCCACTGAAGATGTACACACCTGATAACAAATACACAACAAGCCAAAACGACCACGCATCACACACCTCAAATTGAAAAAAATACTGATAACAAGTACACAACTGATAACAACACTACTACTACTCAAACAACCATTAATCACACCCCAAAATTGAGCAACTACTGATAACAACCATTAATCACACCCCAAAATTAAAAAAAATACCGATCACAACACCACTACTCAGACGATCACAACACCCTCAAAGACGACGATCATGAATCACCCCCCGATGACCTCATTTCCTGGGGGTCACTTCCGGAATTACCATATATGGGCATCCCGATGACGAACTGATAACAACTCTACTACTACTACTATTCAAACGACAACGACGACGACGACGACGATGATGAGTCATCGTGTCTATAAATAGAAAAAAGTGAGCCAGAACCGGCCAAAACCCAACAAGTCTACATTTCCCTTACAATAATTGTGGGTTGCTCCCGAGTCTATTAGTGTTTTGTATTTTTTGTTATTACCTCTATCTCTTAATTCTAAAGTAGGCAACAAGTTCTTTACAATAAAAAATATTCTTTAATGTTTGAGGTTTCACTTACATTATTCTTCAAGGATAATTCGTCTTCGTCCGTCTCCATGTTGTTGATTTTCTGATGCTGTTGGTTTCTGGGTTGACTGTACTGCTTAAATCGGCTGGTCGTTGAGTGATCCACTTCGTTTAAATTTAAAGCTCCTGTGTGAAAGGTTCCTAATTTACTTGTTGCAATAGTGTCTATAATAATTTCTAACATATGAGCGGTTTCTTCTAGAATGAATGTTTTGTGGTTTTTTTCAAGTTCTAAGTTTTCTAGGGTTTTATACATATTTTCGTTTATAATGATTTGCTTATTATTATTTTCCGTTAATTGGCTTAATTTTTCTTGTATTAGTACTAAATCGGCATTGTCTGGCATTTCGGTAATGAATTTGATAATTTGTCCTAAAAATTGTATTCCTCTTTTATTTCTATAATGCTTTTCTTCTAATTGTGAATATGGGTTTTCAATTTTATGTTGAAGTATAGTTTGTTTTGTTGCTATATTTACCTCTGATATCTCAATAGGTTTTCTGTAAGGTTCCATAATCCTTGTTATGTTGAATTCGTGTATCAGTATATCTGTAGAATTAAAGGCGTGGCTGTCGGATGTCCGGATTGTTACCATTCTTTTATTATTAAGTGGTGTTATCACTTGAGTGCTCTTTATTATTGTTATCACTGTTAGTAGTATGTTCTGGCCGGTTCTGGCACAGGAAGTGACGTCACATCAGAAAGCTCTGAAAGCTCTACGTCAAGGTTGAGATATGTTTGGTGGGTGGTGAGTGGTGTTTGCAGGTGTGATTCATGGTTGGCGGGGTGTTGTAGGATTCTTATCGGATGTGGTAATTGTAGTATTTTGTGTTGTTCTTATCAGTAGTAGTAGTAATTGCGGTAGTTTGTAGTATTCTTATCCCTGTAGTTGTTTGTTTTGGTTGTTCTTATCAGTAGTAGTAGTAATTGCGGTAGTTTGTAGTATTCTTATCGCTGCAGTTGTTTGTTTTGTGTGTTCTTATCAGTAGTAGTTGGGTAGTGATTCATCGTCATCAACGTGGTTGTTGGTTGATGTCGTAATCGAGTGGGGATGTAGTTGTTGGATTTGTGCTTTTGACGTTATTGTTTTTGCAGGTGGTGGTGGATGTTTTTGCTGAGTATCGGTTGTAAGCTGTTAACTGTGGCGGAAATAAAAAACGTTGGCTTTATTGTGCTTTTTAATCTTATTGTCATTAAGCTGAGTAATATATATATGGGAATTTTGTTGTTTGTGGATTTGTATGTGAGTAGTAGGGTTATACGGGTTCCGCCCCAATTTTCTGGCTCAAAAGCTCTTTTCTGTCTCAAAGCTCTACGTGAAGGTGAAGATCTGTTTGTAGTGTGGTGAGTGTTGATAGTGGTATGTGATTCATGGGTGGCGTGTCTTATGTGAGGTGGAAATAGTAGTATTTAGTGTATTTCTTATGAGTATTGGTATTAATTATGATATTTTGTGTCTTTGGTGTGCTTTTTAATCTTATTGTCATTAAACTGAGTAATATATACGGGAATTTTGTTGTTTGTGGATTTGTATGGGAAATTAGTTGTTTTTGCTGGAACTTAAACTGACTTCCCCTACGACGCAGAGCTAAGCTAGTTGACTTCACCTAAGACGCAGACCTAAACCAGTATTCAAACAGATGCATTAACAAGGCGGGGGCTTTTTGCTCTATGATGTTGATGAATGGGTTGTGCTTTTGGCTTTTGTCTCGGTTGTAAGCTGTTAATTTATAATATATATCGACGATTACCCCATTTTAAACGACAGCGACCGTCTACTCACTGACGCGTTATTGCAGCAAAGTTTAATAAATTTCGGGGTAGAGGAATCTACCACCAATGATCCTTTTTTATAATTATATAAATAAAAAATTAAAATAAAAATAAATAAAAAAACGTCAAATTAAAAAAGCAATCTTGTTTTTTCTATTATTAACAGGTACATTGTTCTCCATATCATTGTTTGGTTTCAAATTTTTTTAACCCATTGACATCAATATTAGTTTTTCCACAATAATCAGCACGAGTAATAAAGTCCTATTTATAATGATAGACTATCGAATGTATCCAGTTAGTCTAAAACAGTCATTCCATGGACACACAAGCGAATCAATAAAGAAAACAAATAATTAATTTTTTTTCTCATAACGTTATAATTTATTACTTTTTTTTATTTTTACTACAAATATCTCTTATATCTATCCTATTAGATACAAAAAAAATATTTACATTATTTAAAAAAATATATAACAATCCTATTATTAAATATAAATATGAATCATAATTTTTAACTTAAACATTACTTAATCTATTATGCCCCCAAGCATACGTGCTTACGCGATCTTCACAAATATATCTTTTTGTGTCGCTATCGCTTAATGCTAACTTATTTACAGACTGCGTATAAATATTGTGTAACTTACTTCTAAATATTAACATAGGCTTATATAATAACTTACGTCTTAATAAACAATTTCTATAATTTCTTATATCTAAACTATTGGTAACAGACTTCTTTACCCCCTTGGCCTTTTTTGTTACTTCACTGGTGTCTAAAGCAAAAGAGTACATTTTAGCTCTTAACCCAATGAATTCAGTCATGTTTTTGCTATTGTTCTCATCTTTGAATTTTCCGAGAACTTTTCCATTTATTTGAGGGAAATTATGAATGTTATCTATTGGATATTCCGATGTATCAAACCTAGATTTTTCGGGATCAACAATATCGCTATATATATCCGAATAAAAGTCATTAGTTGATATTGTATAGATAAAAGAGTCTGTATCCATGTAATTCAGCTGAATCGCCCTATCAAACTTTTTTCTCATGTAATCATAGTGAAAGTCATACATGAGCCATTTTGATAGTTCTAATACTGCGAATCCTAAATAAATGGGTTTATCAAATACTATTCGCGCCTTGCTCAGTTCAATAGCACACATCTGAGGTGTAAATATTGAGAGGCTATGGAAATTGGGATGAGCAATCAGTTTTCTGGCGCTGTGTGAATTTCTTTCTCCTTCCCATTGAGAGACAATTTTTACATCTCGTCGCTTCTCAACATTCTCCATGGTTTTGCCATACACACTATTATTCATTAATTTAAAAAAGTCTTTTTCAAACTTATTTTTCGCCTTTTTTCTATATTCCGTGTTGAGGGTTATATATTTTTGCAACCACTCAGATTGTGTAAAAGACAACACTCTATGAACTCTAGTGAGAATCAGCCCATGTTTCAGACATTGTTGTAAATTCTTTAGATGAATTATATACTTTGTCTTTGAATGTAGACTAGCGACAAGCTTAGGAGTTTTGCACCCCGGCGTTATCATATTTTCTGGGCAAAATGGAAGATCATTGTGCTGATCGTGAAGATCAATTGGATAAGTTAAATCTACTTCCAATACATAGCCGATTTTATCGTTTCCATCACAATTTAAAATATAATCGGCTGTGAAGATTTGTGGATCACTCCATTGAAAATTTCCATCTGGAAGATGTTGCGACATTGCCCAACCGTACAGGTTATTTGCATCTAAATACATAAGATATTTATTTGGTTTGCTAGCATCGAAATTGTTCAAATATTTATTATTCGCAACGGTATGTCGATGACTACACTGACATAAGCCGCCACGGATGCCATTCTTAAAGAAATTAAGCATCTCAACATCTGTTAGAAGTTCCAGATTGATTTCTGTTGTTTTCAACATTGCATCCCAAGATAAGCTGGGAGATGTATAGTAATGACATGGATCTAACTCATATATATCTAGACAAACCTTACGAAAATTCTCAAATACATCTGCCAACAATAAGACATCGCTCTGCAGATATAAAAGCATGTACTCTTTTAATGTTTTGCAATTGAAATGCTTCCACACTTTTTGAGCATAATCGTAATCTTCAACTAAACAATCTTCATTCGTTAGTCTATTATAGAATTCAGTAATTGGAGGAAGAGAACAGTCATCTAAACGAGCCCAACAATTAACATATTCATAGGGAAATACCCCCTTCCTCATCATTAACTTCAAAGAGGCATCGTTTTTGTAAAATCCCCTATTAATTATGAAATCGTCTTCAGATAAATTTTTAGTTAGCGAATCTATGCTAGACTGTAGAAATCGACATGAATCTAAAAACCTAATCTCAAATGAATTGTGCTCATCTAAATATATGCGTTTAGAAATCGATATATAATTTTCCTTATTTAGTGGAATTATACGTATTTCCCCCTTAATACAACCCAGACTTTTCATAAATAGATGTGAATCATAATCCGTCAAATTATGGAAAAAGACTGGGAAAAAGGTCGGAACGCGAAAATCTAAATTACACTGAGGATGGGCTGGTCCTCTATAGACACCAGTGAAATGGCTATGGTCCCTTACTCTTACATCTAATTCATTAAATCTAACCTTACAAATACTGCAGACTGGCGATGTTGTTTGATGCTGATTCTGTTGTTTTGTTAAAGGAGCCATTGGCTTTGGTCGACCAATGACTTCCTTGTGAATATGAATTAAATCGGTGAATAGCATCTGCACAAAACGGTTTGGTGTGTCTTCTCCTGCAAAAAAAGAAAAAAATGTTTTATTAGTTTTATGATTTTTTCTTATTAAACATGTTTTGACTTACCAACAAATATGCGGTGCTTGCTTAAATCATGATCAAAGGAGCATTTGATATGGTATGAAAAAGCGCACGGGATATGTTGTTGAACGTCTGTTGTTGAAGAAATTTCCGGATCCGGTGCACATTGGCTAATGGGGCGTAGAATGGATTCAAAATCCGCATACACCACAAAAGGAACAATTAATTTGCGATTATGCTTTTTAAATTTAAGTATTTTATTACTTTCATCGGGCATAACTGTTATTATTTTTTTGCATTCGCTCTTATGCATTTGTAGGGCAGATTCTGAAGCGAATCGCAGCAAGCAGCCGTTGCATAAATGCATTCGATTGTTATCTTTGGTAATCTGAGTTCGCAACAAACGTGAGATGTTTTTAATGTACACATAATGCGTTTTATTCTCATCATCACTACTTATGCAATAAAGCAAGTTAATATGCTTTGCTTTTTCCTCACGAGTATGATAGTAGGGTCCAATTATCTTATATTGCCCTTTATCATTAATCTCATAACCAAAAACATTTATGCTAATGGTTGGATTATTTGCTTCGAATATGCTCGTGTCTTTGACTATCAGAGGAAATTGCATATTCTTGAAACAAAGTACTTGATCATTGTATACTATTGTTTCGCTTGCTATGTTGGCAATTTTATAGTACGATGGTCTATCAGCATGATGTGTATCATTCGCGAAAGCCGATATAATGGCCCATTTAAAACAATATTCATCGTTGTTTTTCACATTGATGCATGCGTTTTTCTTTAATATTTGTTCGGGCAAATTAAAATGTGGAGTGTATTCATTCCGACTATGATCCGGAAATTCCTGTATTCTATTTTTTCCCTCGGACATGTTTGTAATTACTTTGCGACATTCACTCTTATGTTTTTTGCAGTCCGGATTCAGTGGTGAAGTGTTGTAAGCAGCCGTTACATAGATGCATTCGTTTGGTATCTTTGATGATCTGGCTTTTCAATAAACGTGAGATGTTTTTAATATACACATAATGCGTTTTATTCACATCATCACTACTTATGCAATAAAGCAAGTTAATATGTTTTGCTTTTTCCTCACGAGTATGATAGTAGGGTCCAATTATCTGATATTGCCCTTTATCATTAATCTCATAACCAAAAACATTTATGCTAATGGTTGGATTATTTGCTTCGAATATGCTCGTGTCTTCGACTGCCAGAGGAAATTGCATATTCTTGAAACAAAGTACTTGTTCATTGTATACTATTGTTTCGCTTGCTATGTTGGCAATTTTATAATGAGATGGTCTATCAGCATTAGTTGTATCATTCGCGAAAGCCGATATAATGGCCCATTTAAAACAATATTCATCGTTGTTTTTCACATTGATACAGGCTTTTTTGGTCAATATTTGCTTAGGCAGGCTAAAATGGGAAGAAGCTCGAAGTGGATCGTATTTGTTGATGTTAATTTCAATGCTCTGAGATGTTAACAACGTCCATCCGCTCTCTTTTTCTTGAAACTCTTCCAATTTTGTTTTGATATTTTCAATTGCCGTGCTCAAATGTTCCCTTATGTCTTCCTCGTTCTCAATCGTGTACATTTTAGTTTGCATGCTTTTTATATCTATTTGCATTAACTCATCACATTCTTTGGTGAATTTCGCAAACTTAGCAAAAAGCTCCATGCTAAATTTAAATGTGTTCAAAATTTCCAATTGATTTTTCAATAATTCATTAATCAATGGAATATTTTTTTCAAACAGATTATTCACATTTACCATACTCTCATCTTTGTTGGTGATGGAGAATGTTTTTACACGATTTTTGAACGCGTTTGCTATCAAGGAAACATTTTCATTTAGAGATTGTTGAGCGTTTGCTTTATGGGTATTTTTTCTTTGATGTTGAACCCAAAGCTGCTCTTCAACATTCTCATAGCAAAACAAGCATCTTTTGTATGTCGACTGCTTAGATTTTTTTGCAGGTTGTTCTCCTGACATTGTTGGTTGTTGTTGCCCTGCTCGCTTCATATTATTAAATATTTTGTTATGTTATTAAATTAAATTTTTTTTTTTGGTTGATGTTTTTTATCTAAAAAGGAATGAATAAAATTTTATTGTTATTTCTACCGTTTTTTTGTTTGGAAGAGAGGTTTAGTATGTATTAGGCGGTGTCATTTTAGCAATAAGAACGGATAAAAAAGCAGAAAAAATCGCTATTACAAAACATCACTACGATAGACCGCGATTGTCTATTAAAAAGTGATAATTTTTGCTATATATATTTTTTCACTATAAATTTCATATTAATATTTACTTCCTCTCTCTAAAACGATAACACCGTATTATTGTTAAGAACAAAACAATTTTCATCAAATATTGCGCTCTACATTTAAAACCCAGAACAAAATAAATACTAACACCGCATCAAAAAAGAAATAATAATTAATATATAAGATAACTTACCGTTTTTGGTGATGATTTTTTTTATATATAAATCCCTCGTTGATTTTTTTTTTTAATTTTTGCTGAATTCCTCGTTGATTTTTTTTAATTTTTGTTGAATTCCTCGTTGATTTTTTTTTAATTTTTGTTGAATTCCTCGTTGATTTTTTTAATTTTTGCTGAATTCCTCGTTGATTTTTTTTTAATTTTTTGATGAATTCCTATATGAACAAAAACTTCATTAAAACAATGATCAAAATAGGGTAAACACACTCAATCGCAAAACACTAGAATCGCGTAATTATTAACTAAAATTTACCCGCGAAACATTATCGCCACGTAATTGATATCTAAAAATGTATCCGCAAAAACACTATAACCGCCCGCGTAATTATTAACTAAAATTTAACCGCAAAAACACTAGAACCGCCCCCGTAATTGTTATCTAAAAATTTAACCGCAAAAACACTAGAACTGCGTAATTGTTACCTAAAAATTTAACCGCAAAAACACTAGAACCGCCCACGTAATTGTTACCTAAAAATTTTTTTTTCCATAATTAATATAAATATAAGATAACTTACCCTTTTTTCCTATTTAGTATGATGATGATGATGCTGATTTTTTTATCTTTTTTTTTTTTTACACACTTTTTTGATTCACTATATATCAAACAAAACACAATGTATAGCGTAGCTCAACAAAACAAAACAAAACGGATTGGAGGCTTTGGTTCGTCAAAGTAAACTGATACGCACTGGTTTAAACATTCGACATTTTATAGAAGAAATCCCTTCTAATACCGGAAACGAGACATTCTTTATACAATATGGAAACTATGATAAGAATAATGACCAGCGACATAGAAATCATTATTTAGTCATATCACCGGACCAGTAAAACATTTTTGAACAATATAACGAAAAAAAAAAAAAGAAAAAATAAGATAAGAGAACTAGGCGTCTTAATTAATATTTCTCAGAATTCAAAAAATTTTGTTGTTAAATATGAGGTCATTGGATCGGGTAAGCATTTATATTTTTGATAAGAGAACTGTGGGACTCAATTAATATTTTCTTAGAATTCAAAAAATTTTTTATGGATAAATATGAGGTTATTGGACTGAGTAAGCATTCATATTTTTGGTAAGAGAACATCAGTTAATTTTAATGTTTAAGCATATTTTTTTGATTTATTCTTAGAAAAAACATCTCCTCATCCAAGATCTATGCGAATTCAAATCAGTAAACAGATCTCTATGGATCGGATGTATAACAAAAAAAGGATGGTTTCAAACAGGGCGGATCCAAACAGGCTGTCTCTTCAAACAGGGCGATTCCAAACAGTTCGATTCCAAACAGGCGGTTTCTTTAAACAGGGCGATCCCAAACAGGGCGATTCCAAACAGGGCGATTCCAAACAGGCGGTTTCTTCAAACAGGCTGTTTCTTCAAACTGTTTGTATTATAACTACCCCTCTGTGATAGCTCTTCAATGCTGTAAGCAGGTCTTATCATATGATGTTATGGTGGACTATATTTGATATTCTAAGACTCCTGGGAGGAAAAAAAACTGCTCAATATTCGAATAATACAGGGCGATTCCAAACAGGGCTGGTCCAAACAGACTGCGTCTTCAATCTTATAATATGATGTTATGATGAGACTATATTTGATACTCTAAGACTCATGGAGGGAAAAAATGAATGACCAGTATTCGAATAATTTTCTCACAAAATTAGCCAAAGGGAAAAACAACAATTAATTTTACTGTTTAAATATATTTTTATTTATTTCTTATTTGTATTATAAAAAAATGGCTGCGAATATAAAAATTCTGCTTCGTCCGTTTCCGATGTTGTGGAATGAAACGCCAATTCGAAGGTATTTCCGATTGCTTGGAGCACCTCCATCTCACTCGAGGTAAGCATCTTCATGGAGTCCTCGTCCATACAATTGAACCTAACTGGTAGGAATATCTTATTGTTCTCCAGCTCAACCAGTATCCTCGGTCCATACTTGGTTTGGCATCTTATAGCCTTTAGTATCCGGTGCTTTTCCTTCATTTGTAGAGTTTTTAAACTCTCTACAGGTTTAATTTTACCCATCTGATTTAAGGCGTCCATTATAGAGAGAAGTACTTTACGATTTAGTTGAAAGTAAACTGATACATACTGGATTAAAAACTCGACCTTTTATACAAGAAATCCCCTTCTAATACCGGAAACGAGACATTCTTTGCTCAATATGGAAACTATGATAAGAATAATTGGCTCTCATAAATACACTTAGAAATAAAAAAGAGTTTACTATAGCATCCAAGCTCATAAGATCGGACAAGCACAGTCATGTTTGGTTTTTTTTTTGATAACAGCATATATAAATCAACATTAGCCTGTGGGAACGGAAACGATACATTATGAAAACTATGATAAGGAATAATGACCAAGAACTTGCTATATATAAATCAACATTAGCCTGTGGGGAGCGGAAACAATAAATTCTTTGTACAATATGGAAACTATGATAAGAATAATTGGCTCTCATAAATACACTTAGAATCAGTTTAATGACAATAAGATTAAAAAAACAACCCATTTCCCATACAAATCCACAAACAACAAAATTCCCGTATATATTACTCAGTTTAATGACAATAAGATTAAAAAATACAACAAAGACAACGTTTTTTTATTTCTACCACAATTAACAGCTTACAACCGAGACAAAAGTCAAAAGCACAACCCATTCATCATCATGGTTTAGGTCTGCGTCTTAGGTGAAGTGATAATTAAATGATAATTAAATGAACTTAATTATATCACATCCCTCAATAAATCACAACACAAATTGTATGCCTAACTGAATTATGCACTCGATTGAATGTTAACACTAAAGCATCGGTCCTAGGAACTGCGATGTACGATCCGTTGCGACAAGGGTGATTTTTACACGTTGACTGCTTAGGAGCAGCAATAAATCGCAACACAAGTTGTATGCCTAACTGAATTATGCACTCGATTGAATTTTAACACTAAATCACCGGTCCTGTGAACCGCGATGTAAGTCCTTTGCGTCGAGTGTGATTTTTACACGCTGACTGCTTGGGAGTAGTAATAAATCACAGCACAAGTTGTAACTGTATCTGAATTATGTACTTAATTGAACTATTCTATTCTATTTATTGGCCTGTATGAACCCAGAAGTTTATGACATCGCCGACTCGACTCCGCCATTGCTCTGTGGGCTTGTGGTATCTATGTGCAGACGTACTGCACCGGGTTTATTCCTTACCTCTTACTAACTGCGCGTTCACTGTGCCTGAGGCTATTTGGTACTTTAATTACCCTTTCTGCCGTTGCCAGGGGGATAATTCTTTGTTAATCCTCTCTAAAGGTCTTCCCGCTCGTCGAGGACAAACACCATAGGGTTATATATTTTATTAACTTTATTCTGGATACTTAGGTTCAAAAAAGTTACATATGAGGAATTGTCGGCTCACTAATAAAATATACTGAGAAGTTACATGTATGGTCTGTCTTAAACACTCCTTAATTCTACCGGAAAGTTCACATATGTATTGTTTGTTTGCCCAACCAATTAAGTTCTGACTAAAAATCATATATGTTCGTTCATTTTCACACTAATTAATTATAACTGAAGATTGATGTATGTACAATTTGTTTCGGACACTAATTACTTCTAACAGAAAAATTCACATAGGTATTGATCGTTTGTCCACTAATTAAGTTTTTAACTTGCTTCGACTTGACTTGATGAATAACCAATTCCGACTGACTTCGTTTTACGTGGAGGAACGGTCGACTTCCACGGAATCTGTTTTACGATTGGTGATTGCCACCGAAACGACAGAACACCAAATTCCATCCATCGCTTCGGTGACCAATAAGGGATGATCTTTCACACATAGGGTTACTTCGCACGCTCGTGCTGGTGTCCATGAGCATACGAACCGTGAATATCATAATTCCATAAAAGGAAATGTTACACGATAAGTTTGCAACTGGTGCAAGCCATCGTGACACAGGAACATGGGAATGTTTACCCGATCGGCACTGCGTAAGGCATCTATGCTGATCGGGAGCACGTTGCTGGCAGCTTCGGAGGATCGAACTCTCGTGTGTGTATTTACACTAACGAGAACTCGATTCCCTTCTGCAGCCAGGTGCGAGTTAACCATTTCTTGTCGATCGGTTTAGCGACCGATATGATTGTAGCAAGGAAGTAAAGCAAGAGTATCTCCTGCATGTGTGCTGTAAAATTCGACAGGGGATATGTGCACCGCGTTGGTCGAGTTATGTCGGTTGCGTATTGGTGCAACCGAATTACTTTTTAGGATAATGGTGCGTTTGATGTAATCATGCTTTCTAGGTAATATTGATGTCGCCCCGCGGTGGTTCGTAAATGCATGTATACGATTTCTCTTCCTAGGAGGTTTCGAAGATACGTTGAGTGCATCTTATGAGGGAAACTTGTAAAGGGAGAAATGTCTGCAGGTAATTGCAGGTGATGGAAGATTTTTAGGATACCGTGGTGGGAGTTTTCGAATTATTGATGGAAAGGTAAGTAGTGGCGTTCGGAGGAACCGCCACAGTTCCCTGTCCTGTGCGGTCTCCTTCCACGTTCAACCATCCGATCCGATCTCCTCGAGGTCAAACCTAACTTAAAGCTAAAGGACGTTGAGCGTCGTTTTTTCGCCTGTGAACAACTACTCAAGCGACAAAAAAGGAAGGTATTGCTTCATCGCATCGTGACGAGTGATGAAAAATCGATTTGCTAAATCACTTAAACGGTTAATGAGTCAAAAAAAATGACAGCATCTTTCATAAATTGAGATGCGCACAAAAAAAGGAGTTATGTTCAAGGTCCTAACGCGTCTTTGTCTACATTCCTTCTGAATCTGAAAATAGGCTGAAAAACAAACTTTGTCGATATGGTCATTTCAATAACCATTGGGAGGTGTCTTTGTGAACATTAGCGGCTTTCTGGCGCGGGGTTTAATTGGGGTCGCAAGGTTCACTGTTTACGTGTTAGATAGTAAACAAACATTCAGATCTAATATCTACTGAAATGAATACGTCACGAGTTATGGTAATGTATATTTTTATTTTTCAATGTACGTTTTTCTTACGTTGGTCGATCTATCTATTTACTGGCCTGTAGGAACCCGGAAGTTCAAGACCCCGCCGACTCGTTGGTCGATCTACCTCTTCTAATACTGCGCGCTCTGGCATAACTCCCCTTTAGTTCGAGAACTTCCCCCATTTGCTTCTCCAGTTCCTGTTTATTTGTCTTTGTCTCAGCAATAAGTTTATTAAACACATGACTATTCGATGCACTTCCTGGTGATGAATTGAAATTTTGTCTTACTATTTTTTCTAGTGAAAAGGGCATGACAACGTTCTAAGACGAATTAATGCAGTTCAGGGGCTCAATATACTCGAACCTTTTCTCATATAGGATAATTTTCATGGTAATAATAAATTTTCTTGGCAATAATTCCAGGATACTCGAAATGTTTTCTATTCCTTATTCGCATACAATTATTGTAATCGATTTTTGTTTTTGTTTCTGTTTTTTTTTTTTTATTAATTCTATTGTACTTAATTTTTTTTTTTTAATCAATTTCTCTTAACAAACCCCTTTTTCCTGAACTCACATAACTTATACACTCCAAATTGTTATCTCTTCTCTGTCCAAATTTGTGCATTGATCGTTTTGATTGATTTGTTTTTTACTATTCGCTCAGCAAACAGATTTAAATAAGTTGAATAAAAAAAAATGTATAATTTATATTTTTTATTTAATTTTTCCCAAAACAGAAAAAAAAAAATACACAAAAAGTTATAGCATATAATACCAAAGTTAAATTTAAAATTAGAACAAATTATTTACCATGCCGTAAATGTAAGTTGGAAAATCCAATCAATCTTTTATTCCTGTTAAGTAATGCAAATCAAAATTTGTAAAATTAGTTGTTTTCTTTTAATTTAAAGCAAAATATATTGTAATAGCAAAGCATTTAAATTTTGTTATATAGATTACTGAAAAATATATATGTTTTATAATTGTCGAAAAGATTGGCGCTGCAATGGCAATAATGTGTAAAATATATTCATAAAACTTGTGGAACTTTATAATGATCGTGTATACTTAAAAGGATATATATATATATGTATATGTAATATGATAAAATATATTTTAAAGAGGAGCCTAAATATACCATTTTTAGTATACAAAAGAGTACATACCTAATGTAAAATTAAATTAAATTAAACGAACTTAAGTGTATAAACTTAAATCAACCCCAAAAGGTTCATTTTCACACACGCTTTTTGATTATGTAGTAAAGTAAAACGTTCGTATTCCGTCATAAGGAAGTTTTTAGAGATTAAAGTATGAAATTCGTGTAAAAGCAAACAAACGCAAAAAAGAATTATAATAATATGACAATAAATATTTATTCCAAAAATTATTAACAAATAGTTGTTTTCTTAGAGTTTATTTATATTCAGTATATTCAAAAAATTGATTCTTTTTTTTTATGAAAAGACTATTATATATATTGAAATAATTCATCATCATCATCATTGGCACTACAACTGGTATCCGGTCTTGGCCTTATTTAGCAAGTCTCGCCACCAGCCTCAGTAGAAAATAAAATCGAGCAAGTATTAAAAGCCTCAGCAGAAAATAAGACTGAGAAACTAGTGGCGGCTCTACGAACCACGCAACCCACTATGGGTGAAATGTCCTTTCCGCCAAGGAACATACTCACCTTTATCCATCACACGTGCCCACAGACACGGGTCCCAAAAGTCCTTACTCCCACCTGAAACGAAGGGTAAAATTTCACACACCAACATTGAATGCAATAGCAAAAATCAATCGAACTAAACGTTCAAAAGTCTCTAATATTGAATTCAACACGTCCAATTCGACGCGCCAATTTAACGCATCCAATTCGACGCGCCATTTCAATGCGTCCAATTCGACGCGCCAATTCAACGCATCCAGTCCAACGCATCCAATTCAGGGCATCAATGCAATACACCCATTAAACGCGTTCTTCGGTAAACAAACAGAACAACGAATATCTCCGCTTGTAACTAATAGCAATTAGCACCTAAATTCCTAGCATGACCCAAAACCTAAAAGGCACACTTGTGCAAACAAAGGATAGCAATTCGCCGCCGACCAACAGTCATGCAATCATAAACATCTTAACGTAGATCGCTCGTTAGATGTTTATGATTTCGAAATGCTAACAAAAACTATACCGATCCCACGGTTCCTTTGTACCCATCGGAAGCGCTCAAGAACCTCGTTGTCTTGGGCCATATGGGGAACATAAACTAATCCCAAGAAAAGATCGAAAATTAAGCGGCGGTACGATCGATCGTCAAACAAAGGAACAAGATTCCGATGAGGAAGACGGAAAGGAGAATGATTGATGATGGCAAAAATTTTCTTTGCAGACTGGATGGGAAATTTTCTGTTTCAGATGGGGGATGAAAAAAAAATTCGAAATGGGTAGGAGAATTTTCAGTTTACTTCGAGCATCCGTCTAGTAGAGAGTCGACATAGAGAACCGAACACGAACGTTAGTCCGCGCCGCGCCCATAAACGTTACAGCAACTGCCTCCACTAAGTAAACCTTCCAAAACGACGCGAGGCAACTTAAGACAATCGACCGAACTGCCACCGCGGTTATCCTCCTAGTGACGATGTCGTGTTCCCTAACGTGTGCCAGAAAGTCGCGAGTATATGTGTCCTGTGAATTAGTCAATCGCGATATTAGTTAAAAACATTTCTTGTTAACCGTGGATGACAACAAACAGTAAGTCAAATTAAGCACAGTAAAAATTGCCGTCGAGTGTGACACTTCGCTTTGCCATCGAATAGTTTACGTCGCATCCCATACACAAAGCAGGATATAAGAAAAGACAAATGTACACGCACCTGCTCTGATAGAATCGCCACGGGCGTTCAGGTGTTTGTAAACCCGAATAATTGAAATTGTAAATAAAACCAAGTGTAAAAGAAAATAAAACAATAGAAATAACATTAAAAGGAGCGTGTCAAAAGAAAAAAAGAGTTTGTGTTTTTAATTGTCGCTATCCTTCGCTATGGTTTCGTTTTTTTTGTTTTTTCTGCGAACAGTGTTCGGCGGAACACTTCGACAACAACATACAAATCCGCCAAAAACTAATTAACAAAACAAATAATACTCTAGTAATCCCCGAAGTCAACGGGTAATCGAATTTCCACTTCAGAATGTAAAAGATGAATTCAGAATCATCATCATCATCGGCACTACAACCGGGATCCGGTCTTGACCTTATTTAGCAAGTCTCTCCACCGGTATCCGGTCCATATCCGAGACTTTTTAAATTGTCCATAATAATTTGTTTTTCCGGGCAAGGTTATTACTCTTGCGCCAACCTTTCTCAGGATGTCGCTGCATGCATTGGTTCACTACTTGGCGGGTGCGAAAGTAGCTATCCAGGGGTGTCACGTGGAGACGGCATGTCAACTTGGATTGAACAGAGACAAGGATCGTCTTGGCCTTCGCCAGGTTGAAAGCAGAGACCTTGCCCTGCATGTTCGCTCTCACTATAATTCTTCCCTTTCATGAAGATGCCGTACCTCCAGAACCGGACTCGTTTCTGGACATGCTCGGTACAACACGAGGTTTAAGAGTCGAATACCTTGTGCGCACAAAATATATAATTATAATTGGCACTCTCGGTTTCTTTAAACTCTTTTTTTCCTCTTCGTCTCGTGTCCTTTTGTTATTGCTCTTTCTATTGTAGATGGATCCGAGAAGTATGAAGTGTTTTATGGTAGGTATCTGCTCTTCGGAATAATCATTGTGTTGCTGCTTGGCGCAGATTTACTTGATCTTTTCTCTACGTATACGTATTTATATTATATTTTATATTATTATATTTATATTATTATTTTATATTTTAGCGCAAGGGTAATAACAGATTATCATGGAAAATTTAACACGTCTCGTATATGGACCGGATACACGACGACCACCACGGAAACGAAAATGACTTAACGATTTGAGAATTTTCTCATGGAACGTCTGCTCACTAAACAGAGCCCGAGCTGCACAGCAGCTAGCCGATGCCCTGACCGAATATAAGGCTGACATAACAGCATTACAAGAAATAATTCAATTCAATTTTTATTAGGTAGATAGTACATTTATATATTTTACAGTTAGTATTTCAGAATTTTAGGACAGCAATTCCTTTACAACTATAATCTTAGATCTATATAATGATCATCATCATCATCGGCACTACAACCGGGAACCGGTCTTGGCCTTATTTAGCAAGTCCTGAGGCTTGTTAAATTTTCCATAATGATTTTTTTTCCGGGCAAGATCATTAAGTCTTGCGCCAGAGGCTCGCCGACTGGGAATCGAACCCCGGTCTCCCGCGTGACAGGCGGGTATACTAACCACTATACTATCGAGTAGCCCTATATAATGATACAAAAAATAAAATGGACGGAGAGTGATGTTATTCAAAGAAACGGGTATGATATTTATTATAGCTCTCATGCAAAACACCATGTGCTCGGTGTAGGCTTTCTAGTCAGCCAAAAACGGAAGCCTGCCATTATCAGCTTTAATACAATAAACGAAAGGCTATACTCTTCGCGTGTGAGGCAATTTTAGGAACATAAGCCTCATCAACGTTCAAAGACCTACAGAGGAGTCCCCTGACGACGAAAAAAGAGTATTTTACAAGAACGTCGAACGGGACCTGGTAACACCAAAAATAATTTTAGTATTAACTCAAAATATTTAGTTATACCTCGGGGGACATTCCTCCGAGGTTATCGATTAATATTGGAATAGCTTACCTGCTAGCTACCTCCAACCGGACGGGGCTCTTCAGGGTCACTTTTCTGTCCAGTCGCCGCTGTTGTTCTCCTTTGCTCGTACTTTATACTGCTTTCCTCTTTTCGAATTTAAATACACTTTCTTTTGTTTGAACTGGGCTTTTATTTTATAGTCAATGTTTAATGGGCTGTATTCACTACACCTTCTTTTAGATTCTCCTTGGCTCGTACCCTAGACTGCTTTTACACCTTCTTCTAGATTTTCCTTGGCTCATACTTCATATTGCTTGTACACCTTCTTTTAGATTCTCGTTGGCTCGTACTTTATACTGCCTTCTATTTTTCGAATTTAAGCACACTTTGTTGTTTGATCGG
Organism: Microdon myrmicae; assembly: GCA_963931805.1. NCBI lineage: Eukaryota > Metazoa > Arthropoda > Insecta > Diptera > Syrphidae > Microdon > Microdon myrmicae. The sequence goes on from OZ007497.1 coordinate 219,078,221, forward strand.
TTGTACTCACTACACCTTCTTTTAGATTCTCCTTGGCTCGTACTCTTGACTGCTTTTACACCTTCTTCTAGATTTTCCCTGGCTCATACTTCATATTGTTTTTACACCTTCTTTTAGATTCTCGTTGGCTCGTACTTTATACTGCCTTCTATTTTTCGAATCTAAACACACTTTCTTTTGTTTGAACTGGGCTTTTATTTTATAGTCAATGTTAATCAGTTGTGCTCACTACACCTTCCTGTTGATTCTACCCATTGACCATTTGCAACCACCCTTTAAATACCCCAAAATTGGGTGTGGAAGTGCAAAAGATGCATTTACCTCAACCAAAACGTATGACCCGTATTGAGTCTGTGGGTGTTCTCTATACCACATGGAGAACCAACCCACAATGCCAACCAATTTTGACCGCTAGCAGCGCGTCACCCTAACCTAACCTGTAACCCATTTCCCAACATGCAAAAACACATCCAATATGCAACAGCATCCGTCCCCAAATCCGCAATTGCATACATCCCCATACTTACCAAGAACCAATTTTCCCCGAAAACCATAAATGCATATTCCAATTTACAACGGAATATTAATCATCTCCCTCAATTACATCATCCCACATATAATTTTTCCCAAAAACCATCTCGGTTAACTTCCCATTTAAATTACATTCCTTGCTTGCAACCAAGCTATTCTAATTTCCCCCGAAAATCATACTCTGTAATAAACGTATAATCAAATTTACAACGGAATACTCACCATCTCCATCAACTACACCGAGCCGCATACATTTCCCCGAAATTGCTTCGGTTAATTCCCTATCTAAATCATATCCCTTGCTTGCAACCAAGCAATTCCAATTTTCCCCGAAAACCATTTCGGTTCCCATTCCACCTAAACCATGTAGAACCACAACAATTCCCTCTTACTGGCAAGCGCACAGCATGATCCGTCGCCTTTCCACGAAACGACCATCGCAACGATCAAGACCCTTGATCATACTAGGCTATGCCGCCGAAACCAATTTCCCGGTACACACAACCGACGAATCCAACTCAGCTTATATGGCAATGATTCCCCGGAACTAAATCCCTTATACAGGCATAGCAACCCTTTTCGAAGTTCCTAGTAAATGGCAGCGAATCGATTTTAGCTATGACTCCACTGCCACGACGCGACGAACTTTTCCTCGCCAGTAATTAGTTAGTCGAGCTTCAACCGCCACCGGGGGCACACACAGTCGAGGTTCATCCACCGCCGCACACAGTCGAGTCGCAAGGTGTCTTGAGACGTTATTTTCAAAAGTCCTCATTCGTTGTTAATTGAGATCAATTTGCAAAATTTCGCTTTGGAAATTAAACGAAAGTTAAGTGCTCTTGGAAATGTAGTTAAGTGAAATATAATACTAAAATAATCTTAAATAAAAAGGGAAATTAATCTATAAATAGATATATAGGAAAAAATCAAACGAAATTCGTATATGATGTATTTCCAACAATATGTATAGACAATCCTTATTTATTCAAAAATTAACAATAAAGTGAAAAGGTTTGCAGCAGAACGGTTGCAGTGTTTCATTTCCCCCCGGATATTTGGTGGTGAACGATAGCAGACGGTGGGACCTCAGTGAACTAGTGTCATGCGTTGGCACACCTACCTCGTCCCCCACAAGTCCAATGCCTGGAACGAGTCATTCGCATTTCCCAATTATCATTTCCACTTAATTTCCCTGCTTAAGGTGCAGCGGCATTGGCTTAAGCAATTACTTAATTGATTGCTGCATTTACCGAACCAATTAAAGTACGTTGCTCTTTGTCGTTGCGCTGTGTCTGTTCTTTTGCAAATCTCAGCATTTGATCGACGCTCAATTAAATCGTCGCCAACCGCTTTTGAAGATGCCGACCGTGTCAAATGTCTTGTATGACACTTGTTTTTGGGCATGAAGCAAGAAATGCATTCGAAACATGAAACGATGTGAGTGGCCAGGTGTCGACCTTGTTTCGAATAAGAAGCAGAAAGAATGCAGTGGGTTTGTGGCCTTGAGATTATGAATAAAAGCGGTAAGCGTGCAGCTTGGAGAGGAGCGCATGTGTAATATTTGAAATAATACTGCAACGCATGCGATATTAACATTAATTGCCTGTGGAAAGAGGCGTCAATTGTTTGACTGTGTTGATTGTTTAAGAATTGGATTGTGCGCAATATTGGCATTGATTAGGAGCTGAGGTTGATTACATTGTGTGTGTTAAAAGGTTATTAGGGGCTATGTAGCGAGATGCGACGTCCTCACTGCCTGCCCAAGATACCATATGAAAATCGTTCTTGGTGATTTGAATGCCAAAATAGGTCGGGAGCCAGTTTTCAGGCACTACGCAGGTTCCCATAGTTTCAACCAGTCATCAAACTGGCAGCATCAAAGAACTTGGTCATTGCGAGTACCAGCTTTCCACGTAAAGATATCCACAAAGTCACCTGGGACGGAGCCACTCGCAACCAAATTGACTACGTGTTGATAGATCGCCGCCCGTCCTAGAGCCTGATGACGGTACGAACGTACCGAGTTGCCAACGTCGACTCGGATCACTATCTTGTTGGTATAGTTTTCTCAAGCGGTATTGCATCAGCGGATCAGATTCGGATCAACACGGATGCCTCACACATTGAGAACACCAGCAATCATGCGTTAACAGTCGCGCTTCGAAGAACTCGATGGAGGGAGAGTAAGTCCTGGGGCCAGATCAAGGTGATGTAGCAATCTTTTCGCATGTTTAGATGAACTACCTGGTCTAATAAAAGTTGAAAGATGATTGTGAATGGTTAGGCTAGGTACGAAATGCATTTTTTTTTTAATTCCAGGTCCCGGCTTAGTTTTTTGGGTGCCATATCGCTTCGAATGGGGCCAGAATGCCGGGCGTAGAAGAGAAGTGGACACGCCGTAAGAATACTGCCATTAGTACTGCCAACTGCATCTTAGGCAGTAGTCGTAGAGATCCGAGCGACTGGTTTGGTGATGAGTGCAAACTAGCGACTGAACGTAAGAATGCTGCATACACGGCTACACGAGGAGAAATACAAAGAGCTCAGAAGATTTTAAAAAAGACCACAGACAAAAGAAAAGTGCCTGGGAGAAAAACCTTGTCTGTGAAATAGAGAAAAGTAGAGAGCGAGGCCCGCACCAGGCGGGGAGGTTCTGCCAAATAATCCGCAGTATAACACGGAACACACCACGCTACACTTGCTGCAAGGATAAAGAGGGTAATCTGATCACCAATACTGAAGTATTCTGGAGCGATGGGAAGTGCACTTCAATGAATTGTTAAATGGTCAGCTCACAGAAGATTTGAAAGAGTAAAAGGAGATCCCGGAAGATTGGCGTCGTGGAATAATTTGCCCCATACATAAAAAGGGAGATATCACAGTGTGCAGCAACTATAGGGGTATAACATTGCTGAGTACCGCCTATAAGATACCCTCCTTTAACCTACAAGATCGGACAGCCCCATACGCTAAAGTCATCATTGATCAATACCGGTGTGGCTTCATCCCAGGTAAATCAGCGGTTGTTCAGATATTCACCCTTGGGCAGGCGATGGAAAAATGTCTGGAATTTAAGATCCCATTATATCATCTATTTATATACTTTAAGGCCACCTACGACAGCATAGCCAGGGTAGAACTATATAATGCTCTGAGAGAGTTCGGCATTCCAAACAAATTGATACGACTTTGTAGATTGACCATGACCAACGTAACTAGTCAAGTAAAAATAGCGGGATTGATGTCTAAACCAATGAACAACAATAATGGACTCCGACAAGGGGACGGTCTGACCTGCCTCCTTTTCAACCTGGTGTTGGAGAAAGCAATCCGCGACTCTGGAATTACAAATAGAGCGACTATTGTCACCAATTCCAGCTAGATACTTGCCTACGCAGATGACATCGACATCATCAGTAGATCCGAATCGGCTGTACAGGAATCCTTCACCCAGATCGAGCAGGCGGCACAAAAACTGGGACTGCGCATAAATGAATGAAAAACTAAGTACACGGTGGGAACTTCTGCGAAGAGAAGACCTAACGTTGGTCAAACTATCAGGGTAGCGGAGCACGAATTTGAAGTAGTGCAATCCTTTAACTACCTTAGGTCAATAGTAGCAGCCGATAACAATATGGAAGAAGAAATACGTGGACGCCTGATCAAATCCAACAAACCCTACTATGATCTATCAAGGCTCTTTAAATCCAGAAATTTATCCACAACATCCAAGCTACTACTGTACAAGACCATCGCCATACCAGTACTCATGTATGGATCCGAGACCTCGGTGCTCAATAAAAGGCACTCTGAATTCTTAGCCGCGTCCGAAAGGAATGTCTTAAGGAGAATTGTTGGGCCCGTATGTGAGGAAGGACGATTCCGGAGACATTGCAAGTATGAGTTGTATGCGATCTACCTTGAAACTAACGTTGTAAGAAAAATCAAGCACCGTAGACTCCGATGGGCGGGACACCTAGCTCTAATGAGCGAAGAGGAACCTGTCCGGAAGTCCTTTGTGGCAGGATGTATGGAAGGCGACAGACCTTGTCTGGGATGGAGGGATAGCGTAGGCCAGGACGCCCAGAGTCTGGGAGTGCCAAACTGGATGACATCGGCTCGAAATCAGAACCGGTGGAGAGATTTATTAAATAAGGCCAAGTCCGGATCCCGGTTGTAGTACCGATGATGATAATGATGATGTTGTAACGCTCCCGGAACATTCGCGGGAGGCGGCGTGGCGGGGGGGGGGGGGGGGGGGGGGTTTCCACAGCTTTCCCGCTCTGTAACGAAACGAGTTCTGATGCAGACGACTTCACGCCGTCGGGAGATGAACCTCAAATTGCTACGATCCGTCGGATTGTCTTGTGGGGGGCATATAAACCGAATTGCGCGGAACAATACCACAAACCCCCGAAGAACAGTACCCGTGAAAATATCTATAAAATCAGGTGGATCGCGCGTCTCTGTTTGCTCTCACGTAGGCCGAGGGTATGTTTAGGAGCAGAGCTCCAAACATGAAAGCAATAATCCAGCGGCGGTTTAATTTGGGATTTATACAGGCGGAAAAGTTGGGCAGGAATAAAATATTTCTTGGCTCTAAAAAGATAACTCAGTATTCCAGTGGCAGACCTGGTGATATTCGACAAGTGTTTATGCCACGATACATTCTCACGGACCATGAAGCCGAGCAATTCCATGCTTTCTCCAGATTTAAGGGCCTGGCAATTCATCAACTGTGGAACCGATAATCCACTTTTCTTTGCGAATTTTGTATTTTGTATCTTCATTGTATTGAAGTCGACGAGATTGGCCCTTCCCCACTGGAGTACCTTATCCAGATCCTGATTCAGAGAGTTGATCTGCATACATCTCAGCTGGTGCGACGTTGATGCGCTAATCGGCCAATCACTCGAAAAGAGGAAACAAGCATACTGTCATCCGCAAAACTGAACACTCTGTTATCCGTTGACTCGAACAAATCATTTATGCGAAGCAAAAACAAGGTCAGAGGCAAAATAGAATCTTGAGGCATCCCGTAATTAACAGGATATGGATCCGAACACTCGCCGTCCACAACAACCCGGATCGATTGATTTTCTAGGAAGCTCTTCGTCCAGTCGCAACGCTGCTGGTAAAGCCTGTATGAACGAAGTTTTTTCACCAATGCCCCGTGTCAGATGCGGTCAAAAGCTTTGGAGATATCCAATGCGACTGCCCTTGACTCACCCTGTCCCTCAATCGCAGATGTCCATATATCGATTATTAGGATCAAAAGGTCCCCTATGGACCGCATGCCACGGACTCCGTATTGACGATCATTGAGAAGTCCATTGCCCTCCAAATACTTAATTAACTCGGCATTGATGACCTTTTCCATCACCTTAAATAGAATAGACAGTAATGATATCGGCCGGTAATTTAATGGGAGACACTTTTTCCCCCTCTTTGGGATTGTCTGACCGCGAGCGATTTTCCAGAAAGTAGGAATGGTCCTGTGGGGGTTCTTTAAAGCATTCACAAAGAACCACCCATTCCCTTTAAATTAACCTGTCTCACACTCACCTCAAGTCTTCCTACTTACCTGCAACCGAGCTACCCGTCAGTATTTTGCACCTGAAACATAAATACACGGCAAGATTACCATCTTGCCATGTCATCAATTAAAACCATTTCGGTTCGTCACGGTTACTATGGGCGACCACATGCCAATCAAACACAGACCAATACTTCCGAGTATTCTTGTTCGCTAATACAAAGCATAGCGCAACTCGCGCCTAGCTGCCAAGAGCCGAATTCTTTGCCAGTGTAAACATTCTCATTGGAATTAGATCCTTGACTCGATACCAATGCAATGCACAATTGACGTGGATAAATTCACAAACCGTCATTGTGTAATCATCCTGATCACGAGATCAGGTCCCACGGTATCGTTCCCCTAATCAACCCATATACCATTGGCTAAGCCAAACAAACGCGTATCTTAGCGCATGACCCTCGAAATAGCGTTCTGTTGACATAACACTGACAAATCTAACCCTGCATCAACGAATCGCTATTTTAAATATGACAACCTTTTTCGGCCGCTATACGAGCGACCATCTATTTGCACAGCTGACCTGAGTTGAATTCGAATATCATTTAGTCAGTTGTTGTTGTCGTTTTTCCTTATTCGTCTACAGCCGATACATGCAATACTGTTCCTCCCCATGTACAGGCCCTCTTCCTATTTGTGTGCATCTCGAATAGTCATATCCGCGGAAAACTACATCTAGAATCGTCGCGGAGTCAGATCGCAACTACGAAACAGCGCACACATACCGGGGACGTGGCGTGAGTCAGATTTGAACCGCGGAACGAGATACACTTGTCGAGGTCGTTACGTGCCGGAGTTTAATACCAATTTGTAAATATTGTCGAATGTGAGTTATGACTAACATAGTAATTGAACTGCATGTTAAGTATCCAAGTGTAAGAACATTGACATCATTACCTGGTGTATGTGTCGAACCCTGTGATGTCCAGAGACAAAAGCATTCCAGAATAGTGAAATTGTATACCCTAGATTAAGTTCAAGACTCAATAAAGTTCTTCAAGTAAATACAATTAGACAACCGTGTGTTTCAATGCTACTGGTTACATCTGTGTGTTTTGCTGTTTGTGTGGTTTTTCGCTAAGAACAATTCCCAGCGTATTATTGGTGGTGTTTCCGTTGAATCAGCGTCCGTGTAGACGCACAAGCAGAAACCGCCACAGTCCTCCGTGCATAAGGTAAGCGGAAGAGTCTGCCAAGAATCTGTGACAGTTCTGGACCACACCTCTAAAGTACTATTGACGGTATTCCGTCCGGACTAGTTGCCTTCTTAGAGTCCAGTCCACGTAGAATGCGTTGAATAGTACGCGGACGGAACCTCACATCCCGCATCGAAAACAGTACTACTTCAACTATGTCAATAAGACAAATAAAGCTAAGCATTTCCATGGGCATTCTATTCAACGACTATTTTAATTTAAGAAGCTCGGAAAAAAATTTTTAAAAGCAAAATAGTCATTGTTACATCAGCAGCTTTATTAGGATTATTCGACAACATCTGGTCGCCCTACTGTCGCAGTGTATTTGAAATAAAATCAATTAAGTTGTCTGAACTTTGGATCCACACAAAACGGCAAGCTATAGGGTCTCCCCCTTCATCAATGCCCTCGCTGAAAATAATTCAATTGACGTTTTTAAATCCAGAATACTAATTCGTTTCTCAAATGCATGTATACGAGTATACTCGTACCCCGGTGAGTACAGCAATGTAAAATCATCCAACACTTCTTGCGCACTGCACGGCCTCAGCGCTTCGTTGGGGAAGATCTAAATCCAAACGAGTTCTTAGATCTAGGGTTACGAATCACTTTTCCGGTCTGTTGCTGATGTTCCATCGGAGTCAAGGAACTGTGGGAAAATAACCTTGATGGGTGAGTTTGGTGTTTAAGCATATTCACTGGGCGGAACTTAGGTGTAGGGGGTATTAAGGGATGACGGGGTGCCAGGTGGCATGCGTAACTTGCGCGTCAGTTACAGTTCTAATTGAGTTACCAATTGACAGGGGTGCTGCAGTAGTCTTAAGTGTAGATAGTGAACTAAATTACCGTGGATCACAAGTGTTCGTGTTACTGTCCGGTTAACCTATGCACTTAGAGGATCACTGCAGTCGGCAGCGTACCCCAAGTTCGACCGGTATCGCACATTCACCACAGGGCACCTCATCTCCGTTGCATGTCCTTGATATGAGCCTACCACATAGCACCATAGCAATGGCGGTAGTACATCATACCGTCGACTGGATACAGATCAACTACCCAGCTTCTGAAATTATTGTCCTTGGCGATTTCAATGTGCACAATTCCGGCTGGTTGTTACATTCTAACAGAACCGACGAGGCTGGGAGGGTGGCGGAGAAGTTTGCTGTAAGCCACAACTTGACTCAACTTGTGGGGGAGCCAACGCGAGTGCCGGATGCCCGAGGCGATTATGCGAACACCCTGGATCTGTTTTTGACATCCGAACCGAGTATTTATACCGTAGAGGTTTCTGCGCCACTGGGAAACTCAGATCACTGTTTGATATCTGTCGCGCAAGCACTTGCATATCAAGCGAATAAGCGGCGTAGGCAGCTTCGCCATGTATGGAAGTAAGGGGCTGCTAAGTGGGACGATTTGCGAGATTTCTTCGCATCCTTTCCGAGGTCTGGGGTGTGCTTCGGAAACTCCGGAGGACCTTTCCTGTCTGCTGGAAAATCGCTCGAGTTCAGCCAATCCCAAAGACGGGAAAAAAGTGTCTCTCACAAAATTACCGTCCGATAGCATTACTGTCTATTTTATCTAAGGTAATGGAAAAAGTCATCAATACAGAGTTAGTTAAGTATTTGGTGTGCAACGGACTTCTGAATGATCGTCAATACGGATTCCGTAGCAGGCGGTCCACGGGAGACCTTTTGGCCCTTATAACCAATATATGGACATCTGCGATTGAACGGCATGGTGAATCAAAGGCGGTCGCATAGGATATCTCTAAGGCTTTTGACCGCGTCTGGCACGGAGCATTGCTGAGCGAATTTCGTTCATATGGACTTTCCCAACAGCTTTGCGACTGGACGAGGTGCTTCCTCGAGAATCGATCGATCCGGGTTGTTGTGGACGGCGAATGCTCGAATCTGTGTCCTGTTAATTCGGGGGTGCCCCAAGGTTCTATTTTGGCTTCAACCTTGTTCTTGCTTCACATAAATGATTTGTTGGAGACAACGGATAACAAAGTGTTCAGTTTTGCGGATGATAGTAAGCTTGTTTCCTCCTTTTCGAGTGTTCGACCGATTGGTGCATCTGCGTCGCATCAGCTGAGATGTAGACAGATTGACTCTCTGAATCAGGATCTAGATAGGGTCCTGCAGTGGGGAAGGGCCAATCTCGTAGAGTTCAATGCAGCGAAGCCACAATATACAACATTCACAAAGAAAAGTGTATCATCAGTTCCACGGCAGATGATGAATGGCCGGGCCCTCGAAGCTGAGGAAAGTTTGAAATTACTCGGCGTCTCGGTCTGTGGGAATATATATTCTTTAAAGCTTTCCCCAAGAACCATCCATTTCTTTAAACCAATCTGCTTTTCCCTCACCCACAAGACACCATACCTACCTGCAATTTTGGGCAGCGTAAGCTACCTTTCATTCTCTTTCACCTGAAAGTATAACCCCAGCGAGCATGCACATCAAACAAATTATTTCATTCATATTACATGAACCGTGCCAGACAATCGGCTCGGCTTGTCAGCAATTATAAACGATAAATACTCGCTGGCCAGCGTAATTGTTGACACAGCTGTAGCCGATATTCTTGCTACGGTTCATGAGTGAATATTGCTCCAATCCCAAGGTTCGCTACAGTTGCGACCAATTTCGTTTATCGGTTATCTACCGATCGTGGGATTTTGGCACGAATATGATTGACGTTAGACAATCATACCCATGATCATGTCTAATGATTCGTTGTCTAAACAACGACCAGCCACTATTCTCACGCTGGCTATTCTAAACGAAATACTTCTGTGTACTCTACGTAAACAGAAGAAATTATTTTTGCCTGTATGCCTGTATTCCTGTGCATTATCCAATGCCTAAAATAAACATGCACCCAATTTAGTAGCCTTTATCCTCACAGCAAAGTTCTGTTGACTTATCGCCAACCCAAATCGATCCCCCATCGTACGATGGTAATACACCCAGCCGTACACCGATCATCATATTTTACCAGCTGCATGTTTGTTTTTCCTTTCCAGCGCCCAGCGCGTGTTTGGGTGTCTTTCTTGAAAAGGAAAGATTGTTTTTCCCCTGCGATGACATGCGTGGAAAAAATCGCAATCACCAGAGGCTGGGTCAACGTCGCCCAGCTCAGGGAGTCAGATAGCATCCCCCGTTGAGAACACACGTGTGAAGGAGCAAGTTACCGTCACCTTCCATTCGTTTGAAATTCGTGTGTCGAGTGTTTAAGTGAAATCAGTGCATAGTATAAATTCGGGAAATCGTTGTCACAACTCGGGGGCGCGATTAATCAATAAAGTGTCATCACGGATCGTATCATGTCAAGAACTTAACATTAGTAAAGAACATCTTTTAATTTAGAAATAAAAACAAATAAATATAAACAAATCAACGCGTTTCATTCCATCACCCTTCTCCAGGAGGATCTGTGTTTTGTCTTAACATCGGTGGTGTATTTATTTCTTCTGCTTTCTCTTGTGTTAGGTGCTTCGTCAGCTTTTACGTCGGTGGAAGGTTAAGTGAATCCGTGTCATACTAGGCACCTACTAAAACCCCACAATATCATGGCATAAACACGTGTCAAGTATCGCCAGGTCAGCCTCAGGAAAACTGAGCTATCTTTTTAGAGCCAAGAAATATTTTACTCCGGACCAACTTCTTCTCCTATATAAATCCCAAATTAAACCGCCGCTTGAATATTGCTTTCATGTTTCGAGCACGGCTCCTAAACATACCCTCGACCTACTTGAGAGCATACAGAGAGGAGCCATCTGCCTGATCGAGGACTCGGCGCCGACCTCTGTCTGTTTTACAGATGTTATCACGGGTGCTGTTCTTCGGAGATTCTTGGCATTGTTCCACGCAACTCGGTTTATATGCGATCCACAAGACAATCCGACGGATCGCACCCGTTTGTGGTTCATCTCCCGACGGCGCGAACATCCCTGTATCAGAACTCGTTCCGTTACAGAGCGGGGAAGCTGTGGAACTACCTTCCCACGCGAGTGTTCCCGGAGCGTTACAACCTGCAACTGTTCAAAAAGAACTGCAACAGTTATTTGATGGCATCTCGGGCCGCCCACTCGGCGCTATAGGTTTGCCTCTCCCGAGAGAAGTCTAATAAAAAAAAAATTCATTCGCCGACGTTTCCTACAGTCAACATAGATGTGGCCAACTCCGCCGCATATCCAGCACTTCATAACAGGTCTCGGGGTTCTCCGTTGTACATGCCCGATTCTTTGGCAGGAACATTCCTGGACGGACATTTCTCGGACTCTATATGTACTCTTGGTGGTTACATACTGATTCCAGCATAGACGATAACGACAATACATCAGTGTTACAGAGTTAGGACGATGACACTCAAAATCGTCACCAGTGAGTGCCTCCACCCGCCCCGACCATCCGTTTCTCTATAACCGATATCCTCAGTGATCGATTCGGACATTCGAAGAAGTTGTTGTCAACCCACCCACCACTGGCGAATAAGTAACTAGCAACATTGTCAAATAGCACCGTGGCGAACTATATATTTATACCGTTTGAAGTTACTCGCCTAGATTTTCATTCATCATTTTTGAAACAGACACTTTTGCATTCAAGCGTGTTGAGATCCGCAACAACAACTGTCTTCGTTTTACAAAAAGATGGGACGCATATTACTCATGTAACCGCGCCATCAGTGCTCTTGTAAATGTCTGTTTGATATTCATCACAATTCCCAGCGAAATAGATATGTGGACATCCATTTATGGTGAATGGATCATCATCGGCACTACAACCGGGAACCGGTCTTGGCCTTATTTATCATGTCCTGAGGATTGTTAAATTTTCCATAATGATTTGTTTTTTCCGGGCAAGGTCATTAGTCTTGCGCCAGAGGCTCCCCGACGAGGAATCGAACCCCGGTGTCCCGCGTAACAGGCAGGTATATTAACCACTATACTATCGAGGAGCGGATCGCTCTCGATAAATGTGTAGCAGGCCAGAGTATCCGGAGTTGTCGGTGATATATGGGACCACTTTAAAGTGGCGAGCAGCGCTTGAAAATGGTTCTAGAGTTTTGTGTTTCTCAGCAGATCTCGAACATTTTGACCTGAAGATCCAAGTATTAGTCGGCCAGCAACCTTACGTGCATATGGATTAGTAACTTTGAAAAGACATATTCGCTGAAGCCTTTTGTAACATTCACGGATGAAAAGGACGTTGTGGCATCATGAAGCCAGCCGGATCAAATTCACCAGGCATCAAGTCAATAGGAATTGAGGAGGACCATTGGGCGAAAAATTTGTCTAGTGCCTTCACGGATTCGACAGTTTCATTAGGTTCGTTGGACTTCATTTGCAAACCGTATTTCTTCTTTTCTGGACAAGATCGAATTGAATTTCCCGCAACAATTAATCGAACAACATTTCTTGTGTTTATGTCCACGTTTCCGCACAGCCAATGTTGAAAGAGATCCAGAGATTCACAAAACTCATAACTATTAATCTGATCGATTCCTGATATGAAGACTTGTGTTGGTTGGGACAAGGTCGATAATGACTTCTGAGGTCCACTTTCATAGAAAAGAATATCATCCACTACAAATGCTACTGATTCTTCGTTGGTGCCGAGTACTACCTAAACAGTATGGCTTTACTCGCCTAACTCCTCCTGCAGACGTCGTAGAGTTTAGTCGAAGCAAAGACTTCCCCACGGGCAACTAATTCATATCGCATACGTTGCGATAATTACCCATCCATGCCAAAGCCATACACTTGACCCACTTCCCAAGGCCACTGCATTCGGCTTCTCAGTTTACAAGTACACATGTTTACAAGTGTGATACACGATATACGAGCACAAGCGGCATTATGAAAGACCACAGACTACGAAGTAGTTGAACGTCAGTGAAATGCTGAGCTCGGCGAAAGTAGCGAACACAGCAGTGAGTCGCAATTAATCGTATGATACGATTTGTACGTAGAGCAATGTACTGTAATTGGTTCGGTCATTGCCACTATGGGTCGAATAAGTGTTTAATCGATACCGTTGCATTTTTGGCAAGGAAAATTAAACGATTATTGAAAATTGCAAATTGCGAGAGACAGGCAAATAACCCCCAAATAGGCTACACGCGCTGGGTGAGAAAAATGCTCTGTCTGCATTAACTCCCCAATTAAAATGGTATTAAAAGGGTAGTGCAAATGAATTTCTTTACAGTGTAAAGTAATAACCAAGTAAGAAGGTTGCAGCCTTAGCGTTGGAACAGCGGACCGTCTTACCTCTCTTGCTATTAAGTAAAAATTATAAATTAAAGGAGCTCCTCAATAGTATACTAGTTAGTATACCCCCCTGTCACGCGGGAGACCGGGGTTCGATTCCCCGTCGGGGAGCCTCTGGCGCAAGACTAAATGACCTTTCCCGGAAAAAACAAATCATTATGGAAAATTTAACAAGCCTCAGGACTTGCTAAATAAGGCCAAGACCGGTTCCAGGTTGTAGTGCCGATGATGATGATGATAAATTAAAGGGGTGGACATTCCCATTTAAATTAATAGTAATAAAGGGTACGAATTATAGTAAAGTGAAGTGTGTTTAACTTTTCACAACCCAAACCCTGGGAAGCGGTCTACTACGCGGAAGCCACTTTCAAGGAATAAGACCGTATCACGAGTAAGCCGCATTAAAACCCGTAAGTAACCTCGAATTAGTAATACATATAACCCGAAATTGAACCCGGAGAAACGTACACCACTAACACCCTTAAACACAACATATTCCAATAATCAAATAATATATGTTCATATCTGGGGTTACATTCAGGTGTTACATTTTGGCGACCAACATGGGGCCATAATAAAAGAAAATATAATAATAAAAGCAAATATTAATTCTAATAACTAAATATTAAATGTTAACATTAGGGGTTAGACTTTAATGTTACACCAGCCACCCAGCAACACCTGCATCCGCAACAAGCTATTGCAGCTGATACTGCCATATTGCTAGAGTGCGCTAGCTTCCTCAACTACTTCAATCCGGCGGCTTATCCACGAATCCTTGAGGAAATTGTGCGATGAAGTGCGAAGCCAAGCCTGCAGGAGAAATTCGGTGGTCTTTGGGTGACCATCGCCACAGGTATTATACGAGGGTTGCCTTTTATATTTCGGGATTAGAGAACAAAAACAAATATTGATCATCGAAAATCACTTTATTGTTTTTCAAAATATTCCCCATGAAGACCTATACACTTTTGCACGCGTTTGAACCAATTGTCGAAGCACTTTTGCCACTCTGATTGAGGTATCTCCAACACATGCATTCTGAATGCAGCAACCGCTTCTTCAGGTGTCGAAAAACGTTGACCTCTCAGTTTGTTTTTTACGTACGGGAATAAAAAACGATGTTTTGGGTTCTCAAAAATGCAGTTGTCGCAGCCGATGTGTGAGAGCTCGCATTGTCGTGGTGAAGAATGATCCGTCTTCGGCGGTTGGTTTTCCTGATTTCTTGGAAGACAACTGGCAAACAAATGGTTGTGTACCACTCAGAATTGACTGTTCTGCGTTGTTCTAGTGGTACGGTTGCGACATGTCCAGTTTTTCCGAAAAAACAGGCGACCATTTGCTTGGAAGTGCTTCGTGCGCGAACAACTTTTGTTGGATTTGGCTCATCTTGAAACATCCAGACAGTCGACTGCTGTTTTCTTTCAGGTTCATACGCGTAAATCCACGATTCATCACCTGTCACGATGTCATAGACGTGTTTCGAAGCACCGCGACCGTATTTCTTTCGACCAATTGACACGAGCCTTTTTTTGGGCGATTGACAAATTGTGTGGGATCCAACGCGAACAAATTTTTTTGACAGTCAAATGTTTATGCAATATTGAATGTATGCTGGTCCCACTAACGCCTAAGGTTGTCTCAATCTCACGATAGGTCACATGACGATCTTCCAATATCAGTTCGCGCACAGCATCAATGGTTTTCGGAACAACAACTGATTTTGGACGACCTTCACGAAATTCATCTTGGAGTGAACTACGACCACGATTGAATTCACCATACCATCGATAAACACTGGTCCTTGATGGAGCTTCATCGCCAAAAATTGAATTAAGTTCATCCATGCACTGTTGCTGAGTTAATCCACGCCGAAAGTTGTAAAAAATAATCGCACGAAAATGTTGACGATTTAATTCCATTTTTGGGCCGAGATGAATCTTTTAAGTTACTGTAAACAACACAAATAGCGCTCGCATGTCAAAACGTTCTGAGTGCGTATAACCTCAAAAATGTCCAACTTTACGACAGAGCTGTCAATTGCCGGATTGTAACACTAGAGTTGCCAAATCCCGAAACATAAGAGGCAACCCTCGTACTTATGTTGCGGATTAGCAATTGAATGTGCTGGAATGTACTGGAGAAATCTAGTACATTCGCAGTGTATACCAGTTGCGCAGCAGCTGGCACCAGCTGGCCGATTGTCACCACGATGAGGTCATAGCGTCCCTTTTTGAATTGGCCGTTATGCCCAATGAGTCAGGCTGCAATCAACCTTCGCGGCGCTCACACCGTCAAACGGAACAGTAAGCTATTCCCAGTCGTTGCCATACGCAAAATACCATTCATTGTGCATAATAGCGTTCCTTAAGCAATAAAGAACAACTTGACATTACAATAGAGAACAACGTGTTATTATTAATTGGTTCCAGTTCAATTGGTGACGTGCTCTTCTACATTGACCGCGCTGCCCTCTCTCCTTTGCGACAGCCATTGTTCGTTGTGACCGTCCATCGGCGGCCAACGAAACGCGTACCACTTCAACTAACACTTATGTACATGCTTTTCTAGATCCTCATCCAATATTCATCATCATCATCGGCACTACAACCGGCAGGCGGTCTTGGCCTTATTTAGCAAGTTCTGAGGCTTGTTAAATTTTCCATAATGATTTGCTTTTTTCCGGGCAAGGTCATTAGTCTTGCGCCCGAAGCTCCCCGACAGGGAATCGAAGCCCGGTCTCCCACGTGACAAGTGGGTATACTAACCACTATACTATCGAGGAGCCTCGTCCAATATTACTGGAAGACAAAATCTGCACATCTCCACATTTATTGAGTTTTTCTCATTTTTGCACCATCGAATACGACACTGACGTCTGTGGATTATCTGTCGCCCTTTTCAGCG
Organism: Microdon myrmicae; assembly: GCA_963931805.1. Lineage (NCBI taxonomy): Eukaryota > Metazoa > Arthropoda > Insecta > Diptera > Syrphidae > Microdon > Microdon myrmicae. The sequence goes on from OZ007497.1 coordinate 219,094,728, forward strand.
TAGGACTCATCTGTGGACTACGGTAGGTACTTTTTACCAGTGTTAACGGAATAAAATATCATATTTCCAATTTAAATTGCCTTGAACAAATAAGCTCCAACATCCAACGGAATTCTTAATGCTTTCGTCCCGTGAAGCTTCCTTCAGCACAAAACCCAATAATTAGTCAGAATGAAAATAACCCAACTTTGATCTGCTACAAACCCCAATACAAAATTTCCTTGTCACAAACACCAAACAACATTTGTTTGTAAACAAACTGGTGTACGCACAATGGGCATTGTCAATGTGTGCCTGGGGGAATTTGCAAAATTTCCAAAACTAAAACAGCTGACAAGGTAAATTTTCCCTGAGGGATATTCTTACTGGGGAAAATGGAACGTTCTTATCAAAATGATCCCAAAGCACAAAGTCACGACACATTTCCTAATATTATGCGAATTGACAAATGTCAAACTTGACAGCTAGAATTTTCACAAAATGTCTGAATGCTTAGTGAGGAAGAATTTTATACGTGCATCGGAAAAATTGAGTGTTTCCAATTTCCCTTTAAATACTGTCTTGTGATTTTGCATTAAACGTTTCTACAAAATCGTGATTTCAACTTGAAAAGTATTTTGTGATAAAAAGTTCGTTTACTACATCCCCATCCACCTTTATGTTAGTTGTCATATTGTAGCCTGCTCTAATGGCGTTAAATAAAGTGGATTTTTTAATGAGATTTTATTAGTTAAATAGTGCAAATAGTTTATAATTCAGTGTAATAAATAAATATAATTCATCAAAATGGAGGAGAACGAGTTGGATTTCGGTTTTCCTGAGGCAGGAAAGTGGAATGCTACAAAGAACATTCCTTTGGAGAACCTGAAAATGGACGCACCCATGGTAAGACAAATCGATTTTTCACTTCGTACTTTGTGTTCAGATCACTGGTCTTTAAAATAAGGGGTTTTAATTTAATTTAGATCTGGTAAGTAGATGTTATAAGTGCAACGATTGTAATCCAATTGATTCTGCTGATAGAGTTGATAATAACTTTGGTAGTTGGAGATAATGAGTCACTTCAAGATAACTCTCAGTGTACTGTGATCAATCTGAGCCTTTAAGTTGAAATTGGAATTTGGATCACATTTTTATACAAACTAACGTTCGTAAAGAATGTTTTGTGGAACACTTAGTTTTTTATTTATTACTTGTTCGATTTCTGTTATATGTCCAAACTCAGATTTGTACTCATGTGAGTACTACTATCTAACGAGACGATCATATACGTAAAATGAAATTGCAGACCGATCTATAATGCTGATTCTGCTGTTCAAATCATTTAATTATGCTAAGTAGTGCATTTTACACTCAGCAAACCAGTTTTTTTCTCCCGGAGTCCACAAAACGCAGTAGGTCGCACGGAATAGGCCAGAGAAAAGAACCCACTTGCAAACTTTCTCTGACAAAATGATGGTGTTCTTTTAGAATTATTTTCAGAATCCATTTAATGCCCATGGAAGCAATTGCAGACTCTACAACTTATTTTTCAATAATACGGTTTTGCTTGGGTTGTGTACTTAAACACCTGATATTGCGAATAAAACACTGGGGTAAAGTTTTGTTGAACAATTCATTATCATCATCGGCACTACAACCGGGATCTGGTCTTGGCCTTATTTAGCAAGAGTCTCCACCGGTATCCGGTCCTTATCCGAGATTTGTTAAATTGTCCATTATAATTTGTTTTTCCAGGTGTTGGAGTTGTAAATGACTCGGGCTCGTTGATCCTCAATAAATAACAGTCTAGAGTTAGCAGTGATTTGAATTGTTAATTTAATTTGCGAAAAGAAAATTTGTCGATTGACACGGAATACACATAAAAAAGTTGGATTAAGTTTCGAGGCACGTTTTTCTATTTATTTTGCTTCTTGCGTTTGAATCAGGCAGTTGATTGACAGATGGGATCAGTGCCAACTTCAAGTCCAAGAACTGTGCGACGTTCGCACAGTCTGACGGTTGTGTTGGGCAAGACCAGCTGTCAATTGATCAATTCTCAACACTCCTCCTTGATCAATTTACGGGGAAGCGTCTCAAAGACTCTCCTGTTCAGTGGCTTGGTCAGAATGTCTGCAATCTGCCTGCTGCTCTCGACGTGTCGCAGTGTCACGGTCTTGTCGACGTGTTGTTGGATGTACTTTCATAGTATCTCAATATGCTTCTTTCCCTTGCTTGTCTTTCCCTCGTGTGCATTCTGCAGCATGTGTATGGCTGACATGTTGTCGACGTGCAAGGTGATTGCCTGGTCGGTTTTCAGGATACCCAGTTCCAGCGCGATTCGCTTGATCCAGCACACATCGTCGATTACTGACACTGCTGCTCGGTACTCGGCTTGTGCGGTTGAGGTCGCTACCAGACGCTGCTTTTGTGAGTACCAGATCACTGGTCCTCCCCTCATCACTAACACTCCACTTGTCGACTGTCCTGTCTTCGAGTCTCCTCCATAGTCTGAGTCGGTGTAGGCCATGAGTGTCTGGTCTCCTCCAAAATGAATTCCGGAACACACGTTTCACCATCGACTGATGGCTCATCATTGGCTTGTTGCAAAATCGACTCAGGTAGTTCACGGCGAAGCTGATGTCTGGTCTGGTGATTGTAGCCAGGTACAATAAGCTTCCTATCGCCTCCCGATAGTTGTTGTTCGCCGGAAGTGGCTCATCGTTCTTGAAGTCTGTCTTCTTGGTGATCATCCTTTGCTCAATTGGTGTGGACGCTGGGTTGCATTGTTCGAGTTTCATCTTCTTCAGTATTTTCTCCGTGTAGCTGGGCTGGTTCACGAAAATACCTTCTTGATCAATCTTGATTTCCATGCCCAGGTATGTCAACTTGTCCTTTACTTTCTTGCTGTATGTGATCTCAAATTCCTTGCTTATCTCATTCAGAAGCTTGTATATCTGATCTTCATCTTTTCCAGCTACCAATCCATCATCCACGAAGAGTGAGGGCATAATGCTCCTGTCCTTTTTTGTAGTAGATACACGGGTCGTCGTCTGTACTTGTCAGGCCTATCTTCCTTTTAAGGTGTGCAGTGACCCTCTCGTTCCACATCCTTGGAGCCTGTATGAGCCCGTAGAGACTCTTGTCCAACTTGCAGATTTTCCTTGATCCGTCGTCGAACCCTTCAGGCTGGTTCATATAGACATTCCGTTCCAGGTTCCTGTACAGGAATGCCGTTTTGACATCAAATGGCACCAGCTTAATTTTCTCTGACGCGGCGTGACTTAGAAGCAGGCGAATGGATGCATGGCGGGCTACTGGACTGAAGGTTTCTCTATAATCCACTCCCTCTTTCTGTTCAAATCCTCTCGCCACGAGTCTGGCCTTGAGTCTCCCGTCTGCCTTCTCTCGAAGTACCCAACGACAAGTGATCGGCTTCACTCCTTCGGGACAGTCCACCAGCCTCCAGGTTTTCATTTCCATGAGAGAATCGTACACCTCCTGCATCGCTCGTCTCCACCTCTCATCCTTGAGTGCTTCGCTCACCGGGATATCTGCTGTTTCACCGATCATGGCTGATCCTGTGCTGTTGCCTCGGTTTGACATGTTGGCAACGTAGTCCCTGTACCTTGGCGGTGGTTGCAGGTTCCGACGATCTCGCAAGGTTGTTCCTTCTGGCTGCTCTGCTGGTGGCGTTGTCTCTTGTTCGTTGTCGCTTGGCTCTTCGGTATTCTCGTGGGTCTCTTCTGCGTGTTCATATTCTGCCTGGCTGTTGCTTTCATCTTTCTTTTCAACCTTGTCCTCGGGTGCTCGTGCCTGAGGTTCAAAGCCTTGTCTCAGTATGATTTTCTCCCCGTTGAAGATTACGTCGTCGGAGCTGATGATGTCTTTCCTGTCTTTCAGATAAACCCAGTAGCAGGGTGAATCGATATCATACCCAACCAAGATTCTTTCTTCTGACTTTTTGTCAATTTTGCCTCTCTTCTTTCCTTGTATCAGTACATAACATTCACACCCAAACGGTCGCAGCTTTTTAATCTTTATTTTCCTTCCGAACCAGAGTTCCGTTGGGCTTTTCCCTGGCACATTGCTGTTTCCAGTCTGGTTGATCGTGAAGATCACATGGTCCATTGCTTCGGCCCACAGTCTTTCGTCCAAGTTCTCGGTATGTATTACTGTCCTGACTGCCTCGATGATTGTCCTCATTTCTCTCTCAACCCTTCCGTTTTGTTCTGGCGTGTGCACCCTTGCGTTTCAGTATGTCCCTCACATACTTTACATTTTGATGGGCGAGTCTCTCGTGCCAAGTTTTGATTGACATTGTCATCAGACTTGTATCTTCTTCTGACCTGAGCATCATTTTGTAGAGGTTTCCCTTGCGCTTGGCAATTGCCACAACTTCACTGCCATCCTTACTGTAAAACGTTGACTGCTTTCCATTTGCCTTCTGAAAGTGTCCCTGGTCCAGCATCTGACTTACTGAGAAGAGATTGAAGTTGAGTTTTGGAACGTAAATAACATCCTCAAGTACCACTGGATACCATTTCCGACCGTCAAAAGCCTCCATCTCGATGTTTCCGACTGCAACGCCATTCAACCTGGTTGAGTCTCCGATCACTATTGAGATTGGTTCGTCCAGCTCGACCAGTTGTGCAAACCACTCTCGATGAGACGTCATGTGTTGACTAGCTCCGTAGTCTTGATACTATGAAGTTGCCCTGTCCTTCGAGATGTCACTGTCCACTGTTGAAAAGGCTGTGGTCAGGAACGCCCTTGGTGGCCTTCCGCTTATAGACCTGCTTGACTCTTCCTTGGAAGTGCATTCTTTGGCGAAGTGTCCTTTCTGTGTGCATATGTTGCACGAGTACTTCTTTTTGCAGTAGGCAATGTACTTCTCGCACGGTTTGCTTATGCACTGCTTCATCATGTGACCCTTTTCTCCACACTTGTAGCATACGAGCGTTGTCTTGTCCTGGTTGCCCTTTGACGACTGCCTTGGCTTCTCACGTCTTGCCAGGAGGGCGTTGTTGGCGTTTCCCTCTGGGTTTGTCGTCTCCTTCAGTCGCTCGTCCTCAAGTCTCAGACGTTCGATGAGAGTTTCCACATTCTTGGTTGCTCCGGTCACATTGTCCCAAGAAGTCCTGAAGTGCGCTAGTTTTGGCGGTAGCACACTCATGATCCAACTTTCTCTCATAGGATCATTTTCGGTTGACACTTCTTCAGCTAGATCCAGGATCTCCAGACAGTTGTCCACTGCTGACTTGCTATCGTCGTAATTGAAGGTGAAGAATTTGATTCGGGACATTTCCAGAATTACGTCAGTCTTGGTGCCATATAGACTGGTTAATTTGTCTGTCATATCTTTGGCAGTCTTGCAGTTTGCAATTTTGTTCGCGATCTTGCTGCTTACATTTAGGCCTATCAGCGTTTGAGCTTCTTCGACATCCTTCTTGATCCAAGCTGAGATGGTTTCAGATGACGCAGCGCCTGTCGGTCTGAGCTTGTCTCCTGTTACGATTTCGTACAGGTCCTTATTCTTCAGTGCTAGGTTCAGTTTGAATCGCCATGAGATGAAGTTGACGTTGCCCTGGCTGTCTTCGCTTAGCATTTCCAACTGGGATTGGACGGAGTCCATTTTGTTGAGAGGCTGCAATTCGACTGACTTGACTTACGTATGTGTTACTCACGGTTAACTTGCTGTGCGATGGCTGCTCCGATGTTGAACAATTTGTGGATCACGTTGTCCTTGCCAGTTCTCCCGCTCTGGGCGGCTTTGGTTAATTTTGCTTTCACTTTCCTTGATGATCACCGACGAAACTAAATGACTCGGGCTCGTTGATCCTCAATAAATAACAGTCTAGAGTTAGCAGTGATTTGAATTGTTAATTTAATTTGCGAAAAGAAAATTTGTCGATTGACACGGAATACACATAAAAAAGTTGGATGAAATTTCGAGGCACGTTTTTCTATTTCTTTTGCTTCTTCTTGCGTTTGAATCAGGCAGTTGGTTGACAGATGGGATCAGTGCCAACTTCAAGTCCAAGAACTGTGTGAAGTTCGCACAGTCTGACGGTTGTGTTGGGCAAGACCAGCTGTCAATTGATCAATTGTCAACACCAGGCAAGGTTATTAGCCTTGCGCCTTGCGAACAATTCAGTTGTTTTTATTTTGCGATAACGACGGAAAATTCGATTTACTCATAATTTGATGTTATTCACGTTTTCCGTTGTTATTTATGGTGTGGGGGTAGGTTCGTTGGGGCGCCGTCTAGGGCGCAGGATTCACTAAACCTCCCACCGAGAGAAAGGAAAATCACCAAACACACAAGAGGAGGTCGGAAAAATGTCAAGATGATGAGACGCTGCCCCCAATTCCACTCCACTGAGTAGGTTATGTTTGCGAGGACAGATCGTTTTACGTTGAACAACTAAACTAAGTGCGAGTTATAGTTTTTCTAGTGCACACAGAAGATTTGTTTTAGACTCGACGCCGAGGGAATGGCAATCAACTCTTCTTGCCCATATCACCAGTTATTAAATAACAAAACTCAGGTTCATTCTTAGTTCTTCATCCAATTTGTATTGTTATCTTTTCTTTCCACTTCATTCATTGTCTTTTCTCACTGACAATGGTTCATTACTTATTCTTTACTTTTACATCTATTAGTTTTAACTTTTTAATCTATAATCCACTATTTAACTTATCTCCAAAAACGTTTCAACATTTCATTTCAATTACTCTTCCTTTACATTTCTTATATTTAACTTACTGATCTTCTATCCACTATTTAAATTATTTCCAATATCTTTCAACATTTCATTTCATTTGTTCTTCCTCTACACTTCTTAGTTTTAACGTATTGATCTTTAATCCACTAATTAACTTATCTTCAATATCGTTCAACATTTCATTTCATTTGTTCTTCCTTTACATTTCTTAGTTTTCACATATTGAATTTTTTAATCCGCTATTTAACTTATTTCCACTAGCATTCAATATATCATTTCATTTATTCTTCCTTTACACTTCTTAATCTTTCGTCCACTTTTAACCAATTACCACTAGCCTTCTACCACTCCGTTTTAATTCCTCTTCAAGATCGACCGACTGCCGCTAACTTGTTCCTAATCAAAACTCGTCACCTCGGGGTCAACACCTCCCGATTACGATAATGCAATTACAATTCGCAGTGACCTAATTTCCGTATTTTACCTTCAATTCGCAATTGCCTTGTACTGCGGCGTCAGCCGTTATTTCTTCATCGATTTCCAGCACAGTTCAATATCCGTAATTGCGAATCGACCCAATTATTTCTTTAGTGTTTCGTGTGCAATTAATTGCTTTTCCGTGATTTGTTAATTGTTCCGGAATATGCAATTAATTGCTTTTGCATTATTGGGCAATTGTTTTGGAATATGCAATTAATTGCTTTATGCGGTTCACCGATTGCGATGAAATGTGCAATTAATTGCATTATCGTTCTGGGGGTTATTTGCGTTTATAATCAGATAGCGTTATTCTGTTTGAGTGCATCAATGACCTCTTGTACATCATCTTTGTCTATGATGTCACTGACACACTTAACATGCGCTGCGTGCGACCGACTCAGGAAGGAAAAGCAATCGTTCCACTTTTGGTTTTTCGTCACAATGGTTTTTATTCGGTTTTGTTCTCCTTCACAACACTTGTTCTATACAACCGACGCAGAAAGAAAAGGCAATCGTTCTATTTTCGTTCTTTTGTCACAACGGTTTTTATCCAGTTTTGTTCTTCTTTAAAGCACTTTGCTCTATGCAACCGACGCAGAAAGAAAAAGGCAATTGTTTTATTTTTGTCCCTTGTCACAATGGATTTTATTCAGTTTTGTTCTTCTATAAAACACTTTGCTTTCGGACAATGCGAGATGCTCATGGGTTATTACGCTTCACATACAACTTAATAATTAGTATGATTAAAGGGACCTCTTGAAATTTAAACAATATTATTGCTGAGGAAATTTCAAAACGCGTTCTCTCGACTTATTTTACTACGACCCTGTCGCTTCGCTTGCTGTTCGACTTGACTCTTTGGAGCGCACTCTGGTAGGGTAAAAACTCGGCAGTGGTTGTGATTCGACTGACTAGAAAGGGGCGAGAATCCATTCATCGTGTCGTAGCAGTGGAGTCATAGCTAAATAATCTCACTGCCACTTACTACGAACTTGAAAAGGGTTGCTATGCGTGCATAGAGAATTTAGTTCCAGAGAATTACTGCCGTACAGGCTGAATTGGATTTCTCTGTCGCTATGTATACGGAGAAATCGGTTTTGGAAACACGATCAAGTATGGGCATGAGTTGTCGGTTAGACAAAGGAATATGGGTCTTGGTCGTTGCGATGTTTGTTTCGTGGAAATGTAACGCATCGTGCTGGTGACTTACCAGTAAGGGGAATTGGTGTTGTTTCAATTGGTTTAGTTGGGATGGGAGCCGAAATGGTTTTCGGCGAAAGTAAATGTTGCTTGGTTACAAGCGAGAGAAATGATTTAAGCAGGAACTGGGCCGGAATGGTTTTCGGGGGAAATTAATGCTGCTTGGTTGTAAGCGAGGGATATAGTTTAAATAAGAAATTAACCGAAGTGGTTTTTGGGAAAAATGTATGCCATTTGATGTAGTTGAAGGAGATGATTAATATTCCGTTGAAAGTTTGAAAATGCATTTTCTTACAGGTTGGGAAATGGATTCCGGGCATATTGGGAAGTGTATTCTTTGCATGTTTGCGAATGTGTGTTTTTGCAGGTTTGGGTTATGGTGATGCGCTGTTAGCGGCCGAAGTTAGGTAGGAATTGTGGGTTGGTTCTTCGTGTCATATAGAGAACCCCCACAAAGGCACCGCTCGCACGGTGCTCTGACATTTAAGGGTACTTTGGCGAGTTTTTGTCTATCCGTAGTAAGTGTCCCACCGAACACTGTCCACACACTAAGAAGAGCACACTGGAGCGGAAACAGCACAATCAAAACACGAGTCTAATAGTTTTTGATCTTTATTATTATTTTTATTAGTTCGAATTCCAGTTCTTATTGCTACTTAAAATCAATTAACAACGCTGGATCACCCGTGGCGATGCCATGAGAAACTTTTACAATGTTTTTCTTTTATGTACTACGAGCTAACTTTCGCCGAGCGTTTTCACGATCTTGATGGCACGGTACCGCTCAAGGAACTTTGGCACATTAAACTTGGTCACCGCTACTCATCACTTAAACGAAATACAAGTTACTTTGACACTCGACGTTACTTTACAAATGGACACGAATTTGCGACGGTGCCGAATCGAACACCTTTCCGGACTAGGTCTCACACCAACGTACACGCAAACTAATAATCCTCTTCTCTCGATTCTCCAAGACGACCTCTCTAGACTGAAGCTCCAAGTAGACTCTTCTCCACGACTCCTTCTAATTGACTAAATTCCAATTCCCCATCTGCAAGGGAAATCTTCCCAGCGCATCTCTGCACAGAACTTCCCATCATATCTGCTAACAGAATTTTCCATAGTATCTATTAACAGCATGAATTTCCCATTGCATCTGAAAAGAAGAATTTCCCATAGTATCTGAAAAAGAGAAATCTTTCCTCATGATCATCAACATCATTAGCTGTTGGTTATCGGAATCTTGTTCCTTTGTCTTAAGATCGGATGCCGCCGCTATTCTCCGATCTTTTCCTTAGGATTTGTTTATACCGCACATCTGGCCTGAGAAGCAAAGATTCTCATGCTATTCAGATGGTTACAAAGGACTATGGGATGTGATGCTTTGTTTGTACTTCCACTCATAAACATCTATCACGGGTAGTGTTAAGAGTTTATGGCTGCATGACTGCTAATCGGCAGCGCAACGATATGCTTTGTTTGCACAAGTGTGCCTTTAGCGTTATGATCATGGCAGGGATTTAGGTGTTAATTTCCATTAGCTACCAGAATAGGCATCCGTTGTTCGGTTTATTTACCGATAATGGTATTTCATGGGAAACGTCGCGTTGATGTTTAGGATGGGTGAGTGATTTACATGCGACGCTTTCCTGCATGGCGCATTTGCTTAGATGCGATGCTTTTCTGCCTTTTGGAATTGGGTTGAATACAATGTATGGATGCGGTGAACTCGATATTGGGAGCATTTGGATAAATAAATAATAATAATATTAAATAAATCGATTGAAAAACAATACGGACCCCGGAGTCAACTGCATACCGGCAGAGCTTGTGAAGCATGGAGGAGAGGCAACCGCGCGAAAGATCCACCAACTGATTAAAACAATATGGGATAAGGAAGTCATTCCGGAAGAATGGCAAACCTCAATAGTCGTCCTCATTTTCAAAAAAGGCGACAGATCTGACTGCGAAAATTACAGAGGAATATCATTGCCCTCACTCACATACGAAATACGAACAAATGTCATACTGACGAGAATCACACCGTAGGCAGAAGACATATTGGGAGACTACCAATGTGTATTCCATAGGAACCGATCAACAACCGACCAAATGGTCACAATAAGACAACTGCTGGAAAAGAAGTGGGAATACGAAGAGATGGTTCACCAACTGTTCCTTGGGTGCAAAAAGCCTACGAATCAGTCGCAAGACAAAGACTCTATCACATTGTAGTTGAGCTGGGAATACCGAAAAAATATACTGCCCTCATACAAATTTGCATAAACAAAAACAAAGGGCGACTTAGAATAGAAAACCACCTCTCAGAACCATTTGAAATCCGGGACGGACTAAAACAGGGAGATGGACTTGTAGGAGCGAAGTCAGGGCACCGACATGGGCGCTGGGTTCTACTTCGTTCTCACACAAAAAAAAAGGTTCCGCCGCGGCCTGTAAATGAACGATCACCAGGGGAAACCATACAGAAATTAAAACACACTGCCACAGATTTAAATGGTTATTTCATTTTAATCTATTGTATACTGTTTGATGACGGTGACACAAATACACAATTTAAAACAAAACGATTTGATGTAACTTTAAGTTTAAATGTTATTCGACAGGGGAAAACACGAATACATTTCGTGGTTACCCAACGCGACTCTCGACTCACGACTGGAGACAACGACTCGAACGATTATAATCGATTATCGCTTCCCTGTGCGCACCAGGGAAGCGATAGGAGGCACGACCTGGTCCGGTCGAAGGATGGAATTTGACTCAGCGATCGTCATCTCATGCAGAGATGATTTCGCTAAGGAAGAAAAAGGAAGAGAGAGAAAAACTTTTCTCTTAAGGGTGTAACTAGTGGCGCAGTGGTATATGTGCGCGATCGAACAGATTCAATGTTGTTGCATGTGTTCGAAAACAGGCAGGCGGCAAGGACAATAGGGAAAAATGACCACATGCGCCGCTGGTAATGCGGGTCATTGTTTACACGATGCCTCGTCGCTATTTTCGACGTTAGGAGAAAAAGGTGCTAAAAGCAAATTGGATGTTTATGGCATCTCTGGCTGCAATAGAAACCGGGTTCATATTTGCATTAGGAAATGCTGGAGAATTTGGTTTCAGCGTCTATTGCGCTAATTATATGCAGCTGCTTGGGTTGTTTGTTGGTAAGACAAACAAAAAAGGTTGCCAGGCAATGAGTATGAAAAGGTGTATGACGCGGCTGGGAAAATAAACGGCGCGATATTTATGGTCCCTGTCATGACGGTTACATTGAATGCAATCCGAATTATTTTGTTTACTGGAATTTGTCTGGTACCGAATTGGTTCAGAATACCAAATAAGCAAACAAAGAAATCTTACGGAAAATTGTATGCGAAGGAATGCATGAAGGTAAGTTTTCTTTATAGGGATTTTATGATTACAGATGGTGATCTATATAATGCGTGAAGCATTTACAGGTACTAATACCGTTGCATTAGCAAACTTAAGGGAGTTGGGTAGTAGTTATGGGGGTTTTTCAGGTAAGTAGACCGTAGGGTTTGGCGGAAACGCTACAGACTCTCACCATGTCTTTTTAACCTTGTGCTCGGGTATGTCATCAGAGATGTACAAGACGATAACATGGCCGGATCATCTCTGAACGGGGTCACACAAGTTTTTTTCTTTTTTCTTACACTAACGCGCACACAAAAGGGAATTTTGAAGTACCCTTAAATGTCAGAGCACAGTGCGAGCGGATGGAGACGAAGTGGATAAGGAAAGGAGGTGTCGATGTATATTGGTCTTGAATGTCTGGAGATCACAACGGCCAGGAAACACATGATCACGCAGAACATTCCACATTCGTGTGGTTCGGCTAAAGAATGATTATGTTTATTTGTGTGCCTGAGGTCCACTTTCAACGTGAACTGATGCGCATTCTCAGATTGACGAGTATCGCGGGAAAATGTCTGAAGCGGCGGAACACATTCAGCAAGTTCAGTTGAGCAACGACCGTGATAATACCTATAGAAAAGAGATAGGCATGATACGTTGCGGCTGTGTTCTAACGACGGAATTGATCGACTTACGGCTGGGTCCCGAATAAGTCTCACTGTTCGTTTTTGCATCCTGTCGAGCACGTGTAGTGCAGTTTTGGACGCGCCTGATCAAATATGGGAGTTGAACTCCATTTTTGGACGAATATACGCCTTGTAAATAGTGTCCAGGTTGGATGGAGTGAAGTATCTTTAGCATCTCTTAAGGAACCCCACACATTTGGCTGCACTTTTCGCAGCTTCAAATATGCGGTCATTCCAATGAAGAGTCGAATTAATTCGAATGCCGAGAATTGATAGTTCCTTGGCTTCGTCGATGCAAGTGCCGTTCATCGACAGTATATTTACTTTAGGGTTCGCCTTTGACCACAAGAGCCAGCACTGAGTTTTTAAGGCTATGAATTCCACTATTACTATTACTATTTTACTATTTATTGGCTTGTAGGAAACCGAAAGTTCATGACCTCACCGACCCGACTCTGCCATTGTTCCCTGTCCCGTGCGCTCTCCTTCCACGTTCGACCATCCGATTCGATCTCCTCGAGGTCAAACCTAACATTGTCCTCCCGTCGCGGCCGCCCTGTCGGTCTCTTTCCCGTTGACTTACCGTCAAGAATTTTATGCACGGTCCTATTGTTGCCCATTCGCGCCACATGTCCGGCCCATCTTAATCTTCTCGACTTGATTACTCTCACTATTGTAGGTTTGCGATATAGCTCTTCCAATTCGTAGTTGTGGAGTTTCCTCCATTGTCCTGGCTCCTCGTCATATTTGCCGCCAAAGATACCCCTTAGGACTTTATTCTCGAATACCCGGAATTTGTTTTCTTCCCGTTTTGTGAGAGCCCATGTTTCGCATCCGTATAGAACAGTCGGCATGATTATGGGTTTATAGACACGGAGCTTTATATTCCGTGATAGCAGTTTGGATTTCAGCAGTTTACTGACTGCATGCCAACTAGCGTTGCCGGAGTGTAGTCTTTTGTTAATTTCTTTCGACATTTTGTTACTGGCCGTCAGTATTATTCCCAGGTATTTAAATTCTTTGATATTTTCAAATATATTGCCTCTGCCGTTTATATGTGTTTCCTGAGGTCCACCTGCTCTCGCCATAATTATGTATTTCGTTTTGTCTTCATTTATTTCTAGGCTCACCTCTTCTGCCGCTTGCATGATGATTTCACTGCTTTTACTTACAGTTTCTAGATCATCACCCAGAACGGTGATGTCATCTGCATATGCGAGCACTTGCGTGAACCCGTTCAGGGATGATCCGGCCATGTTGTCGTCTTGTACCTTTCTGCTGACATACTCGAGGACAAGATTAAAGAGACATGGTGAGGGGCCATCGCCCTGTTTTAGTCCGTCCAGGATTTCAAATGGTTCTGAGAGCTGATTTTCTCTTCTAACTCGCCCTTTGTTTTCGTTCATGCAGATTTGAATGAGAGCGGCATATTTTTTCGGGATTCCCAGCTAAACTACAATATGGTAGAGTCTTTGCCTTGCGACTGAGTCGTAGGCTTTTTGCACCCAAGGAACAGTTGGTGAGCCATCTCTTCGTATTCCCACTTCTTTTCCAGCAGTTGTCTTATTGTGACCATTTGGTCGCTTGTTGATCGGTTCCTATGGAATCCACATTGGTAGTCTCCCAATATGTCTTCTGCCTACGGTGTGATTCTCGTCAGTATGACATTTGTTCGTATTTCGTATGTGGGTGAGGGCAATGATATTCCTCTGTAGTTTTCGCAGTCAGATCTGTCGCCTTTTTTGAAAATGAGGACGACTATTGAGGTTTTCCATTCTTCCGGAATGACTTCCTTATCCCATATTGTTTTAATCAGTTGGTAGATCTTTCGCGCGGTTGCCTCTCCTCCATGCTTCACAAGCTCTGCCGGTATGCAGTCGACTCCGGGAGCCTTATTGTTTATCTATAGATTTATTGCGTCTATAATTTCGTTGAAATAGAGCTCTGGGATCTGAGGCTCGCCTGAATGTACGTCTGGTGCGTTTATTTGTGGTTGATGGGTGCACACATTGAGCAGGTTTTCAAAGTACTGCTTCTATCTTGTCACGATATTGTTTATTTCTGTCACCAGACAGCCGTTTGTGTCTCGGATTATTTTGGCTCTCCCTCGGTGGCCATTTCTAATAAATTTTATGCCGGCGAACATACCTCTAATATTCTTTGCTCTGGCATTTTCTAGGATTTTTTCGATCCTAGTCTTCTCCCATTCGCGTTTTTTTTTGCGTTTGAAAAGTATCGTTGTCTCTTTCCGAATTGTCGCGTATCTTTCTGCGTTGACTTCATCATATCTTTCTAAGTGGATCACTCTGAGGCGTTTACATTGTTCGATCTTCGCCCTGCACTCTTCGTCAAACCAAGGTTTGTACTTACTTGTTTTCTTAAATCCTAATACCTTTTGGGCTGTTTGTTTGATTGTGTCTCTGATCGATGCCCATTTAGTGCCCAGATTATTGGTTTCCTCTTCCTCAGTACTCCCATTCTCTAGGATGCTAAATCTATTCGTTATTTCATCTTGATATTCAGCCCTTTTGCGTAGGTCTTTTAGTTTATCAATGTCGAACTTTTTGCTTGTCTCCCGTGATTGCCCATGTGGGTTTGCTGCGAGCCGACTTCTAATATTGCCCATCACTAGAAGGTGAACGGAGTCGCAATCTGCTCCTCTATATGATCTTATGTCAAGGATATTCGAGTCGTGACTTTTCTCTATGAGGAAGTGGTCTATTTGGTTACGCGTTACGCCGTCGGGTGATATCCATGTCGCTTTGTGGATTTGCTTGTGCTTGAACATCGTGTTTTTCACTACCAGATTTTTTGACGCTGCGAACGTGTAATTCGAATTCCATTATCATTTGGAACGTCGTGTAGGCTCTCTTTACCCATAGTTGGTTGAAAGATATCTTCCTTTCCAATTTTCGCATTGAGGTCCCCGAGGAGGATCTTAACATCGGATGATAAGATCCTATCAAATACTTCCTCTAGGGTCTCGTAGAATGTGTTCTTCGTTTCTTCGTCCGTAGATTCTGTTGGGGCGTGTACGTTTATTAATACATAATTGTACCACGGTCTCTGTATTTTTAGCACCGACATTCGGTCATTAATAAATTACACATCTTTTACATGGGGCGTAATCTTCATGCTTATGATGAAGCCAGTCCCGGGGTTATGTGTATCGGTACCTCCACACGCCAGTGTAAACCCGTTGGTTTCGATTACCTGATGTGGGAGTCGGACTTCCTGAAGCGCGACGATGTCAATTTTATATTGTTTCGCGTTTTCTACGACCGTCTGTATCGCGCCAGGTTTATATAACGTTCGAACATTCCACGTCCCGACGCGTATATCCCGCTTTTTCCGTTTTACCCTATGTCTTCTTTTTGCCGAGCCTGAGTGATTCATTGTAGTTTAAGCCCCCGCACCGCGTCAAAGTTTCTACCAAGTGTGGGGTTGAATTCCACTCGGTTAGATAATCCCCACTGATATATCTTGTTGAGGTCTGAATTGATGTGTGTTTGATACTTTTTGATAGCGTGCCAAACGCCATATATGCATGTCAAATCCCCCTACAAAACACTGTATTGGTGCGCTTATTGTTAAAAAAACTCCATTTGTCATACTTGTATTATGATACATGATATAAATCCCAAGCCTCCAAAAATTTTGGGTTCCGTGATTAGCGACAATTTTTCAGGAATAAATAATAAGTTATTAAATTAATAAATAAATTGTATAGTAATTATTATAAATAACAGAACAGTAGTTTTAGTGGGTTATATTTTTGTTTAAATGAATCATAAAAGTAGTATGTAAATTCTTGCATCCTCTTCGTTCTCTCCTCCATTCCCTGTTTTTTTACAAATAACAATGGTCATAAAACAAGATAATCATAATAATAACAATGGTCATAAAACAAGATAATCATAATAATAACAATGGTCATAAAACAAGATAATCATAATAATAATAATGACTGTGTTATGTACTGTAATTTGAACTGACATCAATATTAAGAACCATTTTGGTTCAAAATTTCCTTATTTGCCTTACGACTTGTCTATGTGTAGAAAAGGATATTTTTTCAAAAGAAAGCTTTTTAATTTCCTTCACTCATTTTCCTGGAAACACCGGCATCTGGTTCCCCTTTTGCAGTCACCTGTTCTTCAATAAATCTCAAGTGGCCCGACACGCGCACACTCTTTGAGTTTCTATTCATTAACGAACTCTATTCACTCAACAAGTAAATTCTCTTATTGAAGATTTTTACGGTTCATTGTACTCAAGGAAGTGGTGCATGTCCCTGGTCTACCACAACCAGCCACTCTTACATTTGCGCAGATCTTTATATGTTTCCTCCATCTGCTTTTAATTCATAAAAAGGTTTGTATTAATACAATCAATCTCTTTACAGATTTGGCTGCTCTGTTCTCTTCTAACATCAATAACATGGGTGACCTATATTGGCTTTTACAACTCCCGAGTTGTAGGAATACTGGTCACTAAAGTTGTAAATCGCTGGTTCTTTCGTGGAGCATATTTTAAGCTAGGTAAGTGGTTGTGCGAACAGTCCCATTACCTGTTGCACTTCTTTCCTTAATCTTCTCTCTCGATTTCAGGGTCATTAAGTCTGAACCCGCTGGCTGGGAAAATAATGTTCCGCGATTTTGTATATGTATCCTTTGATTATTCAGTGCGAATCCAAGACGGTTATTTCATATTTCGTTGGTGGCGTTCTTATGTGCCAAAGGATGTCTCAGAAGGTAAGTGCAGGTCAGTATTTAGGGACAAGTTTTGAATCTCTCTTGCAGATCTCTCACATTCCGACACACGTCTATCGGTACAGCTGAATGGATTCGAGCTTCACATATACAACCGATCCGAACTCTATGACCATTTGGAGCAGACTTTTGGTCTAAAACCTTCAATATTAATTCCGGTAAGTTAATTAAGTTATTTTCCTTTAACAATTTACATTTATTAATGACCATGTATATTTTTGTTTTTAGACGGAAAATCTCTCGTCTGAGGAACGAAATAAAATAAAAGAACAAGCGATGAATCTGGAGAACACCCGACAGACTGCAGCTGCTGCATTCAGTAAAGAAAGTAAAAAACGTTCCGAAGCAATGGTAGCGACAACTTGGAGAGATTTAATTCCCGTAATTAAAATCGACATCTGTTCGGGACGTTTTGTTTTTGGGAATAGATTAACACCAACGACTTTGTCGATCTCAGTAGAAGAAGCTCATTGCACGTACAGCACAAAACCAGCGGTCTGCCGATTGGATCAATTTATGCATTTCGTTAAAGCCAAAGTTGAAAATGCTAAAGTAATGTTTGCGCCTAGTCCTAAGTACACCGGACTAGTGGACGAGCCGCCAAGGTGAGTTGTTGATTTGTGTATTAGCTCCATTGTTTCTCTTATAACAATGTAATTGAGAGTTGAATGGAAGAAGAAAGGAAAATTATCTATCAATCTTAAGATCTGAAGCTAACTTATCATAAGACAGCGATCTTCCCACAGTGCTAAAAAGTGCCAAATAGTGACATCTAAAAGTTTGCATACGCCAATATTTTTAAAAAGATAACTTGCACACACTAAAGGCCAACCGCTAGGATAAAAAAATACTCCAGACTAGTATACCACTGTAAATTACATCTGAAATTAATTTCGAGCGATATTGAAAAGGGTTAGAGACGAATTTGGATGTATGATGGCGAAAGCAATTTGATGAAACTAAGGAGAAGTTTTAGTGTGCCTGTAGCTTCACGAGACACATCGAATGTCGATATCCAAATAGTAGGACTATGAATTTTGAAATCATCTCTAAGTGATATGAAGGACATAATTCCTTGACTAAAAAAATAACAAAACCCCAATACACAACCTTGTCTATGATATTTGAATAAAAGAAGCCATTCTCGACGATTGGAAAACTGTGATAAAAATATAAATCTTCAAAGGAAGTGAGAAATTCAAATGAATAATTATGGAGGCGTATCTATATTCAAGGATGTATGGAAGGAGACAGCGCGGCAGACCTTGTCTGCGATGGAGGGATGGCGTAGACCAGGATGCCCAGAGCCTGGGACTGCCAAACTGGATGACATCGGCTCAAAATCGGGACCGATGGAGAGATTTTTTAAATAAGGCCAAGACCGGATCCCGGTTGTAGTGCCGATGATGATGATGATCTATATTTAAATGAATAATTATGGAGGCGTATATATCATCATCATCATCATCGGTACAACAACCGGGAAAGGTCATTAGTCTTGCGCCAGAGGCGTATATATATTCTCTACGTATTAACTCCGTAATTTGAAATTTTGTCTAACCTTTACAATTGCGCCTATTTCACACAGATCAAAAAATTGCCCTCGCAAAGGAGGCTTTGTTCCTTTAAAGAAATAGACCCAACCTTTTTTCTGTTTCGAAATCCTAATCGGATTTCATTTTTGCAATCCGTCGTGAGTATCTTAAATAAACACGATATATCCAACGGAATTGTCGGTGCGCGAGTTAAATATGACTCAATTAATTGGACCAAAAAATGTATTTATCGTTCCATCATAAGTCGTCCGATAGCCTTTATTGTTAATCCTAGAGTGTCTTCATAATGTTTTACTTTCAGCGATTTATACCCATGGCTGGAGGCCGACATCTAAAAAATAACAAACCTAAGGCAAAAGTCGGGATCCACTTCCAGAGAAATATGTTGTTGCAAACAAAAAAAAAAAAAAATGGGTGGCGAGAGGCCGACTTTGGCGAGACAAGGACAGATGTGTCCTTCATCTTGTCTCTGGCATCTTGCGATAACCAGAATCACCTACATCCGTGAGGATGTTGGGCTCGGTCTCGAGATATCTGAAAAAGAAGGTAGCAAGTACTCGTTGATAGGGGTAATGAAGGCACCTACGTATAGGTGGGAGTTGGGGTAATGGCGGGCGTCAGGCCTTCTAAAGAGGTTGATGCATCTTCTGAGGAGGTTTCTTTCGCAAACTCGAAGTCGTTTTATTTGAGCCGAAGATATGCAGGACCATTTGGGAAAGACGTAGTATGGTATCAACTTTGTTGCTCCACTTCAAAATGTTGTGCAGTTGCTTAGACCGACCGACCCCTTTGAAGAATGTGGATCACATGTTTGATGAAATTCATTTTTGGGGTATAGATGATCCCAAGATATTTCATCCTGTCCTGTGGTCTAATCGGAGTACCTCCTATCTGTATTCGAATATTCTGTGAATATCGAGAAATAGGTTGAGACTGTTTACTACTCAGAATGATAGCTACTGCTTTGGGCAGGTTAAGTCGGATCGACTGTAATACTGATACAGTTCGTCTAGGTGTCGGTTGAGTCGGTTTGTTGTGAGTTTAGGGCTTTTGGATGACATGTATACTAGGACGTCATCCGCATAGCATATCTGGTTTACACTGTAGGGGTTCTCTATACTACATGGAGAACCAACCCACTGTTTCCGCCTTATTTCGACCGCTAACGGGGTGTCAAATCAGCCCCAATTCCTCCTACTAACCGATTCACCTGAAAATCATGTTTTCCAAAAGGACGCATAGCTAAACTCATTATTCTATGCAGACAATGCATAATTGAGTTTAGCTACATTTTGCCACACGGCAATTCCATTTCGCTAACCCATGACATTTCCAGCGGAAATCGCATCATGTCGGTTAGCAACGGCATAGTCTGAACAAACGACGCGGTTGCATAATCATGCAATCGCTGGGGAAATTATCAAAGTATTTAATTTAGTTCCCACGATCCGAGATTTCCCTAGCCAATTCGGCGCCCTATTCACTTTCCCCAGACACTCCATTCGCTAGGGATCAATGATCTCTTCTGGCAGGTGAATAGCTACAAAACATTTTCCTCTCCTTCTCAATTTCATCTTCCCACAGTTCAATGCACTCCGAGATCACCACATTCACCGAATTAGGTCAGTGGGCTATTCTCAGAGCTGCATTGATACATGCACACAAAAACCAAATCCACTCCGGTATCAATGCATATTGTATTCCGGTTCTCTCATTCTCCCTTGTCCGTCGACTATCGAATCAACCGAAGCGTTTATCTACCTCGATGGGCGGGGAACATGAGAGAGCGCAAATGCAAAGATGATCTCGGTTGGTTGCTTGTGGTGCAAATGAAAAAAATCCCATCTTCATCCCTAATTCCAACTAGTCGCTTCACATCCACCACCGGTGACGGTCACGCCGCACCGTGTCGCTATTCATCCACGATCGCGTGCACACGCTACGTCGAGCGTACACACAAGTAGTCGATAATCGAAGGCCAATCGGAATAGTCAAATTTTTAATTACCGCGATCACTGAGTCAAGAAAAAATGTGTTTCAACTTGTATAATATTTATGAAACAACAATTTAATAATATTAATAATAAGTTCTAAGTTAAGTAAAAAAAGAAAACAAAAATTACAAACCATTTCTCTGGATAATGTGCAAAAAAATAAAGCACATAAAAACAACAAATAAAACGGTGTTTTGGTTTCCTCTTCTCTCTTAAGAGCAAGTTTGACGACGTAATTGTTGGCGGGAGAAGTGAATCAAGTGCCCGTGTCAGGCATAATACTTCGAACCCACACAACTCTCCCGTCCACAGGGCGAGGATTATCTGATGTGTAGATATCAAATAAGATAGGGCCTAGAATGGAGCCCTGTGGTACCTGCAGCGGCGTTGAAAGTTCCGGAAAGCTTTCGATTCACTCGAACTTGGAAGGTTCTGTTTTGAACGAACTGGTAGATGATACTACACAGCATTCTACTGACGCCAGTATTCAGTAATTTAAAAATAAGACCTTCGATCCACGTCGTGTCAAATGCCTTTTTAATGTCCAGGCTCACCGCAATGGTGCGTTCCTTATTAAAGAGGTGCACGGAGAATATGTTGAAAACCATAGTGGTGCTGTGGGCTCTTCTGTATCCAAATTGGAAATAAGGTATTATATCCTGGCACTGATCAAGTTATTTAGCTTCTCGTATATGAATATGTTCATATTCGCATTCAGCTTTAATATTTAAGGTGCCCCAAATTTTTTGACGGCTTCTGATAGCACTATGATTCATTTATTTTCGGATTGGACAGTATTATATTATTCTCCCCATAAGTGTTAGACAATCTGAAGAAACGATACCGCCAACTACTGTAGAATGAGTGTCATACTATTTCGGATTCAGATTAGTGTTTAACTGATATGCATTCGCCTAGATAGCACCTTTTCCAATTTTATGTGAATCTTTGTTAAACTAACATTCTAAGGCTTGCTGATTTTTTTAATAACTTGGTTACCTTGAGTCGCAAATTGGTCTCCAACTTGCATCACGTTGTATTAGAAACGTTGAACCGACAGTTTACTACAATAAGAAGTAATTTCCACCTTTTACTGACTTATAATGACTGATGGAAACTGTACAATACATATCCGATATACTATTTCGATTTATTTTCAGATATATGGGCGAAGGGTTTGTAGTGATGATGTCTAACTGCATGGATTTGTACTTTTACATGGATGAACCTGGTGTAGTGCCAGACGAGCCGGTCCACCTGACATTAGCCAATGGTGACATGGTGGAACCCTCTCCTCCCGTCTGGGGTATAGATATCAAATGCCAAAAAGGAACTGATTTTAGTTATGGTCCATGGGCCGATAGACAACGTGACCATCTCTTCAAGTTCTTCTTTCCACCAGATTGGCAAGAAATGAAAGTTACACCAGTTCAAAGGCCAGGAGAGCTACGATCGTATCAGTCTTTTGATGTCTGCTTGTGTGTTTTAAATGAAGCTACTATCGATATTCTTTTTTCCAAGGACAAGGAAACGAATGCTATGCACATAACAGTTGGACCAGCGTCATATATAGAACTAACAATTCCTTGGGTCACACATACGGATGGATACACAACCAAGATAGGCGGGCAACTTTTCCATGCCGAGGCCACTACAAGCCTCCAGTACCGCAGTTTGGCAGAGTTCGAATCACTGGAATACAAAATACTTATCCATTATCCAACCAAGTGGAACGACATGCAAGATTGGAGTATCAATTTAACGGGATGCAAAGCGACTGGTTACATTGTTTACAAGCACAAATGCTTCTTCCAAGATCTCATCGAAGATTGGGCTTCGAAGGCTCGACCAGATATTCTCAGTTTTGTGCCATACGTTTGTAAATTTACGATCCTGCTCAATGAATTCGAAATTCTAACTCTAAGCAACGAATATAATTGGATAGACTGCTCTTCGGCAAACCAAGAAAACCATCATTTGGCGTTCTGTGGGGATTTGTTTGACCTGAGCTTTGCACTGCCATTTAGTGATTTCCTGCCTCAAACGGTGACTTTGAAGTTTTGGATTCACGGAGAAGGCTTAGATTTGAGCATGTACCTCCCAGAGGTTTCCTCAAGTCGGCCAGTTGTTTTGGCGATTGACGAAAATGCCAGGCTGTTAACTCGTGGAGGGAAAATCAGGAATCGACCGGAGCTCTATTCTAAAAAGTGGAGAAAAATCTGCCAGAGAAGGTAAGACTTAAAGCATTCCCAATAAAGTAATAAATAACATTGTGTCTGTTTTTTTAATAAGTGCTGGTTGGGTGGATTGCTGGACTGTACCAATCGTTGCTTTGTCGATTCAGTACATTTACCACCCAGTTCCCCCTCAAGGACCAGATCCGCAAGCAGATATTACGACACCAGAGAAAGAAGAGATCCTCCTGAGTCCAATGAGGATTCCAAAAATCCGAAAATCTCCCGTAGCCAATTGGCAACAGAATGAAGCTTATAAATTTGATCCCGCGACATTGCCCGCCGATCAAGTGACTGTAGAATTAGAAATTGGTTCTTCGATACTGATGGCGTATGGAAGTGTTTTACGCAATTTCATCCACTTGAAGGAGAACATATTTGGGGAAGATCAAAATTTCACCGACATGGAACAGTCTAATGTTAAAATTAAGGACCCTACAACGTCTACTAATCCGAAGGATCACTTGTTGGGAAAAGAGAAGGATGTTGCCACAAAATCAATATCTGAAATAACAGTAACAGAGGAGAAGCTAAAGCCATTTGATCCCCGACTGTACAGACCTCTCGAGGTTGTAGTTTCTGTGATAATTCATGACATTCAAGCGCATATAATGAAGGTTCGTATTGTATTCATTATTTACATGTCACAGTAGCACTTGAGATTTGTGTTTCCTTTAGAATTGTAATGAGAGCGATCCTCCATGTCCTGTCATACTCATCGAACGATTAGGATTTGAAATGAACAAGCGGTACACTGAAACTGAGTTACAAGTACTGGTTAGTCCATCATATCTCATTACATCCGATCTGTTAGTACGTCCCAATCGTGATAAACATATCAATCAAGGACATCTTCTACTTTCTGCTGTGCAAGTAAGTTTATTATATTCTTTTTCTTGTAAGTATGCTTACATTTATAAAATAGTATTGTTCAACAGGGGAACAGTCAAGTTAAGAGACTGTAAGACATAATCATTTTATAATAAGCTGCCCTTCGAAAACCCTGTTTATGCACTTTCGCCGTCCCTGTGTCTACCCTTTACACAGTGTGTTTTTAAAATAGCTCGCAATCTAAATTATATAAGTCAAATTATAAATAGTTTTGATTGTTTACGTTTGTGTGTTTAATTAGTGAAAATTGATCGTGAAACTTATGGTCCACTCTCAACTCTCATATAGAATCAGGATTTGGTCCCATGTGGCGTTTCCATCAAATTACACACATATAAACATAATGAAGAACACAGCATCAAAGGAGGACCGAAAAGAAAACATCAGACTACGTAGCAATCCGAAGCTTAAGCGGCGGGTTGAAATATCCGCATATATATGCAGCCGTGGTCTGATGCGTTGCCGCTTTGGTTTTAACCTTGCGATAGCTTATGTTCGACTCACGTTCTTCAATACTATTAAACAAACGGATCTCCACACACACAGTGGAAGTGTTATCTGTGGTACCCAAAGTAAACAAATGGATCTTCACACACGCACCCTAGTGCAGTGTAATTCGTTATAATTGTGTGAAAGTGTGCAGTGCGAAAAACCTCCTACCCTTTCCTTTCCTTGCGTCTGTTTCTCCTCTTTTTCACACCACTGCGTCCATCATGCACGATTTATAATCTTTTGAGGGTTTTTGGTGTTTGAGTTACGTAATATTCGTTATGGAAAGTATGTGAGCTGGATTTCGGCACGGATCTAGTGGAGCAGCTGCTACAAGGGCATAACACCTGTAGTGGTTCCTTTCACTCATCTATCCCTGATCCTGACTTGCATCCTTTTCTGAGGTGGTATTCATTTTGTGTCGGATCATTTCAATGGAACGGGAATTTCCCGTCGATCATTATAATATATGCGGCCTAAGATGCAATTTTTCCTCTGTGTCTTTCCACGTTTCAGAAACCAGCAATCCTTGCACTTAGCGAAACCCAGGTAGTAACTAATATATATATATATATATATATATATATATATATATATATATATATATATATATATATATATATATATATATATATATATATATATATATATATATATATATATATATATATATATGTGTGGCGCAAGGCTAATAATCTTGCCCGTAAAAATAAATTATTATGGTAATTTAGCAAGCCTCGAGATTTGCTAAATAAGGCCAAGACCGGATTCCGGCTGTAGCGCCGATGATGATGACGATATATATTATATATATATATATATATATATATATATATATATATATATATATATATATATATATATATATATATATATATATATATATATATATATATATATATATATATATATATATATATATATATATATATATCCGATTTTACTCTATTTGGTTATAACTCTGTCTGTTCTTTCAACATCGTTGTCGAGCCACATACATACGAAATGATATTACTTATCAATTTCTGCCACAATATGGACTCTGCTTCAATCCAGAATTTAATTTATCGTGGCTAAAATTTCACGTTCGTAAGCATATCATACACTACTGCTTTCTCTACAGAAGCCCAAATATGGATAGAAACACATCCTTTATCGAATTTGATGCTCTATCTGATTCTATCGACAGGCTCTTGACCCTATATCCGCAAATACATCCACTAGCCGCGATGGAGATGGATTTTCATCGATCTGGGGATAGCCAATCCGATCTTCTCCATGGTGATAACCAATGGGCGATCGAATTGGAGTTTCTACTAGCGGAATTTCCCCTATGACCGTACGGTCAGGCACCATGCCCTTTCGATTGAAGTGCCGACAACGAACGATCCTGCAACTGTTCAAATAAAGGA
Source organism: Microdon myrmicae (assembly GCA_963931805.1). Classification (NCBI taxonomy): domain Eukaryota; kingdom Metazoa; phylum Arthropoda; class Insecta; order Diptera; family Syrphidae; genus Microdon; species Microdon myrmicae. The sequence continues at coordinate 219,120,539 of OZ007497.1, forward strand.
ACAAGCATAAGAGGCTGCAGGCATCGTTGCTGTAAACAATCGTGATGATCGCCGGAGGAAAAAAATAGGTTTCTGTGTCTTATGTCAACAGAAACGCTATTTCGGGGTTCGTACACTGGGATGCACATTGTATGGCTTAGCCAGTGCGACATGGGAACACTGTGCTGTTTATATAATCGCCCCACGCATGCCGTTGTATGCTATAGATTTTTTAGTGACGATTGGTCAACCGAAGATTTGTTTACCATGGCAGTGGCTAGGGTAGCTATTGTTTAGGTTAATGTACTGATACTTGGGACATGGTTATGGGTATGATTGTTTAACTAACAATCATGTTCATGTCTAATCCTATAATCGGTTGATGGCCGATAATGTGGAATTGGTTGCAGCTGTTGACAATCTTCTGGATATGGGGGCAATGTTTGGTTAAGAAATGGTACATGGAACACGATCATTAGTATGATTGCTTGAATAGCAATCAAGATCGTGTCCGCTTAAATGGTAGGAAAAATCGGTTACAGCTGTGTCAACAAGTACGTTGCCCGACGTGTCTTCTTGGACCAACGGATTGTTGGGACAAGAACACGCTGAAAGATTGGCGTTTGTTTACTCATCAAGATTGCTGACGAGCTGAGCTGATTGGGTTGGTATCGTTCATGTATTATGAACGGTGGTGATTTGATGATATGCATGCATGTGATTTACTTTCCAGGCGAAAGGTAATGCAGGGTAGCTTACGCTGCTCGATTGCAGGTATGTAAAATGGATTGGTTGTTTTAAGGAAATGGGTGGTTCTTTGTGAATGCTTTAAAGAACCCCCACAGATCCATCACCTGTCGGGAACTACGGTCGAAGCAACCGACCAGAAAGAGGCTACACTGGAGATCGGATCATCGGGGAGGCTCCACTAAAGAGGCCGGGCACATACTTTACGCCGCTCTCACACCTCCAGCTGGAACAGACGTCCACCCTAGAAGGTAAGGATAAACCAAAACGCGCTGGACCTGTTCCTCACCTTTCACCCGAACAAATACACAATTGAAGTTTCTTTGTCCTTGGGCACTTCAGATTACTGTGTCGTATCCGATGAGTGTACTCTAACCTACAGCAACGTTAACGAGAAAACTCCCAAAAGAACAGCATGGTTCTACGAGAAAGCCAAAGGGGAAAGATACTTCCCATGCATGAAAAGAGAAACAACGCAATTGTAAATAACCTTCTTTGGTTCACTTTGTTTTCGAAAATTTATTTTCCGCAAATTCAAAACCCGATGCCAATCTTTTGGACCCACCTGTGACCGCGCCGGTACGCTCTTCGATGGGGGATGTAACGTTCCGCCCGCGTACTATGCAAGGCCTTCTACGTGGACTGGACTGTAGGAAGGCAAGCGGTCCGGCCGGAATACCAGCAATAGTCCTTAAGAACTGTGCTCCAGAATAATCGCCGGTTCGTGGCAGACTCTTTCGCTTATCTTATCCACGAGGGACCTTCCTAACCTGCTGGAAAATCGGTCGAGTTCAGCCAATCGCAAAGAGGGAGAAAAGTGTCACAAAATTACCGTCCGATAGCATTACTGTCTATTTTATCTAAGGTGATGGAAAAAGTCATCAATGCTGAGTTCATTAAGTATCTGGAGTGCAACGGACTTCTGAATGATTGTCAATACGGATTCCGTGGCAGGCGGTCCACGGGAGACCTTTTGACGCTTATAACCGATATATGGACATATGCGATTGAGGGACATGGTGAGTCAAGGGCGGTCGCATTAGATATCTCCAAGACTTTTGACCGCGTCGGGCACGGGACATTGCTGAGAAAACTTCGTTCATACGGGCTTTACCAGCAGCTTTGCCACTGGAATAAGAGCTTCCTAGAAAATTGTTCGATGCGGGTTGTTGTAGACGGCGAGTCTTTGGATCGTTATTTTTGGGGTGCCTCAACCTTGTTTTTGTTTCACGTAAATGATTTAATGGAGTCACCGGATAACAAAGTGTTCTAACAATAAATGAAAGGGAGAAAGTGTCACTTTCTTGGTATTCGGTGGCGGACCTCTTCGTTGGTCGACGCTTCGGGTTTCTAGTTGCAGGGGGTGTATGATTGTTGATCCCCGTGCTACTCCACTGATCTTGACCTATTATCATTCGTGTTTAACACTCGCGGTGGTTGGTATTGTCTGTGCTTTTGCGTTTCACTTGCGTCCGTTCGTTATTATTCCAATTAATTAATCTTCGCGGTGGGTAGTATCGCGTTCTTTGGTGCGTCCGTCGCTAATGAACTCTTTTTTCAAATCAATTATTATACATTTTTCGTATTTGACGTCTTATTTAAATTTCGACGCCATCTTTACTTTTTTATTATTGCCTAGTAGTTGTTATGTGAAATTGCATACAATAGTTTATGCAAATTTAATACTTGACGCAATTATAAATAGAGAGGTAGAGAAGGGAAATTTGGGGATTTTGGGTGAGGCCTCTGATGTGGAGTCCGTAACAATAAACACATGTCGCCAGGTTCACCTCTGGAAAACTGAGTTATCTTTTTAAAGCCAAGAAATATTTTACTCCGGCTCAACTTCTTCTGTATTTAATTCCAAGTTAGACCGACGCTCGAATATTGCTCTCATGTTTGGAGCTCTGCTCCTAAATATCATCATCATCATCGGCACTACAACCGGGATCCGGTCTTGGCCTTATTTAGCAAGTCTCTCCACCGGCATCCAATTGTCCATAGTAATTTGTTTTTCCGGGCGAGGTTATTAGGCTTGCGTCAACTGCTCCTAAAAATACCTTTGACTTAAGAGCATACATAGACGAGCGATCCACCTGTTCGGGACTACAGTCGCTATCACATCGAAGGCGCGTAGCCGACCTCTGTCTATTTTACATATATTACCACGGGTACTGTTCTTCAGAGATTCGTGGCATTGTTCCGCCCAATTCAGTTTATATGCGCTCCACAAGACAATCCAACAGATCCCACCAATTTGCGGTTCATTTCTCAACGACGCGAATATCCCTGCATCAGAACTCGTTTCATTACAGAGCTGGAAAGCTGTGGAACTCCTTCCCCACGCGAGTCTTCCCGAAGTGTTACAACTTGCAACTGTTTAAAAAGAAGTGCAACGGTTATCTAGTGGCATCTTGGGGCGCCATGTCGGCGCTATAGGTTCGTCTCTCTCGAGAGAAGAATATTTAAAAAAAAAAAACGGGGATCTACCGTGCTGTGATCAAAATGTTTACTTTAAGCGTGCGGACCAAAGATCACAGTGTCTGCAGGTCGTTCGAATTGACGAGTAACTTTCGGTTGCTACTGTTACATAATAAAAATGAGAATCGAACCGTGTACTGTGGATCAATTGGGTATAACATGACGAATTGTTGTGAATGTGGTTCGTGTTATTGGAAATGGACGATGACGATGAGTCCCAACCACAAGGGCTGGGACTATTCGTGTTTATTTTTATATGTCTGCTGATTGTACAACTGTTATACGTTTGCGCCGTTGAACATCCTGGGGTAAGTACGTGACAAGCATCGTTTTTTTTTTTTTTGGCCTGGGGTGGACTGTGGTGTTGCTGAGGCAACCTGTGCGTGGTGTTTTAGCAGTGTTGTATATGCGTTTGGTGGGAAGTTGCTGCTTTTTACAATTTTCTTTTTTGTTACCCTTTAATAGAACTTCCTAACGGACACAGTTGCATAGTATTTTCCGTTATTTCGCTTTGGTCTACTAATTGTACAAATTCGGAGTTCTACTTTTTTAATACTTTATTCAGTCGGGTCTATATCTTCATCTGGTCCAAGAAGGTATCGATGTACATTGTTCTTAAACAACTGAATATTACAATGACCGATTCGTTTATCTAATACATTTCTTTGCTCTATTTATGTATACAAGGGGTGTTTAAAAAAGACACTACTTTATTGTTGGATTCATGCGAGACTGTTCGTGATATAGTCGCCCACTCTGTATGTTTTCAGCACATTCTGCCCTCTTTCAGTTTCATGTCACAAAATGGCGCCAATGGTACGCATTTGCCTACAACGATAATGTCAGTTTTTATTGAACTTACCTCGTATTTTTTCTTTATCATCTTTGAAAATCTCTTCGTCATTTTGATTATAAGACTAATCATCGTCTTAAGACTATTTATGAATGATTTTAATTAACTTTCTATTTTTTTAAAATAATGGGTAATCTAAAACCTCTTTCTAAACAGGTGAGAGGACATGCAATGTTCAGTAATGAAGGATGTGCTCTCGACGAAGATACATTGGAGTATGCCTGGTTAGTAGAGATTCAACTTGGCAAACTTTCTGGAAAATTAACCATACCCCAGGTATGTCCCAATAATCACTTCAATTACGTACCTCACTCATATCAAGGTTATTTCTCCGTTTCAGTTAGCCAATGTCATCGTAGGACTAGAAACTCTAGTTTTGCTAACGGTGGATCCAGAGAATTGCTTAAAATCGCCGAAAACAGTTCGAAATTGCCACCATGGTGTTCCAAGCAACCAATGTCCGCAAACTAAGGAGGAGAACAAATATAAATGCCCATCAGCCGAAGACATTAAATATAAGATGACCAGAGTTGCAATTGATGCAGTGGATGTGTATCTAATCGAAAGTGGAACAGCTTTACATACATGGGTAAGTTGTATTGCGTTTGTAAAGCAGTGCTTTGATACTTAAGGATATGTTAAAATCAGCGTTTGTTTAAAAAAAATAGACTCATTTTATATATTTTTTAATAATGTGTTCGCACTATAAAAATTAGAAACAATCAAGGTAGCGGTGTTTAGCCCTGAGCAACACCAGCATTATATTATAATATTCGGATTTAACTTTCTAAATTGTATAGTCTTGGTCTTGAATGAGACTCATTTGAACTCATTCTTTTTTAAATATACAAAAATAAAAGCGCCGCAAAACAAAAAAATGGTTGAAATGCATAAAGTGCCAGGATGATTGGACAACTTACGTTATACCCATTATAGTACTGTGCGCCGTGATCGAAAAATCTGTAAAATTAGCTGAATCTGCTAACATAGGCACACGTCGTGTCCTCACTTCAGTCTAAAAGACCTCAGTGGATTTGACAAGACTTACAGGACTTACGAGCACGGTGGGGAGTGTGGGGGGTATCTAAGGTTAGTGCGGACAGGGTTAGTTCAAATGTTCTCTAACTACCTGGATGGAGGGATGGTGGGAAAGGGATCATACAAGAGCGGTGGGTCTTGAGTGAGTTAGTAAACGCAGATCACCACGTTGGCGTCTGATAATCTGCTCTTTGCTCGGTGTGTGTATTTGTGCTGTTTTGTACTGTGGGTGCGTGTTTGTACTGTGTCAGCAGTAGACCCAATGGGATGTGTCCAGGAATCCTCTATTATAGAGGGGAATGTGGTTGGGAAGGGTGCTTTCTTCAGTTTTGTACTGAAGAAGAAATTGTGTTGGTCGAATCTGAACAGATCGAAAGAGAGAAGGGTCAAGAACGCAAGGTCCTCGCTGTTCTGAATGCATTCGAGGTACTTGTATGCTAATTGTAGCAAGTACTCGTCGATAGGGGTAATGGAGGCGCCTTCGTATAGGTGAGAGTTCGGGTGATGGCGACCGCCATCGCCTTCTAGAGTGGTTGATGCATTTTCTGAGGAGTTTCCTTTCGAAAACTCGAAGTCTTTCGGATTAGTTGCTTATAGCAGAGAAACTTAACATTGGTGTCAACTTTGTTGCTCTACTTCAAAATGTTGTGCAGTTGCTTAGACCGGCCGAGGCCCCTTTGAAGATTGTGGGTCACATGTTTGATGAAATTCATTTTTGGGGTATAGATGATCCCAAGATATTTCATCCTGTCCTGTGGTCTACTCGTAGTACCTCCTATTCGTATTCGAATATTCTGTAAATATCGAGAAGTAGCTTGAAAGTGTTTACTATTCAGAATTAGTGCTACTGCTTTGTATGGATTAAGTCGAATTTTCCATCGGCTGTAACACTGATACAGTTCGTGTAGATGACGCTCAAGTCGATTTATTGCGAGTATACTGCTTTTGGATAACATGTACACTCGGATGTCATCCGCATAGCATATAAAATCACCGCCTATGATGAAGGGTGTATGCCCGAAACACCTTATTAATTTGCCGATACTTTCGGGATTAATGGGGCCATTATTGGTTTTATGGTATGCGTGGTATCATCATCATCATCGGCACTACAACCGGGATCCGGTCTTGGCCTTATATAACAAGTCTAAGGCGTGTTAAATTTTCCATAATAATTTATTTTTACGGCCAAGATTATTAACCTTGCGCCACATATATATATATATATATATATATATATATATATATATATATATATATATATATATATATATATATATATATATATATATATATATATATTGTGACGCATATGACAATCAGTACTAGAATATTCTAGTTTCGGGATTGTTCTGCCTCATTTTCGCAAACCGTTGTGGGGGAGAGAATTTTTTTACGTCTGTGAATTTGACGTTAGGAAATGTTGCCTCAAGGGCAACAAGAAACGACTCGTTTTAGAAGGATGGTCCTCGACTTTTCGTCGGACGGAGTGAATGTGTAACAATTCACCTCCTTGACCTTGAGGTTGCCGTAAACTTTGCGGTGGGTTTCCCTACCGTAGGTTACAATTTTGTTTAGGGATAGGCTTAAGGTCTTTGCCTTGCAGTTGGAAATCCCTAATCGTTTCATGTCACCGACGAAATTCTTCAGATTGAGGCTGTATGCAAACCCCCGGAGTTGCTATTTGTTCTTAGAAACAGGTGCGCGGACCTCGGCTGGCTGTGCAGTGTTGGGAACACAAGCGGCCTTTGCTTTTGGGTTAATTACCGGAGTCGCCCTAGGTGGGCAAGACTTCTGCGGAGGTACGACTTTTAGCGTATTTGGGGTTAATGGGTGGGGTTGACATTTTTTTAGGGACAGATGATGATGATGATGGGTGGTGTTGGCGTGCGCTTACTGGGGGGACCTCCCTCGCAGTAAGTGGTACTGTTGGTAGTGGTGCTTTACGCTTTGGGGCCCTAAATGAACTTGCATACAAGTACCTCGAATGCACTCAGAACAGCGAGAACATACCTGTGCGGGAGTCTTGCGTTCTTGACCCTTCTCTCTCTCTCGATCTCTTCGAATCAGACCACCAAAATTTCTTCTCAGTACAAAACTGAAGAAAGCACCCTTCCCAACAACATTCCCCTCTATAATAGAGGATTCCTGGAAACATCCCATAGGGTATACTGCTAACACACCACACACACCCGCACGCCCAGTACAAGACGACACAAACATACACACCGACCAAAGCGCAGATCATCAGACGCCAAAGATGTGATCTGCGTATACTACCGCACTCAAGACCTGCCGGTCTTGTACGATTTCTTTCCCACCATCCCTCCATCCAAGTAGTTAGAGAACACCTGAACTAACCCTGTCCATACTATCCTTAGATGTCCCACCCCCTTTTTTTTTCTTTTATATATCTCGGGACCGAGCCCAACTTCCTCACAAATGTGGGTGATTCTGGTTATCGCAAGACCAACAGTAGTAGTAAAACCAACAGTACCACTTACTGCGAGGAAGGTCCCCCCAGTAAGCGCACGCCAACACCACCCATCATCATCATCATCTGTCCCTAAGGCATTACAACCGGGATCCGGTCTTGGCCTTGTTAAACAAGTCTGAGGCTTGTTAAATTTTCCATAATAATTTGTTTTTCCGGGCAAGGTTATTAGCGTTGCGCCAACAAAGTAGCCAGAGTGGATCGACCAAATTAAGGAGTGAATAACCGCAGTAAGAGGAAGGACATCGAAGCACAAGGTAGTTTGATGTAAAGGAGCGTTGAACGAGGTGAATTAGATGATAATCGAAGAGCAAATAAAGTCGTTGGATCTCAACAAAGTAAATTCAGATTCTAATTTAATCCTTCGGAAAGGCGATTCAGGAAAATACATTCCACTAACAGCACACCACAGCACAGAAATAAACACCGACTAATGTATTTCAGTAAAAGACCCACACTGAGAGTTTAATGTTCTTTATTCAAGAGTACAAATTGGACTGACTTTAATAAACTGCCAAAGAGTGAAACCCACCACGCCAACTGATTGTGTATCAAGTATTAATGTGTGTATGTGTATAATATGAACGTTAATGATAATTCATAGTGACTAAGATGTAAATGTTAATGATATTTATTATGATGTTAGAGATGGGACATTATACTTCACCGACCAAGCAGTTAATCTCCGCATGGCAACTTCAGCCCAATCCACCGAGACCCTGCACGAACTAAAGATACGACAGAGGGCTCGCTACCAGCGCACTATTACTGGTCTTAGGTCTTATAAGCGGAATATTGAGCATCTGTTAATTTGGTAGTAATCATCTCTTCCCTGTACAGGTCTCGTGATTTGAAGTGCAAGTCTTTAGCAGGAACGCTTCGAAGATTTTATGTTGGCAACTTTAAACCTACTTCCACTCCCACCAAACTCTTTTCTATTCACGTTTTCGAGTTTCACGTCCAATTCTCATAAGGATCTGTCTAACGTCAGAATGAAGTTTAGACTGATAGATAAATACAGTGGATCGTTCTCCAGTCGAATACCACACACATGGGACGCTATGCCCGATCGTGAGTTCCCCGCGGTTACGTTTTATATGCATTCAAGATCATGCGCATCGTCACCTCTTTTCATAATACTTACTTCCCCTAGCACTGTGCAAGGGCATTTAAAAGTAACAAACATTAGTTGCGCGTGCACCTTATGAAAGTCCAGGTTGTGATGGGATTGATATAGGATGTTCACTCAAAGTTTTTAAGTTTAGTACCCCTCCACACACAAATAGACACAGTTTTCCGTCGTTACCACCGTAAGCATTTTATGATCGAAAGGATATTATATATTCCAGCCATAAATACCTCTCTTACCATCAATTTTTTTGTTATAGAACTGTAATACTACCAGACAATTATTTCCTTTTAGATATCACCGATACGATTGGCAACGTGCAACTTGCACGGTCAACGTGTAAAGTCTGGAATATCAGGCTTGCTGCCTTCAATACTAGTTCGCCTCTTCATGTTGAATAATGGATGCAATACAAACATGACCACTTCGTTTAGTAACACAAACACAACAGGTCGGAAAGTTACTTTATAGGGCACTGTTCTTTCTTTATTTAATCCTGCTTTCTTCCATTAGGTAGTAATCGTTCAGGAAAACACCGAAAGGATGAGGCAAAAGGGTCTGAGCCCACGATAAAACCGAAACGAAGCTCTAATTCCTTCTCACATCGACGTGATTCAAAAGAGGATACTTCAAGAAAACTCCGTGATAGTTTTTCCGAAGTTAAGCGACCCTCAGATTCCGAGTTAAGTGAAAACTGGTTAGAAGTTGGAAGCATCTCTTTGGGCCCTATCCTATTAGAAGGAGCATCAGCATTACCTATTCCTGATCATAAGTTGCACATAGTTCAACACAAGTACGATTTTTATTTGTTCGCGGTGTCAGAATACGTTGATGTAATGTTACGTTCTTTTTCAGCTTCCTTCGAGAACACGACGCGAAGTCCAAAAGGTTGTGGTTCCTGTGGGTTGGAAGTAATGCGAGTACTGAAATTGCTCGTTGTGGATGTATTGGAGGCTGTGCATTTTTTGGTAGCAATCGAAATGGGACGAAGTTCTTTAAGCCATCGGCGCAGGATATTCAAGACAATTATAATGTTGCCAGATATCAGTAAGTAGTCATTCCATTAATATATGTATTTATTTAATTGATTCTCTTTATTTTTGTTACGTTTTTAGTATCATTGAGAATTCAAAGGATTTCGGTTTCGGCGAGAGTATTCTTCATGAAGGTCAATTGGTATTTCACACTCCTCCTTATAGTTTGCAGACTGTTTTGCTCCATGACAACTCTGATTTCACCGGAAAGGTACATTTCAAACAAGAAAAATGGTCTCTTATATATATGTGACTGATATGTTACATTTCAGGGCAAACATTATCGTCCTACGATGGACATACGAAACGGAAGTTTAAAAAAATCAGACGTCGCTGGAAAGGATGTAGGTTCAAATAAATTTAAAGTCCCTGATAAAGCGACCGAAATGAATGGCAGAAAATCGCGTGAGAGTATTGGATCACCAAATACGTTGGAGAGACGTAACCAACGATATTCATATACAACGACGAGGTTCTTAGTTAAATACTATTTGTAGAGTGGCATAAGTAAATTTAAATTAAATTTCAGGCAAAACTCAGTTGAGGTGCCTTATGCCAGGCTATTGGATAGTCCATCAAAAAAAGTGAAGCGCCAAGAATCAAATGAATCTCAAACTATGTCCCTACGAAGAGGATCGGATTCCAAATCTCAAAACCTACGAGTTTCTCCACCAAAAACCAGTGTATCAGATTCTCGATTAACGACTGACGGAGGTGTTGAAGATGATATCGAGGTAAAAATAAAAGCCATCATCTAACCTGAATTCGCTTTCATAAGGCTTTGTATTTATGTAGATACCGGAAGAAATGTCTCATTCCGCTCCGCATTCGCATCCGTTGGAATTCGAAGTGGCCGATATTCCTATTCACCACACTGAGGGCAATGATCACAGTTTGACACGCGAAGTGCAGCGGACAATTTCACTAACTTCCGAGAATCCTTCTGAAATGTTCTTTTCTGCCGAAGAGGATATTTCGAATGTAATGTCGCAGGGATCTGTGAAAACACGCAACGGCTCTATAGTGTTGTCTGGTAAAAAACGATTCTCTTCAGATTTGAGGTAAGTGTTTGGCGGTATCCAATGTAGTACGATTTGGGTTTATGGGTTACTTTTTGTCTTTCTCGGTGCGTTGATTTAGTACAAGACCATTTACAAGTACAACTGACCACATTTAAAAGTTGCTCTCCTGCCTCCTTGAGATTTTATAGTGCTCGCATCTCGTGCAGAAAAAATCGGCACGTAGATTAGGCATTTGTTTGCGTAGCTACTGTTTTTTCTATTCGGTTATTTTCACTTGGGCTTTGATTGGATTGATTGGCTGTATTAACCCAAATGGTAAGGTGCGACTAAAATTTGTGACTGTTGGTAAGACTAAGAGATCTCAGACAATAAATGATAGGGGGGAGTAAGGAGCAATTGTTATCACATAGAGTGAGTAGGGCGATTAGTGGGACGGAAAGCGGAAAATGGTTGTTGTTATTAGTTTTTTTAGGAAGAAATTCTGATGGATCTGTACTGCGGCGACGAAGGTTGTATAGGTTATATATTAAGGCCACTGCCACAATCAAGGTAACGTGCAACTAGTTGTCGGCACTTCTTAATTTACGGCCACTACCATGAATGGAACAACGAACGACTGGCTATCGTCGTTACGAAATGTATGGCCACTGCCTTGGTCGGGGTAACTTGAGACTGGCTGTCGTCGTTGTGAAATATAAGGCCACTCGTTGAGTGGAACGACGTACGACTGGCTGTCGTGGTTTTGAAATAAAAAGACACTGCCCTAATCACTAAGTGCTGTAGTGGCATTGATTATTAACAGACTTACCGGCTGATTTTTAACACTTTACCGTGGAGGTAAGAGGAACAGTAGGATTTCTGGGTCAATCCTGATAGAGGATGAAATGTTGTTCTTCCTTGTCTTTTGCTTTTCACTGTTTTTTGAATACGTACACTACGAGATATTGTTGATGTGCACACCGGTTAACTAACCGCAGACGAGTCAGTACGTGCGGTTCTGCCTCGTGATCCGTACCATCGGATCAATTGTGTAATCAGTTTAGGGTATCTTAAGTAAACACAAGATACCCTAATTGCACTATCAGTGCGCGCCTCGTCTTCTGTGGAATCCGAAGTAAACAAACAGATCACCACAAACCCATTCGAGTGTAGTGCAGTGATATATTTGGGATTCGCGTCGTAGTGTGAAAATTGTGTGGAAATGTACAGTGCGGAAAAACGCTTACCCTTTCCTTTCCTTGTGTCTGTTTTTCCTCTTTTTCGCACCTCTGTTGCGTCCCTCAGGCGTCGATATTATGGATTGATTTATAATCTTTGGAGGGTTTTGGTGTTTTAAGTGGCGTAATATTTGTCACGAAAGGGATGTGAGTTGGATTTCGGCACGGATCTAGTGGGGCATCTACTACTACAAGGGCATAACCCCTGTAGTGGTTGCTTTCGCTTATCTATCGCTGGGTCCAACTTGCATCCTTTTCTGAGGTGTTATTGGTACTCTGTGTCGCCATTTCAATGGAACATTAATTTCACGTCGATCTTTGCAACATCCGTGGCTTACGATGCAATTTCTCCTCCGTGTCTGCCCACGTCTGTAACCAGAAACCAGCAATCCTTGCACTCAGCGAGATTCAGGTAATAACTGATGCAGATATTTTTTATTTTACTATAGCCGGTTATAACTTAGTGCCTTTGTTCTTTCCACATCGTGGTATAGCCACATATATACGATGTGATATCGCTTATCAGCTTCTGCCACAATATGGCCTCTACTCCAATTCAGAATGTAATTTCTCGTGGCTAAAACTTCACGTTCGTAAGCATATCATACATTACTGCTTTCTTTACAGAAGCCCAAACTTGAATAGAAACGCATCCTTTAACGAATTTGATGCTCTGTCTGTTTTTATCGATAGGATCTTGACCATATATCCGCACACTGGATTCGTTATTGCGGGTGATTTTAATGTGCATAACTCTCAGTGGCTTCGTCACTTCGGACACACAACACCTGAAGGTCAGTATGTTCAGCTCTTTGCTGAGTCAAATAATTTAACTCAACTCGTCACTGAGCCAACACGGGTGCCAGGTCATTCCCCCAACACACTGAACCTATGTCTCACCTCTCACCTAAACAATTACACAATTGAAGTTTCTTCGCCCTTGGGCACTTCATACCACTGTGTCGTGTCAGCTAAATTTCCTCTAACTAACAGCAACGCTAACGAGAAAACTCCCAAAAAAACAGTATGGTTCTACGAGGAAGCCAACTGGGAAGGTCTAAACGCCTTTTTTTTGGGGAGTTAAACTGGTTGTTATTTCTCCTCAATAACGATGTTGACGCTATAGCCGATACATTGACAACGATGATTCTACTTGGTATGCGGACCTTTGTTCCACACAGGATAGAGTATCAAACTCAAGAGAAATATGTGGTTTGATTCCGGGTGCAGAGAACCCATTAAGGCTAAAGAGTTGAGGTTCCGGTTGTATAAATCAAACAAAACTGAGGAAAACCGGAAAAGATTCAAGAGATCTAGAAACGACTGCAATACGTATATTCAACGTGCAAAGTTCTTTTAGACCAGAGAGTCAGACAAAAAATACTACACTCTCCCTCAGGTAGTAGAAACTTGTAGGCATTTGTGAAAAACATCCAAAACTCGGTCTCCTCGTCCATTCCTTCGCTAATAGTCGATGAGAGACCAGTCACCAGTGTAATAGAGAAAGCGAATCCGCTTGCTGCACATTTTGCAGCGAACTCAACGCTGTCTCATACCACACAGTTCCACCTCAACCTGAACATACGCAGCACACCATGATCCAGATTCACTTCCGAATGCGTACTGTTGCTCGGGCACTCAAGGAGCTAAACGCAAACAAAGCCGCTGTTCCTGATGGCATTCCCCCAACTCTCTTGAAGAAATGTTTCTCTTCACTCTCTAAACCACTGCGGAAACTCTTCCATTTGTCTTACTCTACTGGTCGTATCCCAAATAGATGGAAGTCAGCGAACATTCAGCCAATTCCCAAAAGGGCGACATATCGTCCCTCTCTTCTTATCGACCCATAGCACTAACTTCTATTCTCTCCAAGGTAATGGAATCATTGATTAACCGTCAATTTTAGAAGTATCTGGAATCAAATGATCTCCTCAATCACTGCCAATATGGCTTTCGTAGCAACAGGGCCACAGGAGATTTGTTGGCGTACCTTATCGAAAAGTGGAGCCGTTCCATCCACTACTTCGGAGAAAACAAGGTTGTTGCACTGGATATCTCGAAAGCCTTCGACAGAGTTTGGCATACAGCCCTTTTATCAAAATTACATTCATATGGAGTGGACAGTTCCCTGATCCAATGGATAAGAGACTATCTTTCTGGCCGTTCAATCCAAGTGGTTCTTGATGGTGTAAAATCTGTCTCCCACCAAACCAATGCTGGTGTTCTCCAAGGTTCTGTACTCTCACCTATTCTCTTCCTCATCTTTATAAATGATGTCTTGTTCATTAACCTTAACTGAATCCACTCGTTTGCTGATGATAGTATCATCATCATCATCATCGGCACTACAACCGGGATCCGGTCTTGGCCTTATTTAACAAGTATGAGGCTTGTTAAATTTTCCATAATAATTTGTTTTTCTGGGCAAGGTTATTAGCCTTGCGCCAGGATGATAGTATAGCGTTTGAAATAATAGAAAAGAAGAACGTGTGATTCGAACTGACGCTATGACAGTTTGAATCACCAAAAATTGAACCTAAGCGTTACCCATCAGGCTGCTGGCCGATTTTTGAATTTGATTTTTAAACTCGACTATACTCCACTGATGTGAATTGTTATGTTATCGCTTGGTATACGGCTCTGATGTATTTTCTTATTCGATTTTTCGTTCGGTGCTCTTCACTATTTTGCTTGTGAATTGTGTGTGTATCTGTTAGAGTCGCCACAATAGCACATTGTGTTTCTCATACTCGTACGAACATTCCCGACCAAACCCTTCGAATGTCATTACCAATCAGCAGGTTATAATTAATTCACCGAATTCCGAACTCAACATGATATACCAATGGGGATTATCCAACCGGGTATAGTTCAATGCTTTAAAAACTCAGTGCTGTCTCCTGTCGTCAAAGGCAAACCCCAAAGTAAGTACACTATCGATGAATCCAAGGAACTATCAATTCTCGGCACTCGAATTAATTCGACTCTTAATTGAAGCGACCACATTTTTGAAGCTGTAAAAATTGGGGCAAATGTATGAGGTTCCTTAAGAGATGCAAAAGATACTTCACTCCATCCAACCTGACCACTATTTACAAGGCGTACATTCGTCCAAAAATGGAGTTTAACTCCCATATTTGGTCAGAGGCATCCAAAACTGCACTACACGTGCTCGACAGGATGCAAAAACGGGCAGTGAAACTTATTGGGGAGCCAGGTGTAAGTCACTCAATTCCGTCGTTAGAAGATAGACGCAACGTATTGTGTCTACTCTCTTCTATAGGTATTATCACGGTCGTTGCTCAACTGAACTTGCTGGATATGTTCCACCTCGTCAGACATTTTCCCGCAATACCCGTCAATCTGTGAATGCGCATCAGTTCACGTTGAAAGTCAACTTCAGCCGCACAAACAGACATAGAGAGTCATTCTTTAGCCGAACCATACGAATGTGGAATACTTTACCTGATCATATGTTTCCTCGTCGTTGTAATGTCCAGGCATTTAAGACCAATGTACATCGATACCTCCTTTCCTCATTCACTTCCTCTCCTTCCGCTCACACTGTGCTCTGACATTTAAGGGTACTCCAAAATCCCCTTTTGTGCGAATTATGATTCCACAATTTAAAGTTAATAAAAAAATATAACTTTATTTCAACAAAACACTTACACACTATATAACAATGGTATCTTATTACTTAGTGCCTATAGTATTGATGAATTGGGAATGCCCCTGCTGTCTCTGCATTTCGTATTTATATGACGAGTGTTATCGCATTCTGATGTAGATTGTGGGTGCCATCCCTGGGATTTTTCCTTTGTCTGATTAGAATAGTCTGAGGGTTTTATCAGTGGTATTGTAGCGAGCTTAGGGTTCGATGAATTAATTATTTTTAATAAATAAGAGCCGTTAAATCGATTTTGAATTAATGTAACACTTTATTAGTTCATTAATAACAACTGTTACTTTTAACGTCCACTTAACGATTTCTTAACTTATCGCGTCTTTTACTCCTTACTTCTCACTTATTGCTTATCGCTTGCTTCACTTTCTTAGTTATAACATGTCTCCGTGTTCTGTGTGCGACGTATTTATACCGTTTCCTCATTCTGATTCGGCGTTTCGTTTCCGTCCGTTCCATAGCCTTGAATGTTCTACTGTTCCTAGTCTCCAGTTTTCCAGTTTTTCCTACAATATTCTAGTACCTTGTTTCGGACTTTCTCGAATATTCTAGTACTGATTGTCATATGCGTCACAGTATTTTTCCTCTGTTTGAATGGAATTGTTTGGGGATGTTATCAATTGGATTTTTCCTCTGCTTGGTTGGAATTATCAATTGATGTTCCTGGGGTTTTTCGTAAGAGATTCTCTTATTTTTCTGGAGGTATTTCTTTTGCGGCTGTTAACTTGCGCGCGTTTGTATAAAAACAAAGAAGCTTTGATTAAGTGTCCCCCCCGGATGTGGTCACACTTTACTGTATATGTTGGTCGTGCATTCACTAACGGGTGATATCTGAAATTGAGCCAGAAGAAAATAAGAAAAAATGGTATGAACGTAGGAGATTTACTGAAGATCAAATCTATACGTTTAAAAAACGAAGACATTCTACATACAGTTCTAGTAGAATGGAGAAAAAGGCAACACTTAGCTTGAAAAATTCAAAGACTAGAATTTCACAACAACAAATTTGCCCAATTAACAATATTACAATATTTATTTATAATGTAAATAATTATTTTAGCATTGGAGTACAAAATGAAGCATCTGGATTAACCTTATCGACATTTAGAAGTGATCTGGAAATCCATGCCCCGGAAAACAACAAAGCTCTACCGAAACGTCCTCAAAGCACCATGGAGCTGGTATGTATCCAAGTAATTAACTTTTGCATTAGCATAAATAAATTAAGCAGTTTCTTTAATTTTAATTTTTTGTAAGAGTTTTATCTGAGATTAATCTACTTATCTATAACTTACCCTTCTATACGGTATATTAAAGACTTCTAGTAACTATCACATTTTACACACATGCTCATCTCATTCCTAGTTCCCATTGAATTATTTGCATGAGATTCGTTCTCCCCTCTAAAGTCTTAATTTTTTTTAACCAATTTTGATTGAGGACGAACTCGTAGTGACAAATCAAAAACGCTAAATCGAAATCCGAACAAAAAACAATAAATTCCTCATCATTTTCATAGAATGAAGACGCGAGACGAATTCATGGTCTCGCTACTCCGCTTAGAAAACTAACAAATATCTCATCAAGACCAGAGTTCCGTCATTTCATACACGATGTGAGTAGAATTGAAAGTGTTTTAGACCTGGACAAAAAACCAAAAAAACAAAAAAAAAAATAACAAACAAATGATTTACAAGCATTCTGTTGTTAAGTTATGTCTTCGTTTTGCAACTATTCGTTTATCTTTACCTTTCTAACGTATGCCCTTTTATTTCGTAAACTATCAGCTATTATAAAATTTATCTGTCTAACTATCCTTATAATTTACGTTCTACATTTACCTCTTTTAATTAGAAGTGCGATTTGGAATTTGAATTATAAGTTGTTTCCTTATTTTTCAATTGTTTGATTTCAGCGCTTGTTATATTTCAGTGAGATCTTATTCGTATTTACTTTATAACAATATTTGTTTGGATCATATAAAAAGTGTTTGTAGGAAAAAAGAAATGTTCAATCAGAATCCTTCACTGGAATGTTAGATAAGATCACAAAAGTAATATGTGTGTGCTGTGTTTTTAGTTGAGTTTCTCATTAATTATACAATAAGTACAAGCATAACATAAGTAAATGTATTATTTCGATTATTTAGTGTATGATAAATTGGGCGTCACGTACAAGTGCGCCGTGATTAGTTCTTCCAAGTATCAGTGCATGAACATTTGAATTAGGGAGAAATGATAGAAACATGAATATTGTTGGTTGGTTGAGATATACACCTCTGTCTCGCTTGTCCACTTTAAATGTACCTTGAATATATGCGATTTGTGGTAAAATCATCGTATACTCTCCTTTGCACTTACCATAGAATCTCCTTCTATTGTGCTTAGATCGAAATGAGTCAATATACATACTACATAGGCTGAAAAGTCCCGAGATTGTTATTGAAACCAAGCGTTTTTTTGAGCAAAGTTATATGTATTCCTCTCGGGCGCAAGACTAATGACCTTGCCCGGAAAAAAACAAATCATTATGGAAAAAAAAAAAATTTAACAAGCCTCAGGATTTGCTAAATAAGGCCAAGACCGGTTCCCGGTTGTGGTGCCGATGATGATGATGATATGTATTCCCCAACATAATTACCTTCGAGGGCGATATACTTGGTATAGCGATTTGCCAACATTTCGATGTCCTTCTGTAGTACGAAAGTTCAAGCCTTCGAAATATGCATCGGCTTCCTCATTCAAGTTGAACTTCCTTCCCTGGAGCCACCGCTTGAGGTTTGAGAACAGATCGCTTATCTATCGCTGGTCCAGATTTGCATCTTTTCCCGAGGTAGTATTGGTTTTCTGTGTATGGCTATTTCAATGGAACGGGAATTTCGCGTCGATCTTTGCAACATTCGCATCCTGAGATGTAATTTCTCCGCGCTATGTCTGCTCACGTCTGTAACCAGAAACCAGCAAGTCTTGTACTAAACGAGACCCAGGTAATAATTGATACAGACATTTCAGCACGTGCGGTTCTGCCTCGTGATCCGTACCATCGGATCAATTGTGTAATCCGTTTGGGGTATCTTAAGTAAACACAAGATACCCTAATTGTACTATCGGTTCGCGCGAATTATGTATTCCGATAACAATTTTATATTCAATAAAAATGTATCTTTATTATTTTTTTATTCTTAGGACTACTTATTTTAAATTCTTATGTTGCGGCTATGCCGATCGGTGTCTCCAAGAAGAGTGAGCTACTTAAAAAACCATGCTCACTCGATCAGTATCCCAGACGAAAAAGGAAGTAGAATCGCTCTACCACCATTATCTGAATGTTGATTCGTTAAGACTATCCGAGGCGACATCTAGTAGTTTGGATGGTGATGTACTTTCGTTAAGTTGTATGGAATTAGACGATTCATCTTTTGGGTGTCAATAAATGATCACCGCTTGGGTGATTCATATTTTTATATAATTCTATATATTCTATGGTCCCACAAAGATATGAATAAATGGGGCCTTAACTCGCGTCAAGTCATCTGTGGTATCCGAAGTAGACAAACAGATTACCACAAACGCGTCCAAATGTAGTGCAGTGATATATATGGGTTTCGCGCCGTAGTGTGAAAATTATGTGGAAGTGTACAGTGCGGGAAAACGCATACCTTTTCCTTTCCTTGTGTCTGTTTTCCTCTTTTTCGCACCTCTGTTGCGTGCCTCAGACATCAATACTGTGGATTGATTTATAATCTTTGGAGGGGACCATGGTGTTTTAAGTGGCGTAATATTCTTCACGAAAGGGATGTGGGCTGGATTTCGGCACGGATCTAGTGGGGCACCTACTACAAGGGCATAACACCTGCACGCCGGGTCCAACTTGCATCCTATTCTGAGGCGGTATTGGTTTTCTGTGTCGCCATTTCAATGGAACAGGAATTTCACGTCGATCTTTGCAACATCCGTGGCCTAAGATGTAATTTCTCCTCCGTGTCTGCCCACGTCTGTAACCAGAAACCAGCAATCCTTGCACTTAGCGAGACTCAGGTAATAACTGATGCAGATATTTTTGATTTTACTATACCCGGTTATAACTTAGTGCCATTGTTCTTTCCACATCGTGGTATAGCCACATATATACGATGTGATATCGCTTATCAGCTTCTGCCACAATATGGCCTCTACCCCAATTCAGAATGTAATTTCTCGTGGCTAAAACTTCACGTTCGTAAGCATATCATACATTACTGCTTTCTTTACAGAAGTCCAAACTTGAATAGAAACGCATCCTTTAACGAATTTGATGCTCTATCTGATTCTATAGATAAGACCTTGACCCTATATCCGAACACTGAAATTGTTATTGTTGGTGATTTTAATGTGCATAACTCTCAGTGGCTTCGCCACTCCGGTCACTCCACCTGAGGGTCAGTATGTTCAGTTAAATAATTTAACTCAACTCGTCAATGACCCAGCACGGGTGCCAGACATACATATATGGTCATTCCGACCACACACTGGACCTGTTTCTCACCGCTCACCCAAACAAATACACTTCGCCCTTGGGCACTTCATACCACTGTGTCGTGTCAGCTAAATTTCCTCTAACTACCAGCAACGCTAACGAGAGAAGTCCCAAAAGAACAGTATGGTTCTATGAGGAAGCCAACTGGGTAGGTCTAAACGCCTTTTTATGGGGAGTTAAACTGGTTGTTATTTCTCCTCAATAACGATGTTGACGCTATAGCCAATACATTGACAAAGATGATTCTACTTGGTATGTGGACCTTTGTTCCACACAGGATAGAGTATCAAACTCAAGAGAAATATGTGGTTTGTTTCCGGGTGCCGAGAAGTCATTATGGCATCAGAGTTGAGGTTCCGATTGTATAAATCAAACCATACTGAGAAAACCTGGAAAAGATTCAGAGGAGCTAGAACTGACTGCAAGGCGCATATCGCATATCGCAATCCATCAAGTTCTTGCATGACCAAAGAGTCAGACAACAAATGCTACACCCTGCCACAGGTACTAGAAACTTTTGGGCATTCGTGAAAAACATTCAAAACTCGGTCTCATCATCCATTCCTTCGCTCATAGTCGATGACAGATCCGTCACCAGTGCAATAGAGAAGACGAATCTGCTTGCTGCACATTTTGCAGGCTACTCGACGCTGCGTGATACCACATCAGTTCCACCTCAACTTGAGGATAAGCAGCACACCATGAGAGAAAATTGGTAAGTATTTGAAATAGGTGAGGTCGGGAACGAAAGGAGTCGTCAGTGAAGCATTGTTTGAAAAAGGGGGCGAACAGATTCGCAATGACATGTGAATCTGTGGGGGTATAAGTAGTGGGCCAGGACAGGGGCACTAAGTTCACTAATCCCCCAACACTTGTCCACCGAAAAATTGTTCACCCGCGAAGAATGAATAAATAAAACGCACTAGGGTTTTTGTTGTGTAAATGTCTTCCTTCCTTTTTTTTACACTAAGTTCTTCTTTCGCACGAAACTATCCAGCGGAAATGCATTTGCTATTTCGCTTATATTTGTTGCAACTGGATTCACTTACAAGGGCGTCCCAATTACTATATTTACATTTATTGTTTAGTTTAGATGCACTGTACACTTAAAATTTAATTGATAAACCACGAACAAATGACTCGTGCACTCCTGGTGCTCGACGTAATCGGCTTCTCTCCGCAAGTGGTAGTTATCGACTCCTTAAAAATCCGTGAAATTATGTTTTTGTTCAGAGCGACGGCATGACCGACCGCGGTTGTGGTTGAGTAATTACTGATCCCAATTAGAGATGAAAATTTGGATTTTACATTCGCACGGCTATTGGTCAATCATCTTCGCGCTCTTCTCATGAATCTTTTCATTTGCATGTCTCAGCGTGGTGAATAATACTTGCACATCATTCGACAGACGCTGGGCATGCGAAGGATGAAAACAACAAAAGAGAGAGCGCAATAACTGCGGGGTTGGCTTAGCTTGTGTGCTTGTATCAATGCAGCCTCTGAGGATGACCTACTGCCCTAGTGCGATGGCTGTGGGGATCTCAGAGTACATTGAACTGTAGAAAGACAGAATTGTGGAGGAGAGGAAAATGTATCTGGTGCTATTCACTTACGAAAAGAGATCATTGGTCCCCAGCGAATGGCATGTCTGGGGAAAGCGAATAGGACGCCGAATTGGCTAGGGAAATCTGATCGTAGGAACTAAATTAAATGCTTTAATAATTTCCCCAGCGATTGCATGATTATGCAACCACGTCTTTTGATCAGACTATGCCGTTGCTAATCGACATGAAGCGATTTCCGGTGGAAATCTCATGGGTTAGCGAAATGGAGTTGCCGTATGGCGAAAATGCAGCTGAATTCAATTATGCATTACTTGCATAGAATAATGAATTCAGCTAAGCGTCCGTTATTGAAATATGTTTTACAGGTGGAATAGCTTGTAAGGGGAATAAGGGTAGAAATGACGCGCTGAAAGCGGTCAAAATAAGGTATGAAATTGTGGGTTGGTTCTCCATGTGGTATAGAGAACCCCCACAAATCCGTTAAGGTTTCCAATTTAAATGAAGAGGAGATGGGAAAATCATTGGATTTACGTTTGTGATTAATAAATTAAAAAAAAAGTTTTTGGATCAGTTATTAGGTTGACCTACGCACGGTCCTATCGTTGCCCATTCGCGCCACATGTCCGGCCCATCTTAATCTTCGCGACCTGATTACTCTCGCTATTGTAGGTTTGCGTAGAATTCTTGAAGGTAGACCAACAGGAAAGAGACCGGCAGGAAGGCCGCGACGGAGATGGGAAGACAATGTTAGGTTTGACCTTGAGGAGATCGGATCGGCTGTTCAAGCGTATAAGGAGAGTGCACAGGACAGGGAACGATGGCGGAGTCGAGTCGGTGAGGACATGAACTTCCGGTTTCTTACAGGCCAATAAATAGTAGTATTAGGTTGACCTAGGTTTTCGTTAGGTAGTTTTGTTAAAGGATATTGTATAGTTCGTTGAATTGAAGATAACAGCCAAGATAGTTGGAGTAGGCGCAGACGGAGAGATTCCGGAGGAAGGTAGCCCATAGCTTGTTCCTTTTATTATGCAATGAACGAAGCTTGCTGTTAAATAGAGTGTGTGAGGAGGTGGACGTTTTTTGCCTGGAATAGAGAACGTAAAGGGAAATTGTGATACAAATTTCGGTATAAAGATTCGTGGTAGCATCTTCTACCATCAGGTGATGTAGATTGAATGGAAATTTGTTGAGATATTCGTTAATATGGCGAAAGTTCGCTTTGTGGAAGTCACGTGAATAAGGGTCGCAATGTGGGATGGACTGTACTGCGGAATTACGGAACAAAGGCAGAGTAAGAGGCGGGTAGTGATTGTCAAGGGCATAAAGAACAAGGGTAGAGGGGGCTGCTGAGGTATTAATGGGGTCCTATGAATATAAGGTCTAATTGTCGCCCATGTGGTTTGCCACATTACTAACTTGATATAGGCTTGATATAGGAATCAGTTAGGTGGTCGATGAAAATGCATTCCTTGGCGCTGAAGGGGATAGTGGTGAAGAAGGAATGTCCAGCTGATAGAGTCCATTGTAGATGTCGAGATTAAAGTCGCCAAAAACAACGGCATCGTTCCGAGAGTCGCTTATCTCTATAAGCTGGTGGACAGTTTTTAATTGCTAGTTTGTACGCTTCAGCGGTCTGGGATGGCAAAATGTAGAAGCCGATGACGTATATTGATTTGCGGGGTAATTTTATTTTGACAGATACAATCGAGATTGGATGAAGAGGATATAGCGACGAGGGTTGAGTCAAGGTTACTATGGATGACACAGCGCGGTAAGGGGAGTCAATGGAGGGTCGATTGTCAACGTCTCCGCGATAAACAGTAAAGGAGGGAGGATATAACTCCTGATTGTTAATACTATGGTTCAGGTTGGGCTCCAATTAGGCCATATATTTTAAAGGAAAGGGAGCGGATCATCTGCAAAACTAGCCGAGTCTTAGATCAAAGACCTCTGACATTCTGGTAATAGAAGGTAAGGAGGAGATTATGGTGGGAGAAAGATATGGTGACAGTTCAGTGTCGGACAAAGTCGACCGTCTTCGAGTTCGCAAAAAACGGATCAGTGAACTACGCGTCGCATGAACGGGATTGAGCTCGATTAAAGTCAAGTACAACGCTAATAAGACGAACTCGCTGCGTGTGAACTACGCGTCGCATGAACGCAAATCAACAATCAAGTCTAACACAAGGCAACAGGGGGATCAAGAATCGTACACCCTCTGCAACCAGAAAACCTAAAACGTCGATTAGCGCTAATTCGTTGAGGATGTAAACTCCTCACGGAGTGATTTTTTTTAAATAATAATAATAATAATAATAATAAATGCTCCTCGATAGTATAGTGGTTACTACACCCGCCTGTCACGCGGGAGACCGGGGTTCGTTTCCCCGTCGGGGAGCCTCTGGCGCCAGACTAATGACCTTGCCCGGAAAAAATAAGTCATTATGGAAAATTTAACAAGCCTCAGGACTTGCTAAATAAGGCCAAGACCGGTTCCCGGTTGTAGTGCCAATGATGATGATAAATAATAATAATAATAATAATAATAATAATAATAATAATAATAATAATAATTATTATTATTATTATTATTATTACACTTCTCTCGGGAGAGGCGAACAGTTGGCGAGCCCAAAAACTGTCTTCTTCCAGTGTTATGGTAGTAACCGCCTTCATAATTTCTAAATTTCAACAAAGATCGGGTTCTTGTAACTCTATTCTTGGACTCACCAAACTTTATAAGAATTCCATAGTTGACATCGCGGTAATGACCACTTCTCTCGCGAGAGGCGAGCCTATAGTGCCGAGTCGGTGCCCTTAGATACCGCCAAATAACGGTTGCAGTTCCTTTTGAACAGTTGCAAGTTGTAAAGCTTCGGAAACATTCGCCCCGGGAAGGACTTCCGTAGCTTTCCCGTTCTGTAACAGAACGAGTTCTGATGCAGAGAAATTCGTGCCGTCGGGAGATGAACAGTAAAGTGGTGCGATCCGTCGGATTGTTTCGTGGAGACGTAAACCGAATTGCGCGGAACAATCGGAATCTCCGAAGAACAGTACCCGTGATAAAATCTGTAATAAACAGACAGAGGTCGGCTACGCGCCTCCGATATGATAGCGACTATGGTCCCGACGTCATCGTCGTGTCAGTCGGATCGCTCGTCTCTGCCCTCAAGTAGGTTGAGGGTATGCTTAGGAGGGGAGCTCCAAACATGAGAGCAATATTCGAGCGCCGGTCTAATTTGAGCTTGATATGGGAGGAGAAGTTGGGTCGGAATAAAATATTTCTTGGGTCTAAAAAGATAACTCAGTATTACAGAGACGGACCTGGCGATGATCGACACGTGTTTAAGCCACGATATATTCCCACAACCGTGACGCCGAGCAATTTCAACCTTTCCCCAGATTCGAGGTCCTGGCTATTCGTCATCAGCTGTGGAACCGATGATCCACTTTTCTTTGTGAATATTGTATATTGTGTCGTCGTTACTTTGAAGTCGACGAGATTGGCCTTTCCCCGCTGCAGGACCTTATCCAGATCCCGATTCAGAGCGTCAATCTGCATACATCTCAGCTGGCGCGACGTTGATGTAGTAATCGGACGATCAGTCGAAAAAGTGGAAACAATTGTACTACCATCCACAAAACTGAACACTTTGTTATCTCATGACTCCATTAAATCATTTATGTGAAGCAAAAACAATGTTGGGGCCAAAATAGAACCTTGAGGCACCCCGAAATAATAGGATATGGATCCGAAGACTCACCCGTCTACAAAAACCCGAATCGGTGGATTTTCGAGAAAGCTCTTCGTTCAATCGCAAAGCTATTGGGAAAGTCGTATGAACGAAGCTAGGTCAGTAATGCGCCGTACCAGAAGCGTTCAAAAGCCTTGGAGATATCCAATGCGACCGCTCTCGACTCACCATGCCCTTCAATCGTAGATGTCCATATATTAGTTATAAGGGTTAAAAGGTCTCCCGTGGACCGCCTGGCACGGAATACGCAATGACGATCTTTCGGAAATCCGTTGCACTTTAAATACTTAATTATCTCCGCATTGATGACCTTTTTCATCACTTCAGATAACATAGACAGTAGTACAATCTACCGCTGATTTTGTAGGAGACACTTTTTCCGCTTCTTTGGGATTGTCTAAACTCGAGCGATTTTCCAGCAGCTAGGAAATGTCCGTGGATAAGATAACCGGCAGAGCCTTTAAAAAATCGGCAACAGTTCCGGAGCACAGTTCTTAAGGACTTTTTTGTTTGTTTTGTTTTATATCCGCATTTAACAATTCAAGGACTACTGCTCGTATTCCGTCCGGGCGGTTCCCTTCTTACAGCTCAGGCCACGTAAAATGTGTTGAATAGTGCGTGGGCGGAACCTCAGATTCCGCATCGAAGACCGTAATGGCGCGATCACAGGTGGCTCTAATAGACCGACATCGATGTTTGAATTCGCGGAAAATAAATTCGCGAACGCATTAGCTTTATCTTTGAATTTGTGAGCTGCTGCCCGTCACTAAAAAGAGCAAGAAAAGAGGAGGAAGCGACGTAACTGTTGACAGCATTTGCCACTGACCAGAAGGGACGCGAAACAACTGGGCACTCAAGAAGTTTATTAGTCACTCTGTCGTTGTAAGCCTTCGTCTCGAACCGCTTCATCAGCCAAGGTCCGAAAGATGGCCAGGGATTTCTCCCGACTATTTCACGGAGCCTATAGCTTGATGGAATGGTGCAAGGCTAATAATCTTGCCCGAAAAAACAGGTTATTATGGACACTTTAACATGTCTCGGATAAGGACCGGATATCGGTGGCGAGACTTGCTAAATGAGGCCAAGATCGGAGCCCGGTTGTAATACTGATGATGATGATGATGATAGCTTGATGGAGTAGTATTGCACCGTGCGAAAGGGCTCCTCGATAGTATAGTGGTTAGTATACCCGCCTGTCACCCGGGAGACCGGGGTTCGATTCCCCGTCGGGGAGCCCCTGGCGCAAGACTAATGACCTTGCCCAGACAAAATAAATCATTATGGAAAATTTAACAAGCCTCAGGACTTGCTAAATAAGGCCAAGACCGGTTCCCGGTTGTAGTGCCGATGATGATGATGAAAGGGCGTTGAGACCCCACCTACCACTCGGCCTTTAGTAGTCTTTTACGACAAGTCGGCCTAGCTGTGAGTGTTTTCCAACGTCCTACTCACAAGGCCTTGCTTAAATCGATTGTGATTACGTCGACTTCGCTGACATTCTCTAATGCAAGGGGACTGTGGGATGAGAATTCCACTACATTGGTCATGGCCGGTCGGCAACAAGTTAGTTCTTACGTTCTTTAGTTTGTAAAGTTATATATACTTTAGCTTATAAGTACTTATATTGCTCGAATTAAGACAATAAAAAGGGGTGATAGCCCCACTAAACTAAATTAAAACTGAAAGTACCCATAAGGAAACGATGCTGGTTGGGTGATTTGCAGCGGAAACATAACGCATCCACAGAATGCCCTTGAACAGTTTTGGAATATGTGAAAGTTTGGCGATGGGACGGTAGTTACAAATATAGTTTTTGGTTCCCTTCTTATGTGTGGGGCGACAACAGAGGATTTCCAAATATTGGGGTATTCACTTTGTGTAAGAGATATATTATAGATCACTGAGAGCGGCAGAGAAAGGGCGGAGGAGCTTAAACTCCTCCGGAAATATCAAACATTTCAAAATACACTCTTGTCTCAAGGATCACCTATTGTTTAAATTCTTCACTTTGTGTAAGAGATAGATTATTTGAATACTTCGCTTTGTGAAAGAGATATATTATAGATCACTGAGAGCGGCAGAGAACGAGTGGAGGAGTTTGAACCTCATTCTTGCCTCATCGATCACATATCGTTTGACTCTTCACTTTGTGTAAGAGATAGATTATTTGAACACTTCGCTTTGTGAAAGAGATAGATTATAGATCATTGTGAGCGGTAGAGAAAGAGTGGAGGAGTTTGAACCCCTCCGGAAATATCCAACATTTCAAAATACACTCTTGTCTCAAGGATCACCTATCGTTTGAACACTTTGTGTAAGAGATAGATTATTTGAACACTTCGCTTTGTGATAGAGATAGATTACAGACTACTGAGAGCGGTAGAGAAACAGTGGAGGAGTTTGAATCCCTCCGGAAATATCAAACATTTCAAAATACACTTTTGTCTCAACGATCACCGATCGTTTGAACTGAATTTGACAACTGTTCATATTGGAAGAAAACAGCATTTTTTTTCGTATGGAACCGTGAACCCTCCAATTTTTTATCGACTCCATCCAACAATTCACTCAAGTACTGCTGTGGTGGTTTCGTTCTACTCCACGAGGAAGTTTTAATTTTCTAGCATTCCGCGGTCCTACACTCGGCATCATCTTTCATTAAGCGACCCGCTTAACTGTCTCGTATGTTTTTCTTTCTCTTTCCTTTCATCGTCGAGTTTTACTCGAGAAGAAGAGGTTTTCGATCATCAACTGTATTGGAAAAATTTATGAGAGGTTATCTCTATTGATTTTCGGACGTTGAAAAAAAAGCCTTCGAATCACGTTTAGTTTATATCAATTCTATGTTGTTGCTCAAAAAGTAAATGAAGCTGCAGTTTCAAATTGTACATTCGATGTCATTTCTATTCCACTTCGTCTTCAAAAATAAAAATAAAAACTGTGTAAAAAACCAAACAATATTGATTTTAAATTCGACCTGTGATGATTCTGTCTTCCAGTATTAATCCATGGTGATTATCCTTTTGAATCCCTGAAGGTCGTGACCATGAACTTTTCGACCGATGGCACTATTTGCGCTTTTTCGAAGCAGATTTAGAGGAAATAATCATTTGTCGATTGCTGCTCAGTCTTAAGTATATCATTGTGTTTCACCACCGACGACGATTGAATGGAAAAACTGTTGGTTTCCTTTAAAGACATCCAAACATTGCCTTGATGTCAACAGCCGTACTCAGCTGTTAGGTCGTCACACATTTTTTCAGATTTGCCTGACCATGTAGAACATTAATTGTTGCTCCGTATAAATAGCCTATGACTTCTGTTACTTTGCACTTTTAGCTCAGCGATCAGCGAGGAAAATGTCGTAGTCATTTCCAAGGTCTTTCTCAGCAACCACTTGGAAGTCGCGTTCGTTTCTCTTCAAAAACCCAACTATGATCACCTTATAAGTCGGTGAACGGTTTTCCTAGATCATGAAGGGTGCCCATGGACCCGCAGAACTAATCGATCAAACAAGAGGTAGCGGCCCTCGTATAAGTACAGCGGGCCTCTTGTTTTGGTTAGATTAGAAAGTAGTAGATAGTCGTTCTCCTTAAAAACTTACTTGTAGTGAACAATCTTATCTGAATCTATATCACCTTAAAAAGTAACAAAGTAAAAGTAGTGTAAAAAGTTTTTAAAATATAATAAACAAAAAACAACAACTTAAGCTTACTCATTTGAACATCAACACACTGGGATCCGGAGCGGAAAGTGTGTACCGCCCCACAACATTAAGTTTACTTATTTTCTTTCTAATACAGCGGAAAGGCCGTTAGTTAGTTAGAATGAGATGTAGGGGACCCGGGTAACTTTTTTTTTTTATTTTTTTTTTTTAACAAGTTTAGTGTAGCTGCCACCCCATTTATTGGCTTAATTTGAGCAATATAAGTACTTATGGTACTACTAATGACCTTGCCCGGAAAAAACAAATCATTACGGAAAATTTAACAAGCCTCAGGACTTGCTAAATAAGGCCAAGACCGGTTCCCGGTTGTATTGCCGATGATGATGATGATGAGTATCCCCGAGAGATAATATAAAATATTAAACGTTAATACCAGAGACTATTTAATGGTGTTACAGACCGCATCCGCTTTTCCAATACAAGCGAACTACGGATCCCCATGACATTTTTTGCAATTTTATCGAATAACACGAAACGTTCGTGATAAAATCAGCTGCCAAATAAACACTAATTTATAAATCAATTTGACATTTAAAATGACGATAGAAAAATCGACTTTATTCGGTAACACCCTGTCGTCAACCTCGGGTACTTATTGATCGGCCTTCGTTATTAAATTCGAGTCCAATATTGCCAACTTGATTCTCAAGCTCTTTCATCACCAAATTCAGAGATTTCTCTATTACTTCGTCTTGTTTCATTACGACGTGCATCGTATCAATTTGTGTATCAATCTTTCAAGAGTAATTTACATAATCCGTTTCTCGATTAAACCTCGTTTTCACCCAATACATTTATTTCCTTTGTTTTACAGTTTGCATGAGTTATGTTTCCGTAGAAATTCGTGTATTTTCCAACAGATATATTTTGTTGTTGCTTGACTTTATTTAAAATATTCCTCAATATGGTGTACCTAACGCATTCAGCACTTCCAAAAATCTTTTATGCTTCATAATACTTCGCCCACAGATAAGATTTCATGTGTTTTTGATTTCATAACGTTTCAACTGCTAACTTTTGTACAGGTTGACTCGAGAGCATCTTCTTCAGAAACGCCTTCACTATCGTCCAACTCTTTCATCTCAGCCATGTCATCGCAGGAGGATGTGGCATTGATAAACTTACATATGCAAGTGAATCGTCCAATAATCGATTCGCCCCTTTTAATGGCAAGCTATCTGAACCATTTATCCCAAGTGAAATGCTTCAACTGGACAACGTGTGCATTCCCTTCGGGACCAGATGTCTTCTCAACACCACTATTTCATGAGAACGAAGAGGGAGGACTGACATATATTGGCAGTAAGATGATTCCACATTTTGACCTTTACTCTAGTTGGAAAGAAGTAAAAGTCGTGCCACGGTATGAGAATTCATCCGGCAGTACAAGTTCGACAACATTCATTGGAGGGCCTAAAAGCCATCCATGGGATCCCAGTGTACTACTTAAGGAAGAAGAGAACGAAAAGTCCACCAACGGGTTTGATGATGGAGAATTTATGAGTTTGCAAACAGAGTCTGCATCTTGTACATCAGTTGTGGCGCGTTTGAAAGGACAGATTAACATATTTCTAACTCCGTTAATGCTCGAAGGCCTTCAAAGGTAAGTTCATAATAATTTTCTCAATATTTTTGTGTAAGTTTATTATGTAAAATATCATAAATTTATATAGTATCCCAAACTTTTATGCCGATTTATCGTGATTATCGTGAATGCGCTTAACGCGGACATGCTCCTTTTCCTTGTCATCTGGACTCGATTGATCTATTGTGTTGGGGAAGGAATCATCAAGCTGCTTGAGATATTCTTCGTCTACGTTTGGTAATGAATTCTATAAAAACAAAGTGGAGGTGATTAATTTTCATTCGATTATAACTTGCAGTTATACTTCTTGTTCATCCTTTGTCGATTCCTTGATTTTTTCACGCCTTGGTCTGACGTGTGCTTTAATTATTAGGAGAGTCAAGTTAAATATGAATCAGAAGATAATTGCAATAAAACTGACCTGTGAAAAAATTGTAATCTACATTTGCTTCCCCCCTAGCAGTGTCATCACTGTAAGAAAAATGCATTTTATTTTGTACAGAAATTGTGTTTGGTAATAAATAATTTCAGGTTGTCAGTCCTAATTAAAATGAAATATTTGGCTTCCATTGCTTAGAGCACGACAAGGTTGTCTATAAAAGCAACAGCTCGAACGCAATTGTTAATTCAAGAATGAGAAATTGGAGGATAATATTAATGTTTAATGCTTTACAAATGAAATATAAAACAATACTAATTTGCGGTGCACACTTGGACCGATAATTGCTTCATATTCCGGTTCGATATTCGAACAGTGAGCCTATGATTATTTTCAAAGATTTTTCCGATGATAATCGTTTTATCAGGGTAGTTACTGGCAACAGACATTGGTATGTATATATGATTGCGCCAATGATACAATCGGTGTCAATAAGAAAACTAATACAAACCCTACTTTTTCTCTGTTTATTTAGATTTTTGCTTTCTAAAAATTAAATGTCTCTACCATTTTTATGATTCAAAAGTTTTTCCTATTTCATTTGCCTCGCACCTTTTCTATTGCGTCCTTCAATCGTTAATACTCTCGCGTCATGTTTATCATTAGTGGGTTTATAGTGTTAGTTTAGGCAATTTCGATGCGGTGTCGGTTATTTGTGCATACCCGTAGCAATGACATGAGGGGTTCACGTCTACTAGAGCAAATCCGCAGCAACTACTTTACCGCGTCTGCCCACACGGTACGTACCTGTACATCAGCAATACTTGTGCGAAGCAAAATAAAAATAGGTAATACCGACAATTCAAATTTCAACCTGCCTGGTATTACTTAGTGCTTCTGTCTTTTGTTGGGTAGCCACATTCATACAAAGCATGGAAAGAAATTTACATGCGATTAAGTGGAGTGCGAAAAAACCTCCAACCTTTCTCTTTTCACATTTGTTTAAGCATTAAAACTCGAATGATTTATCATTAATTGATTTGTGGTGTCAGTACTAATATGAGAAGGATGCGAACTGAGTTTCAGATGAAGTGGGATACTTGCTACAAGATCATAATACCCATAGTTGTCACTTTCGTTTTTCCATTGCGAGTCCCAATGGGCCTTTTATTCTGAGGCGATATTGGTTTTTTATGCCGGTCTGCTGCAATGACACGAAAGTTCCTGGACGACCAGTCGCAACTTAAGATGCCATTTTTTGTTAATATTGTCATTGTAGTCTTCTAATCTGATAATATGGGATGTCTCTGTTCCTACATCTAATCACAAACCAATAGTCCCTGCACCTAACCGAAATCCTGGTAATAACGGATACCAATTGTAGTATCTCACTACATAACCCCTTCTTCACGTAATATAAATGAGAGTATGGGTATAGAGGACAAAGTTTAACAAGGTGGAGTTGGAGTTCACATTTCTCAATATCCGCGAAAGTGGTTCGTTGAGACCATAAAAGGTACGGTGGTTAGGGGGAATGTAGAGAAGACGGGGATTACGCGTATTTCGAGGGCTTGTGTTCAGAATAATTAAGTTAAGGAGGTAGGCGCAGTCGACCGAGCCGGAGAGGATCCGAGTATTTATACAAAAAAATTGTAACCTTTACATCCACTCGAATCTCGCAGAAAGTCACTCGCGGCGATGATTTTCTTTTTTTTTTTAGGGGGATGGGATGTAGTAACCCACTGTATAAGCCCCATTTCACGTATTATTCACATTAAACCAATTAACATAATATTCATATCGCACACAAAGCGATTCCTTGCCTGTGACGCACGGTGATTCCCCAAGCTACAAGCTCTCCAATTACGAGTACATTTTTCCATCATATCGCATTTCGTCATACATGTCCCAACCACACCTGGTATGGGAGATTCCCTGGCAAATGCTGGCGCCTGCAAAAATGCAACGAAATGACGATTGCCGTACGCCAGGTGTCATGATACCGTTTAACGGAATTCCTATCAAAATCCATAAAAAAAAAGAGAAAGCGAATCCACTTGCTACACATTTTGCAGCCAACACAAGGCTGCCTGATTCCACATCAGTTCCGGTCCAACTTGAGTATAAGCAGCACTCCATGAGCCAGATTCGCTTCCGAACGCGTACTGTTGCCCGGGCGCTCAAGTAGCTGAACACAAACAAATCCGCTGGTCCTGATGGAATTCCCCCAATTCTCTTGAAGAGATGTTCCTCTTCATTCTCTAAACCACTGTAGAAACTCTTCCATTTGTCTTACTCTACTGGCCGTTTCCCAAATAGATGGAAGTCAGCGAACATTCAGCCAATTCTCATAAAGCGTGACAAATTATCCCTCTCCTCTTATCGACCCATAGCACTAACTTCTATTCTCTCGAAGGTAATGGAATTATAGCGTTTTGGATGATAGTGAAGAACGTGTGATTCGAACTGGCGCTATGACAGTTAGAATCACCAAAAATTGAACCAAAGCGCAATCCATCAGGCCACGGCCGTGTGAACGAATTTGATTTCTAAACTCAAGTACATTCGACTGATATGGATTTTGTTATGTTATCGCTATGGTATACGGCTCTGACGCATTTTCCTTTTCTTATTCGATTTTCGTTCGGTGTTCTTCACTATTTGCTTGTGTATTGTGTGTGTATCTGTTACAAACGCCACAGAATCACTGATAACCCGTCAACTTTCGAAATATCTGGAATCAAATGACCTCCTTAATGACCGCCAATATGGCTATCATATCAATGGCTCCATATCAGATCTGATGGCATATCTTACAGAAAAGTGGAGCCACTCCATCCACTACTTTGGCGAAAGCAAGGTTGTCGCATTGAATATTTGAAAAGCCCTCGACAGAGTTTGGCATCCAACCCCTCTGTCAAAATTACATTCCTATGGAGTGGAAAATTCCCCAACTCGAAGGATAAGAGACTATCTTCCAGTTCGTTCAATCCACGTGATCCTATCGGTGTCAAATCTACCTTCCATCAAATTAATGCAGGTGTTCCCCTGGGTTCTGTATTCACAACACTCTCTCCACATCTTTATAAGTGATTTCTTGTCAATTACCCACAACCCAATTCACTCGTTTGCTGATGGTAGCACGTTGACTTTCTCACACTCATACCAATATTCCCGTCAAAATTCTTCGAACGTCATTACCAATCAGCAGGTTATCCTTAATACATTGAATTCCGACCTCAACAAGATATATCAATGGGATTTATCCAACCGAGTAGAATTCAATGCCTTAAAAACTCTGTGCTGTCTCTTTTCGTCAAAGGTAAACCTCAAAATAAATATACTGTCGATGAAGGTCACTTGCATTGACGAAGTCAATCCACTATCAATCCTTGGCACTCAAATTAAGTCAACTCTTAATGGGAACGACCACATATATGAAGTTGCGAAAAGTGCTGCCAAATGTATGGGATTCCTTAAGAGATGCAAAGGGTACTTCAGTTCATCCAACCTGGCCACTGTTTACAAGGCCTACATTCGTCCCAAAATGGAGCTCGACTCCCATATTTGAGCAGGCGGATCCTAAGACTGCGCTACACATGATCGTTAGGATGGCAAAAACGAACAGTGAAACTTATTGGGGACCCAGCCGTAAGTGGATCCATTCCGCCGTTAGAACATAGGCGCAACGTATCATGCCTGTCTTTTTTTTACAGATGTTATCAGGGTCGTTGTTCAACTAAACTTGTTGAATGTGTTCCGCCTCTTCAGACATTTTCCCGCGATAACCATTAATCAGAGAATGCGCATCAATTCACGTTAGATCAGTGAATTGTCCACGCCACAGGAATATAATTTCGACGCAATGGCTGGATGCCAAACTCTGTATATCCAACGCGACTACTTTGCTTTCATTGAAGTAGTGGATGAAATAGCTCCACTTTTCGATAAGCTTTCCCATCAGATCTCCTGTGGACCTGTTGCTACGAAAGCCATATTGGCGGTCATTGAGGAGGTCATTTGATTCCAGATATTTCGAAAGTTGGCGGTTGATAAGTGATTCCATTACCTTGGAGAGAATAGAAGTTAGTGCTATGGTGCTATGGACTCCCATATTTGACCAGGCGGATCCTAAGACTGCGCTACATATGATCGTTAGGATGGCAAAAACGAACAGTGAAACTTATTGGGGTCCAGCCGTAAGTCGCGTCCTTCCGTCGTTAGAACATAGACGCAACGTATCATGCCCGTCTCTTTTTTATAGGTATTATCATGATAGTTGTTCTTGAACTTGCTGAATGCATTCAATACCAATGTACATCGATATCTTCTTTTCTTATTCTCTTTCTTCCAATCGCAGTGTGTTTCTGAGAGAGTATATCGAAACTTTTGTGCTCGAGGATCTTAGGAAAAAACAGAGCACAACATATTTTTCATGTAAAGCGCAACATATTTGGTACGCTAACCGGATAATACAATATTTACCATGTAAAGTGGAACCCATTCGATATATTACATAAAGTTATAAATACAAAAAGATTGAGAAAAGAGGTGTCGATGTACATTGCTCTTGAATGAATTTAGACTATAAACGCGAAAAACACTGGAATGCCAGAGCAGTCCTCGGTTGTGCAGTTCGACTGAAAAACGATTCCCTATATCTGTCTGTCTAAAATTGACTTTTAATGTCCCGGTATGACTGCTCTGAATAACAAGATCCTGATTAGGAGGAGGAACGTAAATGCCAAGTTCATTTCAGAAATATCTATAGAACAGGGATAGGGAGGATACGTTCCAACTGCCTAGTGATTAACGTCTGAGTCCCCCATGACTTTCATTGTTCGATTTTGCGTTCTATCAATGATACGCAATGCTGTTTTTGAAATGCTAGGTACGTAAAAGAAATTTAAATATATATGCTTTAACTGTTACAATGTTTGACCGAAATAGGGATAACTATCCTCTCAGCGAAGGTTTGTAATATACATTCATAAAAAGTTGGAACGTAACAAATGAGAAATGTTACCTCTGTCCGGTAAATATGTATTTAAACACGTACAACCAATTAAATTAACATAGAAAATAGCACCTACTTGTAATCATTGTAGACGTCAATAAAATTATCCAGGGCGTTCAAATCCTTCTGGGAAAGGTCACTAAGTGCATAAGAAATTTCATCATTTGTCAAAGCTGGTGTATTTCCATGTGCTAATTAAAGATAAAATTATTAAATCGAACTAAATACAGATGCCGGCAAAATTACCAGAAGCCTCGGGAGGGCTTGCTTTCCTGCATGGGAGCTGAAATTCAAGTTTACAATATGCTCAGTAAATAAATACTGCATCCCATTATTTCTTACCGCCCTCGTGTAAATTACGAGTAAAAGTAAAATTGTGCTCAAAATAAATTCAACGCGGTTTTTCAACATCATTTCGATACCAGAACTAATGAAAATTTAAACGAACTGTCAACGATTTTATGATAGGTTGCTTAAGAGACGAATATTGTTTTCTAAAGTACAGAATTTTATTTTGTGTAAACATTATTATAGTCACTTACGAGTGTGCTTTTGAAACGTTTCTGTACGACGGTAGTTGGTTTAAGAAGTGTGTAATTTCTAAAATTTGCATGAAAAAGATTGAGTTAATGAAAAGTTCCAATATGCTCGTGACTCAGCATACGTTAGGCCAACTGACGCTTTTTCCCATTATGGAGATTATGGCAGTGAACTTATTATTTATTTCCATATAATATTGGAAAGATACAGTACCTGCTACTAATTTTATGAGGTTTCACTCCTACACAGATTGGAATGCCTTTAGTATGTTTTTATTGCAGTTGTACTGTATTGAGTAGTTGGGTCGGGGTGAATAAGACCAGCTCCCTGAAGGCTATTACGGAAGATGAAATGAGCATAATTTATCTGTGTACACAGCTCCAGTACCGAACATTGGGAAACTGATTTATTTAAAATAAATAATATGCACACGTTAAACTGTTATAGCATCATAAAATGCAGTCAAGAGAGAGGAAGATCAATAAATAGATAGAAAAGGTTGTAAAAATAAATAGGGAAAAGTGAAGGCTTTTGTTTTGTATGTGGTAATTCATTTGGGGGTACTTTTTCCAGTAGGCACTTTGGGATAGCCTTAACTGTGAAACTGTCATAATCGTTTTTATTCAATATGTTGACACTTCATCATGGAGAAATTTAGCTGAAACAACGTCTATAAATTATTCAACTCTAGTGTGAAAGTTAGCATTCTAAGAGGAATGTGTCTTGCGCGAATTAATAAGTTCAAGTGCTTCTGGGTTTAAAAAATATATTTATTTGAAATCCATATCAGCACTGAGGTTCTTCTACACTCTAATACTAACTTAATGTTAAATGCAATCACAGTGGAAAAATGAGCACTGGTTAAAAAAAAAAGAAATGGGGGGGGGGGGGGGGACTTTAGGGAGACAAGGACAAATGTGTCCTTCATCTTGTCTCTGGCTTCTGGTCATCTTGCGATAACCAGAATCACCCACAACCGTAAAGATGTTGGGCTCGGTGTCAAGATATATATATATATATATATATATATATCGGTGTCAAGATATATATATATATACATAATTTTTTTTTAATTAGACTTCTCTCGGGAGAGGCGAACCTATAGCACCGAGTAGGCGTCCCGAGATGTCATCAAATAACTGTTGCAGTTCTTTTTGAACAGTTGCAGGTTGTAACGCTCCGGGAACACTCGCGTTGGAAGGGAGATCTACAGTTTCCCCGCTCTGTAACGGAACGAGTTCTGATGCAGAGATGTTCGCGCCGTCGGGAGATGAACCACAAACGGGTGCGGTCCGTTGGACTGTCTTGTGGAGTGCACATAAACTGAATTGCGTGAAACAATATCATGAATTTCCGAAGAACAGTATCCGTGATAATATCTGTAAAACAGACAGAGGTCAGCTACGCGCCTTCGATGTGATAGCAACTGTAGTCCCGACGTCAGCGCCGAGTCCCCGATCAGGCGGATCGCTCGTCTCTGTATGCTCTCAAGTAGGTCGAAGGTATGCTTAGGAGGAGAGCTTTCAACATGAGAGCAATATGCGAGCGCGGGTCTAATTTCGGATTTATACAGGAGAAAAAGTTGGGCCGGAGTAAAATATTTCTTGGCTCTAAAAAGATAGCTCAGTTTTCCCGAGGCTGACCTGGCGATACTCGACACGTGTTTATGCCATGATACATTCCCACAGACCGTGACGCCGAGCAATTTCAAACTTTCCCCGGCCTCGAGGGCCCGGCCATTCATCATCAGCTGTGGAACCGATGATCCACTTTTCTTTGTGAATGTTGTGTATTGTGTCTTCGCTGCATTGAAGTCGACGAGATTGGCCCTTCCCCACTGCAGGTCCCTATCTAGATCCTGATTCAGAGAGTCAATCTGTCTGCATCTCATCTGATGCGACGTAGATGCACCAATCGGCCGATCACTCGAAAAGGAGGAAACAAGCTTACTATCATCCGCAAAACTGAACACTTTGTTAACCGTTGTCTGCAACAAATCATTTATGTGAAGCAAGAACAAGGTTGGAGCCAAAATAGATCCCCGGGGCACCCCCGAATTAACAGTATACAGATCCGAACACTCGCCGTCCACAACAACCCGGATCGAACGATCGATTCTCGAGGAAGCTCCTCGTTCAGTCGCAAAGCTGTTGGGAAAGTCCATATGAACGAAGTTTGCTCAGCAATGCCCCGTGCCAGACGCGGTCAAAAGCCTTGGAGATATCCAATGCGACCCCCCTTGACTCACCATGCCGTTTAATCGCAGATGTCCATATATCGGTTATAAGTGTCAAAAGGTCTCCCGTTGACCACCTGCCACGGAATCCGTATTGACGATCATTCAGAAGTCCGTTGCACTCCAAATAATTAACTAACTCTGTATTGATGACTTTTTCCATTACCTTAGATAAAATAGACAGTAATGCTATCGGACGGTAATTTTGTGGGAGACACTTTTTTCCGGTCTTTGGGATTGGCTGAACTCGAGCGATTTTCCAACAGGCAGGAAAGGTCCTCTGTGCATAAGATAAGCGGAAGAGTCTGCCAAGAACCGGCGATAGTTCTGGAGCACAGTTCTTAAGGACTATTGCTGGTATTCTGTCCGGGCCGGTTGCCTTCCTACAATGCAGTTCACGTAGAATGCGCTGAATAGTGCGCGGACGAAATCTCACATCCCGCATCGAAGACCGTACCGGCGAGATCACAGGTGGCTCCAAAAAGCCGCGATCAAGGTTTGAATTCGCCAAAAATAAATTCGCGAACACATTAGCTTTATCCTTTGAATTCGTGACTAATGTCCTATTGTCTGTCAACAACGGAGGGAAAGAGGAGGATGCGAAGTTACTGCTGATAGCTTTTGCCATTGACCAGAAGGAGCGCGAACCAGTTGGGCACTGAAGGAGCTTATTGATCACCCTGTCGTTGTGAGCTTTCTTCGCGGTATCAATCACCTGGTTGCACGCGTTTCTGATTCTAACAAAATTTGTTCTGTTAACATCGGGGGGATTGGAGCGCCATTGCTTAAAAGCTCATTTTTTGCCACTGTAATCAGCTCGCATTTTTTGTCAAACCAAGGTTTATCAGACGAACTTCGTTTGATGGAATGTGGAATATACATCTCCATCCCCAGAAGAATAATCTCTGATACCGACTCCGCCCATGCGTTAACATCGGGGTTTCCGAAGCACTCCTCCGACCATGGAAAGGATGCGAAGAAATCTCGCATATCGTCCCAGTTAGCAGCCCCATACTTCCATGCATGGCGAAGCTGCCTATGCCGGTTATTCGCTTGATATGCAAGTGCTTGCGCGACAGATACCAAGCAGTGATCTGAGTTTCCCAGTGGCGCAGAAACCTCTACGGTATAAATACTCGGTTCGGATGTCAAAAACAGATCCAGGGTGTTCGCATAATCGCCTCGGGCATCCAGCACTCGCGTTGGCTCCCCCACGAGTTGAATCAAGTTGTGGCTTACAGCAAACATCTCCGCCAGCCTCCCAGCCTCGTCGGTTCTATTAGAATGTAACAACCAGTCGGAATTGTGCACATTAAAATCGCCAAGGACAACAATTTCAGAAGCTGGGTGGTTGATCTGTATCCAGTCGACGGTATATGAAAGATGTTCGAAAAA
This sequence comes from Microdon myrmicae, assembly GCA_963931805.1. NCBI lineage: Eukaryota > Metazoa > Arthropoda > Insecta > Diptera > Syrphidae > Microdon > Microdon myrmicae. The sequence continues at coordinate 219,160,932 of OZ007497.1, forward strand.
TGCCGCCGGTCGATCGTCATTCGGGGAGCGGTAAAGACAACAAAGGAATTTAACGGAATTCTTCAGCACGACCCTCAACCATATGATATCCATATTATTGGGTTCCAACGTCTCCATCCTCTGGGAAACCAGATTGGACCGCGCGAAAACGCAGACTCCGCCCATAAAACGGAATCTCGAATGCAAGTCGTATCCTGAGCAACGAAGATATGTCGAATCAGTTGACGAATCGACCTGGGTCTCAGTTAGGGCAAGTATATCAGGTTTCGTTGTTTGCAAATATTGGTGGACGGCGTTTACATTCGTATTGGTGAAACCGATGCCCCAGATGTTACAACACGCCCTCACCAGTCGAGCATGGGCAGAGCATCGAGGGCGAGGCCGGTTATGCGATGACGAACCTCTTAAAGTTCCATTATTTATCCCCCCCCCCCCCTCTATATCATCATCATCATCATCGGCACTACAACCGGGATCCGGTCTTGGCCTTATTTAGCGAGTCACTCCACCGGTATCCGGTCCATATCCAAGAATTGTTAAATTGTCCATAATAATACGTTTTTTTGGGCAAGGTTTTAGCCTTGCGCCTTAATAGTATGTATATACTACTATACTATTTATTGGCCTGTAGGATCCCGGATGTTCATGACCTCACCGACTCGACTTCGCCATCGTTCCCTGTCCTGTGCATTTTCCTTCCATGCCTGACCACCCGATCCGATCTCCTCAAGGTCAAACCTAACAGTGTCCCCCCACCTCCGTAGCGGCCGTCGTGCCGGTCTCTTTCCCGTTGGTCTACCGTCAAGAATTCCCACGTTCGGCCCATCTTAATCTTCCCGACCTCATCACTCTCACTATAGTATGTTCGCGGTATAGCTCTTCCAATTCGTGGTTGTGGAATTTCCTCCATTGTCCTGCCTCCTCGTCATATATACCTCCAAAGATACCCCTTAAAACTTTATTCTCGAATACGCGGAATTTATTTTCTTCTCGTTTTGTGAGAGCCCATGTTTCGCATCCGTATAGAACAATCGGCATGATTATAGTTCTATAGACACGGAGCTTTATATTCCGTGATAGCAGTTTGGATTTCAGCAGTTTACTGACTGCATGCCAACTAGCGTTGCCGGAGTGTAGTCTTTTGTCAGTTTCCATCAACATTTCGTTACTGGCCATCAGTATTGTTCCCAGGTATTTAAATTCTTTGACATTTTCGACATCTTGCCCCTGATGTTTATATTTGTTCTCTGAGGTCCACTTGCTTTCGCCGTAATCATGTATTTTGTTTTTCCTTCATTTACTTCTAGGCCCACCTCTTCTTACAGTTTCTAGATTATCGCCCGGAACGGCGATGTCATCCGCATATGCGAGCACTTGAGTGACCCCGTTCAATATGATCCGGCCGTGTTGTCGTCTTGTACCTTTCTGATGACATACTCGAGCACAGGGTTAAAAAGACATGATGAGAGGCCATCTACCCGTTTTAGTCCGTCCTGGATATCAAATGGTTCTGAGAGGTGGTTTTCTATTCTAACTCGCCATTTGTTTTCGTTCATGCAGACTTGAATAAGGGCGGCATATTTTTTCGGGATTCCCAACTTAACTACAATATGGTAGATTCTTTGCCTTGCGACTGAGTCGTAGGCTTTTGTGAAGTCGACGAACTGTTCCTGAACCGGCTCTCCGTATTCCCACTTCTTTTCCAGCAGTTGCCTAACTGTGAACCTTTGCTCGCTCGTTGACCGGTTCCTAAGGAATCCGCATTGGTAGTCTCCCAGTATTTCTTCTGCGTACGGTGTGATTCTCGTCAGTATGACATTTGTTAGTATTTTGTATGTTATTGGGAGCAATAATATTCCTCTGTAGTTTTCGCAGTCATATCTGTCGCCTTTTTTGAAAATGGGGCCGACTATTGGGGTTTTCCATTCTTCCGGAATGACTTCCTTATCCCATATTGTTTTAATCAGTTGGTGGATCTTTCGAGCGGTTGCCTCTCCTCTATGCTTCACTAGCTCTGTCGGTATGCAGTCGACCCCGGGAGCGTTGTTGTTTTTCAATCGATTTATTGCGTCTACAACTTCGTCGAAAGAGGGATCTGCGGCTCGGCTGTATGTACGTCTGGTGGGTTTATTTGTGGTTGATGGGTGCGCACATTGAGCAGGTTTTCAAAGTACTGCTTCCATCTTGTCACGATATTGTTTGTATCTGTCACCAGACAGCCGTTTGTGTCTCGGATTATTTTGGCTCTCCCTCGGTAGCCATTCCTAATTGAGTTTATGCCGGCATACATACCTCTGATATTCTTTGCTCAAGCATTTTCTAGGAGTTTTTCGATCCGAGTCTTCTCCCATTCGCGTTTTGCGTTTGAAAAGTCTCGTTGTCTCTTTTCGAATTGTCGCTTATCTTTCTGCGTTGACTTCATCATATCTTTCTAAGTGGATCACTCTGAGGCGTTTACGTTCTTCGATCTTCGCTCTGCACTCATCGCCAAACCAAGGTTTGGACTTAATTGTTTTCTGAAATCCGAATACCTTTTGGGCTGTTTGTTTGATTGTGTCTCTGATCGATATCCATTTAGTGCCCAGATTATTGGTTTCCTCTTCCTCACTACTCCCATTTTCTAGGATGGTAAATCTTTTCGTTAGTTATTATCGAAAATTTAACAAGCCTTGAGACTTGCTAAATAAGGCCAAGACCGGATCCCGGTTGTGGTGCCGATGATGATGATGATGATACCTTTTTCAGCTTCTTTCCTTTCTTTAGAGATTTTTGCCTTTTGACCTTTCTCCGGGGATTCTGACTTCCCTTAATTGATTCGTTAATATCTGGAGAGATTTTGGGTTTGGTTTTTCAACAGTATCGGCATTTTGTGGTTCTTTTACATCTTCCGGAGCAGATTATTGTCGCCATTAATTGTGCCCAAATATTTTCGAAGAAGAAAGTTATTTATTTCATTTTTTTTACAAGTTAAAACTTGTGTGGTATTCCTTTAGTCTTTTATATAGCATACATCGTGGTTGGCACTATAACCGGGATCCGGTCTTGGCCTAATTTAGCAAGTAAAATTTGATAAATTTTCCATAATAATTTGTTTTTCCGGACAAGGTTATTAGCCTTCCGCCAATTTATATAGTACGAGGGTTGCCTCTTATGTTTCGGGATTTGGCAACCCTAGCGTTGCAATCCGGCAATTGACAGCTCTGTCGTAAAGTTGGACATTTTTGAGGTTATACGCACTCAGAACGTTTTGACATACGAGCGCTATTTGTGTTGTTTACAGTAACTTAAAAGATTCATCTCGGCCCAAAAATGGAATTAAATCGTCAACATTTTCGTGCGATTATTTTTTACAACTTTCGGCGTGGATTAACTCAGCAACAGTGCATGGATGAACTTAATTCAATTTTTGGCGATGAAGCTCCATCAAGGACCAGTGTTTATCGATGGTATGGTGAATTCAATCGTGGTCGTAGTTCACTCCAAGATGAATTTCGTGAAGGTCGTCCAAAATCAGTTGTTGTTCCGAAAACCATTGATGCTGTGCGCGAACTGATATTGGAAGATCGTCATGTGACCTATCGTGAGATTGAGACAACCTTAGGCGTTAGTGGGACCAGCATACATTCAATATTGCATAAACATTTGACTGTCAAAAAAATTTGTTCGCGTTGGATCCCACACAATTTGTCAATCGCCCAAAAAAAGGCTCGTGTCAATTGGTCGAAAGAAATGCTCAAAAAATACGGTCGCGGTGCTTCGAAACACGTCTATGACATCGTGACAAGTGATAAATCGTGGATTTACGCGTATGAGCCCGAAAGTAAACAGCAGTCGACTGTCTGGGTGTTTCAAGATGAGCCAAATCCAACAAAAGTTGTTCGCGCACGAAGCACTTCCAAGCAAATGGTCGCCTGTTTTTTCGGAAAAACTGGACATGTCGCAACCGTACCACTAGAACAACGCAGAACAGTCAATTCTGAGTGGTACACAACCATTTGTTTGCCAGTTGTCTTTCAAGAAATCAGGAAAACCAACCGCCGAAGACGGATCACTCTTCACCACGACAATGCGAGCTCTCACACATCGGCTGCGACAACTGCATTTTTGAGCACCCAAAACATCGATTTGATGGGTCATCCGCCGTATAGTCCTGACTTGGCACCGAATGACTTCTTTTTATTCCCGTACGTAAAAAACAAACTGAGAGGTCAACGTTTTTCGACACCTGAAGAAGCGGTTGCTGCATTCAGAATGCATGTGTTAGAGATACCTCAATCAGAGTGACAAAAGTGCTTCGACAATTGGTTCAAACGCATGCAAAAGTGTATAGATCTTCATGGAGAATATTTTGAAAAATAATAAAGTGATTTTCGATGATCAATATCTGTTTTTGTTCTCTAATCCCGAAATATAAAAGGCAACCCTCGTATATATGTAACCCTTTTTTCCAATCGATTTAAATATGATCATATATATGTTGTCATATATTAGATGCAAGTGTCCAGCGAACATAAAATGATGACAGTTTGTTTTCTTTCAGAATGGTCGAAGCAACAATTCCCACTATATCAGCGATGCACATATTATCTGTGGTCAACTTTATTCATTCGTCCTGCATTGCTAAAGTCAAGAATGATAATATTTTAAAACGGGATCAAAGTCTTAGCTACTGGTCACAGGTAAGTCAACTTTTCACCTAGAGTATTACAAATCTTTGTGTTTCATCAAACTATTTAGGTCCATTCAAATTCAAAACGGTCAACAACGGAAAGAAACCTTTTGGGTCCTGGAGATTCATTTTTAAGCGATGTATACGAAGAAAGTATCTCAACGAAAACACAAGGACTAATTGTTTTACCCAAAATTAGTATTACCCTCCTTCAGTCTTCGATCATTGAGGAGGTGATTTCAGTAGCCGCATTAGATAATGTGCAGGTATGTTTATGTTATGAAATCAATAGTTTATTATCCTATTTGTAATTTGGGATCAAGATGCACTAAGAAAATTACTCTAATGAGTTCTGTATAATGAGATAAAAGTGGCTAATTTTATGGGGTAATTTTTTTTAAACAAATTTCGGGAATGAGGGAAGCTAAATATATATGTTTTGTTACATACAATTAAATATCACGATAAAAATCATCGAGCAACCGAGTTCTTTGTCCGTATATTGAGAACCAATAAAAAAAATACGGTCAGTCCATCAGAACCGTGGAAATGTATATTATACGAGGGCAGTTTAATAAGTCAGTTACTTTTTGAAATTCCCACGCAATAACTTTAAATGCAACTGCTTCCGTCAACTGCAATACATAAATAAACTACTGTCAAAGTTTGAGCAAGCTGCGTCATTTAGTTTGTGTTTGACAGCCATTGAAAGCATAGAAAATAGAATAAGGTGAATTTCGTGTGCTGATTAAGCATAATCAAGCAAAATCCATAAATTGGGCTACGAACTGCTACCCCATCCAGCATACTCTCCAGATTTAGCCCGCTGCAACTATTTCCTGTTTCCAAACCTGAAGAAATGGCTGGGCGGTAAGAGATTTGGTTCGAATGAAGAGGTCATCACAGAAACTAACGCCTATTTTGAAGGCCTTGAGGAAACCTATTATTTGGAAGGAATAAAAAAATTGGAAAAACGCTAAAATAAATGTATCGAGCTAAAAGAAGACTGCTTAAAAATAAAATGCTTATTTGCCGAAAAAAAAAATCTGTTATTCAAAAAGTCACTGACTTATCAAGCTGCCCTCGTATATCTGTTACCTTCTAGTATACCTATCTATTATGGGCCTTTTGTCTCTTTGTTGATCCTAGCCGCACTAAATCGGTTGACATACACATGTTATTTAATCTTTTGAAAATAAAATCACTTTTTTTTTAGTTTATTTACTTCTATTATTTCTTATTTAGTCTGCTTCTTGGTTTTTTCTATATAGTTTATAGTTTAGTGTATAATAGCTATAAGCTGACCATTTAGCAATTCATTGAAGTGCACTTCCCATCGCTCCAGAATGCCTTGAGGATCGGTGATCAGATTACACTCTTTATCCTTGCAGTAAGTGCAGCGTGCTGTGTACCGCGTCATACAGCGGATTAAATGGTAGAAGTTCCGCGCGTGGTGCGCACCTCGCTCTCTACTTTTCTCTATTTCACAGACAAGGTTTTTTTCCCAGGCACCTTTCTTTTGTCTGTGGAGTCTTTTTTCAGATCTCCTGAGTACTTTGTATTTCTCCTCGCGTGCCCGCGTTCTATGAGACTGCAGCATTTTTACGTTCAGTCGCTCATCATCAAACCAGTCGTTTCGATCTCTACGACTACTACCTAAGATGGAGTTGGTAGTACTAATGACAGTATTCTTAAGGCGTGTCCATTTCTCTTCTACGCCCGGCATTCTGGCTCCATTCGAAGCGATATGGCAACCAAAAAATTAAGGCGGGATCTGGAATTTAAAAAAAAAATGCATTTCACACCTAGCCTAACCACTCACTCTTTCAACTTTTATTAGACCACGTAGTTCGTCTAAACATGCGAAAAGATTGTTACATCACCCCGATCCACAAAAAGGCAGTGAGAACGAAATAAGTAATTATCGTCCCGTCGCCAAACTATATGCCATACCCAAGCTCTTTGGGAGACTCGTGTATACCATATTCTACCACTCCAAATCCATACTCTCACCTCACCAGCACGGTTTTCACAAATAGAGGTCTACATCAAACTTAGTGTAGTTCGTATCTGAAACAATAGGATTTTTAGAGGTCTGTAATGAAGAAGACGTGATCAAACTCGAAGTACTGGCCTTTCCGCGAGATTTCATTAATTTGTAGATTAAATTATAATTGGGTGACAAGTACAAGTTGGTGCCCACTCTTTTGTTCAATTTGTGTGTAAATCCGGGGTGACCCAAGGGAGTCACCTCACCCCACAGATCTTTATATTATACATATTCGATAACAACGTTTTTTCTGCAGGATCTGAGCTGTGTTTCCTTATTGGCGTTCTATATTGAGGGAGTTTCAACGAAATTTCATCTTGGTAAAACAACAAGAGCTTCGATGCACAACGTATATATCCAACAGACCGTACGATCCGGAAGTACTAATAAAAAAGGTGGAATCATGAAAGGCACCAGAGCCCTTTTGGCACATCTTTCCTCTCAAACTCGACCTGATAACATTCAGGGAGAACCTATCTTAATTGAAACATCTGAAAAGCAACTTGAGGAACTTGTTATCACACTTGATATCGGTCGTGCTCATGCTCAATTGAGAAGACTGAAAACCGATAGCAGTACACCTTTAGAATCTCCAGTCATAGTTACAGCAATTCCGGAGCACAAGAGTAAAGCGATGTTTGATTGCTTGAAAATGCCCGAAAGCACCGGTTTCGATAATATCGGATTCATCATGTTCGAATGTGGCCTGGAAGGTGTCGGTGTCAAAATTGTAAAACGGTCACATTTCGAAAAATCCGAGAACACAAAAGAAGATATCAACATGCGAGATACATCCGCAGGTGTAACTAATTTGAATTTCAATGATTTGGTTGGACAGTCTTCGTCTGCAACGGTCGTTGACAATTCTAATTCTAAAGCGGAATCCGCTTGGCGGCTCATAACAAAGAAGCCACCTACACCAAAGACCCCAAAGGAAAAATTTGCTCATGCTTTAGAAAATATCATAGTTCCAGATAAGGAACCAATAGGTAAGTCATCTTTTCGAGCGCGTTTCTATTTCTAAACGTTGACATCCTTTGTAGATGCCAACCGTCCAAAAATAGGATCAAAGCCTCTTGATGAGGATCCGGAAAAAGGAAAATCTAAAAAGCCTGAACAATTTGATAAAGTGGTGCCGAATATCAAGGAAACTGATAAGACATCGTCATGTGTCATTGAATTAAAGTCGGTTTGGTTCAATTTTGCTGCACCTCCTTGTGTTCCAATTACCAGGAAGATTGATTTTACAAGGTATGCCTCTAAAATATAACTACTGCATTGCTCTATCCATTATTGCGTTGTTCTATCCATGCTTACATTTGCAGGCTTGATTGGAATCTTCTTAGTACAGCTTCGCCAGCGATAACTGCTTGGATGAACCCAAGCAACCGATTGGCTATTCGGATTGTTTCACTTTTAAGGGCGTTACATACACGGCGTACGGCTGTAACAGCCTGTCTCATGGCCGATGCGCTTGAGAATGAAAAAATTCAAAGAAATCCCAAAACCAAAAAGGTATCTTTAATGTGTATGTAAACTTTATATTTACTAATCATATATCGTTCTTTTTTTCGGCAGAGTCGCTATTCTAGTAATTATACCCTTTTATCGAAAACCCTGCAAGAAGATCCCAGCTGCCAGTTGTGCACGATTATGCAGAAGCTAGTTTTAGACGATGGAGTTTCGAAAATTGAACGCATTTTTAAACAAAGTGAAGTACCACACCTCAACACCCTGCGCCAAGTGAGTAGTTCATTTCAAATAAGATATTAACAAGATTATGTACAAGATCTATCTTTGTTTTAGGGTATCATCGTCCTAAGTCGACAATGGAAGAATACTCTCTACAATCCAATACTATTCGAACACCAGTATAAGAACAAACTAGTACGTCCAATTAATGTGACATTTTCTTTTCCACAAACGGAAGAGGAATGTGACGAGGGCGAGTGCGAGGGTGATGGAGAGCTGGGTGGTTATAATGTTGCTGTTGATAATCCTGAAGAGAGTGAGAATGCTTTATTACTTGGGCAAACACAGCATCGAACCCATATTGGTATTTTTTGATTAACGCCTATACTTTTCCTCCCATTCGTATCTAAGTAAAGCACCAGCGAATTTGTGTATTTACATTTCATTCTGTATCACGTTTCAGCTTCTTTCGTACTAATGTAGTTTTTCTACAAAAACTTGGTGATCAGATTGTAGTGTTAATTTTTGTGTGATATTGTTGAGGCTATTTCTCCTATTTTGACGCACTATAATTATTAGTTTCTGGATGTATAGGGTTTTTTAAAAGGGGTTTAACTATTTTGTATTTTATTTTAAACGCACCTTTAAACTTTTTTCAGGATCTACCAATATCAAAACGTCAGTCAAAGGTTACATATTAATCATAGAGGAGTTCATGAATAAGCGACGTTTGGAAATTTGTGCAAATTAGTAGCGAAATTGGGAGTCACAACTTTAAAAGCGCTTAGTCCTTGTTTTGGTCGTAATAATCGTTCCACCAGACGTGCTGCGCGTGCTATAGTGGAAGAATTTGAGTGAATATATTCACTAATGGATGTTCTCGTCCCTGTGTCACAATGAATCACTCGAAGTACCGAAAAAATCGTAGGCGTAAGTGCTCCAGTTCAAAAATGACCCAAATCATTCGGTTTTCAAAGTATTGCTTCCACCTTATCACGATATATTCTGTAATCAAATAGCCATTGTGTCTCGGAATATTTTGGCTCTGCCTCGGTACCGGTTTCTTATAAAATATTAGCCGGCACACATTCCTCTGATGCTCTTAGCTCTGATATTTTTTTGGAATTTCTCCCATTCAGATTTTTTTGTTTTTTCGTTTCAAAAGTCTCGCTATCTCTATCGAAATTAGTGCGTATTCTTCTGTGCTGACTTCATCATATCTTTTTAAGTGGATTACCTTAAGATATTATGGCGCAAGGCTAATAACTTTGCCCAGAAAAACAAACTATTATGGCAAATTTATCAAACCTCGGACATCAGCCCGAAATCGGGAACGGTGGAGAGACTTGCTAAATAAGGCCAAGACCGGATTCCGGTTGTAGTGCCGATGATGATGATGACCTTAAGATATTTGCGTTGCTCTATCTTCAAACGGCACTCATCGTCAAACCACAGTGTTAATTAGTGGGGTTTTCCACCGATTTCCCTAACATCATGGACATCTGGGGATTCATTCGAATTCCACCGATAGGAGCTTGAAGTATAACTCTACGCCAGTCATTATGTCAATTGCGCCGGGTTTGTTGAATGTGGTGTCTACCAACTAGATGTTGTCAGTGGGTGGTTTACGTAGGTGGTTGTGTTTATTGGCTCCGCTGATTGGTCCGACATAATCTTGGATAAAATGTCACCGTCTTTTTTTGCTGCGAAAGAATTCATTGGCGATCGCATCTCGATATTTACTCTGCCTTCAGACCGTTGTCTAGTCTGGCCAATAGCCAGGATATTCTTGTTTCCCGGGAGCTTCATCAAGCCCAACCATTTTGCCATCCATTTAGTGATAAAGTTTAGTTGCAAGCCGGAATCCAATATGGCTCAGCATTCTATCGCTTGCCCCCGGATGTCGATCAGGTTGATCCTTGTACTTCCGAGCAATATATTAGCCCGTCTTGGGCTGGTTTCTAGGCTGGTCAGTGTTTTTTTTATTTTTTTTTTATTGGACAATCGCGCACAAAAGGGGATTTTAAGTACCTACTTTTTTACTGTGTTGTAGCGTGCGTGGACTGTATACGTGATTGATTGGTGTTGTAATTCGCATGATTTAATCCGTCTGTAGGTTGGTTGGCTGGAACACTGCTGCGACGAGATAAAATGAATCCGTATGATATGTCACCAACTTGCCTAAAGTTCCATGCGATGGATCCCTTCCTAATTTACCAATGGTCTCTTGACTCACGCGTTTTTTTATTTTTTTTTTATTACACTTCTCTCGGGAGAGGCGAACCTATAGCGCCGAATGGGCGCCCCGAAATGCCACCCAATGATGTTGCAGTTCTTTTTGGACAGTTGCAGGTTGTAACGCTCCGGGAACACTCGCGGGGGAAGGGAGTACCACAGCTTCCCCACTCTGTAACGAACGCGCGTTCTGAAGCAGAGATGTTCGCGCCGCCAGGAGATGAACCACAAACTGGTGCGATCTGTCGCGTACTTCGGATAATACAATATTATGTTTCCTTGTTCCGCTACTTGATGTAATGTCCCCTTCCACTTCTTGCCGTTTAGTTCTGTAGCGTCTCTAACAGATACACACGGTACACAAGCAAATAGTGAAGAACACCGAACGAAAATCGAATAAGAAAATTCATCCGAGCCGTATACCATAGCGATAACATAACAATTCACGTCAGTGGAATATACTTGAGTTTGAAAATCGAATTCAAACCACGGCCAGTAGCCTGATGTGTTATGCTTAGGTTCAATTTTTGGTGATTCTAACTGTCATAGCGTCAGTTCGAATCACACGTTGTTCACTATCATTCCAAACGCTATCGTTCCGTTTTCGTGCAATTTCTACTGGATATGATAATATCCTCTCCACTACAAACTGAATTAATCGTCTTTTTTCTTGAAGTTCGTTATCATTTCTCAGGTTCCTTGTACTTGATCTCCTTTGTCTTCGTTCTTCCCATTATCATCGGTCCTCTTCTCTCCAGTATTTTTTCTATTATTGCCGATTGTACTGTTGTACTGTTGCAGTGTTGTACTGTTCTCTTGAATTTGCCCCAGTATTTCTTTTGTCACAACAAAGCGTGATAAATGTTGGGTTCAATGGTTGTGACACAAGCTAACGCTTAGCGTGTAGAGGATGCAGAGTTATTTAATAAAGTATTACAATGAATACTCCCGTCACCATTAGTTGCATACTGCAACAGTACCCTTAAATGTCAGAGCACAGCACCGCTTCATCGTCAGCGCTCGCTGTTGTGATGGATGCCGTCGGGGGGCTAACTGTCGGTTCTGCACGTAGGAGCGTGTGGTGTCTCCTATCGCATTTGACCCACGTATAAGAGCGGCATTTCCTCGAGCTATGTTCGATCTGCAGGCACTTGAACCACAGATGATTCTTTCTCACGATGTGCATCATTTCCTTGGGACTAATCGGATGAATTCAGGGCAATGTCGTAATACGTCGCTTTCTTCGCATCTTGGACAGAGACGGGATTGGTCCAATGGTGGGACCAATATTTCGCGATGTTGGGTCCGTTTTGACGTATCTGACAATGATTTATCCCGTAAGAGACTCTGGGGTATGGAACCTGAATTCGAGGAAGGTCTTAGCATATGTGCCCATCAATATATTTCAGGCTGGTTCGTAGCTGGCCTCTATCGATGGCAGGTAGCAGGTGCCGAATCAATCGTCCCGCTTCTTCGATAAGACTGGGCTTAAGATATCACATCTTCTCGGCACTCGATATTCTTCTACTGTGCACTAGTTCGATAAACTGTGCCCATTTCATGTATTCTCCGTAAAATTTCGCCGGAGATATTTTGATGAGCTTATATCCCAAGCGTCTACTATATTCCGTCATCCTTTTGTTGGACGTGTTTTGACATCATCTCCGGCGTTTTTTATTTTGCCGTGCGTGCCTTGGGTACCTTCCCAATAACTTTCGATGCAATTTTCTTTCACCTTGAGGCTAGTTATCTGTGCACAGATCCTCCTTAGCCCTTCCACAGTAGTTCCGTGTTTCCGTATCAGTTTGACGACTGTCTCAGCATGTTTTGGTCTTCCTTCATCCTGGATGAACCCATCTTTTGTCCCTGCCATCACCATCAATTTCACCTTGTTAAGTTTTGTGGTGATATCTTTATGGACTTTGTTTGCTTATTCTACAATGAATCACTCAGGCTATGTTGCCGGAAGCATATGCTTCCAGTAGGGCCACCCATGTCAGACAGACTAGCGAGGAGTAACACACAAAGATCTACCACCCATAATCCAGGGTGTTATGCGTCACTGTACCCATTAGATGGCTTGCAGCCAGAGGTATACCGACTGTATTAAAACGGCGTCTCTCTGACACCGGGTCGAATCAGAGCATTAAGCTGATTTTTGTCCATTGTGAAATATTGATGGCGGTATCTTTTTCATCAAACCCTCTCTGTTAATTTGACTGTGTTGTGTTGAGATAGTGGACTGTATTCTTTGCACTACGCTCACTTAGATCCCCGCACCTATAGTACGCCAAATTCCAAGAACCACAGGAACCTCCTTCTCAAGTGTTAAAACCAAATAACTTCGAACCGTTCAATACTAGTGCCGCTGACGACTTTAGTGTCATATTCAAATGAAACAACTCGGAATACAATATGTAACACTTAGAATTTTTGTTTATTTTCCGAGATTCTTCTTTCACAATTGTATAAGAAATATATGTGCCACTCACCGTCTTCCTTGGTCGTTGTGTAGGGTCACGTTCTCCTTTCCAAGCTTTTTTCCAGCAATTTCCCTCAGGTGATAGAACAACATCGATGGAACCCACGACAACTTATTAACCAGCGACTCTCGTGTTTCTGCTGTTTCTTCTTTCTTCTCCTTTCATCATCATCATCATCATCGGAGTCGGAGTCCATTAACCATGTTTATTGGTTTGGACAGCAATCCCGCTGTTTTTACTTGACTAGTTACGTTGGTCATGGTCAGCCTACAAAGTCGTATCAATTTGTTTGGAATGCCGAACTCTCTCATGGCATTATAAAGTTCTACCCTGGCTATGCTGTCGTAAACGGCCTTAAACTCTATAAATAGATGATATAATGGAATCTTAAATTACAGACATTTTTCCATCGCCTGCCTAAGGGTGAATATCTGATCAATCGCTGATTTGCCTAGGATGAAGTCACATTGAGATAAAACCACCTCTCAGTAGCATTTGAAGTTCGCGAACGACTAAAACATGGGAATGGCCTCTCACCATGCCTTTTTAACCTTCTGCTCGAGTATGTCATCAGAAAGGTGAGAGTAATTAGGTCGCGAAAATGAAGATGGGCTGGGCATGTAACAACGCCGGAACATCCCACAACATGGCCGGAATGGGACCACACAAGTGCTGGCATATGCGGATGACATCACCGTTTTGGGCGATAATCTGGAAACTGTAAGTAAAAACAGTGAAATCATCATACAAGTGACAGAAGAGGTGGGCCTAGAAATAAATGAAGAAAAAACAAAATATATGATTACGGCGAGAGCAGGTGGACGTCAGGGAACACACATAAACCTCAGAGGCAAGATATTTGAAGAAGTTGAAGAGTTTAAATATCTGGGAACAATACTGACGGACTATAACGAAATGTCAAAGGAAATTAGTAAAGGCCTGCATTCCGGCAACGCCAGTTAGAACCCAGTCAAATTGCTGAAATCGTAACTGCTGTCACGTAATATAAAGCTCCGTAGTCATAGAACCACAATCATGCCGATGGTTCTATATGGATGCGAGACATGAGCGCTTACAAAATGGGAAGAAAACTGGTTCCGCGTATTTGAGAAAAAAGTGTCAAGGAGTATTTTTGGAGGTAAATGTGATGGAGAAGCAGGACAATTCTAACCATCATAGCATCGGTTCGAATCACACGCTCTTCATTACCGTCATAAATGCTGTAGACCAATGGGAAGGAGATCGATGGTCGGAACGGAGATGGGAGGACAAGGTAAGGCGCAACCTTGAGGAGATAGATTCAGAGGACGAAGCGTGGAAGGAGAGTGCACAGGACAGGGAACGATGGCGCAGCTGAGTCACCGAAGCCATGAACTTCCGTTTTCTTGCGGCCCAATAAATAATAATAATAAATACGATGAAGCCGGTTCCAATTTTATGTGTACCTCCAGATGCAAGTGCGAATCATGGCTTCCGATTATGTGATATAGGAATCGGACCTTTTGAAGTGCGACGTACATTAATGAAAAAGCTAAAAATGTTATTTTTAGCTTTTTCATTAAATGTTATATAGCGGTTAATCGTTATATAGCATTTTTGAATTGCATGTATTTGTGTGTCCACTATGCACTATCTACTTTCTTCATCAACTTGTTCAAGAGATACATATATACGTATTGATTATTGTTATTGTAATTTTTAATTGCTGTTGCGGAGAGATATTCATTTATTTGAATGGATTTATGGGAACGTAACTCGTGTACTAGAAATCCGATCCCTTGTTTAGCTGTGGAGTTTGTAGGCCGATTAAGATAATAATTATTATATTCTTAAGGTAAGTAATTTGTAAATTTATTTGGATCTGCATGACTTTTTATAAGAGTTTCTTGGAATGCAAGGGTGATTGGATTTTGATATTTCTTTAATAACACTGCTCAACAAAATTTTAACATTTTTTGTTTCATGGATTCTGTTACGAGGGTTGCCTCTTATGTTTCGGGATTTGGCAACTCTAGTGTTGCAATCCGGCTATTGACAGCTCTGTCGTAAAGTTGGACATTTTTGAGGTTATACGCACTCAGAACGTTTTGACATACGAGCGCTATTTGTGTTATTTACAGTAACTTAAAAGATTCATCTCGGCCCAAAAATGGAATTAAATCGTCAACATTTTCGTGCGATTATTTTTTACAACTTTCGGCGTGGATTAACTCAGCAACCTTGCATGGATGAACTTAATTCAATTTTTGGCGATGAAGCTCCATCAAGGACCAGTGTTTATCGATGGTGTGGTGAATTCAATCGTGGTCGTAGTTCACTCCAAGATGAATTTCGTGAAGGTCGTCCAAAATCAGTTGTTTTTCCCGAAAACGATTGATGTTGTGCGCGAACTGATATTGGAAGATCGTCATGTCACCCATCGTGAGATTGAGACAACCTTAGGCGTTAGTGGGACCAGCATACATTCAATATTGCATAAACATTTGACTGTCAAAAAAATTTGTTCGTGTTGGATCCCACACAATTTGTCAATCACCCAAAAAAAGGCTCGTGTCAATTGGTCGAAAGAAATGCTCAAAAAATACGGTCGCGGTGCTTCGAAACACGTCTATGACATCGTGACGGGTGATGAATCGTGGATTTACTCGTATGAGCCCGAAAGTAAACAGCAGTCGACTGTCTGGGTGTTTCAAGATGAGCCAAATCCAACAAAAGTTGTTCGCGCACGAAGCACTTCCAAGCAAATGGTCGCCTGTTTTTTCGGAAAAACTGGACATGTCGCAACCGTACCACTAGAACAACGCAGAACAGTCAATTCTGAGTGGTACACAACCATTTGTTTGCCAGTTGTCTTCCAAGAAATCAGGAAAACCAACCGCCAAAGACGGATCACTCTTCACCACGACAATGCGAGCTCTCACACATCGGCTGCGACAACTGCATTTTTGAGCACCCAAAACTTCGATTTGATGGGTCATCCGCCGTATAGTCCTGACTTGACACCGAATGACTTCTTTTTATTCCCGTACGTAAAAAACAAACTGCGAGCTCAGCGTTTTTCGACACCTGAAGAAGCGGTTGCTGCATTCAGAATGCATGTGTTGGAGATACCTCAATCAGAGTGGCAAAAGTGCTTCGACAATTGGTTCAAACGCATACAAAAGTGTATAGATCTTCATGGGGAATATTTTGAAAAACAATAAAGTGATTGTCGATGATCAATATTTGTTTTTGTTCTCTAATTCCGAAATATAAAAGGCAACCCTCGTATCACACTTGAAAACTTTTGTAAGGAGGAAATAATAAATTAAAAGTAAAGTTTTTATGAAAATTTTTCATAATATTTTTTTTTATAATATTTTTTTTTTAAATGTAGGAAATATTAATATTTGTTTAGTGCAGTAAACACATTTTTTCGATTTTCTCTGGAATATCCCTCTTTAGTGTTAATAGTGTAAAAGAATGCCTTCGAATAGTTTTGGAATATGTGAAAGTTTGGCGATGGGACGATATTCACTAATATTGTTTTTAGGTCACTTTTTATGTAGGGTGACGACAAAAGAGGATTTCCAAATACTGAGTGGTAAGTAGGGTCTCAAAGCCCAGCCGCCCGGTGAAATACCACCCCATTAAGCTATATTAGCTTCGTGATATCGTTGGGAGAAATCCTTGGCCATCTTTCTTGATGGTGATGGGGTGATGGATCCGGTCGAGAAAAAATAGCACCCTCGGGGCGCTGATTCAGCGCTATAGGATCGCCTTTCCTGGGAGAAATAAAAAAGAAAACTTGGGAAAACACCTTGTGTAAGGCATAGATTAAACATCTTCGAGAGCGGGAGAGAAAGAGAAGAGGATCATTTTTTTAAAAGGACAGCAGAGAGTCCACCAGGGCAAGGGATCAACTCGTCTTTAAGTAAGTTTAATTTTTCTTCAACTGGGTGATGCTGAATAAGTTGAGAAATTAAGGGACCAGGAAGAATTCGGGCAGGTCTTTGAAGTAAGACGAGTTAGGCTCAAAAGAATTGTCCGTGAGGGATTTTTTAAAGAAAGAATCGATAGTTTAGGGGTCAGTTGAAGTAATCATGTCATAGGAAAGGGAGTTGTGATTGGCGTCAGATTTCCATTTGCAATTAATAAAGGGGAAAAAAGATTTGGGCTCATTGATCAAATTATTTTGTGTTTTTGTAAGATAATTGTAGTAGAGGAAGTTGTAAAGCTCAGTGAATTTATAAAAGGAACCGAGATAGTTGAAGTAGTCTAGGGGGAATGCGTTCTTAGGAAAATGTGTCACAAATTATTTCTCTTGTTCCGAACAGTGCGGAGCTTGCGGTTGTACCATGAAGGCGAAAAACTGATATCCTACGTCGAGAATATGGGACATATAGGGAATTGGCATTGTAGATTTCCTTGTGGAGAGTTCTTCTCTTCGCTTCTACTACCTCTAAATGATAAAAACGAAATGCGATTTTGCTAAGATGCTCATTTAAAAGGCGGAAGTTGTAGGAAAAGTTTTCGTGGAGTGGTGATAGTTAGGCTAACCTGTCACGATATAGGGTTCAGAAAAGCGCGGGGGGGGCGTAATTGTCAATGATTGAGAGGGCATGAGGACGAAGGGCAAATGAGGAATTAAGGGCGAGATTAAGTTGCCTTATATGATGATATCATATGATTTGGGACATTACCTATTTGACGGAGGCTTGACGAGACCGTCTATAAAGAGATATTCCTTGGTATTTGATAAGGTTTGAGCTGTAAAAGAACTGATCGTTTGACAACATACATTGGAGATGGGGAAGGTTAAGATCGTCTAGGGACCTACTTAACTCGGTTATGAGATCCACTGCTGCTATTGCGAGTATGACTCGATCGGTTGCAAGAGAGGTATATAAAATAAATGGCGTATAAGGAATTTGGGTGATGATTTCTTGCAACATAGACAAGATTGGGAGAAGAAGAGATTGCAATAAGAGATGAGGCGAATCTCTTTTGGATTGCAAGCAGCACACCATGGCAAGGAGAGTCCGGTCGATAAACATCGTCATCACGGACATATTGCAGGATGTCTCTGCCTTTTTTTTAATTTGTCCCATGTGACAATTTGATGATCCAAGACTTTAATTTTCCTTTGGGCACCAATTCTACTGCTGGATGTTAATTGAATCAAATAGAAGGGTAGCTTCCGGTTTTCCCTTCTTGCCTTGGTTGTGGTGAACGGTTTTACCGCGGTAAACTCGAAATCTTCGTTCTTCAGCTTTTGAAGCATTTCGAGCAGAGCCTCCGGTTCCATTTCAGGGTCAACACCCTTTAATAGAACTGTTACGCTCTTCATTTGTTTCGGTGTGAACGAGTAAAATTCCGCGTTACCTCTTTTTAAAATCTCTTTAATTTTGTCGTAGTCTGCCGGGATCCGCTCTTGGCCGTATTTAGCAAGTAAAATTTGATAAATCTTCCATAATAATTTGTTTTTCAGGGCAAGGTTATTAGCTGAATGGAAACCACTACGCTGGTTTTCGTTTTACCTTCATAGCAGACTGAATCAGATTTGTCATGGAGGTAAGCAAGATAGAGGCGGACGTTTTCGTAGGTCAGTTTATTTCTAAGTTTAGATAAGGCGCAACGACATTCAGATGAATTGATGGTAATTTTAACAGTTGGCGGTAAGATCATAATTGGCGGCGGCGGGGGGGGGGGGGGGTGGGAAATTCGGTCTTGAGTTGGGTTCGGCGGGAGGGCGAGGGGTGGGGGGGTTGTGTGCTCTGTGGACGTTGGTATATTTCACCCCGGTTTTGAGGTCGAGGGGGGGGGGATGAGTACGTATTGGCTGAGGGTAAGAATTTGAGGTGCTACACGCAACGCCCCCCCCCCCCCCCCCCTACCTACCCTTTTTGGGGCCACCAGTAGCAGAATTCACCTTAATGTGATTAATCCTAATCAACATATCCATTTCATGGAATCCACATACTACATCTGCTACTCAAAACAGATAACAATTCCTTGGCAAAGAAGCAATAAGATATACAAAACATGCTTGCCATCGTTGACCATAAATAAACACTTATATAAATATAAGGTTTTAAGAATTGTATCACACGCATCCACACAAACAAAATGTACTGTGAGACATACATCTGTTCTGTTGGAAAGATAAACAATGTATGTGCAAACAATCGATGTATCCTTCGGTTTGCAGGATCGAAGGAAGGGTAAGACAGTCTGTGTGCAACCACTGTCCTCAACTGACAACATAAAGGGAGTCACTGTCAAACCGTCGTCCAAGGCGGTTATCATTCAAAAGTCCGAAAGTATTAAAATAAAAACCTCAGCCGTGATGATTTACGCGTCATCGAAGACGGAAGAAAAAGACGAGTGTTGAAAGTCGTGCGGTGTGGTTATATGCCATTTAATACTTAGCGTCGGTTTGTAGATTTTGCATTTAAACAATATAAATTAATTAAAGTTTCAATGAGAACATAAAGTGTTTTTTTTTTTTTTTTTGTATTATGGAATGTGTGAACTGTGGTCGAATGTAACACTTATATTGTAACATCATGTGTAACAATGGGACGAGTTATGATTGGAATGGGTGCAGTGGAGGGTCGAGCGAATTGGTATTGTGGGCTTATTTATGTACGGCTGTTATCAAGAGTGGCGCAAGATTAATGACCTTGTCCGGAAAAAACAAATCATTATGGAAAATTTATAATAACAAGCCTCAGGGCTTGTTAAATAAGGCCAACCTTGTCCGGAAAAAACAAATCATTATGGAAAATTTATAATAACAAGCCTCAGGACTTGTTAAATAAGGCCAATACCAGTTCCCTGTTGTAGTGCCGATGATGATGATGATGATGATTATCAAGAGTACTAAGGATTTAGGAAAAGGAGGCAGGTGTTTAGTTGACTTGTTGGGGTTGCTATTGGATATAGCCTGTCAACCTGTCGATCCTTAGATAACCATTTTTATTTGGATGAAAAATTTATTGATGGAAACCTTCACTATACGCATCGTTTGCTTCGCCCAGATTTTCAGGGGAAAACTTCAAATGAGAGTTAAAAATATGGATTTTGAATGGCATGTTTCAGAGTAATGCTTTAGAGGTTGTCAAAAAATCACTGAGCAAGTCTTCGTAATCATCAGCTTTATTGTTTCCAAGAAAATCTTTAACCACCTTCTTGAAATACGAATTTAATTTTTGTTCAAAGATAGAATGTTAAATTAACTCTCGAATTTGTGGCCCAACAAGTATTCCGTCTTTAATTTTAGCATCACTGATTTTGGGTTTTTTTTTTTCTAATATAAATATTTTTCGCCAGCTTTATCGATGACAAAATTCTTGATAAGATCTAGTTCTATATGTAATGGTTGGAAGAGTACATCTACTGTCTTGTGGGTAGTAGGCCCGGATACTTAATTGCTTGTTTCGTTTTACTATTCAAGTTTTTCATTGCAGTCAAGCAAAAATAACAGTCTCATGTATGATCTCGTGATTCGGCACACATTATTCTTCATGTGATGGGTCCGATTCGCCCATCCAGTGAAAAGAGTAGCCCAGAATATACAACATATGTTGGGAGGCCACAGATTATCTTGATTATGAACAGGAAATCCGAAATATTTACAATAATATGTTACTTCTAGACTGTAGACATTCCTCCACTGACCACTAAATGAAAGCTCATCATACACATAACAGAATCGGTCAGGACTATCTATACAAGTTCTTGGTATGTTATTGAACAAAATTATTGAATATTACTGAGATAATAGTGGTTAGTATATCCGCCTGTCATGCGGGAGACCGGGGTTCGATTCCCCGTCGGGGAGCCTCTGGCGCAAGACTAATGACCCTGCCTGGAAAAAACAAATCATTATGGAAAATTTAACAAGCCTCAAGACTTGCTCAATAAGGCCAAGACCGGTTCCCGGTTGTAGTGCCGATTGTGATGATGATTATTCCAAAAAAAAAAAAAAAAAATTGAGGGCGATCGAAGATAGGTAAACATAAATCACATACTTGCTCACATGAACACAAAAATCATGTTGACCAGTACAATTGCAGGTCGTGGTTTAAAAAATTAAATAAGCGATTTAAATTACATCACAAAAAGAAAAAACACAAAGCCCTTTATACACAATATGTTTTTTCGTACATCAAGCTACTCACATTCACTTGGCAACATCAAAGTAGACATTGACTTGACGCCCTCCTTCTTTTAATTCTTTTCTCCATTTCTCTTCTTTACAATGTCCGTGTGTTAAATGTTGAATATAAAATAAACTACTTTTCGTTGAAATGTGCTTGAAAAGATACACGATATCATCTTAATGTTTCCTTCGCCCTTCCCTTGTCTAGTAAAAGTCAATTGGTTGTTCTTTTAAAAATGTAGATACATCGCAATTCGGTTTGGGCTTCCCGGTTGATCCAAACATTAATCAGGGCTCAGCTTCGACCTCTCCTCATTTTCAAACTTCAAGGAAAGGGTAAATAATTTATATATTACTTTGTAATTACTTGGCATTTAAAGAAAATTATCAACAGGAAACCCAAGTCGTCCAATTTTTCACATGGAAACTCATCTAGATCCAGTATTCAGATGCTTCCAATCATTTCCGGTTTGGTTGAGAAACAAGGACCAGAAATAGGTAAGCAATTAGTAGCTAAAAGAATAAAAAAACGTAATAATTTTATAATAGATTTAAGGACTTTTCCGAGGCGCGTAAGAGCAACTTTTCCCAAATTAGGTTTTTTTTTCTTTCAATTTTTACAGTTCAGTTTTTATTTAACACTTGTGAATAGTAATCTCAGTTAACTCAAAATACAAGAATGAAAAAAAAAATTATCACTCATGAGAACGACATGAGTCCTTCAAGTGACTCTCTCCTCGCGCCGCTTACGAAGAACTGTGGCGTTTCTAACAGATACACACACAATACACAAGCAAATAATGGAAAAAAATACCGAACGAAAATTGAATAATCAAAAAGCATCAGAGCCGTTTACCATAGCGATAACATAGCAATTCCACATCAGTTGAGTATACTTGAAAATAAAGATCGGATTCGAAAATGCGGCAGTGGTCAGATGGGTTGAGCAATGGTTCTATCTGTTAGTGATTCTAACCCCCATAGCATCGGTTCGAATCCCACGTTCGTCACTATCGTCGCAAACGCTATAGAACATTTTGTCTTCCATTTAGTTGTAGTCAACTGCATGCACGTTTCTGGGATGCGGATTCAACTCACGTATGCAGACATGATGGTCGTTTCTGCGAGGAGGCTTATGTCGATTCGCACACCATCGCTGTGTTACTTTTTAGGAACAATATTCTGTGTGATTTACGACCGTGATAACTGTTGGCTTCGATTTTCCAACCCTGGACACATTAGTGATTGTTTGTGTCAATTTTCTGTGACAAAATGAATCTGGGGCCATAAGTCGTGATATAAGAACAATGTATTCTGCTTTACACTAATCGATGCAATTCTTAGTAAAGGGCCGTTAAGGAAAAGCCCTGTCGATGCTGACTCAAAGAGGATTATGAAATTTGTTTATGCTCGATGTCTGTTTGGTTATGTTCTTATCACATAGGTATTTGTTTATTCAGCAAAGAATTCGCCAAGCCGGGTTGTGTCGCCTGTAAGCGTAGGACACTAGAAGGCTCACACGTCATGAAGAATAACGTGACATCGGCAGGGACATCAGCTCTTCTTCCCTAAACGAACAATCTATAGGTCCACCGAGCTTTGTGGGGACTTGTGGAATCCCTACAAGGCGATTTACAAAAATGAGGAATAGAGTGAATGACTGTAGAAACCCTGAAGGACCACAGGAAAGTTACAATGGGTTGTCGATTTCACAACTACTTTGATTCAGCGATCGTAAACATAATCTTTTATCTATCAACTCAATGGATCATTGAATCCATAGAAATGCAATTAAAACAATAGGGCTAAATGCACAATTGTATCCAATATTGTTGAAATTCCCGGAGCTAAAATCTAGGGGGTTAACTCTCCAGTAAGGACGTTTATCATATCACCTCGAATCGGCTGAAGCAAAATCATATTGCCGATGACTAAGAAGGTCAAACATTTTAAGATATTTCGAAAGTTCAGAATTGTTTAGTGACTGACCTTCGGTTGAATGGGAGTTAATCCTATGTGCCACTAGGAAAGAGCGGCTATCAATCCAGCCGCTTTTGGGAATTAATTGAATATTTGCTGACTTCCAGTTGAACAGTACACTAAGATAAATGGAAATGTTTTCTTAGCTCTTTGAAAAACATGTCTTCAGGAGTGTAGGAAAAATGTCACCTGGACCAGCGGATTTATTAGTGTTCAGCTATTTGAACCAAATATAAGGTAATTTCTTTTTACACATTTATTAAATAATGTTACACATGGGAATACGGAGAGACGGTTCACCAACTGTTTGTTGACTTCAAAAAAGCCTACGACTCAGTCGAAGAGCAAAGATTCTACCATATTGTAGTTGAGCTGGGAATCCCGAAAAAATATGCCGCCCTCATTCAAATCTGCATGAACGAAAACAAAGGGCGAGTTAGAATCGAAAATCACTTCTCAGAACCATTTGAAATCCGGGACGGACTAAAACAGGGGGATGGCCCCTCACCATGTCTTTTTAACTTTGTGCTCGAGTATATCATCAGAAAGGTACAAGACGAAAACATGTGCGGATCATCCCTGAACGGGGTCACACAAGTGCTCGCATATGCGGATGACATCGCCGTTCTGGGCGATAATCTAGAAACTGTAAGTAAAAACTGTGAAATCATCATGCAAGCGGCAGAAGAGGTGTGCTTAGAATACAATACAAAATACATAATTACGGCGAGACCAGGTGGACCCCAGGGGACAAACATAAACGTCAAGGACAAGCTATTTGAAAAAATTTAAAGATTGGAAGACCGTACCGGGGCGATCACAGGTGGCTCCAAAAGGCCGGGATCGACGTTTGAATTCGCGGTAAATAAATTCGCGAGCACATTAGCTTTATCCTTTGAATTCGTGACTAATGTTTCGACTTCAACGCAACGAAGACACAGTATACGACATTCACAAAGAAAAGTGGATCATCGGTTCCACAGCTGATGATGAGTGGCCGGGCCCTCGAGGCTGGGGAAAGTTTGAAATTGCTCGGCGTCACGGTCTGTGGGAATGTATCATGGCATAAACACGTATCGGGTATCGCCAGGTCAGCCTCAGGGAAGCTGAGCTATCTTTTTAGAGCCAAGAAATATTTTACTCCGGCCCAACTTGTCCTCCTGTATAAATTCCAAATGAGACCCGCGCTCGCATATTGCTCTCATGTTAAAAGCTCTCCTCCTAAGCATACCTTCGACCTACTTGAGAGCATACAGAGACGAGCGATACGCCTAATCGGGGACTCGGCACTGACGTCGGGACTACTGTCGCTATCACATCAAAGGCGCGTAGCCGACCTTTGTCTGTTGTACAGATATTATCAAGGGTACTGTTTTTCGGAGATTCGTGGTATTCTTCCACGCAATTCGGCTTATATGCGCTCCACAAGACAATCCGACGGATCGCACCAGTTTGCGGTTCATCTTCCGACGGCGCGAACATCCCTGCATCAGAACTCGTTCCGCTACAGAGCGGGGAAGCTGTGGAACTCCCTTCCCACGCGAGTGTTCTCGGACCGTTACAACCTGCAACTGTTCAAAAAGAACTGCTACAGTTTTTTGGTGGCATCTCGGGGCGCTCATCGGCGCTAGGGGTTCGCCTCTCCCGAGAGAAGTGTAATAAAAAATAAAAATAAAATAAAAACGCGTGAGTCAAGAGATCATTGGTAAATTAGGAAAAGATCCATTGCAAGGAACTTTAGGCAAGTTGGTGACATATCATACGGATTCTATTTATCTCGTCGCTGCAGTGTTCCAGCCAACCAACCTACAGACGGATTAAATCATGCGAAGTACAAATCCAATACAATCACATATACAGTCCCAAAAAAAAAAAAAAAAAAAAAAAAAAAAAAAAAAAAAAAGACTGCAGGGGTAACGCTAGTTGGCACACAGTCAGTAAACTGCTGAAATCCAAACTGCTATCACGTAACATAAAGCTCCGTGCCTATAGAACCATAATCATGCCGATTGCTCTATATAAATGCGACACATGGGCTCTCAAAAAACGGGAAGAAAACAAATTCCGCGTATTCGAGAATAAAGTTCTAAGGGGTATCTTTGGCGGTAAATATAACGAGTAGGTAGGACAATGGAGGAAACTTCACAACCACGAATTGGAAGAGCTATACCGCAAACCTATAATAGTGAGAGTAATCAGGTCTCGAAGATTAAGATGGTTCGGACATACGGCGCGAATGGGCAACTATAGGGCCGTAAGTAGAATTCTTGACGGTAGACCAACGGGAAAGAGACCGGCAGTGCGGCCGCGACGGAGATGGGAGGACAATGTAAGGTTTGACCTTGAGGAGATCGGACCGGCTGGTCAAGTGTGGAAGGAGCGTGCAGAGGGCAGGGAACGATGACGGACTTGAATCGGTGAGGTCATGAACTTCCGGGTTCCCACAGGCCAATAAATAATAATAATAGTAATACACAAACGGTAAACACGGAGTAGAAATATGTCCCACTTGCACTTTTAATCTTTACTGCTCAAGCATGTGTGAGCGACTGGAGCTAAAAGTCTGTCTCCCTACTCTTATGATTATGATATTGAATTATGATCAGAGTCCCGGGTTGTAAAAAATATAAAAAAAAAAATTTATATACCGCTTTAGGGTTTCTGTTTAGGAAACAACATTGAATAATATGCGTAGAACCGTGAAGTTTTAGTCACATCTAGTTAAATTTCGGGTTGGAGCATTTTGTGACAGAAGCTGATAAGCAATACCATCTCGTATGTATGTATTGTAACTAAGCCACAGTGTAGGATGTATATGATCAGGTATTCCAGGATTCCCCGTCGGGGAGCCTCTGGCGCAAGACTACTGACCTTGTCCGGAAAAAACAAATCATTATGGAAAATTTAACAAGCCTCAGAACTTGCTAAATAAGGCCAAGACCGGCTCCCGGTTGTAGTGCCGCTGATGATGATGATAAACGACCAATACGCCTTGAAAATGGATACCGCGATACGAAATGGGAGAACGGAAACGATCGCTGTATGTGTTTTGTCTTTATGTAAGCGTTACTTCACTCAATTCCTGCAGAAATTCAACCCACGACTTATGTCTTTAGCATTTTACGATGAACTGAAAACGTGACTCCAACCCGGAAAAGTTTAAAACTAAAGCATCACCATATAAGATCACAGCCGTGTGTAGACGATGTTTGAACTTGCTATTTAAACTGTGAATCGCAACGTTTAATACTTTGGTGTACGCCACTGGTGATTTCTTTCTCGATTCTCTTTTGTGCTATGTTCTTCACAATCGTTGCATGTTCTTGTGTGTCAGTTGAAATCGCCACAACATCACAACACTATTAATGATAAAAAAAATCATTAAGTTATAAGAACTTTTTTTGGAATAAGTGGAATAATAAAAAAATTATTTTATATTACAGAATATGGAACTCTACAAGAAGGATCTCTGAGTTCTACAAACTCGGTCAATAAATTCTGGACAAGTACTGAGAACCAAAAAGAGGATTTATATTTTTGGATGGCAAAACAACAAGAAAATAAGAAAAAACTTGATGGATTTTGTGATAAGGTAAATACATATATATTTATTCAAAAGCTTCTAAAAACTTGACGAATTAAGAGCATGCACTTACTTTAAGTGCTCCTCGATAGTATAGTGGTTAGTATACCCGCCTGTCACCCGGGAGACCGGGGTTCGATCCCCCGTCGGGAAGTCTCTGGCCCAAGACTAATGACCTCGCCCGGAAAAAACAAATCATTATGGAAAAATTTAACAAGCTACGGCGTTCTGGACTAAAGTAAAACTTATATGTTGAACGTCCTAAAGTTCGTTATCTATTGAAAAGAATTTATTAGAACCCTTACATTCCTCCTCGGGCTCTAATGGTATTGTACGACATTCAATACAATTTTTGTGCGTTTACTCTTCACCATTATTCGAAATGTTTTGTAGGTATTTATAAAGAAATTCAAGTCTAGGCTTTAAGTTCCCTTCTTTTTCTAATACCAATTTCTGTCAATCAGGTGAATCCTCTACATACACCCGGACGTTACTAGAATCCACTCATGTATTGTACTTGGCATTAGGGGTTTAAAGTTAACAGTTTTACATTCATGTCTTTTTTCCATAGGCCGCTGTCTCACCACGATTTCCGATGTTGTTTTTTATCAGTTTCCCAAGTACAATTTGTGCAACCAGGACAATGCAGTGAATAAAGAACGTCTGCTTTACAATCCCAGGAAAGTCCTTTGTTGAGGGCATTAATAAAAGGTGTCACATATTTTCTGGCACTGCCAAAGGACCAATACTTCTCTTGAAGTGTATTCAAATCGTGATCAATAACCCACGTGAGGGATCCCATGGCGCAAATTGATTTCCCCACTGTGACATTATCTTCCTCTTTGGTGTTCGATTTTAATAACTGACTTTTGTAGTATTGGGCCTTTTACAATAGTTAAGGTCGCTTTCATAAGCGATTCCGCTCGGTCTACTTTTGATGAGAGCAAAACGCCTAAATGCTTTCTACCAATGTCGTTATTATTGCCTAGTGATAAAAGGGCAATGGGGCAATGATCTGATTTTCGTCGCATCATTCTATTCTATTCTTTTTATTGGCCTGTAGGAACCGGAAAGTTCATAACCTCACCGACTCGACTCCGCCATTGTTCCCTGTCCTGTGCGCTCTCCTTCCACGTTCGACCATCCGATCCGATCTCCTCGAGGTCCAACCTGACACTGTCCTCCCATCTCCGTCGCGGTCGTCCTGTCGGTCTCTTTCCCGTTGGCTTACCGTCAGGAATTCTATGCACGGTCCTATCGCTGCCCATTCGCGCCACGTCTATGGACCATCTTATTCTTCGCGACTTGATTACTCTCACTATTGTAGGTTTGCGGTATAGCTCTTCCGATTCGTGGTTGTGGAGTTTCATCCATTGTCCTGCCTCCTCGTCATATTTGCCGCCAAAGAACCCCTTAGAACTTCATTCTCGAATACCCTGAATTTGTTTTCTTCCCGTTTTGTGAGAGCCCGTGTTTCGCATCCGTGTGGAACAATCGACATGATTTTCGTCGCATCGTACCAGTTAATACTTCTGAAATTGTTACATCTCCGCCAGCAACAACGACCGCACTCGGTAGTGTATTAAATTCTTCAATGTATGTCTTCGCAAATCCTTCAGAAACGGTTCGAACTGCGTCCACCATGAATCCCGCTAGATGTAGGATGGGTTCACAAAATTTCTGAAAATTCTTTTCCAACTTCTTTTTATTTGGTGCTGGATTTAGCCCAAACACTGCCGTCTTCCAGTTGTTCCTTATGGTAGTAATCGCCTTCATAATTTCTGAATTTCAACAAAAGCCAGGTTCATGTAACTCAGTTCTTGGACACACCAAGCTTTATATGAATTCGACAGTTGACATCGCTATTATGAACACTTCTCTCGGGAGAGGCGAAGCTATAGCGCCCCGGGATGATACCACATATCCTTTGCAGTTCTTCTTGAACGGTTGCAGGTTGTAACGCTCCGGAAAATACTTGTGTGGGGAGGGAATTCCATAGCTTTCCCCCTCTGTAACGGAACGAGTTATGAAGCAGAGATGTTCACGCCGTCAGGAGATAAATCGCAAAGTAATGCGATCCGTCGGATTGTGTCGTGGAGCGTATATAAACCGAATTGCGCGGAACAATATCACGAATCTCCGAAGAACAGTACCCGTGATAGTATCTGTAAAACCGACAGAGGTCAGCTACGCGCCTTCGATATGATAGCGATGTAGTCCCGACGTCAGCGCCGCGTTCCCCATCAGGCGGATCGCTCGTCTCTGTATGCTCTCAAGTATGCTTAGGAGCGGAGTTCCAAACATGAGAGCAATATTCGACTGCCGATCTAATTTCGGATTTATACACAAGAAAAAGTTCGACCGGAAAAATATTTCTTAGCTCTAAAAAGACAACTCAGTTTTCTAGAGCCAGAAGTGGCGATAATCGACACGTGTTTATGACACGATACATTCCCACAGATCGTGACGCCGAGCAATTTCGAGCCATCCCCAGATTTCCGCCTCGATGGCTAAGTTGGCAATGAGGTTGTGTCTTGGTTTTGATTGTACAAACTTAGGTTCAACTGGCGACTCTTGCTATTGTGCAGTTCGGCACAATTACTGAGTGGTTAGTAGGCTGGCAAAGCCCATCCGATCGGTGAAATACCACTCCATTTATCTATAGGATTCGTGAAATGGTTGGGAGAAATCCTTGAGCGTCTTTCGGAACTTGACTGATGAACCCGGTCGAGAAAAAAAAAAGCATCTCAGGGCGCTGACTCAGCGCTATAGGTTCGCCTTTCCTGGAAGAAATCAAATAACAAAAATTAAAAAAAAGAAATTTCGAAGGCCTGACCAGTCACCATCAGCTGTGGAACCGATGATCTACTTTTCTTCGTGAATGTTGTATATTGTGTCTTCGTTGCATTGAAGTCGACGAGATTGGCGTTTCCCCACTGCAAGACCTTATCCAGATCCCGATTCAGGGTGTCGATCTGGCTACAGCTCACCTGGTGTTACTTTGACGGACTAACGTATGGGGTTATCCGCTCTTCTAGGATAGAGAAGAGTATCTTATAGGTGGTACTCACCAATGTGATACCCCTATAGTTGCTGCACACTGTGATATCTCCCTTCCTATGTATGGGGCAAACTATTCCACGACGCCAATCTTTCGAAATCTCCTCTTGCTCCCTTATGTGCACCACGATCTCATGAACTGCGTGATGTAACGCTGTCCCTTCCTGTTTGATTTTAACTAATTGTAAAAATAAATTCTTAATATCAAGCCGTAAATAAATTATCTTTAATTTCATGTTAACGACACGGAATAAGAAACCGCAAAATTATATTATCAAAATTATATTTTAACGACAATCTATTTTCAGGAAATCATTCGCCCGGCGCCGACAAAAATGTCTGGACAATTTCCAACCAGAGGCATACTTCAGGACTCGATAAAACTTCTTGATGCGCATCTAATTTTTGAACCTCTTCTCACGTGTTTGGGTGTAATGCCACAACAAATGGTGAATAAAATTTCAAATGCTGATATTTCCTCATTGGAGAATTTTGGAACAAACTTGTCCTTGATCGGAACTTTTGATTCCATACGAGTTGATATTGTTGTGAGCGAAGCTGGAGATAAAAAGAACAAACCAATGAAACTGAACAAGAAGTCGAATGGTCGTCCAACATTAATCATAGACACCCCTTCATTCCTCTGTGAACGAGTCGGCATCGAATTGGAGATGTTGAAAATGTCAGATGGTATGGTCGACCACGCTCGTCAAAATGTTATTTACATGTCAAGGAGGCAATTGAAGAAACACACAAGCACCATTATCAATTTTAGTTTAAATATTCGATTCATTTCACAACAGGTGGGTATAAGTAAAAAATTGTATCAAACAGCAAGCTAAAGTCTTTCTGAACATAGGTGAACATGCCTCTACTAAGACTGCTACACCAAATTACAAACATGTACCAGAATGTAAAAGATGCTCAGAATGAATTCCACGACCAACCAGATTTGAGTAAGAAATCTACTGCAAAGGACGAGTGCAGTTTGGGTGAGCTAACTCTTAAAATCAATCATAAAATGTTTACTCATCATTTCTCTTTTAGCTTCGGATCCAAACGATATCCTGCCATTTGGTTCTGTTTCGGATCGATTTACACATACCGAAAATTCATCAGACGAAAGATATGATAAGTTCAATGAAGTGATTGGTCTACCGAACTCCCTGACTAAGTATATTAAATATTACACTACATAATATACGAAGTTGCAATTTTGTATGAAACTTTAATTTGTAGTTGCAAGAACCGTGTACCAGGACTCGGCCCATTGATTCAGCTGACACCGTCTCCTAATGCACGAAATCGACCTCAAAGCTTTGCACAAAAACTCCGATCGACTGGAAAGTCCGTAAAGGGAAAATTAGGTAAGATTATGGACCAGTTAACCTTTGGTGATACGTAACTAGTTGTTTATTTTTCTATTACCTTCTCATCGTCTTAAGAAGAAAGCATTGGAGAGATAATTTTGCGCTCATTGTCCATTTAGTGTATTTTTAATTTGTTTGTGACATTATTTTAGCTCATCTCTTCGCTGTCTATCGGAGGTTTAGCACTTTAAATTTTAACTGAGATAATATATGAGGGTAGGTTAATAAGTCTTTAGAAAATGAGGACAATTTTCTCATTTAGCTGACCTAATAATGACGCATGATACTGTCCAGGTATCGTCTCTCCCTTTTCCTAATAGTCAATGGAGATGATACCACGTGCATCCCAAAACACAATATCCATAGCCTTTCCAGCTGATATCACCGTCTTTGCCCTGTTTGGAGCCCGTTCGCCTTTAACAATCCACTGTTTTGACTGTTCTTTTGTCTCGGGAATGTAGTGGTGTATCCGTGTGTCATCTACAATTTCTAAATGCGCAGAAACTCATTTGGGTTGCGACGCATGCACTCCAAAAGTTCTCAGATCTCGAACCCCGGTCTCCCGAGCGACAGGCGGGTATACTAACCACTATACTATCGAGGAGTCATTGATGACGTTTATATGATATAAAAAAGCATATAGAGAGAGAGTTTACTTACTTACGACTTACGTTAAGTAAATGGAAAAGAACTGCTTACATGAGCCGGTAGAAGGTTTGTGTACCCTGTCTGTGCGTCCATTTACTTCGGTGTGCCAATGGATAAATCGACAAAATTAACTTAACTTTCATTCAATTGTTATACTTTTCTAAGGATATACTTTCCTTTTATAAGGGTGAATCAAATATAAACGGGAATTTTACTTTTTTGCTTAGCAACAAGTTGCGAGCTAGATAGTTCACATCCCATCACTCCACTGTGGGGTTGTTCCCACACTTTCTATTTTCATGTGAAGCCATATAGCGACCTACTCGTCAACCCACAGTTTTTTTTCGCCATTTCTTTGTCCAAGAACCCTAGAAGTTGTTGGACTTTTTTGTTTCACAGCTCATTCTCTTATCGTTGACGTTCCGTATTATCGTTTTTTAAAATTTTTTTTTTTATATAATTATTACTATTATGCCACATCGGCGCCTCGAGGTATAGGTGCTGCTTTACTTTTCACAGCACTTCGGCCGGTCGCGCTCCACTGAAGTTTTTTTTGCCTACTTGCACGAGCTGTCATCATCATCATCATCGGAACTACAACCGGGATCCAGTCTCGACCTTATTTAGCAAGTCTCTCCACCGGTATCCGGTCCATGCCCGATATTTGTTAAATTGTCCATAATAATTGGTTTTTCTAGGCAAGCTTATTAGCCTTGCGCCATTGCACGAGCTGTACGATACCATTTTTCGTGCCATCTTCTTTTCTTCATGGTACCGTCCCAATATTCACTGCGAATCACTAGAGTTTACCACAGCCGTAATCACGAGCAGGTGGGCTACTACTCGGCTTACGATAACTTAGTTATCGTTTTTAATATATCTGGAGATGCAGACAACTTCAAATCTCGTATGTCAGAGCATAATTATTTAGACTAAACGCAACGATAATTTCCTATCGGTATATCTTAACTTCGGCTCCTCGATAGTATAGTGATTAGTATACCTACCTGTCACGCGGGAGACCGGGGATCGATTCCCCGTCGGGGAGCCTCTGGCGCAAGACTAATGACCTTGCCCGGAAAAAACAAATCATTATGGAAAATTTAACAAGCCTCAGGACTTGCTAAATAAGGTCAAGACCGGTTCCTGGTTGTAGTGCCGATGATGATGATGAAGCATATCATACATTACTACTTTCTTTACAGAAGCCCAAACTTGGATAGAAACGCATCCTTTAACGAATTTGATGCTCCGCTTGATCTATCGAGAGGATCTTGACCCTGTATCCGCACACTGAAATCGCTATTGCTGGTGATTGTATTGTGCATATCTCTCTGTGGTTTCGTCACTCCGGACACACAACACCTGAAGGTTAATATGTTCAGCTCTTTGCAGAGTCAAATAATTTAACTCAATTTGTCAATGAGCCAACAGATATAGATGGTCATTACGCCAACACACTGGGTCTTTTTCTCACCTCCCACCCAAACATATACACAATTGACGTTACTTCGCCCTTGGGCACTTCAGACCACTGTATCGTGTCAGCTAAATGTCCTCTAACCAACAGCAACGTTAACGCGAAGGCTCCCAAAAGAACAATATGGTTCTACGAGAAAGCCAACTGAGAAGGTCTGAACGACTTTTTTGGGAGGTTAAATTGGTCGTTATTTTTCCTCAATAACGATGTTGACTCTATAACGGACACATTGACAGACACGATTCTACTTGGTATGCGGACCTTTATTCCACACAGAGTGGAGTATCAAACCCAAGAAAAATATGTGGTTCGATTTCGGGTACAGAGAAGCCATTAAGGCCAAAGAGTTGAGCTTCCGGTTGTATAAATCAAACAACATTGAGGAGAACGGGAAAAGTTTTAAGAGAGCTAGAAATGACCGCAATGCGTATATTCAACGCGCCAAGTTCTTGCATGACCAGAGAGTGAAACAAAAAATACTATACTCTCTCACAGGTAGTAGAAACTTCTGGGCACTTGTGAAGAATATCCAAAACTCGGTCTCCTCATCCATTCCGTCGTTAATAGTGGATGACAGACCAGGCACCAGTGCAATAGACAAAAGGAATCTACTTGCTCCACGTTTTGCAGGTAACTCAACGCAGCCTGATACCACGTCAGTTCCGGCTCAACTTGAGCATAAGCAGCACACGATGAGCCAGATTCCCTTCCGAACGCGTACTGTTGCTCGGGCACTCAAGGAGCTAAACGCACACAAATCCGCTGGTCCGGATGGCATTCCCCCAATTCTCTTGAAGAGATGTTCCTCTTCACTCTCTAAACCACTGCGGAAACTCTTCCATTTGTCTTACTCTACTGGTCGTTTCCCAAATAGATGGAAGTCAGCGAACATTCAGCCAATTCCCAAAAGGGGCTCCACTTTTCGATAAGCTTTCCCATCAGATCTCCTATGGACCTGTTGCTACGAAAGCCATATTGGCGGTCATTGAGGAGGTCATTTGATTCCAGATATTTCGAAAGTTGGCGGTTGATAAGTGATTCCATTACCTTGGAGAGAATAGAAGTTAGTGCTATGGTTTGATAAGAAGAAAGAGCCGATCTGTCGCCCTTTTTGAAAATTGACTGAATGTTCGCTGACTTCCATCTACTTGGGAAACAGCCAGAATAGTACAGATGAAAGAGTTTCCGCAGCGATTTAGGGAATTAGGGGAATGAGATCCTGACCAGCAGATTTGTTTGCATTCAGCTCTTTCTGTCCTCGGGCAACAGTATGGGTTCAATAGTGAATCTGGCTGTTTGTACTCAAATTGAGGTGGAACTGATATATCAGGCAGCGTTGAGTTGACTGCAAATGTGCAGCAAGAAAATTCGCTTTTTCTTTTGCGCTGGTAGCTGGTCTGTCGTCGACTATAAGCGATGGAATGGATGAGGAACTGAGGTTTGGATGTTTTTCACAAATTCCCACAAGTTTCTACCACCTGTGGGAGAGTGTAGTATTTTTTGTCTCCCTTTCTAGTAGACGTTCGTAAATGAATCTGGCTCATGGTGTGCTTGCTATGCTCAAGTCGAGGTGGAACTCATGTAGTATCAGGTATCGTTGAGTTGGCTACAAAATGTACAACGAGTAGATTTGCTGCACCTCGCTGCACAAATCCCCCGCCCTCGATCGTTAATCAATCAGCCTCAAACCAATTAATCAATTAACGCTTGTTCCCACATGCAATTAATACTCTTATCGCACACGTTGCGACTCTTATTCCAATAATTAATTGCCCACCTATGACGCGTACTCGTTCTCTAAAGCTGCACGCTTCTCGGGTATCATCAATTCGTATTCACATTACACCCGAAGCAACCCAACCGCAGCAAATTAACATACAATCTCGTATGGCACATTCTCGCTCCCCAAGGCTACACGACGGATGCCCATAAAACAAACTCTACACCTGGCACTCGGGCATTGTCATACAGACTCAAATTCTCACATTACAAATGCTTCCTTGCTTCATATCCGAAAACAGGTGTCACACAATCAATTGAGATTTGATTAAAACAACGAAGCGCAGATTGATCGAACAATGGTTTGTATGTGGGCCATTGTGTTGGGTCAAATGCGAACTCCAATTAAGTAATTGCATGCAACTTACCTGGGGCAACTAAGTGAAAATGAAAATATTGAGAAATGGGGATGACTCGTGCCAGGCAATTGGGTTATACGTTCAAGGCCCCAGCTGAAAGAAATGCATTGTTTGCACTTCGGTGCTCATAATTTGAATATAAAAAGAGTGGCTACAAATGGTGTAAGAACACAATTAACAGTAAACAGTTCCGGGGTGGTTATCCTCAACTAATAAAGTAGTTAAAGTATAATAAATAATATATATTGTAGCGATATATATTGAACGCGAAGATCCTCCAAATGTCGATCTGACATAGTCACAACACACTTTCACAGACTTATTTACTTCACCAATAATTAATCCCACTTCTGACACCAATTGTTGCGAGCTTAGGGTTCGCTGGATTAATTATTTTTAATAAATAAGAGCCGTTAAATCGATTTTGAATTAACGTAAACACTTTATTAGTCTGTTAATAACAACCGTTACCTTTACCGTACCCTTAACGATTTCTTGACTTATCGCTTCCGTACTTATCGCTTGCTTCACTGCTTACTTCTTACTTCTTACTTACTTCCTGATCTCCATGCGACGTATTTATACCGTTTCCTCATTCTGATTCGGCGTTTCGTTTCCGCCCGTTCCATAGCCTCGAATTTTCTACTGCTGATAGTCTCCAGTTTCCCAGTACTTTCTAGAATATTCTAGTACTTTGTTTTGGACTTACTAGAATATTCTAATACTGATTGTCATATGCGTCACACTACCCTCCGCCTAGATTAGTTCGTCCCGAACTAAGTTCGCTGGTCTTCTGGGTTAATAAAAAGTCGCCAGTCGGTCACGATGTATCACTTTCATCTTGGCGTTCGGTCTTCGCTGAACCCTATAGACAACGTCGTTAATTCTTGTGAGAATCTTATACGGTCCTTCCCAGTGTTGCTGCAACTTCGGAGACCTTCCTTTTTGCCGATGTGGGTTATAAAGCCACACATTATCGCCTGCGTTAAATCCGGATGCGTTGGCTCGAACGTCGTACCTTGTTTTCATCCTGTCACTTGATACCTTGATTTGCTTTCGAACCAAATGATGAATCTCATCGAGGCGATTTCTCCATTCGGCTACGTAGTCTTTAGTCTTATCTGTGGCGTCTGGAGGTATTCCGAATCGCAGATCGGCTGGTAATCGTATCTCTCGGCCAAATATAATTCTTGCTGGAGAATGGCCTGTCGTATCGTAATTAGCCGATCTATAACTCATGAGAAAGGTTTGTACATATTTGTCCCAATCTCGTTGGTGATCACTAACGACCTGCGATAAATGCAAAATCTTTTATTGCTCGGTTCAACCTTTCGACCATACCGTCTGACTGCGGATGTAAGGGTGTAGTCCTGGTTTTCCTTACGCCCAATGTAGCACAGATGCCTTGAAATATCTGTGATTCGAAGCTTCGGCCTTGATCGGGATGAAGCTCATAGGGAACTCCATATCTGCTGATCCAATTATTGATAAGCTGCTCAATGATGGTTGTTGCTTCTTGGTTTGGAATTGGAAGGACTTCCACCCACTTGCTGAAGTAATACATGATGACCAACATGTATTTGTTGTTGTCGTTGGTTTTTGGAAATGGTCCTGAAATATCAATCGCAATTCGCTCGAAAGGGGCAACTGCTTCATAGCGTTCCTTGGTTTTGCTGTTGGTCCTTTGGTCGTAGTGCAAGATGTGCACTTCCTACACCAAGACTCGACGTCATCTCTCATGTGAAGCCAGTAGAATCGAAATCGCAATTTTGAAAGTGTCTTATTAACTCCCAGATGTCCACCGGAGGCCCCGTCGTGCATTTCTGTTAGGACATCTTTCACTTTTGATGGTGGGACTAGAATCTGCATTCGATAGGATTTTCCGTCCGCGGCTTCACATTTACGCTTTAGAATTCCATCTTCCACCAGCAAGGAATTCCATTGTGCCCAATATGCCTTAAATGTTTCACTCTTGCCGGAAATATTGTTCCAAGTTGGCCGCTCGTTCTTTTCTTTGTGTTCCAGGATTAGCGACATACCTTCATCCTGAAGTTGAGCTGCGCGTATAGCATCACTCGCCCACCCATCTAGTACTTCTACTTGGACATGGTCTTCTTGATAGAGCATCAGTGTTATTATGCACCTTCCTTTGACGGTGGGAAATTTGGAAATCGTAGGTTTTGAAGTCGTTCGATCCATCGGGCTATTTGTCCTTCCGGTTTCTTAAAATTTAACAACCATTTCAGGGCGGTATGATCCGTCCGAAGGTGGAATCGACGTCCGTAGAGGTATTTATGGAAATTCTTAACGGCTTCTACGACAGCCAGCAGTTCCGTTCTTGTTGCGCAGTAATTTCTCTCTGGCTTAGATAGAACTCGACTATAATATGCGACAACTCACTCTTTACCATCGACTTCCTGTAACAACACTGTGCCGATTCCTGTGTTACTTCCATCAGTATCCAATATAAATGGGCGATCCGATCTTGGGAATGCCAATGTTGGAGTCTTACATAACTCGGTCTTCAATGTGTTGAATGCTGCCTCACACTTTTTTGTCCAATTGAATTTCTTGTCTTTACCCGTTAGTTCGTGTAGGGTTTTAGCCACATTGGCGAAACCTTTAACAAACCGTCGGTAATATGTGGCTAATCCCATAAAGCTTCTTAACTGTTGCTTATCTTCTGGAGTAGGCCACTCTTGGACAGTTGCTATCTTATCAGGATCCGTTTGAAGTTCTGAAGATGAAACGATGTGTCCCAGGAATTTACTTTCCTTTGGAACAGTTCACATTTTTTTCGAATTGAGCTTTATGTTGGCCTGTCTTAGTCGTTCGAAGACGGAGCACAGATTATTGATGTGTTCTGGTAAATTCCTTTTAACAACGATCATATCGTCCAAGTACACAAGACACATCTTCCATGTAAGTCCCCGTAGAACACTGTCCATTAATCGTTCAAACGTTGCTGGAGCATTACACAATCCAAAAGGCATCACGTTGAATTGATAAAGTCCGTTTCCGGTAGTAAACGTTGTCTTCTCCTTGTCCTCCTCCTTCGCTTCCACTTGCCAGTAACCGCTTTTTAGGTCCAATGTTGAAAACCACTGAGCACCAGAAAGGCATCTAGTGTGTCGTCGATCCGAGGGAGTGGGTCACTGTCTTTCTTCGTAACGTGGTTTAACCGGCGGTAGTCGACACAAAATCTAGTTGTCCCATCCTTCTTCTTGACGAGCACTACCGGCGAAGCCCATGGGCTCGATGACTCCTTGCTTTTCCATCTCTCGAATCATGTTGCCTACTTCTGATTGTTTGGCCAAGGGCAGTCGACGAGGTGGCTGTCGTATAGGTCTTGATTCATCCGTGTCAATGCGATATTTAACTATACCGGTGCGTCCGAATTCATCATTTCCTGTCACAAAAATATCAGAAAAATCGTTCAGGAGTGATTTAACGCTTGCCTTTTCTCTGTCTGTTAATCCGATTTCCTGGGACATTAGTCTATTAACCACAGAGGATGCACCAGAGGGCTGTTGAATTGAATGGTCTTCTCCTCTTGTCTGAATTGAGCTTATCATTGATACGAGTGTACATTCTGCGATTACCTCCCCTTTTCTTATTGTGACCGGCTCCTTGGACGCATTTAGTACTCTGACGGGTACGATGCGCTTCTTCGCATCGATAAGGGCTTTCCCAACAAGGATGTTCCCCTTACGCTGATTTTGTACAGCTTCGGTGATGTGAAATCGATTGTCACCGGGATCACTCTCGAGACTGGTCCAAATTACCGAGTCCGAACGACCTGGGATCTCATCCTCCTTACGCACATAACATTTCAGTCTTCGCAATTGCTCGTCCTGTAGTGTAATAGCAACCTCCAAGTTACCAATTCGCAGTGTTCTTTGCCCGATATCTAGAACAACTTGATGCTCCTTCATGAAATCCATTCCAAGAATGCATTCGTCCGTAATATCGGCAACAATTGCCCAGCACTATTACGCTCTCGACTTCTCCGTAGACTGTAAAGCATTCTCCTGTAGCAGTCCTCAAATCGTATCTTCTATTTTTATTAAGGGCTATTTTGCCCACGACATCCAGTCGAATTAAGGATCTCATTGCTCCAGTGTTGATTGTCACTGTTGTTGTCCTTGCATTAACGATCGTAGTTATAACCAAACTTTGTTTATCCCATTGGAGTTGTGATACAGTTACGATGCTGGGGCTGCACATTCCACCAGGCGACTTTCGCTCCGTAAAGTCTGCCCTTACAAGTTTCCCGAGCTATTGGCCTCAGGTTGGTCCATAGATAGTCTCCTCTTATGATTAGCACATGAACAACATTTCTCACTTGATGTTTCATTCATTCGTCGACGTTTCCTACAGTCAACAGAGATGTGGCCGACTTCGCCGATTCTTCGGCAGGAACATTCCTGGACGGACATTTCTGTGACTCTGTAGCGATTCTAACAGATACACACACAATTCAGAAGCAAAAATAGTGAAGAACACCGAAAGAAAAATCGAATAAGAGAAATACATCAGAACCGTATACCAAGCGATAAATAAAAATAATTCACACCAGTGGAATATAGTCGGGTTTGGAAATCAAATTCTAAACACGGTCTGTAGCTTGGTGTGTAACGCTTAGGTAAATTTTTTTTCGTGATTCGAGCTGTCATAGCGTCAGTTCGAATCACACGATCTTCTTCACTATTATTTCAAACGCTATAATTGGTGACTACGACGTGATCTGTACACACACGCAGCATACACTTCCCATAGTAAAGCAGAACTTCACACACGGTCACGACTTCCGCATAGAGCACAGCCTCCGATATTTCCTCGTTTCTCTCGTTCGTCCGTCGTCCGCATACGAATCTGATCGTAACGAAGTTACTGCGGCGGGAGTGGTGTAGCGATTCTAACAGATACACACACAATTCACAAGCAAAAATAGTGAAGAACACCGAAAGAAAAATCGAATAAGAAAAATACATCAGAACCGTATACCAAGCGATAAATAAAAATAATTCACACCAGTGGAATATAGTCGGGTTTGGAAACCAGATTCTAAACACGGTTAGTAGCCTGGTGTGTAACGCTTAGGTAAAAGTTTTTTCGTGATTCGAGCTGTCATAGCGTCAGTTCGAATCACACGATCTTCTTCACTATTATTTGAAACGCTATAACTCTATATGTACTCCCGGTAGCCAGTTTAGCAGATTCATATGCCAATGCGAATGCCAGTATTTCATTAGTCGTCTTCTTTCCTGCCAAACGAACGGCTTGTTGCAAGTCCCGATCTTGGAGTGCATTTATAAATGCATCCATTGCTACCTCGTTCAGAAATTCCTCAGTCATATTTGAATAAGACAAGTTTGCCAATCGCTCGATGTCTGCCTGCAACCGTTGAAGATTTTCTACTGGTTTCTGCGTTCTGCTCCGCAGTTGCATGCCGTAGACCTGCATGTGGTTGTCTCCATACCTTGCTTCGTGGCCATCTCTTACCGCTTGGAAATCTGTTTGCTTCTCTGCTGGTATGGTTTGTAGCAATTCTGCAGCCACCCCGCGGAGTGACAAGATTAGTGATGTTGACTTTTGCTCATCCGACCACTTATTATAATTGGCCGCGGCGTCAAACTGACGTATAAATACGGGGAAGGGTCCCGTTCCATCGAAGGTTGGCGGTTGCATCCTTGTATCTTTGTAGTCATGGTGATTGCTAGGGGATGTCTTATTTCTCTCAACACACTCAAGTCTCTTTTCGATTCGCGTTATTTCAACCGTAAGTTTCTTAAATTCAGCTTCGTTTTTTAGATCCAGATTTTCTACTCCGTTTCTAATTTTTGACTGAATTTCTTCCTTAAAGTGTTGAAAATTACATTTCATCCACTGCGTTTGGCCATCCAATTTTGCATTCAAATCTGCAGCTTGTGCGTCGAATTTTGAATTTTGGGCATCCAACTTTCTATTAACATCTGTAGCTTGCGCGTCCAATTTTGAATTAATATCTGTAGCTTGTGCGTCGAATTTTGTCATCATCATCCTGAACATCGCCGAAATGTCCAACTGTGGCGAACTCTTCTCCGTTACATTGGCACCATCTTGACTCGGTGTTTCTTCTCCATCCGGACAGTCTGGCGCAATCGCAAAAACATATGTGTCAACATCAATACCCTCTTCCTCCATTGCTGCTTGTAGACGCTGTCGAAGAATTTGCTTCTGTCCTCTGCTATCCAGATTCCGGTCTTCAAGTTCCTTCTTCAACTCAGGAACGCGAAGATCCTCCAAATGTCAATCTGACATAGTCACAACACACTTTCACAGACTTATTTACTTCACCAATAATTAATCCCACTTCTGACACCAATTGTTGCGAGCTTAGGGTTCGCTGGATTGATTATTTTGAATAAATAAGAGCCGTTAAATCGATTTTGAATTAATGTAAACACTTTATTAGTCTGTTAATACCGTACCCTTAACGATTTCTTGACTTATCGCTTCTGTACTTATCGCTTGCTTCACTGTTTACTTCTTACTTACTTCCTGATCTGCGTGCGGTGTATTTATACCGTTTCCTCATTCTGATTCGGCGTTTCGCTTCCGTCCGTTCCATAGCCTCGAATTTTCTACTGCTCATAGTCTCCAGTTTTCCAGTACTTTGTAGAATATTCTAGTACTTTGTTTTGCACTTACTAGAATATTCTTGTACTGATTGTCATATGCTTCACAATATAAATACATTGTATTATATGAAATCATCTCCAACCAATAAATATGTTGAAGGCTCAATAAAGTGTGTTAATTGAAAATTATCCCCAACCAATGAAGGCGAACCGGAGCGAACCAGCGGGCCGCCACAGGACGTAACAGGCTCAAACAGTATCCCCCGAACAGTAACATATCATTGGCGCAGCCGGCATACATACAGCCGGTGCCAACTTTAAAACATTTTATGTGATACCTTCAATGGTATAACAGTTCAGTCATTTCTAGCTCTCTTAAATCTTTCCCGGTTTTCCTTAGTATTGTTTGATTTATATAACCGGAAGCTCACCTCTTTAGCCGTAATGGCTTCTCTGCACCCTGAATCGAACCACATATTTCTCTTGGGTTTGATACGCTTTATTCTGTGTGGAATAAAGGTTCGCATACCAAGAGAATCGTGTCTGTCAATGTGTCCGCTATAGAGTCAACATCGTTATTGAGGATAAATAACGACCAATATAACCTCCCAAAAAAGTCGTTCAGACCTTCCCAGTTGGCTTTCTCGTGGAACCATATTGTTCTTTTGGGAGCTTTCTCATTAACGTTACTGTTGGTTAGAGAAAATTTAACTGACACGACACAGTGGCCTGAAGTGTCCAAGGGCGAAGAAACTTCAATTGTATATTTGTTTGGGTGGGAGATGAGAAACAGGTCTAGTGTGTCGGCGGAATGACCATCTATATCTGGTACCCGTGTTGGCTCATTGACGAGTTGAGTTAAAATATTTCACTCAGTAAAAAGCTGAACATACAAGAGATGCTGTGTGTCCGGAGTGGCGAAGCCACTAAGAGTTATGCACGTTAAAATCCTTAAATAACACTTCCTCCATGTTTTCAGTCCGCTTAACTTCTATCTATCCCTTTCACAAGGAGAATTCCCCAACACTTGGGAAGCCTCCTTCGTTTCCCATATACATAAAAAGAGGACCGAAACGCAACGTCAAAAACTATCGTCCTATTACCAAAGTTTGCCGTATACCCAATTCTTTCAAGAGACTTGTATATAATTATATATTATACATTTAATGTTCGTTTTACTTAGACAACAAACCAGCTTTAAAGATAGGTCTACAACCACCAACTTCATTGAATTCATATCTTGTATACGCTTATCCTTAGAGAACGGCAAGGAGGTCGACGTTGTTACACCGATTTCAGAAAGGGTTCGACAAAATTGTCCATAGATTTCAACGCTCGGCTTTAAAGTGGATTTGTTGAGGTGGATTTCCTCTTATCTGGAAAATCGGATTTATAGAGTAAGTTTCAGATTTGTTTTATCTAATTCTTTTCTGGCTAACTCCGGTGTTCCTCCAGTCAGCTACTTAGATCCTGCTCATCAAGCATTCTTGTTTATCTCTTTATATTGACAATACACACTCTTTCAAATAGATGTCGATAACTTTTCAGTGTAGTGTGTCAAGAATTGCTTGGAACTTTATGTTGCCAAATGTCATTCAATTACTTTTTTACATAAGCGCATCTATTCTCCTCCCCGTCCCTGTTCACTACACAATCAACCCTTAACCACTGTGCAATCGATACGTCACCATGGCATTTTATGAGACAGAGTTAACAATCCTCTCACATATTAACGAAGTAATGCTTAACGTCGACACAACTCTGATCTTTGTGAAACGTTGGTTTAAAGAATTCTCTACCCTCTACGTGACCCAATTCACCAACATTTCCCTTGCTCGCCTACTGCTTTAACACGTTGGTCAGAAAAGGTGGCTATCATAAAATTCACATTCGCAGCAATGATGGGTCAATGACGCTTCTTATGATTTGCTCTGAGGACTGAAATGGAAAGACCATTTGATCTTGTCCCCGTATATATTGCCTTAAAAAGCATTTATGTAAATATTACAGAAGAACGCAGAAGTCTAACTCACATTCTCTTCATCCATGCACTTTTCATTAGTTCGGTTAACTACGTCTTCTCAAGTTTAGTATTAATCCTTGCAATGTTCCTCTATTTTACATACTCGCCCGCCATACATACGTACTTATCTCTCGAATGCTGCTTTAGCCTCAGCACGTCCACTCTAAAAC
The DNA here is from genome assembly GCA_963931805.1 of Microdon myrmicae. NCBI lineage: Eukaryota > Metazoa > Arthropoda > Insecta > Diptera > Syrphidae > Microdon > Microdon myrmicae. The sequence goes on from OZ007497.1 coordinate 219,205,282, forward strand.
TCCGTCTCCTAAATCATTCCTTCTAAATACCCATTATTTAGATATTTACGCTACAAGTCTTCATCGGCACTACAACCGGGATCCGGTCTTGACCTTATTTAGCAAGTCTCTCCACCGATCCCGATTTCGAGCCGATGTTATCCAGTTTGGCACTACCAGGCTCTGGGCGTCCTGGTCTACGCCATCCCTCCATCGCGCTGTCGCCTTCCATACACCCTGCCGCAAAGAGCTCTCCGGGCAGGCTCCTCTTGGCTCATTTAAGCTAGGTCTCCCACCCACCGGAGTCTACCGAGCTTGATTTTTCAAGCTTACCCTACAAATACCTTAATTTTAAGATAGATTTTAACAGAATTCTAGCTTGGCTCATAGATGTTTTGCCCCTCACCAAAATTAATCAAGATTCCGGTTATAAACAAGTTAATCAGCGTACATACATTCTAGAATATTAACATAATAAAACAATGTTTAAATAACACCATCACTTCTGTTTAGGTTATACAAATCTGAATGAATCAAGCTCATCTCCCCTTCGAGATAGTCCAACTACATCTCTGAGTGAGCAACAAATGTTTAAGCTGTCCTTAGAATCGAAGGCTTCATTTAATGGATTGGGAGTAATAATTGATTACCAGAATCTCGGTAAGAATGTCCTGAATGGCTCCCTGCCGCCAACGGACACACCCAATTGTTGGAAGACGATCTATCACCTCCTAGAACTTTATGGAACAATGCCCGAGACGAAAACTGTGCAAAGGTATATATGTTATTATAACTTTGTGAATTATTGTTTTAACTAAATTAACCTTTCAGAGCATCAATGTCTACAGACCCCCATGACTCCACCAAGCCAACTAAAAAGAACGCTTTTTCGCAGATGAGATCTGATAAAGACGATGATGATCTTACTAGCGCTCCTACACCCCTACCTCAACATAGAGAACTTGTGGAGACTAGCACTCAAGAAAAGACACGGCTAATCGTTTTTGGTGTGGCTAAGATTCACAAGACTCGGCTTCTGGCCATGTTGAGTGGGCTTAAGGTAACATTGCAATTCTTTAACATAATTGATTCACTGAAATGGCGTTTTTGTTTTCACATTAGCTTGAAGCTGAGATAACTACTCTCAATAGCAGTGGGACGTGGCGCAAAAAGGCTCGTCCTGTATCTCTTGAGTGCTCTCTCACTGGCCAAGTAGGCAGAGCGATGATTGTGCTCTTAGAAGGTGTCGCTCCAAATCAACAGTAATTAAATAATTTGCTTACTAAAAATGGGTTAAATAATGATTAAGTTTGTTTCTAGAACTGTCGTCAAAGTAACAGTTGGGAAAAGTCAAACCCTCTATTCGAGCATTACTAAGAGAGGCAAGGATAAGAACAGTGGGTTATTGTCCATAGGACCGGTCAACATCGAAATACCTCAGCATCCTGTGGCCTTGCATGGAATGATGACGCGCAGTTCCAAGCAACTTTCTTCGACTCTGCAGGTAATATTTTCAGCATTTTCTGAGGGCAATTTGTGGCATCTTTGTTTATTTGTTAACCTCCTGTTGTTGATGACCTGCTGGCTGTTGTTTCTTGGTCGACTTCGTTCTTCGATTTTTGCTGTTGCTGGATAAGTTTTTACTGTTCGAAAGGGTCTATTTGTTCGTCCGTCCATCCTCTTATCGCGCCCTTACCACTGCCAATTTTGTTTCTAGCTCATTTATAGCGAACCAGCTACCCCACAAATCACTGTGGGATTAAATAACTTTCCGCCCAGCTAAAGGAGCCATACATAATGGTGTCCTCAGCCCCACGTATCCACAGGCACACGGCCGTTAGTCTGATGCTTCAGTACTTCGCTTCTCACCCATTTTATCGTGTGTTCAATTCACTCTTTTCACTATCATTGCTAAACGCAACAATCCCAACGTGTGATCTGTACACACAGCACATACGCTCTCCCATAGTAAACAGGACTTTACTGCTTCGATCCCGACTTCTGCACCGAGCACCAGCTCAATCACCTGCTCCGACGTTCTCTCGCTCGTTCGCTCTTCGCTCCGTCGTTCTCACAGGAAGTTGGTCGTAACAAAGTTACTGAGGAGGGAGTAGTTTGGCGTGTCTAACAGATACACACAATACACTAGCAAATAGTGAAGAGCAACACCGAACGAAAATCGAATAAGCAAAAGCACCAGAGGCCATAGCAATAGCATAACAAATCCACATTAGAGTGTACTGGAGTATAATGATGGACTTCGTACACGTGGCAGTGGCCTGATGCGTTGAGCTTTGGTTCTATCTTTTAGTAATTCTAACCGTTATAGCGTAGGTTCGAATCACACACGCTCGTCACTATCGCAAATGCTATACAATTATTTCCACTCCTGTTGCGACGCTCCTATAATAATGCCAAAAAAGTAAACCAATTGCCATGATTTTAGGAACTCCGAGTAGGTAGAACCTCAGGTCGCGCACCTCGCCAACATGACGATCTTGATTCTCCATTTCACGTTCGAGATCAAAAAGAACGACCACATACCCAGAAGAAATACCCTGCAACTACGAAGCCAGCCGCTCATCAGAACAGCCTTCTTCAACCTCTTGTGATGCAGTTTAATGTGTTGTTGCAAAGTTTGTCAATAAATGCTGCCCTGCTACCATCACTCCAAGCGCAGTATCGTATGAACCATGTCAGCTCAACGGGAGTCACAGGACATCGTGCGAAGTTCGTCATCGATCTGCCAACTCATTCCCTAAGTTTTACGACAAAAATCGAGGTAGTGTACTAAAATAAACTTTAAAGAAATCTTACTACTTACATCTACGTTACAGAATGAGATTAACCTACCATCGGAAGCCTGCATTGCACTTCCTCCCGTTCATGTAAGTGCTGAATATATCCCAGAAAATAGGCAAGAGGTATGTAAGCTATCCTATTGACGTGTGCACAACGAGCTAATTCTCTGTTTTAGGATGTTGATATGGACGGCATTATCCTACGTCAGGGAGGCTATGTTAATGCGTCAGCGGAAATAGGAGAATTCGAACGTTGTTTAACGACAGATCTACTTAATCATCTAGTCTTCGTGCAGAAGGTATTCATGAAGGAGATCAATGAGGTGTTACAAAAAGTTTACGGTGGAGAGAAGCCCGTCCCATTGTGGTCTGAAGACAGCGACAGCGTACAAGAATCATCAATGAAACGTATCCTGTTTTCGCTTAATATTTCAATGAAGCGTATACAGCTCACCGCCACGACTCCTTGTTCTTCGGCGGTGCGTTTCGAGACCGGAACCTTAGAGCTGCATTTATCGAATAGAGTGAAAAACATCGGAGAGGGAAATGATCGAAAAATGTTTGGAAAGGCTCACATTGATTTCAATTTATCGCTCGGCCAACTGATCAAAAATGTTATCTTTGATGAAGCTGAACCTGAGTTCCAGCAGTACGCATTCTTTCATACGACGATCGGGCTAAGAAATGCATTCCAAGACGAATTACTAAACGAGGATAAAGAATTAATCTTGTTGACACTGAAACGGCCACTAGTATACATTCAGCCAGTGGCTGTTGATAAGGCAATTTTGGTGTGGCTTAACTACAAGAATGCCTATGAATACTGGGCGGAGAAGAGAGCAAATTTGAACTATGATAACTCCAATGGAACCCAGGTGAGATTTTATATTTTAGAATCGTTTTTGATACACAATTTCGAAAAGGACGAGGAACTGTTCTCTTAATTAAAAAATGGTTTGGGGTGAATGTTTTTCCCCTTTTAAGAAGAAAATATAACACGAACCGAGCCGGTAGATTGTAGGAGTGAGTTTTTGTGCATTCGACAGAGATATATTTTTTATGTGCACTTCTCTCAGGAAAGGCGAACTTATAACACTGAGTTAGTGCCCCGAGATGCCATTAAATCATTCTTGAACATTCGCATGTTGTTGCGCCCCGGATACACTCGCGCAAATTAAATATAAACACACAAGTAGTAGGAATACAAGTTGGTTGGAATACATTGGTTGAACATTTCGTCTACTATAACGTGCTTGTTCCGAAACCGTAAATTGTTCTTTATTTCGTTCGAAATAATTACGGTTATTATCGCTTCTTTGTTGTCTACTTTGTCCTGAGTTATTACTATTATATTGTTTTTGTTGGTGTTGGTTATCATCATCATCGGCACTACAACCGGGAACCGGTCTTGGCCTTATTTAGCAGTCCTATTGTTAAATTTTCCATAATGGTTCGTTTTTTTCCGGACAAGATCATTAATCTTGCGCCAAAGACGCCCCGATGGGGAATCGAACCCCGGTCTCCCGCGTGACAGGCGGGTATACTAACCACTATACTATCGAGGTGTTGGTTAACGGGATGAAAACTAGTTCGTCCTAATGTGGATGGACGCTTAGCTTTATTTAAATTTTGAAATTCTTATTTTTGTGTTTCTTCTCTTTCTGTCTATCATTATGATATTCATTATTAAATTGTAAATTCACTTGGTCGAAATCTACATATGAATATAAAATATTGTAGTGAGCTTAGGGTTCGCTGGATTAATTATTTGAATAAATAAGAGCCGTTAAATCGATTTTGAATTAATGTAACACTTTATTAGTCCGTTAATAACAATCGTTACTTTTTACCGTACACTTAACGATTTCTTACTCATCGCTTCCTTACTTATCGCTTGCTACTCTGCTTGCTTTCTCACTTATTACTTGCTTCACTTTCTACTTCTTACTCATCTCCATGATCTGTGTGCGACGTATTTATACCGTTTCCTCATTCTGATTCAGCGTTTCATTTCCGTCGGTTCCATTGCCTTGAATGTTCTATTGTTCGTAGTCTCCAGTTTTCCATTACTCTCTAGAATATTCTAGTACTTTGTTTCGGACTTTCTCGAATGTTCTAGTACTGATTGTCATATGCGTCACAATATTTTTAATTCCTCAGTCACCGACTTTCAAGCTGACAACTTGTTTCTCACTTTTGTTCACCCATTATATTCTCAGCATTTGTGATAACCTATTATCCTATTTTCTTTGCCTCGATACCGCATACATCTAATTTGATCAAGTGCGTAATCCGTCAAATTACGGCCCCTGGACCACGTGTGCTTTCGGGTGGCAGATTTGATGTACTTGGTAAAGAGCCACAATCTTTCCTGAGCTAAACGTTAAAAAAGAAAAAACACGTAACCCGTTTAGAAATCGACAAACCACCTCAGTTAAATACTAACCTTACTATTTATTGGCCTGCAGGAAGTCGGAAGTTCATGGCCTCGCCGATTCGACTCCGCCATCGTTCCCTGTCCTGTGCACTCTCCTTCCACGCTTGACCAAGTGATTCGATCTCTTCAAGGTTAAACCTAACATTGTCCCCCCATCTCCGCCTCGGCCGTCCTGCTGGTGTCTTTCCCGTTGGTCTACCGTCAAGAATTCTACGCACGGTCCTCTCGTTGCCCATTTGCGCCACATGCCCGGCCCATCTTAATCTTCGCGACCTGATTACTCTCACTATTGTAGGTTTGCGGTATAGCTCTTTCAATTCATGGTTGTGAAGTTTTCTTCATTGTCCTGCCTCCTCGTCATATATACCTCCAAAGATACCCCTTAAAACTGTATTCCCGAATACGCGGAATTTGTTTTCTTCCCGTTTTGTGAGAGCCCATGTTTCGCATCCGTACAGAACAATCGGCATGATTATGGTTCTATAGACACGGAGCTTTATGTTACGTGATAGCCGTTTGGATTTCAGCAGTTTAATTTCCTTTGACATTTCGTTACTGGCCATCAGTATTGTACCCAGATATTTAAATTCTTTAACTTCTTCAAATATCTAGCCTCTGACGTTTATATGTGTCCCCTGAGTTCCACCTGCTCTCGCCGTAATCATGTATTTGGTTTTGTCTTCATTTATTTCTAGGCCCACCTTTTCTGCCGCCTGCATGATGATTTCACAGTTTTTACCTGCAGCTTCTAGATTATCGCCCAGAACGACGATGTCATCCGCATATGCTAGCACTTGTGTGACCTCGTTCAAGTATGATCCGGCCATGTTGTCGTCTGATGACATACTCGAGCACATGGTTAAAAAGACATGGTGAGTGGCCATCCCCCTGTTTTTAGTCCGTCCCGGATCTAAAATGGTTCTGAGAGGTGGTTTTTTATTCTAACTCTCCCTTTATTCTCGTTGATGCAAGTTTGAATAAGGGCGGCATATTTTTTCGGGATTCCCAGCTCAACTACAATATGGTAGAGTCTTTGTCTTGCGACTGAGTCGTAAGCTATTTTGAAGTCAACGAACAGTTGGTGAACCGTCTCTCCGTATTCCCACCTCTTTTCCAGCAATTGCCTTATTGTGAACATTTGGTCGCTTGTTGATCGGTTCCAACGGAATCCGCATTGGTAATCGCCCAGTATTTCTTCAGCGTACGGTGTGATTCTCGCCAGTATGACCTTTGTTAGTATTTTGTATGTGGTTGGGAGCAATGATATTTCTCTGTAGTTTTCGCAGTCAGATCTGCCCCCTTTTCTGAAAATGGGATGACTATTGAGGTTTTCCATTCTTCCGGAGTGACTTCCTTATCACATATTATTTTGATGAGTTGGTGGATCTGTCGGGCGGTTACCTCTCCTCCATGTTTTACAAGCTTTGCCGGTATGGAGTCGACTCCAGGAGTCTTGTTGTTTTTCAATCGATTTATTGCGTCTTCAACTTCGTTGAAAGAGGGTTATGGGATCGGCTGTATGTACGTCTGGTGCGTTTATTTGTGGTTGATGGGTGTGCGCATTGAGCAGGTTTTCAAAGTACTGCTTCCATCTTGTCACGATATTGTTCGTTTCTGTGACCAGACAGCCGTTTGCGTCTGGAATTATTTTGGGTCTCCGTCGGTAGACATTTCTAATTGAGATTATGCCGGCATACATACCTCTGATGTTTTTTGGTCAAGCATTTTCTAGGATTTTTCGATCCGAGCCTTCGCGTTTTTTGCGCTTGAAGAGTCTCATTGTCTCTTTCCGAATTGTTGCGAATCTTTCTGCGTTCACTTCATCATATCTTTCTAAGTGGATCACTTTGATGCGTTTACGTTCTTCGATCTTCGCCCTGCAGTCATTGTCAAACCAAGATTTGTACTTAATTGACTGCCCATGTGGGTTTGTTGCGAACCGACTCCTGATTTTGCCCATCACTAGAAGATAATCGGATTCGCAATCTTCTCATCTATATGATCTTACGTCAAGGATATTCGAGTGGTGTCTTTTGTCTATGAGGAAGTGGTCTATTTGGTTACGCGTTACTCCGTCGGGTAATATCCATGCTGCTTTATAGATTTGCTTGTGCTTGAACATCGTGCTTTTCACTACCAGATTTTTTGACGCTGCGAACGTGATAATTCTAATTCCATTATCATTTGAAACGTCGTGTATGCCTTCTTTACCTATAAATGGTTGGAAGATATCTTCTTTTTTCAATTTTCGTATTTAGTTTCCCGAGGAGAATTTTAACATCGAATGACGAGATTATAGCGTTTGAAATAATAGTGAAGAAGAACGTGTGATTCGAACTGACGCTATGACAGTTTGAATCACCAAAAATTGAACCTAAGCGTTACCCATCAGGCTACTAGCCGTTTTTAGAATTCGATTTTCAAACTCGACTATACTCCACTGATGTGAACTGTTATGTTATCGCTATGGTATACGGCTCTGATGTATTTTCTTATTCGATTTTCGTTCGGTGTTGTTCACTATTTTGCTTGTGAATTGTGTGTGTATCTGTTAGAGACGCCACAAGATCCCATCAAATACTTCCTCTAGGGTCTCGTAAAACGTGTCCTTCGTTTCTTCGTCGGTAGATTCTGTTTGGCCGTATACGTTTATAAATACATAATTGTACCATGGGCCCTGTATTTTTAGCACCGACATTCGGTCATTAATAAATTTCACATCTCTTATATAGGGCGTAACCTTCTTGCTTATGATGAAGCCGGTTCCGAAGTTATGTGTATCAGTACCTCCACACGCCTGTGTAAACAACCCGTTGGTTTCGATTACTTGATGTGGGAGTCGGACTTCCTGAAGAACGTCGATGTCCATTTTATATTGTTTTGCGTTTTCTATGACCGTCTGTATCGGGCCTGGTTTATATAACGTTCGGACATTCCACGTACCGACGCGTATATTCCGCTTTTTCCATTTTTCCCTACGTCTTGTTGCCGAGTCGGTGTTTTCTTGATGATTTGTTCTCTTATGGTAGTGTCGGCACATCATACCTACGCCTACCGGGTTTGTCGTGGGATTGTTTTTTGTATATTGATTATTCATTTTTGTTCCCACGAGTCTTGGGGTTTCAAATAGTCCGCCATATCAGAGCCATTGGTCTACTTACTGCTCTGATTCGACCAGGTGTCAGAGAGGCGCCGTTATAATACAGCCGGTATACCCCTGGCTGCAAACCATCCAATGGGCACGGTGACGCGTAACACCCTGGATTAGGGGTGGTAGATCTTTGTGTCTTACTCCTCGCTAGCTTGTCTGACATGGGTGGCCCTACTGGAAGCGTATGCTTCCGTCAGCATAGCCTGAGTGATTCAATGTAGTTTAAGCCCCCGCACCACGTCAAGGTTTCTACCAAGCGGGATATATATATATATATATATATATATATATATATATATATATATATATTTGTTTTTGAACGCCACAGGACCGCGTATAAGTCCAGCGCCTTCCTCTCTGCTACAAACAATTCAACCCCGGCTGATATATACAAAGCCCTGTTTCTGGGCATTGCAAACAACTGCAAAGCTCTTGAATGGAAACTTCTATTTACAGAGGCATCCAAAGCAGAAACCTACACACATCCTTTGCTGCTGTAGACGAAATCAGTTTGGTAGTTTCCAAAGGTTTACTACCAACTCATACATCAACTTTTACTGCTGAAGCATTTGGTATATACACTCGCATAAAAGAAAAACCATCATATATACAGCCTTCCTGCTATAAAAACCATCAAAAACATTTCAAACGACACTAAAATAGTTGACGTTCATATTGAACGTTAAAACCTTGAAAATATGTTGGATTCCCAGCCACGTCGGAATCAGTGGTACCGAGGCAGCCGACACGGAAGCTAAATCTGCCCTAAAAGAGACATTAAAAGCATTTTTCCAGCACAATAAAAAAGATTTTAACAATTTACTTCTTACAAATTGGAAATACAAAAGCAAAAACGCTTGGAATTATTACAACCACCCATACAAAAACCTTAATAGCAATGGTGACAGTGCAATCTGTCCCAACAACATAGCAACTACAGGTCAAGATCAGGCTCAGGTTTGGCCACTCATATATTACACACAACCACCTGTTCAATAAAGAGTCAGCGTCTCTCTGCCATCTTTGTGAAGATAATTCAATCCTCACAATGACCCATTTCCTCTCTCTTTCGTCTTTCCGGATCAAAACTGTATTTAAAAAAAAGAAAATAAATTTAACTATATGATGTCCTTCTATGTTTAATTGAAGCTGATTCCCTAACCATATTTTCTATTAGACCCTGTAATTGTGATTTCAGGCAATGCTGTTCCTCTTCATAGATTACTATTGTATGAATTTCTGACATTATGTATTCTATCTTATTAATTAAATCTGGTATCGAGCGCACCTTTAAATTATTTATTTTCCTAGTGACTTGTCACTGGTCGATGAAGTCAGTGATCTCTCCATATATGATCAGAAGGATCATTTTAATGTCCAAGTCTGTTTCGGATGCATTTGGTTTTGCAGCAGGTTACTGGTTTGCTGAAACTAGAACACATTTGTGTTTATGACATACATAAATTCATTCGTTTTTCGTGTGTAATGTTATAGGTGTGGCAATTATTTCGGTAGAAATATGTTAAAAATAGATCGGATACGATGTGGTTTCTCTAGTGTGTTTCAACTAGTTAGCACTGATGAACACAAAACGCATGACCGAATAAAATAAAAGGCCGAGAGATACAAATCCATGTAATATTGAAAATGATATACCATACGTGTATAAGTTTGGAACTATTCCTATACGAATTATAAATCATTCTTCCCTGTAGTTATTATAGTTAAATGAAATGAATTCTCCTATGGTTATTTTCTAGATGTTCGATCGCGTCCCGTTTGGCCAGTTCAGTAATATTGCATCTTCAAATCTATCAACACTGTTCCTACAGTTGACTGTAGAAGATATGGGCATCTGCTTGCCCCTTAACCAAGTGGCACAGGTGAGTTGTACTGTCTTTGGAAAATAAATTCAAGCAAAACTTACATTTTCCTTTTTTTGTAGTCATGGGGCACACGATCATATCAAGATTTCGAACCCAAAGGAGCAGTAGTAATCACGTTGGAAAATACGATCATATCTGGTATATATTGTGTCTTCTTATGTGCTTTAGTATTTACTCATATCTTCATTTCAGCTTGCAATTCTGGATCCCTTGTATCTAAGGGTAAATTCTCTGGACTCTGCCTTCGGTTTGCAGATGATTTCGAAACAACCTTGGATGATTGGAAACCAAACATGAACGACGTGAACATAATGAATCTTTGCGTAGTCTCTGAAGGTACGTATGAAGTTTGTTCCAGAACAGCCGCAGCAAAGAAAGGAGAGAACGCTAAATGGTTATTAAATGTCAAATGGCAAATGGAAGGAGTTGATATTCATCTTGATGTCAACATCGGAAAACAACTCTCATCATTGGGTCATACATTAACAATGCTCACAGGATCTGAAGATGAAGATACAAACATTGAGAGCCCAGATAGTGATGAGGGTGATCAAAGTTTCAAGGATACAATTATCCGCCGAAGAAATTTAGAGAATCTACCATCGTTCGTTTTCGATCCATCAATTGATTCCAAGAAGCGTTCATTTATGATGGAAAAAGAAATCGCTGAACAATTGAAAATAATTAACGATTTGCGAACATTGGGAGCATCCCACAATACAGTAGCCCATGAAGAACGGCGACTGCAGGAATTGCAAGCACTTTGCTATAAGTACTTCCGTCGAGATATCATTCAGAAGTTTAAGCGGCCATCGATTCGTCGATCAACGTTAAAAACAAGTAATCGGTCGTACTCATATGTTGGTCCATCCTTGAGCAAAGAGCCACTGGATGACGTATACCATAAAAAACTGGACACCATTGCGTCTAACGATGAAGTCTCTAGTTTGCAAAGCACACCTGGACCATCGCGGAGTGCATCTTTAAGAGCTTGCGGTGCTAACCGCGTTACATTTTCTGAAGCAATGCGGTAAGTATTACATAAAATTGGGTTGAGGAAAAGTATTCAGCGTTCTTTTAGTAAATGTTGGCAACATTTTCCTTGTTCAGAAAGGATTTTACTTATCCAAATATTATCCGTTGTTTTCGACCAGCTCTCTTCATTTTTCAGCTAAAACACTTTATCCTTATGAAAACTAGTGCATCCCTCTCAGCTTCGGTTGTCAGTAGTTTCTCGAACATTGGGGATTACCCCTTTGGAGGCTTTTGTGCCACCGCTTGGATTTGTGGCGTTGTGTTGGTCTGTATAGCGGATCGTTTAGGGACTTCAATATGTGTTTGGCGGAGAGATGGTAGAAAAGTTTTCATAGTCTTTGTTTGGATCCCTTTAACCTTATCAGCGAATGTAAATCCATTTTGGATGAAATTTTGTGTGGCCTGTTTTCCGAAGTCTGACGTGGCTCGAGTTTCCTTGGATCTTTGATTTATTTCTTTATATTTAGAACAGTTCCTGTAACTGGCCGGATGTCCCTTCTTTCCGCAGTTGCAACAAGTTGGCAGTGTTATTTCATCTTGAACATTTCTTGTGGGATCGTATTTTGCTGGGGGTAGTTTGCACTTGCCAAAATTGTGGGATTTTCCGCAACGAACGCAACGGCTGTTCATGTTGCAGTTTCGGGAAACATGTCCGAATCGTTGACAACGTCTGCATTGAGGCATTTCACTGTTACGGAATACCTCGAAAACAACTTGCTGATGCAAGATTGGAAGCGACTTTGTCCGTATTATTGAACCTATGTCGGTTCCTGAGGCAAGGTGAAGCTCCCATATGTTCACCTTGCTGTATTTTTCTGATCTGATATTCGAAACCCGTTGTGGGGGACAGCAATTTTTGACGTCGGTGAATTTGACGTTAGGAAATGTTGCCTCAAGGGCAATTACGATGTTGTTCTTATTACAACAAGAAGCGACTCGTTTTAGACGGATGGTCCTCGACTTTTCGTCGGACGGAGTGAATGTGTAATAATTCACCTCCTTGGCCTTGAGGTTGGCGTTAACCTTGTGGAGGGTTTCCCAATCATAGGTTACAATTTTGTTTAGGGATGAGCTTAAGGTCTTTGCCTAGAAGTTGGAAATCCCTAGTCGGTTCATGTCACCGGCGAAATTCTTCAGATTGAGGTCTCGTGCAAAGACCCCGGGTTGCTGTTTCTTCTTAGAAACAGATGCGCGGACCTCGACCGTTGGCTGTGCACTGTTGGGAACACAAGCGGCCTTTGGTTTTGGGTTAATTTCCGGTGTTGGCCTCGGTGGGCAAGGCTCCTGTAGAGGTACGATTTTTATCATATTTTGAGTTTTCGGGGGATCGACAACTTTTTAGGAACAGATGATAATCATGGTGGGGGTAGTGTTGGTGTGCAGCTAGTGGCGATGCGTCCCTTGGAGCTTATTGTTGGCAGTGGTGTTTATCGCTTTGGGGCCCTAAATGTTCTCAGTTCTCAGCCCTGAGTGCCTCGATGTGCTCTTTTAATCTCTTTATAAGAGACATTATAGCGCTTGCGATGATAGTGAAGAACGTGTGATTCGAACTGACGCTATGACAGTTAGAATCACCAAAAATTGAACCAACGCTTAGCAAATCAGGCTACTGGCCGCTTGTACGAATTCGATTTTTTAACTCAAGTACACTCAACTGATGTGGAATTGTTATGTTATCGCTATGGTATAAGGCTCTGATGCATCTTCTTATTCGATTTTCGTTCGGTGTTCTTCACTATTTGCTTGTGTATCTGTTTGAAACGCCACAACATCATATCCCTTGATCCCGAATCCAAAATGTGCCGCCCTTTTATACTCTGCATCCACAGAGATTTGCTTAAAAATTGTACATAAAAATTCCAAGAAGCACAAACAAGATGTTGTGTGTGTTTCAATTGGAATGCGGACCCAAGAAGGATATGGGAATTTATTTGTACAAATTCCCAGAAGGTAAAATCATGTAATGCATTGGGAATTCGGCATTTCATGATGTTAGGGTTATTGGGAATTGAATCAATGTGCGACAAATGGACTTTTGGTTTAATTTGTTACGCATATGATTCAAGGCTAATAACCTTGCCCGGAAAAACAAATTATTATGGGCAATTTAACAAGTCTCGGATAAGGACCGGATACCGGTGGAGAGACTTGCTAAATAAGGCCAAGACCGGATCCCGGCTGTAATGCCGATAATGATAATAATGATGGGAATTTGGTTGAACAACTTCCCGGAAGGCACATTCATGAAATGCATTTGAAGATGCGCATTTCATGACGTTATCATTCCAGGGAATTGTTCATTGCACAGTATGAACATGGGGTTCGTTCTACGACGCATCCCTTGAGGAAAAATAATTTGGTTGAGGCTTATTAGGATTTGAGTGAGAATAGTGATTTAGGATCACTACATTATCCCTGACCAGCTTCGATTGCTTCAGTCACGATCCTGTTCCACCGAGCTCGTCATTCGTATCCGGGCCCACTTACTCGAGCCTTGCCTGTACCAGCCTTCTCCCCGCTTCAGCAATTTCAAGTTCCCACCTGGCATCCATCATAGCCGCTTCGACCTCCGGAGTTCTTCTCGATGGTCTGCCTGATCGTACATCCATTTTTCTGTATGCTTCTCTTGACTGGGGGCGGGAGTAGCGAATCGTCCACCGATTCGATATGCACAGCAATAGGTACAGTATGACCTCCTACAAGGTGCGTGAAAGGCACTCCTTATTCTGGGTAGTTGGCTAATACGATGCTGTCTACTGCGGATCGGGTAAATGATGATTTTCCAAAGGAGCATGGCAGCATCGCTGATTTGGTCACAACTAGCCCTCTAATTCCAAGAAAAGATTGTCGGCGGATATCCATGAACCTCTTCAGTGGTCTGTATCTGTGTAGAAAATCAACGCTAGCTAGACCAAAAATGGTGCCTGAAAATATACAGAATACTTGCAATACCCTCCTTCTACGCAGGCTCATCGTATTAAAAAATACGACACGTTGCCAAAGTGTATTTGATATTAAAAAGGCCGATATTTGTATTGTACGTTTTTTTTGGAAAACGATGCTAATAATAATAACGATGAAACCAAAAGAAATGTCTAATGTTAATAAAATCGGCCCAACCACCCTTGAGTTCCCAAACCAGATTCAAGTCCTGCTAACACTTTATCGACGCCGAACACTTTTTCCTCAATCTTATAATTCGTGACCAATACCAAAATATTATTTATAAAATTTGATTTTTGTAGACAAACGTCACTTCCTAATGCTGACACTGATACTGAGATGCCAGATAACGAGACGGAGTGGAAAGGTTACGATCAGCAACCACCAATAGAAATGGACATCGATGGGACTTCTGTTGAAATGCGTAAGAAGTACGGAAACTACCCACAGAAGCAACAGGTAAGTAATGACCAACACTTGTGATCATCTTCCAATGTCCTTTTTTACATCAGGAACCGAACATCGATTTCGAATTAGACATCAAGGTTTTAGTAAACTCCGGAAAATGTGTTCTACATACTAAAGAATCAACTGAAGACCGGTTCTTGGTGAGTGGACCGACAACAGTAAAAACACATAAACGTGAACGTAGCATTGGCAATGATTGGGGTAGTCCAACGCCATCTAGACGTCAGCGGGACAAAAGCAAAATTCGTTATAATACCAGTCATGCTCTTCTCTCGGATCTCACAATATTTCATATTCCTGGTTTAGATGTAAAGCTTCATTATCAGTCAAAAACTATTCCAGAAGATCCCGGAGTTCGAATAACTTCCGGAGAGAGTCATTCAATTTTCCGACGGGCAGGTAGCAAAAGAGCGACACTGTTCGCTTGGATGACCCTTCAGAGTATTCCTGAAGAGACAATAATATCGCCTCATATCCTCGAATTCTTAGAACAAACACTAGAGCCGATTCCTTTGAAAGCTGAAAGCAGCTCAGCAACCTCATCCGCAGCGAATGCAGTCAATTTGGATATTTTACCAACAAACTATGTAACCTACGCCTCTTTCCCGGTAGACGTTATTGTTTATTTCCACATGCAACCATCGACTTTCCGATTCTCGTGCCTGCCTGTGTCCAGAGTCGAGTGTATGTTACAACTGCCAAGTTTAGACATCGTTTTCAGCTCAAAGAAATCTGAAGAAGAAGACAAGACAGGTGCCGACCAACACGATACCGAGAAAACCGATAAAGACAAGATTCCATCCGGTGGTCTAAGGTAAGAGAGCAGCAATACATATCGGACTATATCCTCTAATCGATAATTAATTTCGCAGTGTTACAGGGTGTTTAGCTGATTTTAACGTTTACATCTTTCATCCTTACGGCGGTAAGAAGACAAATACAAAAGAGGCACAATTTTCTCCCCTTACAGACAATGAGAGAAAGGACTCGCTCAGTATTAATGTAGAATTTGTCAAATTTCACATAACGCGATGTCGCAAGCTGTATATTGAACCATCTACCAGTGTAAAACGTGCCATAGATCAGTCACGTGCTGTGATTAGGTTCTCAACGATTATTGATATCGGGAGCGCTTCCTTTAAGTACGATATGCGTCGACTAACTGAAATACTCGCTTTCCCCAAAGCATGGTATCGTCGAAGAATCGTACGACGGTTATTTCTTGGGGATTTAAGTGTACATCAAAGTGGTGTGAATGATCCAGATGTGACGGGATCATCAACTCCAAAGGAATCATGTAGTAAAACACCTGTCATGGGTGACTTTAGAGATAAACAATCGACGTCATCAACGGATCCTTATTATAACAAAGAATCCGTGAGATTAGATTTCGACAAAGACATTTGTAAGTTCGACAAACTGCAAACATTGGGTAAATCCTCTAGCGCTGACTCGAGTACTCCCCCTTCGGAAAAGAGTCAGATCACAGCATGGGAAACGCTTGTACTCTTCGCCGTCAATTTTACTAAGCTGAATGTACAAATGAACATGGGAAATGTTATGGGCAATGTGGTAAGTGATACTATATGATTAGTCAAGAGTTAAGATTAATATCTAGTTATAGGGTGATCCAATTTTATCTTCGGATCTTCTGTTTTTTTTTCGAATTTAAAAGCAGTTTCTTTTTTATTAGATATCTGGGGTTTCGTTATGTCCGAAGGATTTTAATTGAAACCTTAAAAAATACAATCCTCATTTATGTATTTTATTTTCTGTATAACTCTATCCGGATTCTTCTATAAAAACACCGAAATTTATGCTTATTCATCTAAATACATATAATAAAAAAATGCGTAAACTTTAAAAGCGACACGGGATTACAATTCCAGTTCTTTATTGAGGCGAATCCAAATGTACCACCAACCGTGGCGAAAACTACAGAAACACTGAACTAGATAGACACTGAGAACAATTCATTTTAGACTGAAGTTGTATTAGTACTATTCTATTTTCATAAATTTGCATGTAGTAGTATTGGTTTCTTATAATAATTTCAACATCCTGCCACCGGCGGAGAAGAAGGAGGCAGCTCCGACGGGTACAGCAGCCGAACAGGTCGTCTAAGTCGCTTCCAATCTGAGTAATGTATCTCAGAAGCTCTAACGTTGCCGTCTCGTCCAGGGAATGTATTTTCGATCACAGTCAACTTCCAATGAATCCTCGGTTTTTTTTTTTTTTTTTTTTTTACCCAAACTCGCACACAAAAGGGTATTTTGGAGTACCTTTAAATGTCAGAGCACAGTGTGAGCGGAAGGAGAGGAAATGAATAAGGAAAGGATTTGTAGGATTTATCTTAATTAGATGGCGGCATTGGCACGGGTTGAATAAGATTCCCTTACGAGTTACCTAATCTACGTCCTCAGGTAAACAGCAGCCAGATAGAACTTCCTCAGGTTTGGACGTTGCACTGTTTTGGCGAATATTATGTTGAGTAACTTCGGCGGTGTGTTTCGGGTATGTTGTAAGTGTTCCGCCAATCACTGTCCGAAGTAATATCCACACCGGAGCACCAATGGAGTG
Source organism: Microdon myrmicae (assembly GCA_963931805.1). Lineage (NCBI taxonomy): Eukaryota > Metazoa > Arthropoda > Insecta > Diptera > Syrphidae > Microdon > Microdon myrmicae. Next base: position 219,222,562 of record OZ007497.1, read on the forward strand.
AAAACAATTGTCCAAAAACAAACACTGGGGGTTATTTATCCAGTTTAATTTACTTTAATTGGTCTAACATATATTTTTACTGAACATTATGAAGCAATTTCGGTTTTACTGTTCAATTGCGCACACACGACTTTCTTATTCCCGCGATATTATCGATCATTTAATACAAGGGTTACTGTTGGTACACCCAACGATCTTTCTACCCGACACTACTCCGGATTAACGTTACCAGCACACGCCAAAAGGTCAGCGGTATTCGCTCTAAACTAAACCTCGATATTCACTAGGCGTCTCGTCGCGTTGACGATCAAAATCTCTCTTCGTTGCTCGAAATATACCACCCGATATGGCTATCGAAATCAGACTGTCTGTCTGCCCACACAGATATCCAGATTCCAACCTGGTATCTGTATCTACATGGAAAAATTTTCCTACTTGCTCTGCTAACAGAACTTCCGAATTTCTGTTAGCAGCATGTTATCACGTCCCAGGGGTGATTTTTCATTCCTGAAAGAAGAAACTCGCTCATCATCGAACATCATTATCACCATCAGTGGTGGTGGTCGAAATTAAGTTCGACGGTTGTCGATTGTATGCTGCCTTATTTATATAACACATCTGGCGCTAAGGCCGAAAGATATCCTGCAATTTGCATGGATGCATGGTTCATGGGTTTTGTTTGACTTTTGTCAATACACCCGGAATCCATTAGATCTTCCTAATGGGTGTGAAATACAAACAGACACCGTGGGATCGGAGTAGTTTCCTTGTAGGTTTTCAACCTCATACAATTTGAATTATCTCGTTGAGATAATTACGGTTGCCGTTTCTTTATGTTTGCCGATAGACTTGGTGGTCTTTATGGCAGCTACCCACACGTGCATCGTTGGTCGGCTACTTTGCATTGCATAGACGTTTGAAATTGCCGATTCAATGGAATGTTCATGGGCGCAGGCGGATTGAATGTTTCTTTTTTGTTTCAGGTATGATGACTTACGAATGTTGAGCTTGGCATTAAAAGCTTTGGGGACGTTCAGTTCCTTGCTTTTTGGTGTCGGTCTCAACGTTGGGTGCGAGTTGCAGGCCCTATGGTGGGACTTTGGGACACGCGTCTGTGGGCGCGTGCAACGCTCTCAGGTAAGTAAGTTCTTTGAAGGTGGGAACCTTACCTGCGCGGAATTGTGCGTTCGTAGAACGCTACACTGTCACTTCTGGGTAAATTTCACAACATGCGCTCAGACACAGCGCAGATACCAGGCAGTAAATAAAACATTAGAATAGGGTTGGTGATACTGTTTTGTTTTTATTGTTATGGAAAACTGTCTTTCTCTTAATATTTAGACTGTGACGGATCTTCACAACATTAGGTCCGTCACTAAGTTCACAAATTACATGCACAGGAAATTACAGGTCCGTCACTAAGTTCACAAATTACATTCACAGGAAATCACATCGCTTCCGCACACTCGATTTATTTGGAACAACCCGGGACTATTATTCTATCCGTGGTTTCGTACTTAACTTGACTCTCTATTTGAAAATTAAAGTAAAACCTTTTGCTCGCGCGGTCGCACTACTCGGTGTATCATACTCGACTAACTAAATTTGCGCGCGGATCACTTGTTTGCTGACTACAGGTACAACATAAAAATCTGTCGCGCACGTGTGGGACAGGAAACGCAGGGGTTCCGCTGATTGTTTCTATAATCCATTGCGGTTATCTAGCATGGCAACTGAAATGTTTTCTTTTTGAAACAATGCTGAGGTGCATTGATGTATGTGGTACTGGCATACCGATTTCTTCCAGGAAAAATGATATAACGCATTAATTGCGTGAATGTCCTTGATGGGAAAATGGGTGTGGTGTTGTATGCGATTTGCATAATCGAAAGATGTTGAGATTGGTGGGAGAATGCTTGGGGGAGTTAATGTGCTTGCGTAAGCGAAAAATGCTAAAATCACTCGAGCTTTAGGACGGGAAGATTTGGAGGTAAGTGGAAAAGGTAGCAGTGGCGTTAGTAGAACCCCCACAGATGTATCGATACACATTGGTTTTAAATGTCTGGACATTACAACGACGAGGAAACACATGATAAAGTAGAGTATTCCACATTCGTGTGGTTCGCCTAAAGAATGACTCTCTATATTTATTTGTGCGTCTGAAGTTTACTTTTAACGTGAATTGATGCGCATTCTCAGATTGACTGGTATCGTGGGAAAATGTCTGAGGAGGCGGAACACATTGAGCAAGTTCAGTTGAGCAACGACCGTGATAATACCTACCGAAAAGAGCACGATGCCTTGTGCCTATGTTCTAACGACGGAATTGCTCGACTCACAGCTGGGTCCCCAATAAATTCCAGTGCTCGTTTTTGCATCCTATCGAGCACGTGTAGTGCAGTTTTGGATGCGCCTGACCTGTTATATAAATGGTCAAAGGCGTTATATAAATGGGGGTTGTGTTGTTTGAAAGGCTTTACATTGGTTGGATGTTAGTCTTATTTCTTCGCAGTATTATATTCTTGGCTGGTGTTACGGTTTGGTGTAAGTATTAAAAATCTGACTGCGCCATTGTAATAGAAAGGTGGTTCTGTAACAGAAACTGTGGGTGTATATAAATATATATGTAGAATGTTGGAACTTCAAATTATATGCAGTCGCCGATGGTAAGGCGCAAAACAGAATACAGAGCGCGCGGCTGTGCCAATCATAAACGGGTGCCGTGGTGATCAATTTAGTGCATTTAGAAGTTAACTTGTTTAATTTAAGGGCCGAATACTAGGTGTTCCAGGTGCAAATGTTGTTAAAACTGGGTGAAAATGAAAAGGGGGGAGGGGCTGCGCCAATTGTTCCCGTTGTATTCGGAACAATACTGTAGATATGTGTGTTGTATTCCAACGCCGTGCTTCCTCGTCACGACCGAGGAAAGAGCGTTGAATTTATTTTAAACGGAATTTCTTTATATTGAAATAAAACTAAACTGTTATTTTTATTCCGAACACAAGACGTCCGCACACGTCTGTGTTTATTTTATATTTTTCATTCCTTAATTTCAAACACAAAACACAAAAAAAAATCTAATTATTATTTTCTTTTAAAACATTCTTTAACACAACCTTCCTTGTTGGAAGTACGATTATATCTTTTTTTTAAAACTTTCTTTAATACAACCTTCCTTGTTGGAAGTCCGATTAATTCTCTTTAAAACTTTATTTAATACAACCTTCCTTGTTGGAAGTCCAATTCTATCTCCTCTGTTATTTCTGATTTCGTATGAACGAAATCAGTCAGTTGCCCCTAGTTACCTAATGGGGGTGATTCATTATTTTTCGTTAACTGAAACTATTGCAAACTATCGCAGCTGGTTAGGTATTTTTGGGATAACGGTAATTGTATGAACTGTTGTTATGAAATGGATAGCTTGAAATTTGGTATGTGTATGTTATGTTATTATATGCAAATTTGAGAATTAGGGATGATGACTGTATTTCTAATGTATAATTGAATTGATCAGTATGTAAATGTAGGAACTATAGAAATTGAATTGATATGCAAATGTGTTTGAAGAAAAAGGATATTAAAGGATATAGTTATTATATAAATTGTATTAATGTATATTATGGGATTTGGTTAAATGGGTAAGTAAGGATTGAGGTAAGGATTAAGGGAAGACGGTAGGGCTGCGAGCACTACATGCGGTTGTTTCACTTTAACGGTACCTGGGCACTGATATTCGGTACTTGCCAAGTACAGAGTGCGGTCACCCAACTCCGAATATAGCGCAATTGGATTTTTCGCACCTTCTGTATTTCACTGAATAATACTTGTATAATCTTCACATACCTGTTGCAACTGGATCGTAGTTTATTCTACGATTGCCTCAATTATACCTGGGAGGTGTCACTTAGCTTTGTCGGTTCACCTTCAGCGCTGTCCGCAAACCTCGGGCGTCCAATAATGTTCGTAGAGATAGAAGAAACACAACACCTCGTAATCTTCTGCTGTCTATATATATTTATTCAATCTCGCCGAAATTCAACTGGGTAGGACACGATCATTCGATGACTTGGGCCGCAGGAACTCCTCTCTTCCTTTCACGCCGAGTATTTTAATTTCTCTGCGTTACACGAACATGACCAAATTAACACCGATTGACTTGTACGTTAAAACCACGACACGGACTTAAAACATTAATTAATTACTCACGTTTTCTTTTGATGTTTTTATAACACAACCGAAAGACACGTTAATCCTTTTTTCGTTCTTAACATTTTTACGTTACTTTTCTCTGGCGGTTGGTAACGCGTCACAACATACTTCCACCTACGGCGGTTCGTCTGACTTCCCTTCTCGGCGGCTAGTTAAAGACTCTCCTCGTTCGCCTTCTTCGCTCGCACTCGAACACAATCCCGCCTCGACGACGGCTAATCTTCGAAACTAACCGAAGACACCTCTGCCGAAACGGACTGGGTTTACACACCCGTCGCCTTCAACCCGAACCACAACTCAGCAACATTCAATCCATTCGATTGTTATATATTTTTGTTATTGTGTTTATTTATTACACATGAACTACTTGAATTATATTTTTGTGTAGCGAGTTTGTGTTTCGTCGAAAAAAGGGCGACAGACGGGTTACTTACGTAACAGACCAAATATGGGAGTTGTACTCTATTTTTGAACGAATATACGCCTTGTAAATAGTGGCCAGGTTGGATGGAGTGAAGTATTTTTTGCATCTCTTAAGGAACTCCATATATTTGTCCCAATTTTTACAGCTTCAAAAATGTGGTCGCTTCAATTAAGAGTCGAATTAATTCGAGTGCCGAGGATTGATAGTTCCTTGGATTCATCGATGCAAGTGCCGTTCATCGACAGTGTACTTACCTTGGGGTTTGCCTTTGACGACAGGAGACAGCACTGAGTTTTTAAAGCATTGAACTCTACTCGGTTAGATAATCCCCATCGGTATATCTTGTTGAGTTCGGAATTCGGTGAATTAATTATAACCTGCTGATTGGTAATGACATTCGAAGGGTTTGGTCGGGAATGTTCGTACGAGTATGAGAAACTCAATGTGCTATTGTGGCGACTCTAACAGATACACACACAATTCACAAGCAAAATAGTGAAGAGCACCGAACGAAAAATCGAATAAGAAAATACATCAGAGCCGTATACCAAGCGATAATATAACAATTCACATCAGTGGAGTATAGTCGAGTTTAAAAATCAAATTCAAAAATCGGCCAGTACCCTAATGGGTAACGCTTAGGTTCAATTTTTTGTGATTCAAACTGTCATAGCGTCAGTTCGAATCACACGTTCTTATTTACTATTATTTCAAACGCTATACTATCATCAGCAAACGAGTGGATTGAGTTAAGGTTAATGAACAAGACAACATTTATAAAGATGAGGAAGAGAATAGGTGAGAGTACAGAACTTTGGAGAACACCAGCATTAGTTTGGTGGGAGACAGATTTGACACCATCAAGAACCACTTGGATTGAACGGCCCGAAAGATAGTCTCTTATCCATTGAATCAGGGAATTGTCCACTCCATATGAATGTAATATTGATAAAAGGCTGGATGCCAAACTCTGTCGAAGACTTTTGAAATATCCAATGTGACTACCTTGCTTTCACCGAGGTAGTGGATGGAATGACTCCACTTTTCGGTAAGGTACGCCATCAGATCTCCTGTGGACCTGTTGCTACAAAAGCCATGTCTGCGCTCATTGAGGAGATCATTTGATTCCAGATATTTCGAAAGTTGACAGTTAATCAGTGATTTCATTACATTCGAGAGAATAGAAGTTAGCGCTAGGGTCTATAAGAAAAGAGGGACGATTTGCGGCCCGTTTTGGGAATTGGCTGAATGTTCACTGACTTCCATCTATTTGGGAAACCGTCAGTAGAATAAGACAAATGGAAGAGTTTCCGCAGTGGTTTAGAGAGTGAAGAGGAACATATCTTCAAGAGAATTGGAGTAAAGCCATCGGGACCAGCCGATTTGTTTGCGTTTAACTCCTTGAGTGGCCGAGCAACAGTACGCGTTCGAGAGCAAATCTGGCTCATGGTGTGCTGCTTATGCTCAAGTTGAGCCGGAACTGAGGTGGTATCAGGCAGCGTTGAGTTTGCTGCAAAACGTGCAGGAAGTAGATTCGCTTTCTCTATTGCACTGGTGCCTGGTCTGTCATCCACTATTAACGACGAAATGGATGAAGAGACCGAGTTTTGGATGTTCTTACAAATGCCCAGAAGTTTCTACTACCTGTGGGAGAGTGTAGTATTTTTGCCTCACTCTCTGTTCATCCAAGAACTTGGCGCGTTGAATATACGCATTGCACTCGTTTCTAGCTTTCTTAAATCTTTTCCGGTTTTCCTCAGTATTTTTTGATTTATGCAACCCGAAGCTCAACTCTTTAGCCTTAATGGCTTCTCTGCACCCGGAATCGAACCACATATTTCTCTTGGGTTTGATACGCTTTACTCTCTGTGGAATAAAGGTTCGCATGGCAAGCAGAATTGTATCTGTTAATATGTCCGCTATAGAGTCAACATGATTATTGAGGAAAAATAACGACCAATTTAACTTCCCAAAAGAATCGTTCAGACCTTCCCAGATGGCTTTCTCATAGAACCATACTGTTCTTTTGTGAGCTTTCGCGTTAACGTTGCTGTTGGTTAGAGGAAATTTATCTGACACGATACAGTGGTCTGAAGTGCCCAAGGGCGAATAAACATCAATTGTGTATTTGTTTGGGTGGGAGGTGAGAAACAGACCCAGTGTGTTGGCGGAATGACCATCTATATCTGGCACCCGTCTTATCTCATTGACGAGTTGAGTTAAATTATTTGACTCACCAAAGAGCCGAACATACTGACCCTCACGTGTTGTGTGTCCGGAGTGGCGAAGCATTGAAATCACCCGCAATAACGATTTCAGTGTTGGGATGCAGGGTCAAGATCTTATCAATAGAATCAGATATAGTATCAAATTCGTTAAATGATGCATTTCTATCCAGGTTTGGGTTTCTATAGAGAAAGCAGTACTGTATGATATGCGTACGAACGTGAAGTTTTAGCCACGAGAAATTAAATTCTGGATTAGAGGAGAGCCCATATTGTGGCAGAAGCTGATAAGCAATATCATTTGGTATGTATGTAGCTAGACCACGATGTGGAAAGAACAAGGGCACTAAGTTATAAGCGGGTGTAATAAAATCAAAAATATCTGCATCAGTTATTACCTGAGTCTCGCTAAGTGCAAGGATTGCTAGTTTCTGGTTACAGACGTGGGCAGACATAGAGGAGATATTGCATCTTAGGCCACGGATGTTGCAAAGATCGACGTGAAATTCCCGTTCCATTGAAATGGCGACACAGAAAACCAATACCGCCTCGGAAAAGGATGCAAGTTGGATCCGACGATAGATAAGCGAAAACAATGACTACATGTGTTATGCCCTTGTAGTGGGTGCCCCTCTAAATCCGTGCCGAAATCCAGATCACACCCTTTTGTGACGAATATTACGCTATTCAAAACACCAAAAACCAAGATTATAAATCAATCGAGAGTATCGATGCCTGAGGGACGGAACAGAGGTGCGAAAAAGAGGAAAAAACAGACACAAAGAAAGGAAAGGGTATAGGCTTTCCCGCACTGTACACTTCCACACAATTTTCACACTAGAGCGCAGATCCCATTTATATAACTGAATACTCTCGGACGCGTTTGTAGTGATCCGTTTGTTTGCTTCAGATCCTACAGGAGACTTACGCGGGAACCTATAGTGCAATTAGGGTATCTTGTGTTTACTTAAGATACCCTAAACGGACTATACAATTGATCCGATGGTACGGATAACGAGGGAGAAGCGCATGAAAAAATTCTTAAATCATTTAGCCATTTTCGTTCCGTGGTCGTCGTCGTGTATCCGGTCCATATCCGAGGCTTGTTAAATTTGCCATAATAATTTATAGCGTTTGCGATGATAGTGAAGAACCTGTGATTCGAACTGACGCTATGACAGTTAGAATCACTGTTGGCGAAGTATCACGTCGACACGAATTCCCAGGAAAGTCAAGGCAAGCATCAGCACACCATTTCCAGGGAAACAGCGATCAGCGGCGCACCGATTCCAGGAAGCCACTAAGAAAAGCAGCCCCCAAGAAACGAGCGAAGGATGGGATGGCTGCGGGCCTATGTAATGCGGGCACATCGGCAGAGCAGCAGGAGTTTCGGGGCATACACTCTTCATTATATGCGGCGATTTCAACTCCAGGTATCCCCACTAGAACAACTCCGTCTCTTGCCCAAACGGCACAAAGTTGTTCCAATGGTACACCGAAAACTGTCATTCCCTCAACTTCGAAATAGTCGCACCTACGGTTGGTGTTATATAATTAAGTTCATTTAATTATAACGCTGCAGCTCGACTTCACGAGATTCTAGTCGAAACTTCGGAGACCCATGTCCCAAAGTACAAACTTGAAAAGACATCAGATTTCCCATGACGACTTCACTCTTGATCTCATTCGGGAGCGTAAAAAGCTCTGCAGAATGAGATATCGTCACTGCTTCACGCAAAGGGAGCCATTATTGCGATCCATTATTCACAATATTGGCATACTGATAAAACAAAGAATCCAAAACAATCGCACCCGACAATTGGAAGACAAACTGAAGGGTATTCAGATGGACCAGAACATTTATAAAAATGTTAAAAAGATATGTGGCACTTCTCGTATCACTGGACCAATCATGCACAGCGGTCTTCTTGTCAATAATGATGCCAATAAAGCAAACATCATCGGAGAGACCTTTGAAAATAATTGCAAGCTCACTCTCGAGGATGGCGACACGGATACTAATGCGATCAATAGTTCAGAGGTTCACTATAAATTAGACAACTTTAACGAGCCAATAGTTATCTTTAACTCAGCTAACAGTGCATATTTCGACGACACACCTGGTAATAGTCACGGCTTCGTCACACCAAATACCCTACAGAACCTGGTTAAATCTCGAAACCCCAAGGCTTTCTGCTTTATTCTTTATAAAGCTCCCCATTCTGCTCAACCATGCTTACAACATGGTGTACTTTCCCCAAGCTTGGAAGCATGCTGTTGTCTGCCCAATAGCAAAAGCTGGCAAACCAAATTATCACCCCTCAATTGACTTCCAATTTGGATTTAGAACAGCGCACAGCACCAGCATGGCTCTCAACATATTTCAAAACCACGTTTGCGTGCGCCTCTTTAATAAGGAACCCACCATTGCGGTGAGCTTGGACATTGAAAAGGCTTTTGACACAACCTGGATCGAAGGTCTCGTTTTTAAATGACTGAATAATGGCCTCAGTAAAACGCTGTGTAGTATCATCTACCAGTTCGTTTTAAACAGAACCTTCCAAGTTCGCGTGAAGGGAAAGCTTTCTCGAACTTTCAACGCCGCTGCAGGCGTACAACAAGGCTCCATTCTAGGCCCCATCTTATTTATTATCTACACCTTAGATATTCCTCGCCCTGTGGATGGTAGAGTAAACCAGATTTGCTATGCGGATGACACCCTAGTGTACACGTCATCTAAAAGCCCAAAACTCGCAACAAACCGACTCAACCGTCATCTGGACGAACTGTATTAGTATTACAGTCGATGGAAAATCCGAATTAACCCATCTAAAGCAGTAGCTATAATTCTTAGTAGTAAACACTCCCAACCTACTTCTCGATATTCACAGAATATCCGAATACAAATGGGGGGTACTACGATTAGACCGCAGGGCAGGACCTTGGGTTCATCTATACCCCAAAAATGAATTTCATCAAACATGTGACCCACATACTTCAAAGGGGCCTCGGTCGGTCTAAGCAACTGCACAACATCTTGAAGTGGAGCAACAAAGTTGACACCAAAGTTAAGCTTCTCTGCTATAAGCAGCTAATCCTATCTGGAATATCATACCCCTTTCCCATATGGTCCTGCATATCTTCGGCCCAAATGGAAAGACTTCGAGTTTTCGAAAGAAAACTCCTCAGAAAATGCATCAACCACTTTAGAAGGGGTGACGGTCGCCATTACCCGAACTCTCACCTATACAAAGGTGCCTCCATTATCCCTATCGACGAGTACTTGCTACAATTAGCATATAAGTACCTCGAAAGCATTCAGAACAGCGAGAACCCACTTGTACGGGAGTCTTGCGTTCTTGACCATTCTCCTTTTCGATCTCTTCGGATCAGACCACCACAATCTTCCTCTGCAGTAAAAAACTGAAGAAAGCACCCTTCCCAACAACATTCTCCTTTATAATAGAGGATTCCTGGACCCATCCCATAGGGTCTACTGCTGACACACTACAAACACGCACCCACAGTACAAGACAGCACAAACACACACACATACACACCGACCAAAGTGCAGATTATCAGATGCCAAAGACGTGATCTGCGTTTACTACGGCACTCAAGACCTACCGGTCTTGTACGATTTCTGTCCCACCATCCCCCCATCCAAGTAGTTAGAGAACAATTGAACTAACTCTGTCCACACTACCCTTAGATACCTATAGCGTTTGAAATAATAGTGAAGGAGAACGTGTGATTCGAACTGACGCTATGACAGTTTGAATCACCCAAAAAATTGGCTACTGGCCGATTTTAGAATTTGATTTTTAAACTCGACTATACTCCACTGATGTGAATTGTTATATTATCGCTTGGTATACGGCTCTGATGTATTTTCTTATTCGATTTCTCGTTCAGTGCTCTTCACTATTTTGCTTGTGAATTGTGTGTGTATCTGTTAGAGTCGCCACACCACTCCCTTCCCAGTAACTTCGTTACGATCAGCGAACGACAAGCGAACGAGAGAATGTCGGAGCAAGCGAGTGTGCCTTGGTGGGCTATGCGGAAGTCCTGATCGTGTGTGAAGTTCTGTTTACTACGGGAATTGTGTGCTGGGTGTACAGATCACGTCGGGGGCACCAATTATAGCGTTTGAAATAATAGTGAAGAAGAACGTGTGATTCGAACTGACGCTATGACAGTTTGAATCACCAAAAATTGAACCTAAGCGTCACCCATCAGGCTACTGGCCGATTTTTAATTCGATTTTAAAACTAGACTATACTCCACTGATGTGAATTGTTATGTTATCGCTAAGGTATACGGCTCTGATGTATTTTTCTTATTCGATTTTTCGTTCGTGTTCTTCACTATTTTGCTTGTGAATTGTGGGTGTATCTGTTAGAGATGCCACACCACTCCCTCCTCAGTAACTGTGTTACGATCAGCTTCGCTGCGAACGACGGAGAGAACGAGAGAACATCGGAGCAGACGAGTGTGTCGGTGCTCTATGCGGAAGTCATGATCGTGTGTGAGGTTCAGTTTACTACGGGAAGTGTATGCTGCGTGTACAGATCACGTCGGGGTCACCAATTATAGCGTTTGAAATAATAGTGAAGAAGAACGTGTGATTCGAACTGACGCTATGACAGTTTGAATCACCAAAAATTGAACCTAAGCGTCACCCATCAGGCTACTGGCCGATTTTTAATTCGATTTTAAAACTCGACTATACTCCACTGATGTGAATTGTTATGTTATCGCTATGGTATACGGCTTTGATGTATTTTTCTTTCCTTTCACTATTTTGCTTGTGAATTGTGTGTGTATCTGTTAGAGATGCCACATACCTCCTTCTCCTTTCTTTTCAGATATCTTGAGACCGAGCCCAACATCTTCACGGATGTGGGTGATTCTGGTTATCGCAAGATGACCAGAAGCCAAGGACAAGATGAAGGACACATTGTCCTTGTCTCCCTAAAGTCGGCCTCTCGCCACCCCATTTTTTTTTTTTTTTTTTAGAGCAGCAGGAGTCGTCGAAGGAACTCCTAACGAAAAGATCTTGTTCAAGACCAGCCGCAAGAAATCAAACAATAACAAAATAATAAAATATTCAATTCGTCAATAAATAGTAAAATAAGCGAGTTGTACCGCGTTTTGCTCGTCTGATCTAATTGGGTCGTTTTTTCACTTTCGTTAAATAGGGATTTGAACTGGGCAAGACTAAAACCTCCCTCGAATTGACAAAAGCATCGTTGGCCGGCCAGTGCCGGAACACACAGTCCACAGTGAGGCGTCGCAAGAGAAAGCGCCGTCCGCAATTTTAGTTTTTCTTAGAATTGCAGCAATAATCACCAAAAATTGAACCAATGCTTAACAATTCAGGCTACTGGCCGCGTGTACGTATTCGATTTCTAAACTCAAGTACACTCAACTGATGTGGAATTGTTATGTTATCGCTATGGTATACGGCTTCGATGCATTTTCTTATTCGATTTTCGTTCGGTGTTCTTCACTATTTGCTTATGTATTGTGTGTGTATCTGTTAGAAACGCCACATATTCATTTTTACGGGCCTGGTTATTAGCCTTGCGCGAACCTTTCTCAGGAGCATTGGTTCACTACTTGGCGGGTGCCAAAGTATCTATCCAGGGGTGTCACGTGGAGACTGCATGTCAACTTGGGTTGAACAGGGACAAAGATCGTCCTGGCCTTCGCCGCGTTGAAAGTAATCAGTAACTTTGCCCTGTATTTCGCACATCTCAATGTTATCAAAACTGAGTACAGCCATTGTGACACAAGCTAACACCTCGAGTGTAGACGGTGGAGATTTTCAACACGTTATTATACGGAGCACCCTCATCATCACTAGTTGCAACGTGCAACAATCAGCATTGCCCCTTTCAAGTCCCAACTGCATGTGATATATTTAAGATAATTGTTATTACTTTTTCCTACATTTCGAAATGCTCCTCAATACAGATATATATTTGTTGAGTCTGGAAGTTTATATTATAAATGAAAAATAACCTAACTATTCCCTCTGAGCTTCTAAATATGCTTTTTAACATACTGAGCTGTTTCATATTACGAACGCTTTATTGCAAACTAAAATTCGACAGTTTTATGTTCCTACGGTTTTTAAACCATATCTTTTACAGAGTTGCCAATTTCTGAAAAACAAATTGGATCACCATAGATTACTACAATAATAATTTCGTATAATAAATTATATTCGATAGGTTTGGCTCACAAAAGATTTCCAAAGCGATGGTCGATTGAGCATCGGTAGTACAGGTTACAAGAATATGTACATCGGCATATATTTGGGTGGATCTTCCTTGGATGCAAAGGGTGGAATTGTTGGAGGCAGCTTCGAAGTGAACAAGATCAACACACAATTTCATATCAAAGAAGAATCTGGTGTAGAACCATACCATACAATGGGTCTCAGTTTCATGGCTTTGGAATTACGGCTCGACTACATGGGCACGTCCGTACTTATGACGAGAATAAGTTCTTTCTCGGCTGCAATGAAAGATGAATGGAAAACATCATCAACAGCAAGCAACAAACCTCGAGCCATTATCTTTATACATGGTGATCTTTCGTGGGATCAATTGCAAATAATGATTTCAAAGTCTACCACAGCCGATTTGTTAAAAATGTATTATAAGTTGGAGGAGTTCTTCAGTCAACAATTCAAATCCTCGAGGAGAGTATTCTCGAGCTTAGAACCACGACTGAACGAGAGAAATGCCAGCATTAGACGAAGACAGGTAATTTTATATTATTTTAGTGTTACTCCATTCGACAGTCCGTTACGTGTTTGAACACAAAATTAAGAAGTAAATCAATTATGGAATAGATATTTAACACTAACCGTACCGGCGTATCACATATACTTATTTATCTAGATCTATATCATTTGATCGGGAACGGAATCATAATTTTTTCAAAAGAACTTTTCAATTTATTGCAGTAAATACCATAATGGAAACTTATAAAAAAACAATAAAAGATTAAGTCATATATTTTCATCTATATTCCGTATTGTAAGAATGTATATAAAGTCAGATGAACAAAGGAACTAACTTTCAGTTTGTAATTTTAAATTTAATTTTGAAACCGGACTTGGTGCGGTTAGTGTTAATTGCCATCGCTTTTCGGGAAACATACTTAATTAACATTACTTTTCGCTAGCATATGAAGAAAAAATTGAACGGGGATAATGGTCCAAATATTGACAACGCAAATACAGATGCGCGCCACCACAGGCATTGGCAGAAACCTTTGGAGCAAGCTATGGGGCTAGTAGTCCCAACATTAGTCACACGTTTGGGAAAGGATGGCAACGTGTTAGGAGGTAGCGCTGCTCTGCATGGAAATAATATATCATTGGCATGTTTCCATGGCATTAACTTTAAGGTAAAGACAAACGCAATATAATTTGAACGTTATTTTAAAGTATTCCCGAAATTCCAGTCAAAATCCTGGGCGTTGTTTAGTTTGAAAGCTCCTTTCATAAATTTCACCACTGAGGCACAGCAATCACATGACACTAAGGAGGTGTACGTGACCGAAACCTTATCCTCAAGTTTGGGACAGAATGCCCAGAGTCAGCAAAACCATTCTATGGCAATTGTTAGTCGGATAACAAGGAATATTATCTTTCCTCCACAATTTAAAACACTCAACGAGTGGTTCCACTATGCATTTGCCAATAGTGAAATTGATGGTAAGTTCAATGTCCAAGGGCGATAACAGGTTCCATAAAATAATTTCCATTGCAGCGGTTGACAGGTTCCCCATATTGGAAAGGGATCGAGAGATAGCAACAAATTCTATTGAACGGTCAAGAAGTGGAACCAGTACAAACTCTTCAAAGTCTTTGGAGCACAATCACAATCGTGAGGTGATATTCGCACTACCTAGCCTACAATTAAATTTCAAGACTGAGCATAAGCAAGGAGCCACAACTCCCGAGCCAACAGGTGGTAATTTACTTTAATAGGAAATATTCGTCCCATGGGAGAATACATATATTAATATTTCAGATGGCAAGCCAGAAGTCATTTGTAGTTTTATAACCGAATTCGATGATCATATTTTTGTTACTGTCGATGCCGATGCATTTTTCTTCCTCCATGACCTAATAACTTCGTATGTGAAGGAGAAGGAAAAAGTGGTAAGTTGAATATATAGAAAAGTAAATGGGTTATTCTTTATACACTAAGAAATCTTATCACTAGAAAACTAAAATGTTTTTAGTGT
This sequence comes from Microdon myrmicae, assembly GCA_963931805.1. NCBI lineage: Eukaryota > Metazoa > Arthropoda > Insecta > Diptera > Syrphidae > Microdon > Microdon myrmicae. Next base: position 219,237,691 of record OZ007497.1, read on the forward strand.
TAAAACACGTTAATCCTAGAAAATTAAAATCTTCATTTTAGTAATATAAAGTGCTATGCTTGGAAGACTTAAATCTTTTTTAAATAATAAAAAAGCTTAAAAAAATCTTTTTTAAACACTAAACAGTCAAAAGCCTCGAAATTTAAAATCTAAAAATCTTAAGCTTAGAAAAGTTAGAAATAACGCACCACCTCAAACTACCTCTAACATTTCAACTACTGAGATATAAAGTCCGGCTTACCTATTTATTCTTACCTATTTAATTTCTATTCTTTATATTTCTTTCTTCGAGAGTGAATTAAATAAAAACAGTAATTTTACTTTTTTGCTTAGCAACAAGTTGCGAGCTAGATAATCTTGTGCGTGGCTGTTGTTTGGTTTATGAAGAGTAGGGGAACCGGCTTGGCTAGCTTGCTTTGTAGTCAGTAGAACCATGAGCGAGCAAGAGGTTAGGCAACGAATTATCATAAAATTTTTAACAAATGAACGCGTTAAGCCGTCGGAAATTTTTTCTCGATTGAAGGCACCGTTTGGTGATGATATACAGCCTCAGAATCGTGTGTATACGTGTGCCAGAGAATTTGATAGTGGGTGAGAACGCATCGAAAACGAAAGACATGATCGACGCCCAGGACAAGTCGTATAGATGACAACATCCGTGCCGTTCGAAAGCTTATTGAAAGTGAACAGTGAGTTCAGCTTACTACCGTCAGTTGTTACAGTCGGCAAAAACAACATAACGAAACAAAAGACGGGGTATGCCCACTCGTGATGTCATCCTTGTGTGGCATCTCTAACAGTACACACAATTCACAAGCAAAATAGTGAAGGATACCGAACGAAAAATCGAATAAGAAAATACATCAGAACCGTATACCTAGCGATAACATAAAACAATTCACATCAGTGGAGTATAGTCGAGTTTAAAAAAATCAGATTCTAAACACGGTCAGTAGCCTGATGGGTAACGCATAGGTTCAATTTTTTTCGTGATTCAAACTGTCAGTTCGAATCACACGATATTCTTCACTATTTTTTCAAACGCCCAAACTTGTTCATGACAACGCCAAGCCTCACACTACGTCTTTGAGAAGGAATACATTGGAAGAAATGTGCTGGGAAACCATCTAACATCCTCCTTATAGCCCGGACTTGTCTCCCTGTCACTATTTTTTGTTCGCAGCCTTGAAGGAATCGAGGAAAAAAATTCGTAAGTAATGAAAAATTGGAGGAGCACGTGCGCTATTGACTAAGTGTTTAGTGGGGCTACCATTCCATTTATTGGCTTAATTCAAGCAACATAATTACTTACTTCTAAAGTATATATACGTTACAAACTAGATAGATTAAGAACTATCTTAACTAGGCTTAACCTAAGGTAACCAGGACAAATTAAGAAGGCAAGAGGTGGGGGCGGGTTATTGTAAAGTGTAGAAGCTCGGCTTAAGATTGGAGGTGAGAATGCTTTAGGAGGTGGTGTTTGAGAGTATAGGCAGAGGGGTCGAAGTCGAACAAGGTGGAATTGGAGTTGACATTTCTCGTTCGTTGAGACCATTAGAGGCCTGGGGGGGGGGGGGGGGGGGGGTGTAGAGAAGGCGAGGATTACGCGTATTTCGAGGGTTTGTGTTCAGAGGAATTAAGTCAAAGAGGTATGCGCAGTCGGCGGAGCCGGAGAGGACCCGATGAATGAACATTATGTCAGCCACGACCCTGCGCTCCTCAAGGGATCTAAGGTTAAGTAATTTGAGGCGATTAATGTACGGGGGAAGGATTGAGATATTTTCCCACCCTAGCCCTCGGAGAGCGAACCGTAGGAAGCGACGTTGAATATTTTCGATTCTACAGATATGTACCGGTATGAAGTGAGCGTTTTTTAAAAATAAAACACTAATTGTAAATGGGAAAGTAAAAAACATTTTATTCGAAGTACTGGCCATTGCTTTCTACACATTTCGACCACCTTTCTGGCAATTTGTGGATACCACGCCAATAAAATCGGTCGTGTTTTAAAGCAAACCATTCGGAGGCCCAATTTTTGACTTCTTCGTAGGAATTGAAATGCTGCTCAGCCAATGCGTGTCCCATTGATGAAAACAAATGGTAGTCGGAAGGAGCCAAGTCTGGTGAATACGGCGGGTGGGGTAACACTTCCCAGCCGAGAGCTTTTATTGTTTCTTTGACGGGTTTTGCTGTACGATTCGGAGCATTATCATGCAACAAAATTACCTTTCCGTGTCTTGTGACCCATTCTGGTCGTGTTTCGATCAATATATGGTTCAAATTGATCATTTGTTGTTGTTGATCATTTGTATCGTTGCGCATCAACAGTTTTGCCAGGTTTTAGAAGTTCATGATACACCACCCCCTTCTGGACCCACCAAACACAGAGCATTGCCTTTTTTCCGAACCGATCAAACTTTGCAGTCGATCTTGGCGCTTCTCCTGGATGTACCCATGATTTTTTGCGTTTAGGATTTTTATAATAAATCCATTTTTCATCACCAGTCACAGTTCGATGCAATACTGACTTCCTTTCGTGTCGTAGAAGCAACGTTTCACATGTGGTGTTTCGTTTTCCATCTGCCTGTCATTCAATTCATGATGCACCCAGTTTCCACACTTTTGGATCTTTCCCATAGCTTTTAAAGGGTCAGAAATTGTTTGTTGTGCAACATTTAACATTTGTGCCATTTGTTGTTGACTTAATGTGTCATCTTGATCCAATATTGCTTGCAATTCGGCGTCTTTAAACTTTTTTAGTGGTCTTCCACGTTCTTCATTTCGCACATCAAAATCATTATCTCTGAACCGCTTAAACCATCTTTTGCATGTTGCTTCCGATAGAGCATGATCACCATAAGCCTCGACAAGCATTCGATGGGACTCTGCAGCACTTTTCTTCAAATGAAAACAAAAAATTAATGCTTTCCGCAAATCACCATTTTCTGGTACACAATTCGACATTTTAAACAGGATTAAAAAAATGATGTTTGTACAATGACTTGATGCATACTAAATATGTTTGACAGATGTCATAGCAATCAAATTAAAAAAAATATATGGGCTCGTTCACAACAAACGGTCCCTATCGATACATTTGTATCTTGACGCTCACTTCAGACCGGTACACCTAGTATCTTTTGATAAGCAGACAATACCTCGCTAGCATATTCAACCAGTGGATGGACGAAGGTAAGGTAAAGGGATCGAGTAAGATAAGGATCGGAGAATTCCTTAGACCATCGTTTCACGAATCCGAGGGCAAAGTTGGCTTTCCGAATCGTCTCATCAATGTGAAAGAGAAAGTTAAGCTCCCTGTCCAAAGGATTAAGGGAATAGAGACGTGAGGATGAATGAATAAGCTTACGGGCAAAGGTTGTAGATTGACATTTGGCGATATTAAGTACAAAGCGATTTTTGTCACGTCAACCGGAGAAGTTGTCACGGTCTGATTGCAGCGGTGCAGAATCAAGTGGCGAATCGATGATCTTGTATATCTTGGTGTCATCAGCGTATAAGGACAAGCTGGAATTCTTAATGCCCTTAGCAATGTCATCATCATCATCATCATCATCGGCACTACAACCTAGAACCGGTCTTGGCCTTATTTAGCAAGTCCTGAGGCTTGTTAAATTTTCCATAATGATTTGTTTTTTTCCGGGCAAGGTCATTAGTCTTGCACCAGAGGCTCCCCGACGAGGAATCGAACCCCGGTCTCCCGCGTGACAGGCGGGTATACTAACCAGTATACTATTGAGGAGCCGTATGTCATCAGTGGCAAGTATAAAGGGCAGAGGGCCTAAGTGGCTACCTTGAAGGCGGCAAGGAAGGAATTGGATATCATGGACCTGAACCGAACGGAATAGTCTACTTTAGATAGGAAGAAATCCATTTCTGGGTGGATAATTTGAAGAGGATTAGATTGTGGGATATTTTGTCGAATGCTTTACTGAAGTCGGTCGAGACCATATCTACCTCGTAACTGTCCTCTAGTGCTGAGAGTGTAAAGGAAATGAATTCCACGAGGTTGGTTGTAGTTGATCGGCCATTGAGAAAACCATGTTGCCTTGGTGAAATAAACGGTTTGCAACGAAAGCTAAGAGATTCGTTTAGAATGCTTTCGAGAATCTTGGGTAAGTGGGACTGTTTGGCGAAGGGGCGGTAGTTCGCGACATCGTTTTTGGACCCTTCTTGTGAATGGGGGTGATGAAGGAGGATTTCCAAATGTGGGGGAATACGCCTTAAGAGAGTGAGAGATTGAAGGTCAGTGAGGGGGAAGCAAAGAGAATGGATGAGCATTTCTTGGGGAGGATTACAGGGATTCCATCAGGGCCCGGTGAAAACTCGTCTTTGATTTTCAGTAGCTTGGATTCAATTAAGGTCGGATCAAAGGAGTTGTGGAAGGGCCCCGAGGGAAAAGTTAGGTAGGTAGTTGAAGTATGACCGGTCAGGAACAAAACAGTTATTAGTGAAGTTAGCAAAAGATCAGATGAGGTATGAGACTTTAATGTAAGCGATATAGGGTAACCATCGGATATACGTTTATTATTGACGAACTGGAAGAAGGTTTTCGGGTCATTTTTTAGATTGGTCTGAGTTTTGGTAAGATAGTTGCGATAAAGAGTGTTGAGAAGTTCCAGGAATTGCAGGTAACAGACAAGAAAATTGGAGTAATCAGGTATAGTTCGATTCCGAGAGAAGATAAGGAGCATCTTATTCCTTTTATTACGCAGGGAGCGAAGCTTGTGATTGTGCCATGGAGGGGAAGGGGTTGATGTTCTTTGTCTAGAGTAGGGAAGCAACGGGGGATACAGTAAAGGATTTCGGTTAATAAGTGGGTGATGACATCTTCAACGGATAGGTGATCGTAGTTGAACGAAGGGCGGCCTAGATAGTCGTTGATGTGGCGAATGTTAGCTTTATGGAAATCGTAGGCGTAGTGATTGGGAGGAGGGTCGGATGGTGGCGATTGGACTCGGAAGAAGGTCATGAGAAGAGGGGATGGGGGTGGTCTATAGATGTAAGAACGAAGCGGCAGGGTGAGACAGATGTATTGATAGGATCTATTATATAGATGGGGTCAAGCTGCCTACCCAAGAGTTTTCGAACGTTGCTGATCTGACAGAGACAAGAATTATCTAGTTGATCAATGAAAAGACATTCCTTGGCCAAGGTGGGGTGGGAAGTGAAGTGTGAATGATCGTCAGATAAAGCCCAATTGAGTTGTGGAAGATTAAAATCTCCGGATATGATGATGTCGTCCTCGCAAATAATCAGCTCGATTGTGTGGTCGATAGCATTAAGAGTTAGCTCGTAAAATTCAATAGGCTAGGGTGGCAAGATATAGAAGCACATGACAAAGATTGATTTCCGAGGAAGAGTGATTTTGACAGTCAGAGAATCCAGCTTGAAGGAGGTAGGGAAAGCGAAAAGTGACGACTAGAGGCTGTTGTGGACAGCGGTGAGCACTCCGCGGTTGAAGGAAAAGTCAGTAGTATGATTGATGAGGTCATCGCGGAAGATGGTGAGGGGGGGGGGGGGGGGGACAGTTCCAGGTTATGAATGCTGGGGATTAAGTTCGTTTCACTTAAAGCGAAAATGTCAACAGGTAGAGCATGGGAGTGGCTACAATTAACTGGTACGGTAGATGGTTGTGTAGAGCTGGGAGAGTAAAAGGACTTGGAGAATGACGGGTGTGATGGGTTAATAGAAAGGGCTTTGATGAAATTGGGATATTTGTTTGGTGTTATTGTGACAATGGGTGTTATGGGATGAGCAGGGAGAGTGGGGCTTAGGTGTTTTGAGCCGTTGGAAAGGGTGGGGTTAAAAAAGACTCTATTGGGGGAAAGTTTGAAGGAAAACTTCTTTTTATGAGAAAAGTTGTGGTTGTCGGTTTTTCGTTTATTGAGGGTATAAGTGTTGTCTTACATAGGTCGGGAGGGGGCTAGTGTGGTTTGGGGCGGGCTGTATGTAAAGTACGGTCGAGAATGGAGGTATGCATTGCCTGATTGATTGATTTGGGGATGAGAGTGGGGTATGGCGTGATAGCGGGTTTGGAGGATCGGCAGTGTCGTTGTAAATGTTGGTGAGAAGTGTTGGGTGGGGATCTTGTTGAATCCGCTGGCGCGGGGGGGGGGGGGGGCGTTTACGAGTGGTTATTATTATTGTCGATTGAATTTACTGAGTTTGTGCTAAATAAACTACAATATCTTGTACGCGACTCTAACGCACCAATGGTGAGATGACAGTCCGTGAATTGATGGCACTCTGAATCGACTAGATACTACAGCACAGGGGCATAGTCTAGGATTTATTATTTGAATTAAGATTGCAGATGGTGTTTATGATTTTTGTTTAAACGACACCGTACATGTTACCGAAGGTTGAAAAAGTTCTTCGATAATTCTTGTAAGCACTCAGAAATGAATTATTATTGTTATTAATATTAATACGACACCATACACATTCCTGAAGGTTGAATACTTCTTCAATATCCTTGTTTAGCACTGTAATGTTTTTGTTTAGGTAATGTCACATCCTTTAAGTGGATGTTTTTGGCGCGTATCGCCGTTAGTGGTGGAGACTGGCTCCAAAGGGGTAAGTTTTATGGGATGGGTGGTTGTGGCCGTAACAGCACTCCAAAAATAATTGTTAATGACCCCGGTTTAAATATTATAAGATAACACAGGGGGACAGTCTGGATTGCTTATTTAAATTTTAGTTCCCGATAGCGCTTTGCTATTGTTATTATTATTTGTACGACACAATATACGTTCCCGAAAGGTTGAATAGTAACATACTTCAATATTCGTATTTAGCACTACGAAAACTCGGAAAACAATTGTTAATGACCCCGGTTTATGTTGCGTACTTCGTACTTCCCAAACGATTAATTATATATTTCGTATGCACACAGAAATTAAATCTCTACGCTTTATGGTCGTGTAATGCGACAAGACAATTTGAGAAAGGGCGAACCGTGCCGTTTGAAGGTTTACTGGATACTCCTTGCCTTAATAATATAACAACAAAATAACAACTTGCTCTAAATCTTTCTACGAACAAGGAACATTAAAGCTTTCAAAGCGGTGGCAAAAGTGTATAGATCACCCAGGAGACTATATTGAAAAATGTTGATAGTATAGTTAGTGTGTAGCATTATCCAATAAATGGACAAAAAGGAAATAACCGTTTATATTTGATTAACTCTCGTATCATACTAGTATTTTCGTATCTACCTTTAAATTTAAGAATGAATAAATATATAATTAATGTAACTATATCTTTTCAGATTGGTGCCCAGTCCGTCCGGGCAGCGTCTCCAAATCTTTCACAAAATTTGAAGAACCAGCACAGACCAATTGTATCAGATGAATCATCAAAGGATAAGAAAACACCGAGCGATAAATCTGATACAGAGTCGAAAGAATCTACTGATAAACCAGCTAATCAATCCGGCACTTCTATAGACTTAGAAAACTTTGTACGAGATTGGAGGCATTTCGAATGTCAAACCTGGCATTTGGAGCCTACGGTACGACTGCTATCTTGGGCTGGGAAATCCATTGAACCATATGGCATCGATTATATATTAAATAAACTGGGATTCTCCCATGCTCGAACAACGATTCCCAAATGGTTGCAGCGGGGCTTTATGGATCCTTTGGATAAAGTTCAGGCTTTAATTATGTTGCAGTTACTAACTTTAATCAAGGAAAATAAGATCGAAGCATCAAGTAAAAAATCCGCAAACTAGAGTATAGTAGAATAGGAAACAATCGTGATGACGCCTATAGCTTGTAGGCTTTTAACCAAAAGTTTATTAATTAAAATTATTAATAATAAAGGCAATATATTGTAGTAAATAAATTTAAAAAAAATTATGGAAGCCTGTTTGAATTTCATCTACAAATTAAAACTAGCACATAATATGTACAATCAACACGTGGCCAGCTGGTGACTAGTGACTCAATGTATTTATTATTGTGTCTTACAAGGTTTGACGATTTACAAATCGTCCTGAAACTCAGTGATTCTGTGGGGTAGGAGTAGGTGTGCCGCGTACGGCACTCTGTTCACTCCCATCCCCATCATACTTCACCAATTGTGATTGTCCCGCCGAACACTGTCCGCCGAATTGCGTTCAACAGAATGAGACACGAAACACCATAGAATAGCTAGACACGTCGTTCACCAAAAAAGAAGAGAAAAATGAAACGCCACTATTTTCACAGAGTTTAGGTTTTATTGGGTGTTCTTTATTTATTTTGGTAATTTATTTAATTCAAAAGTTCGCTCTATTTGGTATGACTTAATGTTATTGATTGTATTTTTGGGTCCCAATTAGTACACTGTTATTGTTCATGATTGAAAATATTTTAGATTAAAATAATGATTACAAATTTGTAGTTTCACAGAACGCACACGGATTGAACAGGAAAACGTCTTTAACTTTATTTTGCCGGCTGTTTGCAAAATGATTTGAATAATTAAACGAACCCGACTCTAACTCGACAAAAGACTTAAGCTTCGTTATACACTCGGTGGAGAGCAGGCTCTCGTGTGCACTCTGCACTGGTCAAGAAAAGCTGCGCGCGAGTTAAGGTTTTACTAGACTTCCTTGGATAGTCTTTAAAGTTTACCACCAAGGGAATGATAGTCTCCACTTCCTTTCCACTAACACCAGTTATGCAATAGCAAACCTCAAAACTTTTCTTAGTTTTTAATCGGTTAGTTTATTTATCTCCAATTATTCTTTATTTAGTTTCTTTCACTACAAATAAGGTTTCTTCCAGTTTTTTAGCGTAAGATTCACAATTTAAATTATTTCAATCGATTAGTTTATTTAGCTCCAATTATTCTTTATTTAGTTTCTTTCACTACAAATAATGTTTCTTCCAGTTTCCTAGCGTAAGATCCACAATTTAAATTATTTCAATCAGCACCGCTTCAACAATTTCACTTCTATTGTCTTCCTTTTTTTTCAATTCTTATTTTTCTTTACTTATTGTACTTTTGATTCTTGTTTAATTTATTTCTTGTGTCCCTCTCCACTTCATATCATTACATTCCTTGTTTGCTATGCAAGATCTTTCACATAACATTAATTAACATTACACTAATATTTTTCTTCTATTATTTTATTTAACATCTTAATAGTTCGCCAAACTGTCTCTTCTTATTTTTCTTAACACTTCTTTATATGTGTATATTGTAGCGAGCTTAGGGTTCGCTGGATTAATTATTTTTAGTAAATAAATAAGAGCCGTTAAATCGATTTTGAATTAATATAACACTTTATTAGTCCGTAATACAACCGTTACTTATACCGTACACTTAACGATTTCTTTACTTATCGCGTCCTTTACTGCTTACTTCTCACTCGAGACTTTCGCCTGCTTCACTTTCTTACTTATAACTCAACTCCCGATCCGCGTGCGACGTATTTATACCGTTTTTCCTCATTCTGATTTGGTGTATCGTTTCCGTTCGTTCCATAGCCTTGAATGTTCTATTCCAGTTTTCCAGTACTTTCTAAAATAATCTAGTACTTTGTTTCGGACTTTCTCGAAGATTCCAGTACTGACTGTCATATGCGTTACACTACCCTTCGCCTAGATTAGTTCGTCCCGAACTTAGTTCACTGATCCCCTGGGTTAACAAAACTCGCCAGTCGGTCACGATGTACCACTTTCATCTTGGCGTTCGGTCTTCGTTGAATCCTATAGACAACGTCGTTAATTCTTGTGAGAATCTTATACGGTCCTTCCCAATGTTGCTGCAACTTCGGAGACCTTCCTTTTTGCTGATGAGGGTTATAAAGCCACACGTTATCGCCTGCATTAAATCCGAATGCGTTGGCTCGAACGTCGTACCTTGTTTTCATCCTGTCACTTGATACCTTGATTTGCTTTCAAACCAAATGATGAATCTCATCGAGGCGATTTCTCCATTCGGCTACGTAGTCTTCAGTCTTATCTATGGCGTCTGGAGGTATTCCGAATCGCAGATCGGCTGGTAATCGTATCTCTCGTCCAAATATAATTCTTGCTGGAGTATGGCCTGTCGTATCGTGATTAGCCGATCTATAGCTCAGGAGAAAGGTTTGTACGTATTTGTCCCAATCTCTTTGGTGATCACTAACGACCTTCGATAAGTGCTCTTTCATTGTTCGGTTGAACCTTTCGACCATTCCGTCTGACTGCGGATGTAAGGGTGTGGTCCTGGTTTTCCTTACGCCCAGTGCCGCACAGATGCCTTGAAATATCTGTGATTCAAAGTTTCGGCCTTGATCGGAATGAAGCTCACAGGGAACTCCATATCTGCTGATCCAATTATTGATAAGCTGCTCAATGATGGTTGTTGCTTCTTGGTTTGGAATTGGAAGGACTTCCACCCACTTGCTGAAGTAATCCATGATGACCAATGATGATGTATTTGTTGTTGTCGTTGGTTTTTGGAAATGGTCCTGAGATATCAATCGCGATTCGCTCGAAAGGGGCACCCACGTTGTACTGCATCATAGCGCTCCTCGGTTTTGCTGTTGGTCCTTTGGTCGCAGTGCAAGTTGTGCACTTCCTACACCAAGACTCGACGTCATCTCTCATGTGAAGCCAGTAGAATCGAGATCGTAATTTTGAAAGTGTCTTATTAACTCCCAGATGTTCACCGGAGGCCCCGTCGTGCATTTCTGTTAGTACATGCTTCACTTTTGATGGTGGGACTAGGATCTGCATTCGATAGGATTTTCCGTCCGCGGCTTCCCATTTACGCTTAAGAATTCCATCTTCCGCCAGCAAGGAATTCCATTGTGACCAATATGCCTTAAATGTTCCACTCTTGTCGGAAATATTGTTCCCAGTTGGCCGCTCGTTCTTTTCTTTGTGTTCCAAGATTAGCGACATATCTTCATCCTGAAGTTGAGCTGCGCGTATAGCATCATTCGTCCACCCATCTAGTACTTCTACTTGTACATTTAGCAGGTCGTACGCCTCTTCTTTCTCTTCCGCTCTATGACAATGTTTACAATCTGGCTTACATGGTCTTTCTGATAGAGCATCAGCGTTATTATGCACCTTCCCTTGACGGTGGGAAATTTGGAAATCGTACGTTTGAAGTCGTTCGATCCATCGAGCTATCTGTCCTTCCGGTTTCTTAAAATTTAACAACCATTTCAGGGCGGGATGATCCGCCTGAAGGTGGAATCGACGTCCGTAGAGGTATTTATGGAAATTCTTAACGGCTTCTACGACAGCCAGCAGTTCCTTTCTTGTTGCGCAGTAATTTCTCTCTGGCTTAGATAGAACTCGACTATAATATGCGACAACTCGCTCTTTACCATCGACTTCCTGTGACAACACTGCTCCGATTCCTGTGTTACTTCCATCAGTATCCAATATAAATGGGCAATCCGCTCTTGGGAATGCCAATGTTGGTGTCTTACATAACTCGGCCTTAAATGTGTTGAATGCTGCCTCACACTTGTCTGTCCAATTGAATTTTTTGTCTTTACCCGTTAGTTCGTGTAGGGTTTTAGCCACTTTGGCGAAACCTTTAACAAACCGTCGGTAATATGTGGCTAATCCCATAAAGCTTCTCAACTGCTGCTTGTCTTCTGGGGTAGGCCACTCTCGGACGGCTGCTATCTTATCAGGATCCGTTTAAACTCCTGCAGATGAAACGATGTGTCCCAGGAATTTTACTCTCCTTTGGAAGAGTTCACATTTCTTCGAATTGAGCTTTAAGTTGGCCTGTCTTAGTCGTTCGAAGACGGAGCGCAGATTATTGATGTGTTCTGGTAAATTCCTTCCAACAACGATGATATCGTCCAAGTACACAAGACACGCCTGCCATGTAAGTCTCCGTAGAACACTTTCCATTAATCGTTCGAACGTTGCTGGGGCATTACACAATCCAAAAGGCATCACGTTGAATTGATAAAGTCCGTTTCCGGAAGTAAACGTTGTCTTCTCCTTGTCCTCCTCCTTCACTTCCACTTGCCAGTAACCGCTTTTTAGGTCCAATGTTGAGAACCACTGAGTTCCAGAAAGGTTATCTAGTGTGTCGTCGATTCGAGGAAGTGGGTAACTGTCTTTCTTCGTAACGTCGTTTAACCGGCGGTAGTCGACACAAAATCTAGTTGTCCCATCCTTCTTCTTGACGAGCACTACCGGCGAAGCCCATGGGCTCGATGATTTCTCGATGACTCCTTGCTCTTCCATCTCTCGAATCATGTTGCCTACTTCTGATTGTTTGGCCAACGGTAGTCGACGAGGTGGCTGTCTTATAGGTCTTGACTCACCCGTGTCAATGCGATGTTTAACTATACCGGTGCCTCCGAATTTATCATTTCCTGTCACAAAAATATCAGAAAAATCGTTCAGGAGTGATTTAACGCTTGCCTTTTCTCTGTCTGTTAATCCGATTTCCTGGGACATCAACTTATTAACCGCAGAGGATGCACAAGAGGGCTGTTGAATTGAATGGTCCTCTCCCCTTGTCTGTATTGAGTTTATCATTGACACGGGTGCACATTCTGCGATTACCTCTCCTTTTCTTATTGCGATGGGCTCCTTGGACGCGTTTAGTATTCTGACGGGTACGATGTGCTTCTTCGCATCGATAAGGGCTTTCCCAACAAGGATATTCCCCTTGCGCTGATTTTGTACAGCTTCGGTGATGTAAAATCGATTGTCACCGGGATCACTCTCGAGACTGGTCCAAATTACCGAGTCCGAACGAGCTGGGATCTCATCCTCTTCACGCACATAACATTTCAGCCTTCGCAATTGTTCGTCCTGCAGTGTAATAGCAACCTCCAAATTACCAATTCGCAGTGTTCTTTGCCCGATATCTAGAACAACTTGATGCTCCTTCATGAAATCCATTCCAAGAATACATTCGTCCGTTATATCGGCAACCAAAAATTTGTGGGAGATGGAAATATTGCCCAGCACTATTATGCTCTCCACTTCTCCGTAGACTGTAGAACATTCTCGTGTGGCAGTCCTCAAATCGTATCTTCTATTTTTATTAAGGTCAATTTGGCCCACGATATCCAGCCGAATTATGGATCTCGTTGCTCCAGTGTCGATTGTCACTGTTGTTGTCCTTCCAGTAACAATCGTAGTTATAACCAAACTTTGGTTATCCCGTTGGAGTTGTGATACAGTTACGATGCTGGGGCTGCACATTTCACCAGGCGACTTTCGCCCCGTACAGTCTGCCCTTAGAAGTTTCCCGAGCTATTGATCTCAGGTTGGTCCGTTGATAGTCTCCTCTTATAATTAGAGCATGAACGACAATTCCACTTGATGTTTCATTCGTTCGTCGACGTTTCCTACAGTCAACAGAGATGTGGCCGACTTCGCCGCATGTCCAACACTTCATGTCAGTTCTCGGGGTTCTCCGTTGTACATGCCCGATTCTTTGGCAGGAACATTCTTGGACGGACGTTTCTCGAACTCTATATGTACTCCTGGTAGCCAGTTTAGCAGATTCATATGCCAATGCGAACGCCAGTATTTCATTAGTCGTCTTCTTTCCCGCTAAACGAACGGCCTGTTGCAAGTCCCGACCTTGGAGTGCGTTTATAAATGCATCCATTGCTACCTCGTTCAGAAATTCCTTAGTCATATTTGAATAAGACAAGTTTGCCAATCGCTCAATGTCTGCCTGCAACTGTTGAAGATTTTCTCCAGGTTTTTGCATTCTGCTCCTTAGTTGCATGCGGTAGACCTGCTGCATGTGGTTGTCTCCATACCTAGCTTCAAGGCCGTCTCTTACCGCTTGGAAATCTGTTTGCTTCTCTGCTGGTATGGTTTGTAGCAATTCTGCAGCCGCCCCGCGGAGTGACAAGATTAGTGATGTTGACTTTTGCTCATCCGACCACTTATTATAATTGGCCGCGGCGTCAAACTGACGTATAAATACGGAGAAGGGTCCCGTTCCATCGAAGGTCGGCGGTTGCATCCATGTATCTTTGTATTCATGTTGATTGCTAGGCGATGTCTTATTTCTCTCAACACACTCAAGTCTCTTTTCGATTCGTGTTATTTCATCGGTGACTTTCTTGAATTCAGCTTCGTTTTTTAGATCTAGATTTTCTACTTCGTTTCGAATTTCGTCCTTAAAGTGTTGAAAATTATATTTCATCCACTGCGTTTGGGCATCCAACTTTGCATTAACATCTGCAGCTTGCGAGTCCAATTTTGAATTTTGGGCGTCGAATTTTGAATTTACGGTGTCGAATTTTGCATTAACATCTGTAGCTTGTGCGTCCAATTTTGAATTTACCGTGTCGAATTTTGCATTAACATCTGCAGCTTGTGCGTCCAATTTTATCATCATCATCGTGAGCATCTCCGAAATGTCCAACTGTGGCGAACTCTTCTCCGTTACATTGGCACCATCTTGACTCGGTGTTTCTTCTCCATCCGGACAGTCTGGCGCAATCGCAAAAACATATGTGTCAACATCAATACCCTCTTCCTCCATTGCTGCTTGTAGACGCTGTCGAAGAATTTGCTTCTGTCCTCTGCTATCCAGATTCCGGCCCTCAAGTTCCTTCTTCAACTCAGGAACGCGAAGATCCTCCAAATGTCGATCTGACATCGTCACAACACACTTTCACAGACTTATTCATTTCATGAATAATTAATCCCACTTCTGACACCAATTGTAGCGAGCTTAGGGTTCGCTGGATTAATTATTTTTAGTAAATAAATAAGAGCTTTTAAATCGATTTTGAATTAATATAACACTTTATTAGTCCATAATACAACCGTTACTTATACCGTACACTTAACGATTTCTTTACTTATCGCTTCCGTACTTATCGCGTCTTTTACTGCTTACTTCTCACTCGAGACTTTCGCTTGCTTCACTGTCTTACTTATAACTCAACTCCCGATCCGCTTGCGACGTATTTATACCGTATTTCCTCATTGTGATTTGGTGTGTCGTTTCCGTTCGTTCCATAGTCTTGAATGTTCTATTCCAGTTTTCCAGTACTTCCTAAAATAATCTAGTACTTTGTTTCGGACTTTCTCGAAGATTCCAGTACTGATTGTCATATGCGTCACAATATATATATATATATATGTTTTTTGTTTTTATTTTTTTTATTTTTATGTACATATGTCGGACCCTTCGAATACTGTTTTGTTCTACTTTCACTCTTTAATGTTCGTTGACATCGTTCACTTGACCTTTCTTTACACTACTGGATCTCACTTTTCGTGCTTACATTCTATTACTTACATTACCATTATCTTATCAATTAAGTCCGCTCTCGCCTTTATGCAATCTATAAAGGTAATTAGTTCTTTTTATGTATTTGTAATCATTTTACCACTTGTCCGCATATAAAGAATTAATTTATCAATGTTCACACTGCACTTGCTTTTAGAATCTTTTTGTTTTAACCTTTTCCTGACTCCAAATCTCTCTTGATTATTATTATTACCGAACACTCTGTTTTCTTAGACAAACTTCTCACTGTGCTATGTTAACCACTCTTGTTCACGACCAACCCACGACCACCTTGACCATTTGCTACCTCCCCCAAAGAAACTTCTTATTCGACCACCCGTTTACTCATCATCTCTCGGGGTTAATGCTTCCCAATTATGAGAATGCAATTTAATTTTAATTGCCCCAATTTCCGATTGTTGGCTTCAGTTCGCAATCGCAGTGTATCGCTGAGCTAGTCAATATTTCTTCATTGACTTGAACTCGGGTTCAACTTCTACGGTTGCGAACTGACCCAATTAATTGCACTTCTGCCGTTTGTGCTGGAACATGCAGTTTAAACGTTTCTGCAATTTAATTGTTCCAGCGTATGTAATCGTGAATTGCTTTAGGAATTTGAAATTGAAATTAATCGTTTTCGATTGATTTGCTTAATGGGCTTACGGACTCGATTGGGTTGTCGTTCTGTGGGGTCATTTGGGTTTAGAATTTGGTGGCGCTTTTTTGTTAGCGTGTGTCAAAGATCTCCTGTGTGTTATCTTTAGGAATGACATCATCGACACACTTAACACGCGCGATGGTTGTGATAAGACTCCTCGAGGATAGAACTCTGACTTGGATGGTGGTGGATATCCTCTCGGCTAAGGATATGTTTACTTACCACAAGAGAAACGTAAAGTCTCTCTTTATGGAATGTAAAACCAGAATGGAAAACTGTAGTGGGGCGTGTATTGCCTATGGGTGCCGCTTGGGTTGGGCCGTGGTGGATAATGATTGGGATACCTGCATGAGGTGTCCCGGGATGTTGTCTCAGCCCGGTGGTATCGGTTTGATTTGCCGACCGGCGTGGCTGAGACATTTGAGAGACATTAAGGGCCCTAAGGAGGGAGATCCTTAAGTCTGCGAGAGGGGAGGTAGAACCGGGCGTCCTAACTATTGTTTGCTACGCGGAATAGCTGATGGATAGAAGGGGTCGGCCGGGAGTCTGGCGTCCTACTGGTAGTTTTGCTATGCGCAGTCGCTGTGGTTCAGTGAGGAGCCGAAGTTGCGAAAGAAGGGTGTCCCGCGGAGGCGGGCGGAGTCGCGTGAAGTTCGCGCTTGGCAGGCATTGTTGCGCCCAAAATGTTGAGAAAAGCCGAGATTGGGTTGAGGCGTGTGAAGTCTAAAAGAAGGTGTTGAGTTGGAATAGAGTCGAACAGGCGAAGTCGAGTGTAGTTGAGAGGATCAATGGAGTCGAAAGGGTTGAATGTGGAGTCGGTTGGCGAGCATGTGCGCCAATATGTAGAGACGAGGCAGAAAGGGATCGGCGAGAGTCAAAAGAAGTCGAAACGGACGGAAACGAAACGCCGAATCAGAAAGAAGAAACGGTATAAATACGTCGCACACAGATCATGGAGAAGAAGTACCGCACCCAAGACCCACCGGTCTTGTATGATTTCTTTCCCACCATCCCTCTATAAAAGTAGTTAGAGAACACTTGGACTAACACTGTCCACACTATCCTTGGATACCCCCCCTTTTTTCTTCTCTTTTCAGATGCCGCGAGACCGAGCCCAACATCCTCACGGATGTGGGTGATTCTGGTTATCGCAAGATGACCGGAAGTCAGAGACAAGATGAAGGACACATATGTCCTGTCTCGCTAAATTCGGCCTTCTCGCCACAATTTTTTTTTTTTTTTTTTTTTTTTATAGAGAAGTAAGAAGTAAGCAATAAGAGACGCGATAAGTAAAGAAGCGAAGTATCAAGTAAAGGTTGTTATTAACGGACTAATAAAGTGTTACATTAATTCAAAATCGATTTAACGGCTCTTATTTGTTAAAAATAATTAATCCAGCGAACCCTAAGCTCGCTACAATAAGATAGTATCCCTGGAAAATCTT
The DNA here is from genome assembly GCA_963931805.1 of Microdon myrmicae. Lineage (NCBI taxonomy): Eukaryota > Metazoa > Arthropoda > Insecta > Diptera > Syrphidae > Microdon > Microdon myrmicae. The sequence continues at coordinate 219,255,045 of OZ007497.1, forward strand.
GATTTGAAACAGTTTTAAAGTGTAGTTACTGTGGCTGATATAAAAAGATTGAATAACAATGTTAATATAATAAACTATATATGATTTCTTATTACAAAGTACTGTATATATATATTTTTCCAATTATATGCTAGTGCAAGATATTCGATAATGTTTGCATTTATTGTCTCACAATTAAATGACTGAGTATACTATTGTAAATTAAATAATTTGCTTGTGTTAAAATGAAATGTAATATTTTTTACATTAAACAATTACAGAAAACACATAAACCCCAAATAAGGTCGTGTTTTGCGAGGAATGTCAGTAGGTAAGTACGTAAACAAAATCGTTGCACCACCGTTTTCACTTATAATAAAATGTCCTTGAAATATTGACAATTTTACACGTAAGATATTTTGGTTTGTATTAAAAATCTAGTGTTTGTGTTTTTATTTTAGCATAAGAGATTAATAAATAAGGAAGAGTTTGATAGCTGCTCCGATGTGGGCAAGGAATTCATTCTTTTCATTTGCGGACTTTTGTTTTAAATGCATTTTGTTTATTTTTTATTCATAAGTTTTTGTTCTAAAATCTTACAACTTAAATTAAATGAATAAATCAGTGTGCAACGTGGCCGTATTACAAAAAAAAAAAAAAAAATACATAAAAAGTATGTAATAAAATATTTTTTAACAGCGTACACATTTGAATAAAGAAAACAAAAGTATATGGGTATGAATCTTTACCAAGTCGCTGTTGAAGCTGTTGAATCTGGCCCGGTGGTGGTGTCTGATCGGCTGCTCCCGTGGTGTTGGTTGGCGTTGTTGAATAAAGTTGAGTTGTGTTGGGGCTGTGGTAAGCCCTTTAATAGTCTTTTCCTTTTATTGTTTTTTACACAGTTTCCAACATAGTTGCTGTCTTTTACTATATTGCAAGTTGCACTGAACGTAAATTGTTCTTTGATTAGAAGGTTGCGATTCGCGTTTTTTTAAACAAAAAAAAAACCCGTCGTGGGCCACCACTGTGGGGTAGGAGCAGGTGTGTGTGTATGTCCCCATCATACTTCACCAATTGTGATTGTCCCGCCGAACACTGTCCACCGAATTGCGTTCAACAGAATAAGACACGAAACACCACAGAATAGCTAGAAACGCCACAATTTTCACAGAGTTTAGGTTTTATTGGGTGTTCTTTATTTATTTTGGTAATTTATTTAATTCAAAAGTTCGCTCTATTTGGTATGACTTAATGTTATTGATTGTATTTTTGGGTCCCAATTAGTACACTGTTATTGTTCATGATTGAAAATATTTTAGATTAAAATAATGATTACAAATTTGTAGTTTCACAGAACACACGCGGATTGAACAGGAAAAGGTCTTTAACTTTATTTTGTCGGCCGTTTGCAAAATGATTTGAATAATTAAACGAACCCGACTCTAACTCGACAAAAGACTTAAGCTACGTTATACACTCGGTGGGGTGCACACTCTCGTGTGCACTCTGCAGTGGCCGAGAGATGCTGCGCGCTCGATAGTTGTGATAAGACTCCTCGAGGATAGAACTCTGACTTGAATTCAAAACTCAATGAATGGTGTGGTGGATATCCTCTCGGCTGAGGATATGTTTACTTACCACAAGAGAAACGTAAAGTCTCTCTTTGTGGAATGGAAAACCAGATCTCGTAATGAAGATCATGGTGGTATGTATGTATGGGTGATCGTACAGATCACAATGTTTATAGATGCATTTCAGCAAAGGATAAACGAAACCTGAAACGAGGGAAAAAGAACAAAGGGAGATGCGGTCTAAGGCATCGGTCTGTAATGAGGGTCAGCTAAATAAATAAGCTGCAACTCATTAGGTGTGAATGCATTTGGGATACCTCATACGATTTGTATATCGTATCTTTGGTCGTTGTAAGAAACGGATTCTTTATTTGTATTTGTTTATGCTATTGAATTAAATCCGGCGGCTATGCACGAAGTTGATGATTGTTTGGAGATTCAAACAAAGGAGCATTTCTGGGTAAAGTGCTTGCAGCTGTATCAATAGTTGCAAGTCATTGGGGAAGCATTTTAGGTGGTTACGCAATGATGGTTTGTATAACATCTATGCCAATTGTATATGGCATCTAAGGCAATTCAAGGGTCGAATTCTAGTGTGAGTATTTACGCTAAACGAGAATTCGGTTCTTGATCGCCAATGCAGAGACGCATTGATGCATGCATGAATGCCCTTGTGGGAGAAGTTCTTTACAGGAATTCAGAGAGTTGTATGCATTAAATGGCCTTGGACAAAGAAATGTTTTCAGGTGCCAATGCAATTGCATTGGCGAAAAACAATGGGAGTTGGGTTGTAATTATGGGGGTGTTCTTTGGGTAAGCTTAAAAGAACCCCCACAGTTCTCGTGAGAACTTTGCATTGGTCGTAGTGTTGCTTAATCAATCAGTCCTTAATAATTCTTAATGCTTATGACTAATATATATCGAAACCTCTTTTCCTTATCGTCTACTTCCTCTTTCACTCACATTGTGCTTTGACATTTAAGGGTATCTCAAAACATTTTCTGTGCGCGTGTGTGTAAAAAAACGAAATGTGTACACACCTAAATATCACGTATGTGGGGACGTGCTTTTCAAAGGTCTCCAATAGTAAAAAATTACAACGTAAGTTAGAAATTTCTCAATCTCATTTTTGGCAGATGCTTTCGAATTAAATTAATCAATTCATGATTATTCGTTGATCCTATGATCACTGCGTTCCCTTGATTATTATATTTTTAAGAACGCAAATATAGCAGAGAAATAATTCGTGTCTAAAATCAGTTAATCTCGTAAAATAATTGTTCTCTTGAACTATTGTTACTGACCCCCATTTGTGAAGATCACTTTTTAGGGCTCAATAGTCAGAGAATGTGTTTGAGATAGAATTTAGAACTGAAATCAGTTAATCTCGTAAAATAATTGGTCACTTGAACTACTGTTGCTGTCCTCTATTTATGAAGATCACATTTTAGGGCTAAATAGTCCAAGTGCAGATAAGAGATTGCCAAATTATTTTTAGTTAGTTTTTAATTCAAATAATATCTGTAAGTATTTGTTTTCGAGAACTTGTACCGCGTGTGTCTTCTGACCTAACGCACCCTAATGCCGATAACAAGCGAACACACATAAAGATACAAAAGCTCTGGGGAGGAAGCAGAAACAGACCATTGCTACCGCCTTATCAAACTGAGCTAAATTCGAACTAAGGTTAAAGAGGTCTCTTTTACCATGAACGGAATTCGCTTGCTTTGTTCTAATTTTCTGAATTGAAAATGTTCTTTTTTAATAATTTATATTTAGACATAATGTCAGGAAATCCAACAACGTGCAGCACAATTTGGTTTCCTCTACATAAAAGAATATCTAACACGTGATAAGAAATTGGATTGGGTATGGGAAGTTGATTAAGAAATAATTTTCAATTGTTGCTATGTTTATCGTACGAACTGGTGACTAATTTACTGACCTCTGGTTATGCCTCTGTCTTTTAGTTTATATTTATTTTATGTGTGCGTATTTGTTTAAGAACTCTGATATACATACACGTAAGCCATCGTAGATCTTGGCCTGTTTCAGAAAATATTTCGCAACGTTTTCGTATTCGTAATTATGCTAAATAGTAGCTCGCTTATGGAAGTATGGGGTAAGGGGATTGATCGATGCACAATATTGTTATTCTGTTATGCCAATTCTTTGATATAGCAGTGAGATAAATTTAGCAACCTATTGAAAGCTCTTGTAATTAATTATGGCTAAGTAAATGTGTTGTCGCCGTTGAGCTTTGATCTTATAGAAACTTATTGTTACTAATCAATACGGAACAAAACATTAAAACTAAGAATTTTTCCCCCAAATTCCTCAATTTTATCCGTAGCCATGCAGCAGCATTTAATAAAAACTTTTTGAGAAGTAATACCATGGCAGAATAAAGTTGGTTTTTGTAATGTTTTTTTTTTTTTTTTTTTTAATTTATCACGTCCGCCGACAGTCGAAGAGCTAAGCATTAACTTTCAGAAAAACGAGATTTTTCCATGTAGGAAATGAATATATTCTGTCAAAAAATAACCGGGACTGATAATCAATCAACAATAAAAATAATATCGCACTAGATGTGATCTTACGACAGGGATATGGCTCATGGGAATAATTTTGTGCGAATTCCTCATCGGATGCGTTCCGTTTTTCGGAGAAACACCCGAAGAACTATTCGCCCACACCATCAATGATGATATCGAGTGGCCAGACACTGATGATTGGACGGTGCAACCAGAATCAAAAGATGTACCTCAACTACTACAGCAGAACCCACAAGATCGCCTGCGAACTGCTTGTTGCATAATAAACTCCGTAAAATTAGAGACAGGCATACCTTTATAAATTAAAACTATACCATAAAAAGCGGAAGCAATAAATGGGACCCACATTCGACTTGGAATCTACCATTAAACACTAGCGATGGCACAAACCTGCATCGTTAAATTATTATAGTGAGCTTAGAGTTCGCTGGATTCATTATTTTGAATAAATAAGAGCCGTTAAATCGATTTTGAATTAATATAACACTCTATTAATCCGTTAATAACAACCGTTACTTATACCGCACACTTAACGATTTCTTTACTTATCGCTTTCGTACTTATCGCGTCTTTTACTTCTTCACTGCTTACTTCTCACTCAAGACTTATCGCTTGCTTCACTTTCTTACTTATTACTTTCTACTTGTCTCCATGAGCTGTGTGCGACGTATTTATATCGTTCCCTCATTCTGATTTGGCGTTTCATTTCCGTCCGTTCCATAGTCTCGACTTTCCCAATCCAGTTTTCCAGTACTTTCTAAAATAATCTAGTACTTTGCTTCGGACTTTATCGAAGATTCCAGTAGTCATTGTGTTGGCGACGTTACATACGAAGCCAAGGATCGAGCAGCACACGACTGCTGACTGGCACACCGTAGATTGGCAATTTATACCATTCGCTCTTTGGTTCACGTGACAATACGCAAACAAGAGAACGGGGACAAAAAAGAGGACAAAAGCAGCGGCAGTTGGAGAGTTCAGTTCAGTTCAGTTCAGTTCAGTGCAGAGGTAATAAGAGATCTTAACAGATTCTGGTTCTACCAAAACAATAAAATAAACGATAAAAAAAATAATAATACAGTCCACTGATTGAATAAGGCGATCCGTGCTCGCAACATAATCGAGACGCCGCCTACCAGTAAAACATTGTCATATGCGTCACACTACCCTCCGCCTAGATTAGTTCGTCCCGAACTAAGTTCATTGATCTCCTGGGCTAACAAAAGTCGCCAATCGGTCACGATGTACCACTTTCATCTTGGCGTTCGGTCTTCGCTGAATCCTATAGACAACGTCGTTAATTCTTGTGAGAATCTTATACGGTCCTTCCCAATGTTGCTGCAACTTCGGAGACCTCCCTTTTTGCCGATGAGGGTTATAAAGCCACACGTTATCGCCTGCATTAAATCCGGATGCGTTGGCTCGAACGTCGTACCTTGTTTTCATCCTGTCACTGGATACCTTGATTTGCTTTCGAACCAAATGATGAATCTCATCGAGGCGATTTCTCCATTCGGCTACGTAGTCTTCGGTCTTATCTATGGCGTCTGGAGGTATTCCGAATCGCAGATCGGCTGGTAATCGTATCTCTCGTCCAAATATAATTCTTGCTGGAGAATGGCCCGTCATATCGTGATTAGCCGATCTATAGCTGATGAGAAAGGTTTGTACATATTCGTCCCAATCTCGTTGGTGATCACTAACGATCTTCGATAAGTGCTCTTTCATTGTTCGGTTGAACCTTTCGACCATTCCGTCTGACTGCGGATGTAAGGGTGTGGTCCTGGTTTTCCTTACGCCCAGTGCCGCACAGATACCTTGAAATATCTGTGATTCGAAATTTCGGCCTTGATCGGAATGAAGCTCACAGGGAACTCCATATCTGCTGATCCAATTATTGATTAGTTGCTCAATGATGGTTGTTGCTTCTTGGTTTGGAATTGGAAGGACTTCCACCCACTTGCTGAAGTAATCCATGATGACCAATGATGATGTATTTGTTGTTGTCGTTGGTTTTTGGAAATGGTCCTGAAATATCAATCACAATTCGCTCGAAAGGGGCACCCACGTTGTACTGCTTCATAGCGCTCCTTGGTTTTGCAGTTGGTCCTTTGGTCGCAGTGCAAGTTGTGCACTTCCTACACCAAGACTCGACGTCATCTCTCATGTGAAGCCAGTAGAATCGAGATCGTAATTTTGAAAGTGTCTTATTAACTCCCAGATGTTCACCGGAGGCCCCGTCGTGCATTTCTGTTAGTACATGCTTCACTTTTGATGGTGGGACTAGAATCTGCATTCGATAGGATTTTCCGTTCGCGGCTTCCCATTAACGCTTTCGAATTCTATCTTCCGCCAGCAAGGAATTCCATTGTGCCCAATATGCCTTAAATGTTCCACTCTTGTCGGAAATATTGTTCCCAGTTGGCCGCTCATTCTTTTCTTTGTGTTCCAAGATTAGCGACATATCTTCATCCTGAAGTTGAGCTGCGCGTATAGCATCATTCGTCCACCCATCTAGTACTTCTACTTGTACATTTCGCAGGTCATACGCCTCTTCTTTCTCTTCCGCTCTATGACAATGTTTACAATCTGGCTTACATGGTCTTCTTGATAGAGCGTCAGCGTTATTATGTACCTTCCCTTGACGGTGGGAAATTTGGAAATCGTACGTTTGAAGTCGTTCGATCCATCGAGCTGTCTGACCTTCCGGATTCTTAAAATTGAACAACCATTTCAGGCCGGCATGATCCGTTCGAAGGTGGAATCGACGTCCGTAGAGATACTTATGGAAATTCTTAACGGCTTCTACGACAGCCAGCAGTTCCTTTTTGTTGCGCAATAGTTTCTCTCTGGCTTCGATAGAACTCGACTATAATATGCGACAACTCTCTCTTTACCATCGACTTCCTGTGACAACACTGTGCCGATTCCTGTGTTACTTCCATCAGTATCCAATATAAATGGGAGATCCGATCTTGGGAATGCCAATGTGGGAGTCTTATATAACTCGGCCTTCAATGTGTTGAATGCTGCCTCATACTTTTCTGTCCAATTGAATTTCTTGTCTTTACCCGTTAGTTCATGTAGGGTTTTAGCCACATTGGCGAAACCTTTAACAAACCGTCGGTAATATGTGGCTAATCCCATAAAGCTTCTTAACTGTTGCTTATCTTCTGGAGTAGGCCACTCTTGGACAGCTGCTATCTTATCGGGATCCGTTTGGACTCCTGCAGATGAAACGATGTGTCCCAGGAATTTTACTCTCCTTTGGAAGAGTTCACATTTCTTCGAATTGAGCTTTAAGTTGGCCTGTCTTAGTCGTTCGAAGACGGAGCACAGATTATTGATGTGTTCTGGTAAATTCCTTCCAACAACGATGATATCGTCCAAGTACACAAGACACATCTTCCATGTAAGTCCCCGTAGAACACTGTCCATTAATCGTTCAAACGTTGCTGGGGCATTACACAATCCAAAAGGCATCACGTTGAATTGATAAAGTCCGTTTCCGGAAGTAAACGTTGTCTTCTCCTTGTCCTACTCCTTCACTTCCACTTGCCAGTAACCGCGTTTTAGGTCCAATGTTGAAAACCACTGAGCTCCAGAAAGGGTATCTAGCGTGTCGTCGATTCGAGGAAGTGGGTAACTGTCTTTCTTCGTAACGTCATTTAACCGGCGGTAGTCGACACAAAATCTAGTTATCCCATCCTTCTTCATGACGAGCACTACCGGCGAAGCCCATGGGCTCGATGATTTCTCGATGACTCCTTGCTCTTCCATCTCTCGAATCATGTTGCCTACTTCTGATTGTTTGGCCAACGGTAGTCGACGAGGTGGCTGTCTTATAGGTCTTGACTCACCCGTGTCAATGCGATGTTTAACTATACCGGTGCGTCAGAATTTATCATTTCCTGTCACAAAAATATCAGAAAAATCATTCAGCAGTGATTCAACGCTTGTCTTTTCTCCTTCTGTTAATCCGATTTTCTGGGGCATCAGCCTATTAACCACAGGGGGTGCACCAGTGGGCTGTTGAATTGAATGGTCCTCTCCCCTTGTCTGAATTGAGCTTATCATTGACACGGGTGCACATTCTGCGACTACTTCTCCTTTTCTTATTGCGATCGGCTCCTTGGACGCATTTAGTACTCTGACGGGTACGATGTGCTTCTTCGCATCGATAAGGGCTTTCCCAACAAGAATGTTCCCCTTACGCTGATTTTGTACAGCCTCGGTGATGTAAAATCTATTGTCACCGTGATCACTCTCGAGACTGGTTCAAATTACCGAGTCCGAACGAGCTGGGATCTCATCCTCCTCACGCACATAACATTTTAATGTAATATCAACCTCCAAGTTACCAATTCGCAGTGTTCTTTGCCCGATATCTAGAACAACTTGGTGCTCCTTCATGAAATCCATTCCAAGAATGCATTCGTCCGTAATATCGGCAACCAAAAATTTGTGGGAGATGGAAATATTGCCCAGCACTATTATGCTTTCGACTTCTCCGTAGACTGTAGAGCATTCTCCTGTGGCAGTCCTCAAAGCGTATCTTCTATTTTTATGAAGGGCTATTTTGTGCACGACATCCGGCCGAATTATGGATCTCGTTGCTCCAGTGTCGATTGTCACTGTTGTCGTCCTGGCATTAACAATCGGAGTTATAACCAAACTTTGGTTATCCCGTTGGAGTTGTGATACAGTTACGATACTGGGGCTGCACATTTCACCGGTCGACTTTCGCCCCGTAAAGTCTGCCCTTACAAGTTTCCCGAGCTATTGGCCTCAGGTTGGTCCGTTAATAGTCTCCTCTTATGATTAGCGCATGAGCAACAATTCTCACTTGATGTTTCATTCGTTCGTCGACGTTTCCTACAGTCAACAGAGATGTGGCCGACTTCGCCGCATGTCCAACACTTCATATCAGGTCTCGGGGTTCTCCGTTGTACATGACCGATTCTTTGGCGGGAACATTCCTGGACGGACGTTTCTCGGACTCTATATGTACTCCTGGTACCCAGTTTAGCAGATTCATATGCCAATGCGAACGCCAGTATTTCATTAGTCGTCTTCTTTCCCGCTAAACGAACGGCCTGTTGCAAGTCCCGATCTTGGAGTGCGTTTATAAATGCATCCATTGCTACCTCGTTCAGAAATTCCTTAGTCATATTTGAATAAGACAAGTTTGCCAATCGCTCAATGTCTGCCTGTAACTGTTGAAGATTTTCTCCAGGTTTCTGCGTTCTTCTCCGCAGTTGCATGCCGTAGACCTGCATGTGGTTGTCTCCATACCTAGCTTCGAGGATGTTGATTTGTAAACAAAAACGAATTTTTAAAATTTTTTTAAAAACATTTAAAAATGTGTCCTAACGACTATCCACCAGTGTCAACTAAATTTGATAAAATAAAAAAATAATCACAGGTTAAAAACAAACCCACTCCTTGTTTTATTTGTAATTGAATCCGCTCCGGTGTTGTTTTGTGTTTTCGTGAACAGTGTTCGGCGGAACACTCCAGCAGTGACCACAAAATTCCGCTATAATTGGTCAGTACGACTTGATCTGTGTACACACAGCACACACTTTCCCATAGTAAAACAGTTCTTCACGACACGATCACGACTTCCGCATAGAGCACTGGCCTACTCGCCTGCTCCGACGTTCTCTCGTTTGCTCCGCCGTTCGCACACGAAGCTGATCGTAACAAAGTTACTGGGGAGGGAGTAGTGTGACGTTTCTAATAGATGCACACACAATACACAAGCAAATAGTGAAGAACACCGAACGAAAATCGAATAAGAAAATGCATCAGAGCCGTATACCATAGCGATAATATAACAATTCACATCAGTTGAATATATTTGAGTTTAAAAATCGAATTCTAAACACGGCGGTAGCCTGATCTGTTACGCATTGGTTCAATTTTTGGTGATTCTAACTGTCACGTTCTTCACTATCATCCCAGTTATGGGGATGATCCTGTTTAGTCCTGATTTGTCATACAAGGCTTTATTGGGGTAGAACTTCTTATGTTGCGACTCTGGTGGTCTATACATACCTAGTCAGGAATGCAAACACTGCCTCTCGAACACCCGAAACTTCTCCATGTAAAACGGGGATATCTTGTCCCATACCGACAGTCATACACCAATACTGGTCGGATGAATGCCTAGTTTTACTGGTAGGCGGCGTCTCGATTATGTTGCGAGCACGGATCGCCTTATTCAACCAGTGGACTCTTTTATTATTTTTTATTTATTTTATTTGTTGATTCTATTTACATTGGTAGAACCAGAATCTGTTAAGATCTCTTATTACCTCTGCACTGAACTGAAACTGAACTGAACTGGTTGCACTCTCCAACTGCCGCTGCTTTTATCCTCTTTTTTGTCCCCGTTCTCTTGTTTGCGTATTGTCACGAGAACCAAAGAGCGAATGGTATAAATTGCCGATCTACGGTGTGCCAGTCAGCAGTCGTGTGCTGCTCCATCCTTGGCTTCGTATGTTACGTCGCCAACAGTCTCCCCCGCAGTGCAAGGCACTTCATCATGTTGAGGCGACGCTTTCATGGGAACCAAAACGACGGTCCGACGGGTTGGTCTTCGCAGTACTCCAAATGTCGTTCTCACATCCAGTATCCTAATTCTCCCATCTGGTCCCGGATACACGGTCTGGACCTCCCCTTGAGGCCAAGTGTTTCGTGGTAGTGACGCATCCACCACCAGGACTATATCTCCGACCTGTGGGTCCGCACGGGGTCGTCCGGAAATCCTCTTCGGCATCAAAATAGGTAGATATTCCTTGATCCATCTATTCCAAAAATGATCCGCCAACCGCTGAGCAGTCCTCCAGTTCGCTTTTCCCACGAGCTCGTAGTCATTGTGTTTCGCCAACTGGGAAACAGCAAAAGGGTGTTTCTGTGTCGAGTTCCTCCTCGACGAGACAGCAAACATGGCAACGGCGATTCTCTCGTCGTTGCAAGGGTTCCAAATAATGCCGCACTGGGCCCAAATAAATGAACGAAATCAATGATCGAACCAACCATCAACAAACTATACAAATAAAACTCAAAACAAACAAATTAATCGCGCGGATCGTCTTCACGAGATCCATGTACCTTTATTACTCGAAATTAAAACCACATTATCAAAGCACAGGTGCTGAAGGCACCGTAAACAACATAACATTATAACTTTAACGTTCAACATATACAGGTGCTGCAAAAACCGTATACAAACAAGTCAAAAACATTGTAAAAAACAGTAACATGGAAACGTCACACGAATAGACAATTTTGCTTTTGTCTATTCAGCAATAGGTGGCGTTCCGCGTGGTATGTTTTTTCGGAATGGTGTACTGTGGTATATGTTGCGGAACTGCAACATCTTCCCGGGCCGAGACGATGGACCCAGTAGTAGTCCTCCTTAGTTGGCGTCAGCACCTGGTGTCAGCGCCGTGGGAAGTGGTGGTTGGTATTTGGTTGAGCTCAGAGCCCTTAATGCTCGTATTGCTCAAACACCGGTACGGTAAAACGGTAGGGTGGCAATAATGAATTATATTGACTAGAACTGACTATTAATTGAATTAATTTGTTATAAAATATACTTAGTTATTGTTTCAATTTCTAGTCAATTATCAGTGTTAGTGTGTGTGTGTGGTTGTTTATTATTGATAGTCTCCGACATGTGGAGAAGTGCCTGAAAGGCGATATTTGCCGCATCAACTGCGGTAGCGATGTGATTTGTGTGTTTAATGTTAAATGTTGGTTGGATCGTAAATCCCTGGTGTCATCGATGATCTTCTTGGACGTAGTCCTCCTTTGGATCGTGAATCCCTCTGTGTCATCGATGACCTTCTTGGACGCAGTTCTCTCTTTGGATCGTGAATCCGTTTGTAAAATTTCAATAAGTTGGACGTAGTCCCAAGTCGGATCGTAAATCCGTAGATGATAATTGAGCGATGTGATCGTCAATATGTTGAATTGTTTGTTTTGTCCTTGGTTGGAAATGTGGCCATTTAGTTGTTGTAATCTAGGTGCACTAGATGGAGCAGTCAAGTCAGTCCAAAGACCGATTAGTTGCGTTAAAGTTGGCCGTGCAATGTTGGTTTTCTATCATCTTCTGAATATGTCCAGCCTGTGCCACTGCCAGAAATGTTAGGTATCCCGCCAACCGCATAGAATCATCTGCGACTCGAATCCAGTTTGATTGCTCTGGCTGATGCTGTTGCAGTTGGAGATATGTCCCATCTACGCCGCTAAACCAATGCTCGGCGTTGGGCGAGTTTCTTGATGGGAACTGAACCCTCTGTCGGCAGCGTTACCTTTGGTCGTATTTGATGAACTGGTCGAATGATGGTGCTGGACATGGTGGCTTTCTTTTTGGAATGTTGTGGTTGAGTCCTTGTGGCCTATTTTGTTGAATTAGAACTGGCACTTGATTGAGCCAGAGAGGTTGCGCATCCAAGTTGCTATTTAGAAGATTACTCTGCTGATCAATAGAAGCCTTCGTTCCATTGTGCCGCAGGATAAAATAGTCCTAATGCTAGGCGCTTTTCTTCGTTGACTGGTGGCTGGACCTTGTGTACACCGTTCGCCCTCCGTTGGTCGGATTTCCTGAAGGGTGCCGGCATCTCTCCTCTTCTTCTCCTTCTGTATTCCCTTATCTTGGCACCGAAAGCCTATCTTAGACACCGACTCCGTTGGAGTGGTGCCCCCGTGGCAGCTACATGCAATGGTCGGTGTTGATAGGGTGCCCCCAGAGCATTTCGTCTAGGCGGCGAAAGCGAAGAACCCCAGACACTTAACAGCGATGTGCCTAGGTGGGGAGAAGCGACAAATTCAGTATGCTCGAACGATGAATCCTTGCGACGAGAAGCGGTGAACTCCAAATCCGCGACAGCTTTCTGATAACATGCTTTTCCGAAGGGTGCCGGTTTCTTTCCTTGTTCCTCGTTTTCTTGTCCCTTAGTCTTGTAACCGAAAGTTTATCTTAAACACCGACTCCGTTGGAGTGGTGCCCCGTGGCAGCTACGTGCAATGGGCGGTATTAAGAGGGTGCCCCCAGAGCATTTCGTCCAGGCGGCGAAAGCGAAGAACTCCAGACACTTAACAGCGATGTGCCTGGGTGGCGAGAAGCAACAAATCCTGGATGCGTAAACGATGGGCCCAGGTTTCGACAAGCGGTGCCCCAGGAACAGATGTAAATGAGATGGTAAATCGCAATTCCCGATGTTCTTGGACTTATTCATCTGCAAGTTCGATGTTTGATATGATACTTGTAGGTATAGGACCGGAAGTGTCTTCGTTGACGAATTTTGTCTTAGTACTGACCGCTTCGATTTCATTGCATTGTCCTCTTCACTGTTTTGTCCAATGGGTCATCGTCCTCTTCTTGAGGTTCCTTTAATTTACGCGGGGCGTATCTGAGTTCTGTAGCGTGGTCGTGCCAAGTACCTGAAACTTCATTAAAAGAGGAGCCGAATGATGTCCTCAACCTGGTACTGGGAACGATCAGAATGTTCTTTGATTTACCCGCTGTGACCTGCAGAATTAAATAAAATGTTAGCCGAAAGCCCTAGCAGCTAGCGCTATTTAGAATTAAGTTATTGTGTAATTAATTACATTGTAATAAATAATAATAATAATAATAATAATAATAAATAAATGAAACAACCTTGGATCTTGCAAAGTGGACTGTAATTTGGCTTTGTTAAAGTTGATTGTTATTTAAATTGCTAAATAATAGTAATTTGGTAGAATTACTAGCTTTTCGGTTACTAATATTGTTATTTAGGTTATTGTTCGACCTATGTGTTAAAGTTGGAGTAATGTTTGATGGATCGTAAATCCATCTATGTCATCGATGGCTACTCGGACGTAGTCCTCTTTTGGATCGTGAATCCTTCTATGTCTTCGATGACCCTTGAACGTAGTTCTAATTTGGATCGTAAATCCATATGCGTTCCACTCGTAAGAAACGCAAAACATGTTATTTTATTTATATTGGAGTTGTAGTATGGGACAAAACAGGAAATGTATATTATTTGATTTTATTTTCCGCTGATTACAAAAGACAAATTAATTAAATAAAGCAGAAGTTAGGTTATTCTTCACAAGATTAATGAACCACCCAACCAGTACGGGCTCGTCGATGTCTGCCCGATGTGAAACTCTGGAAATAGATATGTGGTAAGCATATTCTACTTGACCACGACGTCTTCGTTTTTCAGAAGCATATTTGCCAGAGTTCCAATTATATGAAGTGCTCCATCCCTTTGATTATCATCAGCGCTTGGTGATGTAATACTTGCATCCGATTCCCATTGTTGTTATCAGGTTCTAATTGAATAGCTTTCGTATAGACGTCTATGGCTTCATCGTACTTCCCTGTATTGATTCGGCTATATGCCTTGCTTTAATTTGGATTGTAGAATAATGCAGAGTTGCAGTCTTTAATCGCACTATCGTTTTCTGTTACACGGATATATGCTGCAGCTCGATTACAGTAGAATGTTGGATTTTTTGGATCGAAAATAATGGCCGTAGTACCACTTCTTCATATTTGCATTCCTTCATCAGGCGGTTGCCTTTATTCTTAATCCGTTCGGCTGCCCCAAGTGATTGTAGATTGCGTTCGATAGACATCGACTGGAACATTTCGAATAGATCTAACCTTTGTGGTTCCGCTTGTGAGGTTGTGCCTGCACTGTTAGACGTAGCTTCTTCGCTATCGAGATCCTCGTCATCGCTCAGATTAAACGCTGCTTGCAAACATTGTATAACAACATCCAGACTTTCGACGACGTCAGTGCCCAGCGATTAGCCCTCACTCGGTTGTTTTACATAGTCAATGAAGGATTTAACGAACTGCTTGTTGACTTGATCGGACATTTTCGAAATCTATCAACCGTAAACACTGAATTGCCGTTATTGGTCTCAAATCAATGTCGAAACTCAATTCATGGTAGAAACTAGAATAGTCCCGAACAAATATGTCTTCTTTATATAAAAACGACAATCACAATCCGGCGACAGAGAATGTCGACGAAATTCATTTATTTTCACGCACACCACACAACACTTTTTCAAGTTAAGATCCATGGATCTCTTAATTAAATTATATATTAAATTATAAATTGCACCCCACCTTGTTTCGGCGTGTAGCTCCCTCGTTGAGGTTTTGGTATGTCGGACGTGATCCTATGGACGTAGTCCAATTTTCCTTGGTTTCGATCGTTCCCCCGTTGAGGGTTGATATGTATCGGACGTGATCCGATGTGTGGCGCCTTGACTTGTCCCTGATACGGATGCAAAATCCCTTGGTTGTGGCGCCGACTTCTTGCACGGATGTTGGACATCCGGCTCGAAGGACCATAATGTTTCGCCAACTGGGAAACAGCAAAAGGGTGTTTCTGTGTCGAGTTCCTCCTCGACGAGACAGCAAACATGGCAACGGCGATTCTCTCGTCGTTGCAAGGGTTCCAAATAATGCCGCACTGGGCCCAAATAAATGAACGAAATCAATGATCGAACCAACCATCAACAAACTATACAAATAAAACTCAAAACAAACAAATTAATCGCGCGGATCGTCTTCACGAGATCCATGTACCTTTATTACTCGAAATTAAAACCACATTATCAAAGCACAGGTGCTGAAGGCACCGTAAACAACATAACATTATAACTTTAACGTTCAACATATACAGGTGCTGCAAAAACCGTATACAAACAAGTCAAAAACATTGTAAAAAACAGTAACATGGAAACGTCACACGAATAGACAATTTTGCTTTTGTCTATTCAGCAATAGGTGGCGTTCCGCGTGGTATGTTTTTTCGGAATGGTGTACTGTGGTATATGTTGCGGAACTGCAACACATTGAATTCGCCAGGCGATGTTGCTCCGCAGGATCGCCCCAGCAAGAAATGGTTGGGTGTCAGACTCTCTTCTTCCTCCGGATCAGCACTTATGGGAGTAAGCGGGCGTGAATTTATGACATGCTCCACTTCAGTCATTAACGTATGGAGAACCTCCTCTGGCGGGACCCTCGTGTGCAGAACGGCAAACAAGGCTGTCTTTACCGAGCGCACGAGCCTTTCCCTTGCACCTCCCATGTTCGGACATCCGGGCGGTATGAACTTCCACTGGATCATTTCCCCTTTTACCGCCGCTTCCAGCTCTCTATTTGCGCCCACGAAGTTAGTCCCGTTGTCGCTCCATATCACCTTCGGGGCTCCTCGTCTGGCCATCATTCGCCGTAAGGCCATAATCATGGAACTAGCATTGAGTGAGTTTGCCAACTCCAAGTGCACAGCTCTTGTGGTCAAGCATGTGAATAGAACGCCCCAACGTTTTTCTGTTCTTCTTCCAACAGTGACTTTGACTGGACCGAAATTGTCCACTCCCGTGCTAGTGAAGGGGAACTTGTGGTGGAGCAGTCGTTCGCTGGGTAGATCGCCGACAGGCGGTACCTGGGGCTTGCCCTTGTTGAATTTGCACCACTGACATTGATGTATCACCTTCTTTGTCGTCGTCCTTAGGCCCAAGATCCAATATTTCTGCCTAATTTCGTTCATCACCGTGGCTGTGTTGCCGTGAAAATACCTCTCATGGTAGTGTCGTATAATGAGGTGACTGATGATGTGCTTTCCGTCCAATATGACAGGATTTACTTCCCATTTGGGTATGCACACTTTCCCAATTCGACTTCTCAATTTCACGACGCCATTTCCATCAAGGTAAACGTCCATTTTTTGCAGCCGGCTTGAGGTTCTCAGTGGCTTTGCTTTCCGTAAAAGAGATATGTCCTCGTCGAAACTCTCTCGTTGGCTTAACTTGAGCAATTCTTCTTCAGCTCTTATTAAGCATTCCTTTTCTATGGGCATGATGATGCGCAGTTTCTTCTCAAGGTGGTCTCTCTGTGACTTCCGGCCGCCCTTTTTGTCTGCAATGGTATCCTTTCTTTGATCATGATAGCACTTTTTTAGCACGTATATGAATTGGAACATGTGTGCCGTAGTTCTTAACAGCCGTATCCAACTGGAGAAGTGTTCTGGATCTGGCATGTACCGCTCGGTGACCCTTACCGTAGCTATTACTTCCCTGTTTTTCTCCTCCCCAGTGCTGGTGTTTATTTTTGTTTTGAAACACTGGTCGGGTCACCTGCTTTCATCATTGTACAAAAAGGTGGGACCCTTAAACCATCTTGCGTCACTGCTGAATTCCTTAGGTGTCCCTCTTGTAGCGTCGTCGGCTGGGTTTTCTTTTTTCGGCACCAATCTCCAGTCCCGCGGTTCGGTAAGTCTTTCGATTTCTGCAAGGCGGTGCGCTACGAAGGTTTTGAATTGGCGGGGACTTGACTGTATCCATTGTAAAACTGTGCTGGAGTCCGTCCATTACCATTTGCCTGATATCTTCCCCCTGAGCTCTTTTTCGATTGCTGCTGATAGCCTGCTGCCTAGCAATGCTGCTTGTAGTTCCAGTCGTGGCATTGAGACGGGTTTAGTTGGTGCCACTTGTGCTTTACCAGCTATCAGACTAACACTCACTCTTCCATCGTTGTCCACAGTTCTCCAATAGACTACTGCTGCATACGCCTCTTCGCTGGCGTCGCTGAACGTGTGGAGTTCACCCTCCTTTCGGCCCCACGATAAGCACCGAGGAATCTTTAATTCTCTGAGGAGGGATATCTCTCGCAAATACTTCGTCCAAGCCACCTCCTGTTCTTCTGGGATCTTGTCATCCCATCCAATGCCGGCGCGCCAGATGTCTTGTATCATCTTCTTTCCTTGTATAAGGACTGGTACTGCGAGTTCCAAAGGGTCGAAAGTGGACATTACCGCACTAGTAACTTCCCTCTTGGTAGGGGTCCTTATTCCACTAAGTATATCCGGAGGACTGTTTTGAAATCCTACACTGAATGCCAATGTGTCTTCCTTTGTTAACCACCTGTGTCCAAGGGTTTTCTCCTCTTTTGTTAGATCTAGGGCTTCCTTCCTTTCCTCCTGTTGAACCCCCTGGAGTATCTCTGGTCTGTTACTAGCCTATCCTCTTAGGTGAAATCCTGCCCTTTCATGGATTTTATATACGGTCTTCGTCACTTCCATAGCATCCTCTACTGTCTCGAAACTCTGTAAATAATCATCCATGTAATGGTTCTCGTGCACAGCCCGCACTGCGACTGGATGATGTTCCTTGAATTCCTCAGCGTTTTTGTTCATCACGTAAATAGCTGTTGATGGGGATGACGTAACCCCAAATACCACTGAAGTCATGCGATATTCCTCTGGCTTTCCTTTGCTGTTACTTCCGCGCCACAGGAACCTTAGATTGTCACGATCTGCCTCTCGTATTTGAATTCGAAGAAACATTTCTTTAATATCTGCCACTACTGCAACCGGGTTTTCTCTGAATCTGACCAAGACCCCAAACAGCGATTGGAGGAAACCCGCCCCCGGTAATAGGGCGTCATTCAAACTTTTCCCATTGAATCTTGCAGCTGCGTCAAAAACTAGACGCGGCTTCTTCTTAGTGGGGTGTATTACGGCGAAGTGGGGCAGATAAAAGGTTCTTCCCGGAACGGTACTTGAAGAAACCAACTCTGCGTATCCGTTATCCAACAAATTCTTTATTTGTCCCGTGTATATCCTTCTCAGTTCTTCATCCTTGTCAAGTTTCTTCTCTGTATTCACAAGTCGCCGGTAAGCTTGGTCATAGTTGTTAGGCAGAACTTCATCTTCACTGTTCCACAGCAGCCCAGTTTCGAACCTATCACATGGCAATCGTCTTCCAGTACCTCCAACGCCCTTCTGTCTGTGTCGTTGCTTGGACGGCCCGGCTGCACACCGATGGCCTCAATTTCGAAATGATGACGGACTAATGCTTCTGTCTCGTCATCTACTATTCTGCTATGGTTCACAAATTTCACTGGTACGTTGTTTCTACCTTCGCACCCATGAAGCACCCATCCTAAACTGGTGAGCGAGGCGACTGGTTCGGCGGTTCTGCCCTTCTTCAGCTTCCTGGTGACTATAAATCCCCAATTATCTTGGCCAATGAGTAAAAGCGGTTCTGCTTTTCTGTAGGTCAATTGTTGTTCAATTCTTTGCAAGTGCTTACATTTTTTTATCGTGTCCCTTGTCACTTCCTGCTTGGCCAGCTTCAAGTCGTCGATAGTCATCGCTTCAATCGATATCTTTTCCCTTCTGTGGGCTCCCTTGATCTTTAACTGGATCCTCTGCGATTCGCCTTTTCTGATACCTTGTCCGCCGACGGTCTCTAAAACGGGGGGTTTGGGCTTGCCTTTTACCCCAATTTTTTCGGCGACGGATGCATCCGGCAATGAAACGGTCGATGCTTCATCAAGGAGAGCTAACACTTTGGCTGATCCCTTTGGCCCGTACAGACACACTTGCACCATCTTTAAGTAAACCCTTCCGCTACCCAAGGTATGGACGGAACTAACTATTTCTTCCCTCGCCTCAGTTTTCGGTTCGCCGTTTGGACGGGCCGCATTACGATGCAGCTTGATTTCATCTTGCATCGTTGTTGTTGAAGCACTGTGAAGAATAGTGTGGTACCACCTAGCACATCTTTTGAAAGACGGCGCTCTGCAAGTTGACCTCTGATGTTGGTGTCGAAGGCACTTGAAGCAGAGCCGTGCGTCTTTTGCCATTTTCCACCTTTCGCCTACGTCGACTCTTTTAAACTTGGGACATTCAAGAATCCCATGACCTTCCTCACACACGGGACACACCAGTCTGCCATCCTCCAGAACCGATTCATCTCCTCGAACAACGTGGACAGCTCCTCTCGAGGAACCGCGTCTCACCTCGGGCAATGGGTGCGCCTGGGAGTTCTTTTTTGAATCCCAAAACACTTCCGGTGGCGCGAAATCACCACACATTTCTGCTTCCATCTCCAAGAAACCGCTGAAAAGCGAGAGCTCAGGCTGGTCTTCTCCTCGGTGGCTATGATGGTATGAGAACCACCTGTACCGCATTGATGACGGCGTCTTGACGATCAATTCCTTTATCGTTTCCGGTGAACACAGGTACTGTGCCTTTTCCAATGCACAAATGGTGGCCACGGAATTCTTCACCTGACTGGAAAATGCACACACGTCCATCGGGTCCTCTGTTATTCGGGGCAGACCCTTTAGCTTTGTTAATTCAGCCAAAGCCAAGGCTCCGGGCCTTCCAAAACGTGCTTCCAACCCTCCCATTACCTCCATAGGATCCTCGGCGGTGAACAAGAAACTCCTGACAGCCTCTTTCGCCCTTCCTTGTAGCGATCTCTGTAAACGTGCCAGATTCTACGCATGGCTATAAGCGGGCGCCGTGTCATTAAATGTTCTCTTGAACGACAACCACTCCTCGCTGGCTCCACCGAAGTGTGGAAGCTCTAACATCTGCCTTGCCGTAGCTGTCCTAGATGATGTGTGCGATAGCATGGCTAAAGCTTGGGCTAATTCTTGGATGTCGTTCCTTGTTTCGTCTTTGGGAGGCTGCATCCTCTGCTCTTCTTCACCCATATTCAATTGGTTGAGCCATGGTTCAACGCATTCTTCTTGTTTTGTTTCCTCAATCGCCTCATCCTCTGTTTCGGAGTCCAGTTGCAAAATCTCAAGCTCCGCCCGAGCCATCCTTCCTTTAGCTTCGGCGATTTCCAAATCTCGCCTGGCGATCAATATTTGGGCTTCGGCCAATGCCCGTCTTCTGCTTGATTTCACGGACCGTGTTTCACTTCGTTCGGCGGATCCATCACCCTTTTCTGCGCCGTGGCTTTCTGCTATACCGCTTGTCTGTACCGGAGTATAGGGCGCGGACACGTTTTTCTTTAACCTACTGTGAGCTGCCACTCCCTGTCCTGAATACCCCGGAATAGGTGCCGTGTCATCTTCCTTAATGCTTATGGGAGATATTCTTCCTGCGGCATCATCGGTTTTGATGTTACTACTCACCACGGCGGTGGGTGAAGCTCCTCCAGCGTGATGTGGCGGCCTACCCTTCTTTGCTCCTGATCGGATGATCGGCATTCTTTCGCTTGTTGGATCCGGCTCGAAGGACCAACTTTTACTGGTAGGTGGCGTCTCGATTATGTTGCGAGCACGGATCGCCTTATTCAACCAGTGGACTGTATTATTATTTTTTATTTATTTTATTTGTTGATTTTATTTACATTGGTAGAACCAGAGTCTGCTAAGATCTCTTATTACCTCTGCACTGAACTGGTTGCACTCTCCACCCGCTGCTGCTTTTATCCTCTTTTTTGTCCCCGTTCTCTTGTTTGCGTATTGTCACGAGAACCAAAGAGCGAATGGTATAAATTGCCGATCTACGGTGTGCCAGTCAGCAGTCGTGTGCTACTCCATCCTTGGCTTCGTATGTTACGTCGCCAATACCTAGTATGAAATTATTTTGATTTTGCAGTCCAGAAGACTACTACAGAAGAGACCTCCTATCATATTGTAGCATATGTGTTTATAGCTGCGGAAAGGCAGCTGTTATATGTTTATCAAAGTAAAGACTCCTAACCTAGACAAATAGCAAGGTATCTGACTCCAATTTTTACTTGTAGGGGAAGATTATTACTTCCTACAACGGACAATTTTTTCCAATTCTCTTTTGTATCCCTCGATACCCGGGACAGGGTCGTTCTGAAAAGAAAAGTTGTTTTTTTTTCTACAAATTTATCTTTAATTTCCAGTCGTCGTAAAAACGTTTGATTCTATTGAAGTCTTCTTGCAGAAGTCTGTTGATGACTTCAATCTTTTCTCCAGATCTACCATATACATCACAATATCGTCAGGGTATGCATTGGCATGGTTGAAAGAACAAAGAAGTGTAAATGTTAAACCAATTCACTGCTCCTTGCTGTAACCAAGTTTTGATGTGAAAGGTCTTGTGAGAGATTATATATCCACATTATCATAGCGTAGATAATGTATGGTAACAAAATGTTCGGGCATACATAGATTTGATATCTTATATACAAGTCCTTCTAACCATACGGTGTCGAAGGCGTTTTCAAAGTCAACCAAACAGCCCATGTGCATTGTCACTCTGCCTTGTTCCACTGTATATTGAAAGCAAGGTTTGTCGCGGTTTGAGCCATATCGTGTAGGGTTCTAAAATGAAACTGCTTGTTCGAAATGATACCATTTTCATTACACCAGTTTATCAGCCCGAAATATCATTTTGAAAAGCCCTATTTGCGAGGTGGAGGTTAGAATGAATGGATTCATTCACTCTGTACACTGCCTCGAAACAAGACTCAATTGAGTTCGGTTTCTTTTATGGATCCTCGACTATTATTAACTCGTAGTTGGCGTTGATGTGTTCCATGGTAAATCCTGCGTTCAACAGTGTTTGGCAAATCTCGGGAGTCCCCTGGGCTCGCAGACATGGAGTGTCACTATGATCTTTCCTTCTAAATACTCTATTAATTTGTGGGAATATATTCGGGTCACTAGGCTTTATGGCTTGAAATTTATTGCCCCGGTCTTCATTGATTACTGATCTACAATTATCACAGATCAGTTTTTGAAGTTTTCTGATTATTGACTTAATTGTTTTCATTTCCTGGCTTTTTGGATCGCTGAATAGTCTATAAATCAGTTTCATTTGCCTATACAGAGCGTCAATTGTTAGTATGCGTTGGTTTATATGTCCCTTCGTCTCTAAGCTAATTTTGGGATGGAACGTTTCATTGTATGTATCAGTTGCTCATCTTTAAAGATCAATTTAATAATTATGAAGATTTCTGTCAATCGTTGGGTATAGGTCATTGTAGCGTAATTCTGATTTTATTAGCCGATCATCGTGCGACCAGTGTACTTTTCGGAAATTAAAAGAATGTATTTGATTATTTTGCTTAAGTGGTGAGTGTTCATTTGGTATATGAATTACGGCGCCTAGTCCGTAATGAGCTCTATCGTACTCGATTGTAAGAAGATATGTTAATTTCGAGTAGTTACATCCTCATCTAATCATTGTATTCGCTGGTACACCAAGAGTAAATCTATGAGGAAGACGGCGTACTTGTAGCGTACACTTCTAGTTTGTATTCGATGGCATTTTTTTCTTTGCCACCAGTCGAACAGTCTTGTGTTCGAGATAAAGTTACCCCAAACACTGTGCTTGTTATTGAAATCTCCCGCAATAAAGAAGTTATTATTTTCGGAGTCTAACTTGAGACTTCGGAATGGGGTATCAAGTTCATTTATAAATTGTATGGACTGGGTACCATCAGGAACAAAACTTTAATACATGGACTGAAAAGTCCCGGGATTTTTCAATAGGTGGCATCACTAGACAATGAACGTGACATATTTCGAGAGGCTCGCTTGCCACTAGCTTATGCATGAAGTTTCATGACTTTTCATCCATTCGTTTACGAGCTACAGTCGTTTGAGTGACGCTGCTTTCGTCTGCCCGACCCAACCATAAGATGACCCCCCAAACCCTCTCCCAAGCCAAGGTTCAACCGATCCTCCCTCCCTTTATCTCACCAAGACCGCACTCATTATCCCAAACCCTCTTCCGCATACTCCTGTAATGTCGTCCTGCCCAACACCAACCTAACCACTCCCACACATCACATCTTGCCCCTAACCCCAGCCCCTTTCCGTTCTTTAACCTGAAAACAGGCGCTAAATACACCAACTTCCATAGATCGCACACTCTCAAACCATTAAGCCCCGTCCATGAAAGCACAGCCCATTTGTCCTCTGAACCCCCTTCACCCTCCCCTCCCGCCGCACTTCCCACCACGCTTCGACCGCTCCCCCCGCCCCCCAGCCTTTGATCACCTCCTACGACCCTCCGCCAAGATCACACAACAATCCCTTGTCATCTGAATGCCGATATGCCCTCTCGAAGCTTCGAAATAGTCGGACTTATGATAACGTCCGCGTCTATCTAGCTTACCTTCATGGCAAATCTGATGCAGTCTGCTATAAAGGCAAAGCGAAAACGAGCGTTAAGGTTTCCATTCAACAGGAAGGCCTCTCCGCCGATTTCCCTAGCCATTGTAATTTCTACATAAAATTCCATGAAAACTTCAATATTCCCCCTCTTAAAGTAACAAGAGACCTCTCGGCTTTTCGACAATATATTTGCACGAAAATGGCATCTGGTCCCCAACGCAGCGAACCCGTCAAAAATAAGTTTTTTCGGTCCTAATCGGCTGTCCACCCCACTCTCTATGGGGTCTCCCAATACTCTTTCCCTATCCATTTACTACCAGAATGTCAGAGGACTTCGGTCCAAAACCCATTTGATCTTACAAAATACTCACTCCCTTCCCTTTGATATATACACGCTCTGACCAAAAGTAACCTCAACCCCACTATCAATAGCCTAGAGCTGTTCCCCCCAACCTTCACAGTTTTTTGCGGCGACGATGTTCATCGTTCCTGTCCTGACTTCCTTTGCCGAGGCGTGCTGCTTGCCCTCCAAAACGGACTAACATCTTCTCTTATCACCATCTCTTCTTCTCCCAACCTCGACTATGTCGCTATAAAAATTGAACATTGCTTAAAGTCCTTGTACATCACATGCTTCTACATACCGCCTTCGCAAACTATCGAGTCATATGAACTCGCAATTGCTGCAATGGACCGCTTAACTGAGCTGAGTTCTTCCCAAGACGAGATTGTAGTCCTTGGTGATTTTAACCTGCCCCATCTCTAATGGATGCTGTCTGGCGATAAGTCTCACTATATCTTAAACCCCACAACTACCAAGGAATGGCTCTTTGTAGACAGCCTCACCGACTCTAGCCTTTGCCAAGTAAGCAATGTCCTAAACCATCTGGGCAGACAACTTGACCTCGTGTTCAAAACATACCCCTTTAATTCCTCAGTTGCCTTTAGTCCCCACACCCTCGCAACTATTGACAACGATCACCCCCACTTCTCTTATCCTTATACCACGACTACTCAGCCCACTGCACACCTCCCACCTACCAATTTTCTTTCAACTTCCGAAAAGCCAATTTCCGCCTCATAAATATATACCTCAGCAATATCACACTCCGCTTAAACGATATAAGTGTAGAGGTCGCTACGGCCTCGCTCTACACAGAAATCTACAACGCCATATCCCTATATGTCCCATATTCCCAACACAGGTTATCATTCTCATCGCCCCTCGGTATAACCACAAACTCCGCACCCTTCGTAACGAGAGGAATAAGTTGTGAAACACTTTCCTAAATACGCGTTCTCCCCTGGACTACTCCAACTATCTCGGTTACTTTTATCAATTCACCGGGCTTTACATCTCCGTCTACCCCAATTACCTCACCAAAGCTCAATTCAACCCGATCAACGACCCCAAATCTTTCTACCACTTCATCAACTACAAACGGAAATCTGATGTCTATCCCAACTCTCTCTCCTACGGCTCAACTATTACAACTGACTCCCATACCATAGCCAATCTTTTCGCGTCCTTCTTCAATCTATCCTTCATGGACGATTTTTTTGAGCTTAACTCCTACTACTTTATTGGCATGTCTGAATTTTCCCTCGATCCTCTCATCCCACTACACATTCAACAACACCAAGTTATAGAAAAACTTGAACAACTGAAAGACGATTTCAGTCCCGGCCCAGGCGGACTCCATGCTATCCTCTTAAAAAAATGTTCCTCTTCTCTCTCTCCCCCGCTCGCTTCAATATTCAATCTATCCCTTGCACACGGTCTATTCCCTGACATTTGGAAATCCTCTTACATATCCCCCATACATAAAAAGGGGCCAAAAACCCTATATCCAATTATCTTCCCATTGCTAAGCTTTCGCACATTCCTAAACTGTTCGAAGGCCTTCTATATGGTGCGTTATGTTTTCGCTGCACACCCATCATCTCTCTCAAAGCATGGCTTCCACTCCGGCAGGACCACTACTACCAACCTTGTCGAATTCACATCCCACATACTCCTTGCCCTAAAAACGGCGATGAGGTCGATGTAATCACTACCTTACTTTAGGAAGGCCTTCGACAAAATCTCCCACAACCTCATTCTCTTTAAGTTAACTTCCCTCGGTTTTGAACCCCTGCTGATTAAGTGGATCTCATCCTATCTCAATTATCGAACCTGCTGCGTGCGATTTAGATCCACCCTCTCCGATCCTTTTTTTTCCAACCTCAGGTGTCCCCCAGGGCAGTCATCTCGGTCTCCTCCTGTTTATCCTAACCATAAACGACGTAGGCTCTAGCATCAATCACTCCTTCATCTCGCTTTACGCGGATGATACCAACATTTTCAAGACAATCCGCTCACCCCTAGACTCCTCACTTCTCCAATCGAATCTTGACAGCCTTTCAACTTGGTGCCAAAATAATTGCCTAGAACTGAATATCGCCAAATGTCACACTATCACCTGCTCTCGGATGCGTTCCCCCACCCAGCCACGCTCCTATCTCCTACTGAACCAACCGATAACATCGGTTGAATCGATTCGCGACCTGGCCGTCCTATAAGTGGTGTAAGCGGTGAGCGCGGTAGATTCAGGGGGGTAAGAGAGGCGACAACGTTTGAGAGGGTTTCGCAGGTTTCGGAGGATAGTGGAAAATGTGATGGAGGAGAGAAGGCCAGGGCAGTAGATTGAACCTGAGAGTAGACGGTGGATGAAGAGGATGTCGGCATAAGTTAATGTGTGTTAATGTTAATTAGGTGAAGACACCTCGTGTATGGGGGTAGAATCAGAGGATTTTCCCAATTCAATCCTCCGAGGTCAAGACGCAAAAAACGACTTTGCACGCTTTCGACCCTGCGAATTTGGGACGAGTAATAAGGAGACCAAACCTGACTAGCATATTCAAGAAGAGGGCGGACAGAGGCTTGCGACGGTTCCATTGAACGCCACTACTTACCTTCCCATCAATCATTAAGAAACTGCTTCCTAGGGCACCAAAAACCCTGGAAAGCATTTACTTACGTTTCCTTGTCACAGTGGCTTGCCCAGTGCAAACTCGTCGTTTAACATCTCCTTTTATGGAATTCTAATATCCACGGTTCACATGCTCATGGACACACAGCATGAGTGTGCAAGGTAACCGCATCTGTGTGCGTGCACATCCTCATCGTGACCAATGTATGGAAGACCATCCCCTATTGGTCACCGTAACGATGGATGAAATTTGGTATTCTGTCGTTTCGGAGGGAATCTTCAGTCTTGATATAGATTCCGTGGAGGCAAGCCGGGTCCTCCACGTAAATTAACTACATGGTTCGTCTACCAACCATCGCGGCATTCGCTACGAGGAGTCAAGTTTCATCCATCGGTAAATACGCACGAGCCGAGTATAAACGGAGTCGATGTCCGAAGTGTTGCTCAAACTGTCATATATTTTATTTAAACATAAACGAACCCGATGTGTGGTGTAAGCTGTAACCAATATTAACGAAATATATATGAATTCAGACATTGTACGTGAGTCGTGAACTATTTTTATGCGTAACCACGGTGTCCCAAATAGAAGCTGGAAAATAGAATTGGAGTCGTTTTTGTAAATCTAATTGGGACGTGCAGGGACCAACCACAGGATCTTGGTTTCTGCGCCAGTGATCCATGACTAGCACATTAGGGTGTCTTAGTGAACCAGTGCACCTGCCTGCACATAACTAGGACGACCCATATTGATGACACCCACATTGATGATATCCACAGGCTATATAGAGCGATCTGGAAACGTAGGGATCAGAGAATTCTTTCGACCAGCGTTTCACAAAACCAAGGACAGAGTTGACCTTGAGAATAATCTCATCAATATGTGGGATGAAGTTAAGCTCCCTCACATAAGATGCCAAGGTCACGAATCGTTTGTACAGGTGCTATCTGTTGGTTGAGTGAGACAGAGGGACGTAGTGGGGGGTGGGGTCGTTTACGGGAGAAGGTGATTGGGTTACATTTGGCAATATTTACTTCGGGCCGTTATTTTGGCACCAAGTTGAAAAGCTGTCCAGATCCATTTGGAGAAGTCAGGAGTCGACAGAAGAGCGGATCGTCCTGAAAAGTTTAGTGTCGTCCGCCTATAGAGAGATGGAGGAGTGCTTGATACTGGAGTCTATATCATTAATAGTAAGAATGAATAGGAGGGGTCCAAGATGACTGCCTTGGGGAACCCCTGACGTGGGAAGAAAAGGATTGGAGAGGGTGGATCTAAATCTGACACGGTAGGTTCGATCGGTAAGATAGGAAGAAATCCATTTAATCAGTAGGGGTTCGAAGCCAAGGGAGGATGAGGTTGTGTGAAATTTGGTCGAAGGCCTTGCTGAAATCGGTTGTGATGACATCGACTTCGTTGCCGTTCTCTAAGGCACGGAGAGCGTGGGATGAGAATTCAATTAGATTGGCGGTGATCGACCAACCCGTAGGGAAACCGTGCTGGTTGGGTGAGATGGTGGAAATTCGGCGAAAACATAACGTCTTGTAAAGAATGCCTTCGAACAGTTTTGGAATATGTGACAGTTTGGCGATGGGACGGTAGTTACTAATATCCTTTTTTGGCCCCTTCTTATGTATGGGGGTGACAAAAGAGGATTTTCAAATATTTGGGTAGACACCTTGTGTAAGGGATATATTGAATATCTTTTATAGCGGGAGAGAAAGAGAAGAGGGACATTTTTTTAAAAGGACAGCAGGAAGTTCATCAGGTCCAGGGCTGAACTCGTCTTTAAGCAAGTTTAATTTTTCTTCAACTAGGTAATGCTAGATAATTTGAGAGATGAAGGGTCCAAGGGAGATTTCGGGCAGGTGTTTGAAGTAAGAGCGGTTAGGCTCGAAAGAGTTGTCCGTGAGCGATTTTTTAAATATAGGACTTTTTAAAGAAAGAAGCGAAGAGATGGCAGTGGTTTGGGGGTCTGTTGAAGTAATCGTGTCATAGGAAAGGGAGTTGAGATAAGCGCCAGATTTACGTTAATAATTAATAAAAAGGAAACAAAAATGGGATCATTGTTCAGGTTGTTTTGTGTTTTTGGAATTAATTGTAGTAGAGGGAGTTATAAAGCTCGGTGGATTTATAAAAGGAACCGAGATAGTTAGAGTACACCAGGGAGGAACGTGTTATTAGGAAAATGTTCCAAAAATTATTGCTTTTATTCCAAAGAGTGTGGAGTTAGTGGTTGCACCATGGAGGCGATGAAACCGATATCCTATGTCGATAATAAGGGACATATAGGGAAATGACATTGTAGATTTTCTTATAGAGAGAGGCAGTAGCTTCTTCTACCTCTAGATGATCAAAGCGGAATCCGATTCTGCTAAAATGGTCATTTAATAGGCGGAAGTTATAGGAAAAATTGGGGTGGGTTGGGATGGTTGGGCTAAACAGTTACGATAAAGGGACCCGAGAAGCGGAGGGTGGTAATTGTGGATGGTTGAAAGGGCGTGAGGAATAGGGGCAACTGAGGAATTATATGCGTCCGTTGTAAACACAAAGTCAAGTTGCCTCTTTATACAATTTGGCACATTACTTATTTGACGGAGGCTTGAGCCGATGAGACCGTATATAAAGACGCATTTCTTGGTACTAGTGGAGTTTGAGGTGTAAAAGGGTTGATCATCTGACAGCGTCTATTGGAGATGGAGGAGGTTGAAATCGCCAATAATAAAAATATCGTCTAGGGAAGTACTTAACTCGGTTAGGTGATTAGGTTAGGTGCTATTGCGAGTTCATATGACATGATAGGTTGCGAAGGAGGTGTGGGGAGGAAGTATGGTGCGCCGGCGTACGACGCTGATTCACTTCCTTCCGCCATCGTCACTAGGAATTCCGCCGTACACTGTCCACCTAGAAGAAACAAAAAAAAGAAAACACTTGTGGCTTGTTGGTAGTCCAACTGGTCTTTTATTTAATTTTAGGATGCATCTGTTCAAAAATTATTAAACTGGTAACCGAATCTTAAATTTGTGTTTTACATAACCTTGAGTTCGCTGGCGTATTACTCTTCACTGACCAGATGACGATATTGTCTACACTTGTATATTTGTGGTTAATCTCTTAATTCGTACTTGTTATTAGTGGCTCTAAAGGGCATTACTCTCGACTAAACTTTACACTCGGGGGCGTACACACCCCCGTGTGATCGCGGCGGTTACCAGACGTCTTCCGATGTGCGCGCTCTGAAGGTTGTAATAGGACTCAACGATATTTAATCGTTTTGAGGTGAGTTTGCCCAAGAAGAAAATGTTTCTCTGTGGTGGAAACAAGGAAGACAGACTTGGCAATGAATGTGTATGTGTGAGTGAAGATCACATTGGTTTTTTCTCATACACAAGGCCATAGGAATAAACCTGAAACTCAAGGACGGGGCATAATGGGCATCCAAGAGATGTGTGTTTGTTGAAACAAACAAATCGCACCTCGTCGGATGCTAATTGCTTTGTATTTGTTTATGCATCTAGTTCGTGATGCAAAAGATACGGCGAATTAAAGGATAAGGGAAATATGACCTGATGCATAGTTCGGTAATGAGGGTCGGCTAGATAAATAGCCGCCACTCATTAAATAGAAAATGTGATTCGGATACCACAAACGATATGAATTGTCTATGGTATCGCAGGAACCTATGTAGGAACAGCAATCTTCGATTTGCACATGGTACGAGTTAGGGAATTTTATTGCTGGAAGAAAAAGGCCGCCGGCCGATGTGTACGTAAGGAAATTTACTTGGCGAAGTTGGGAAAATAGACGGCGCAGTATTTATGATCGCTGTCATGAAGGTTACAATGTATGTAAATCGAATTATTTTGTTTACCGGAATTCATTTAAGGAAATTTGACTGACGACGTAGATACCGAAATTGATTGGAAATTCCTGGTAAGCTAATAAAGAAATCTTAAGGAGCAGTGGTATGCGAAGAGAATGCATGAAGGTAAGTTTTCTTTACAGGGACTTAATGATCATAGATTTGATCTATATAATGCGTGAAACATTTTTAGGTCCCGAATGCGAATGCATTGGTGAAGACTTATGCGTCTTGGGTGATGATTATGGGGGTTTTTAAGGTAAATGTACTGTGGGGTTTGGCGGAACCGCTACAGAGGCATAAGGAATCCAATGACGTATAACGATTTTGGGTTTTTTTTTTACACAAACACGCGCACAAGGGGGATTTTGGAGTACATTTAAATCTCAGAGTACGGTGGTAGCGGAAGCAGAGGAAGTGGATAAGGAAAGGAGGTATCGATGTACATTGGTCTTAAATGGCTGGACATTACAACAACGAGGAAACACATGATCAGGTAGAGTATTCCACATTCGTGTGGTTCGGCTAAAGAATGACTCTCTATGTCTGTTTGTGCGCCTGAAGTTGACTTTCAACGTGAATTGATGCGCATTCTCAGACTGGCGGGTATCGCGGGAAAATGTGCGAGGAGGTGGAACACATAAGTTTTACTGCTCGTTTTTGCATCCTATCGAGCACTTGTAGTGCAGTTTTGAATGCGGCTGACCAAATATGGGATTTGAACTCCATTTTGGGACGAATGTACGCCTTGTAATTATGGAAAATTTAACAAGCCTCAGGACTTGCTAAATAAGGCCAAGACCAGTTCCCGTTTATAGTGCCCAATGATGACGATGATACGCCTTGTAAATAGTGGGCAGGTTGGATGGATTGAAGTATTTTTTGCATCTCTTAAGGAACTCCATATATTTGCCCGCATTTTTCGCAGCTTCAAAAATGTGGTCGCTCCAATTAAGAGTCGAATTAATTCGAGTGCTAAGGATTGATAGTTCCTTGGCTTCGTCGATGCAAGTGCCATTCATCGACAGTATATTTACTTTGGGGTTCGCCTTTAACGATAAGAGACAGGACTGAGTTTTTAAGGCATTGAACTCTACTCGGTTAGATAATCCCCATTGATATATCTTGTTGAGGTCGGAATTCAGTGTTTTAAGCATAGCCTGCTGATTGGTATTGACGTTCGAAGAGTTTGGTTGGGAATGTTCATATGAGTATGAGAAACTCAAATGTGCTATCATCAGCAAACGTGTGGATTGGGTTGTGAGTAATGGACAAGAGATCATTTATAAAGATGAGGAAGAGAGTAGGTGAGAGTACAGAGCCTTGGGGAACACCTGCATTTTTTTAATGAGGGGCAGATTTAACACCATCAAGAACCAATTGGATTGAAGGGCCAGAAAGATAGTCTCTTATCCATTGGATCGGGGAATTGTCCTCTCCATATGAATGTAATTTGATAAAAGGGCTGGATGCCAAACTCTGTCGAAGGCCTTCGAGATATACAGTGCTCCACTTTTCGGTAAGGTAAACCATCAAAATTCCTGTTGCTACGAAAGCCATATTGGCGGTCATTGAAAAGCTCGTTTGTTTCCAGATATGTCAAAAGTTGACGGTTAATCAGTGATTCCATTACCTTCGAGAGAATAGAAGTTAGTGATATGGGTCGATAAGAAGAGAGGGACGATTTGTTGCCCTTTTTAGGAATTGGCTGAAAGTTCGCTAACTTCCATCTATTTGGGAAACGGGCAGCAGTGGTTTAGAGAGTGAAGAGGATCATCTCTTCAAGAAAATTGGGGGAATGCTATCAGGACCAGCGGATTTGTGTGCGTTTAGCTCCTTGAGTGCCCGGGCAACAGTACGGGTTCGGAAGCGAATCTGGTCCATGGTGTGCTGCTTATGCTCAAGTTGAGACGGAACTGATGTGCTATCAGGCAGCGTTGAGTTCGCTGCAAAGTGTGCAGCAAGTGGATTCGCTTTCTCTATTGCACTGGAGACTGGTCTGTCATCGAATATTAAGAAAAGGAATGGATGAGGAGACCGAGTTTTGGATGTTCTTCACAAATGCCCACTCTCTGGTCATGCAAGAATATGGACAATTTTTATTGCGACATAGTCTAGATTGGGAGAAGAAGAGATGGCAATAAGAGATGAGGCGAGCCTATTTTGGATGGCAAGCAGCACACCACAGCAAGGTGAATCCGCACATATATCATCGTCATCACGAAAAACGTTAAAGCTGGAAGAGAATCGTTCAGTTGCAGCCATTCATGGCAATAAATGAAAATCATTGATTATATCTTTTAGGTTTTTTATTTCGTACAAGTTTATTAATGGAAGTCGTTTTGTAAAAATGATTTTAAACAGCATAATAAAATTGTTAATTACATAAATTGTTTACAAACTACTTATTTTCATGTTCAAATGGCAGTAAATTTATACATCTATCTAAACGGCAGCATATGTATACTTGAATGTATTAGAATATTTGGTTACCCTGTTTGAAGTTAAGCATTTAAACCATTCGTTTGATTAATATGTATATTTGTTGTTCAATCAATCAATCATTTTGAGTGCCAAAAAAAGGAAATTATATATCGTTTAATTAATTTAAATTTTAAATCAAGCATTGACTTAAAATAATATTTTGGTGTATAGCACTTAGATTTAAATTACAAAACAAAAAAAAAAAACAAAAGAGCAATAAAAATAATTATAATTAAGTTTAAATTTTTTAAACAATTATTTATATATAGTAAATAAAAATTTATAAACAATTGGCTGTAGGCGTTTTTAAATGTCTAAGTAGATTTTATATTACAACAAAAAAAAAGCTTTCCTTTTCTGTTTTCAATTCTTGATTGTTTTGTTTTATTGCAATAGCGATATTATTATAAGGAAAAACAAAAGGTCAAATTAATTAATACTTAACCAATTTGATTTTGCAGAACTTTGTAAACAGAGTCTAGTGAGAAGCTCTCTTTTTCTCTCTTGTATATATAGAAAAGTTTTGTTAATAGGAGTTCTTCATACACACTTGACACCTAGATACTCTCTGCCGCAGGAATCCAGACTTCAGTGTCTGTTGTTCAGGTGTGATAAACTGTTGACTTTCTTCAACTGTGACTAACCAGAAACTTGTTTGTGTTTCGTAGAAATGGCAATGACCTTTAACGCCATTACATTCAATGAATGGAGTTGCTCTGAAATCTTCTAAGCATGAACCGGGTGATGAGAGTCCTTGGCCACCTCCGCCGTTACCGACGGCAGTATGCTAAAATGAGTTGGTAAAGATATTACCATTAGTTAAATTAAAGTATAAATGATTAAGTTCAACTTTACCATGAGGAAACTGAAGCCAATCCAAAGACCATCCCACCCAGCGGGACAACGTGGCACCTCCAGCGATTGACTGTGGACTGCAATCACATTAGAAGGAACTTCGCATACCACACATCGTGATATATATTTCTGCACATCGTTATTGCTGACGGGCATCATGGGGATATCTTCTGAGGTGGATAACCAGAATGTTCGGTCGTTTCTAGAGGCGTAATTGCAAACATTATTTTGACCACAACTTAAGACTGGTAAAGTTGAGAAGCGTCGCACACATGATCCAGCTGAGCCAAGATCTTGATTGTGTGGGTAGTCGTTACCATCGACGTAGAGAAGTGAGTAGCCGCTCCATAATTCCGTGTGTCCTCGTTCGCATTGTGGTATACTCGCTGTTTGACTGTGCTTTACTAATAAAATACCGGTAAGATAGTCAGGGGCTGGGGCACACGGTTCGCCTTGATCACCTTTTGGTCCCGGCGCTCCTGGTATTCCAGCAAGTCCTGGTACACCTTGCAAGCCGATTTCACCTTTAGGTCCTGGTCGTCCGATTGGTCCGGGGAAACCAGTTAGACCTCGCTCACCCTGTTCTCCTCGTTCTCCCTGTTCGCCAATTAATCCTCGGATTCCAGGGAAGCCACGATCACCTTTTTCGCCGTTACGTCCAGGTTGGCCTGGTTCACCCTTTGGACCTGGTGGTGGTACTAGCCCAGGGTCTCCTTTTTGTCCCTTTGAGCCATTAATTCCATCACGACCATCGCGTCCCTTAGGTCCTGTATTGCCTTTTTCCCCGGGTGGTCCTATTGGTCCGACTAATCCTTCTAAACCAATTAATCCACGATCGCCTTTGGGTCCGGGATATCCATTAACACCCGGCATACCAGGAATACCCTGATTCCCCTTGTCGCCCTTTTGGCCTTCGAATCCAGGTAAACCATGTTCTCCTTTTTCTCCTGGCGGTCCTTGATCACCTTTGGGTCCAATTGGGCCAGGGAAACCATCTTGGCCATCTATACCAGGGAGACCAGCAATTCCACGATCACCTTTAAGGCCTTGCGGTCCAGGAGCACCTGGTGAACCTATTGCTCCGGGAATACCTTCAAGTCCCGGCAGTCCTTTTTCGCCCTTTTCGCCTGTAGGGCCAGGCATACCTTCACGGCCGTTTTTACCTGCACGCCCAGGGAGACCTTTTTCACCTTTAATTGCAATACCAGGAATTCCGGGTTCACCAGTTGGACCTAAATCACCCTTTTGGCCAGTGGCTCCAATCAAACCGGGTGCCCCGGGGGCACCAGTTAAACCACGATCTCCTTTTTGTCCATCACGGCCAGGAACACCAATATTTCCTTTTTCTCCAGCTGGACCAGGAAAACCTCTTATGCCGAATTCTCCTGGTTCTCCTTTGTCTCCTACAATTGTGATGGGCTCAGCGTCTAATCCGCTTGGACCAGGGAAGCCACGTTCTCCTTTAGGACCAGGGGCTCCAGGAATACCAGGGTAGCCCGCATTACCTTTGTCACCCTTTACACCATCCAATCCGCTCAATCCAGTTTCACCCTTGGCACCTTTAGGTCCGTCACTACCGCGTGGGCCTTGCAAACCAGGCTCTCCTGGGAAACCATCAAGACCTGGACTGCCAGGAGCGCCAGGACGTCCGTAATTACCTTTTTCACCTTTAGGGCCTCGTGGTCCAGGATATCCAATATCACCTTTCTCTCCATCCAAACCTGATTCACAAGTTTCACCATCCAAACCTGGTTCGCCCTTTTGGCCAGGAGCACCGGTTTGTCCGTAACCGGGTACACCAGGCAAA
Organism: Microdon myrmicae; assembly: GCA_963931805.1. Classification (NCBI taxonomy): domain Eukaryota; kingdom Metazoa; phylum Arthropoda; class Insecta; order Diptera; family Syrphidae; genus Microdon; species Microdon myrmicae. The sequence goes on from OZ007497.1 coordinate 219,291,061, forward strand.
CCCTTTTCTCCTGGGTATCCAGGTTGTCCGTCCTGACCATCACTTCCACGTGGTCCCGGTGTTCCAGGTTCACCTTTCTGACCCTTTTCTGATCTATCACCTGGTAATCCTGGTGGTCCATCTAATCCAGGTAAGCCCCTATCGCCCTTTTCTCCATCTAATCCAGGTATTCCGTCCGCTCCCGGTGTGCCAGCAAATCCAATGTCACCTTTTAATCCTACTAGACCTTGTGGTCCGGGAGGACCGCGTAATCCAATTGGGCCTTCCAGTCCTGTCAGACCACGTTCACCTTTATCACCTTTAGCTCCGGAAATTCCTGGTTTACCAGGTGTGCCTCTGATACCTGGTGGGCCTGTCATACCGGGGAAACCTTTAGGTCCATCTATTCCGAATTCTCCTCGTTCACCTTTGAAGCCCGGCATACCCACTAACCCTGGATTTCCAGGTTCGCCTTTAGCTCCTTCACGACCTTGAACTCCGTCAACACCGGGTGCGCCGCGCGGTCCGGGCAATCCTGGGGGTCCGATTGGGCCTAGATCACCTTTAGCACCTACAAGTCCTGGTGCACCGGGTGCACCTGGTATACCTGAATCACCTTTGTCGCCTGGGTAACCAGGGGCGCCTTCTGGGCCAGGAGCTCCATAGCTTCCCTGTGGTCCACGTTCGCCTTTTTCACCTTGTAATCCATCATTGCCTCGAGGTCCGGGAGGTCCAGCCACTGATACACCTTGTTCCCCCTTTTGACCCCGTTCGCCTGGCCGGCCTGGTATTCCTCGTGATCCGTCCTTTCCAGGAACTCCGGGGAAACCAATTGGTCCTAAAGTTCCCTTTTCTCCCCGGGGACCAGTTAAACCTCGTGGACCAACGGGTCCAGGTGGTCCTGGGAGTCCAAGGTCTCCCTTAACCCCTGTTCTGCCTATATCTCCTTTTTCTCCTATTGGTCCCATTGGTCCTGGGCTGCCTGGGTATCCTTTTTCTCCTTTATTGCCCTTTGCTGGCATCATACTTCGGTCAATTTCACAAGTTCCTGGTTCGCCCTTTCCTCCCGGGTATCCAGAATCACCTTTGTCGCCCTTTTCTCCATCATATCCTGGTTGTCCTTGTTCGCCTTTAATGCTATCACCCTTTGGGCCAGGGTAACCATTTCTACCTTGAGCTCCTGGTGCACCGTCTTGTCCAGGGGTACCTGGGAAACCTTTGTCTCCTCTCGGTCCCGTTTCACCTTTTAAACCTTGAAGTCCTGGTGTCCCAGGTTCGCCGCGTTCACCTTTCACACCGCGAAGTCCCGCTGGACCACGTTCACCTTTTGATCCTTTTTCCGTAGTAGTTAAGCTCAGATCTACTATTGCATCACGGCCGGGAGGACCTTCGGGTCCAATCATACCAGGTTCACCATCTTTTCCTCTATCTCCTGGTGGTCCCATTGGTCCGGGAACACCGTCATCTCCCCGTTCGCCAGGGTAACCACGCTCTCCCGCTGGTCCTCGTGCACCAGGCACGCCGTCTATTCCATCCAGTCCCCGTTCGCCTTTATCACCTTTTTGGCCAGGTGCACAATCTATACAACGGCCGCCAATATCCCCTTTTAATCCAGGTTCTCCTTTTTGACCAGGATGACCGGGACGACCACCATCACCTTTTTCTCCAGCCCTACCGGGAAGACCTGGTATACCTGGTTTACCTAACTGTGAGTCTCCGGGTACACCTAGGTTGCCTTTAAATCCTCGTTCGCCCTTTTGTCCTTTTTCGCCGGGACGTCTGTAAAATATCGAGATTAAAATAAAATCCAAAATCGAAGTATGAATGAATGAAATTACCCTGGTGTACCGACGTCACCTTTAAGTCCAGCCACACCGATTCCAGGAGTTCCGCCTTCACCTTTTTGTCCTTCTGGGCCAGGGGGTCCGTTGTGACCACGGGGGCCTATAGGTCCTGGACTGCCGGGTCGTCCGGAATCTCCTTTACCGCCTTTTTCTCCAGGGGGACCTTCTAAACCTGGTCTTCCTGGTAAACCAGGACCACCTTTAGGACCAGCTGGGCCAGGTGGTCCTTGTGCACCAGGGTATCCATCTAAACCTTTAGGTCCGGGCTGTCCGCGGAAACCACGTGGTCCTTTGGGACCAGATGGGCCAGGGGTACCTTTACCACCACCTGGTGGACCAGCCGGACCAATTAGACCCTGTGTTCCAGGTAATCCTGGCCGGCCAGGTTCGCCTTTTTGTCCGTGTTTGCCATCTAAACCTCGTAAGCCAATTTCTCCACGATCACCTTTCTGACCAGCTGGACCAGGTGGACCATAGTTACCTTGTCGACCCTAATCATTAGACGGATTAATACCAACAATTGCATAATTTTGTGTGAGAATCTTACCCTGTCACCTCGAGGTCCAGGAAGACCTTTTTCTCCCTTCATTCCGTCATTCCCTGCTGGACCTGGATATCCAATGTCTCCTTTTTCTCCAGGTACCCCTGGTTCTCCTACATCGCCTTTATCACCTTGTGCTCCCGCCCACGGGTGTGATCCATCAACCAATTCTACATGCTTAGCCGGTTCACCCTTTTCTCCTTTTGTTCCCTTCATTCCTGGTACAGGCATTGCTACGCACGAATCGCCTTTTTCACCTTTAGTACCTCGATCACCACGGGGTCCAGGTTGTCCATAAGTGCCTGTGTCACCACGATCACCTTTTCGTCCTTGTGGCCCATCATTTCCTGGCAAACCAGACCTGCCTTGGAAACCAGGTTCTCCCTTATCTCCCTTAGCAAAATCTCCAATTTCCTTAGCTGGTTCTCCTTTTTCACCTTTCAAACCAGGACTTCCGGGATAACCTCGTGGCCCAACTGAGCCTGGAATACCTTCTAAGCCTGGTAAACCGTCTGTTCCATTACATCCATCCGCTCCGGGAATACCAGGTGTACCAGGATTACCAACGTAACCTTGTAAACCGGGAACACCAGGTATACCGGGAATACCCGTTGAGCCACGTTCACCCTTTGGTCCTCGTGGTCCAAGTGGACCGGGATCACCCTTTTGTCCTTTATCTCCGGGTGGTCCTTCAATGCCTGGATAGCCGATTGCACCTTTTGGTCCCGGTATACCCGGGGGGCCCGGAAAACCGCGATTACCCTTCTCCGCAAAACATTTTGGTATACAACTTGCATTTCCTGTACAATTCCTTGGTTGCTGACCTGTTCGTAAAGCGGTCGCAGTATCTATAATTGCATAACTATCGTCGATCACAGGTCGCGGGGGTTCTCTGTATTCATGATTAGGACTAAAAATAGCTCCGCTGCTACTACTGCCGCTCTCCCTCCAGAATTGCTAAAATATTAGTGAACCAAAAAAAAGAGGTATTAGGAAAATCGTGCAGGAGTTTGACGCATGTTTGTATATTTACGGAGTGGACTTCGAAAAAGATTCCAAATAAGAGTGCGGCGAAGATGAGCCTGCAAATTAGAGAGAATATTATTTAGGTAAGGTGTATAAGGCTTAAGAGGCATGTAGCATGTAACACATGTAAAATGTTGATGATAGCAATGTAAGGTTAGCCTAAGTAAGTACTTCATCTTATATAGAACTACTACTTTGTGATGGACTTGTTAGTTAACCTAAACGCGTTTCTCGGGAAAGTAGGCTCGTCTACTAGGCATTTATAACCATGTTAAAATTGAGTACATGGTCGTTGATTTGATAACAGATAAAGTATAAAATGTAGACTCATTTGGACTGATTGATATAGAACGCGTTTAAATTTATCTGGAGGGGTTAGTCAGACTTTAAAAAAAAAAACTGTTTGCTTAAAAGGTGTTTATCGTTTGTTATAGTAGTAAATAACCTGATTCGAATCCACCCTGTGAAAAGGTGAGCAACAAAGCATCACCACATCGGACCATGGCTGCGTGTAGGTGCCGATGTCTCAACTAGATACATAAGCTGTGTATTTCTACTATAATGCTCCGGTATGCAGCTCCGGTATACAGCTCCGGTACAATTATTATTTTTCTCTTGTGCTCTTTCGTTTTTTTTTTTTTTTTATTGCACCTCTCTCAGGAGAGGAGAATCTGTTTGCTAAAAGGTGTTTTGCCGACTGGGCGCATCGAGATGCCACCAAATAATCGTTGCAGTTCTTCTTGAACAGTTGCAGGTTGCGTCGCTCCGGAAACACTCGCGTGGGGGGGATTCCACAGCTTTCCCGCTATGTAAGGGAACGAGTTCTGATTTTCCGGAACGAGATGAGATTTTCGCGCTCTCGTGGGACGAACTGCAAATTGATGCGATCCGTCGGATTGGTTTGTGGAGCTCATTAAACCGAATTGCGTGGAACAGTCTCCGAAGAACAGTACCCGTGATAATATCTGTAAAACAGACAGAGGTCAGATACGCGCCTTCAATATGATAGCGACTGTAGTCCCGACTTCAGCGCCGAGCCCCCGATTAGACCGATCGCTCGTCTCTGAATTCTCTAAAGTAGGTCGAGGATATGCTTAGGAGAAGAGCTCCCAACATGAGACCAATATTCGAGCTCGGATCTAATTTGAGATTTATACAGGAGAAAATGGCGGGCCGGGGTAATCTCTTACTTGGTTCTAGAAAGATAACTCAGTTTTCCAGAGACGGACCTGGCGAAGTTCGACAAGTGCTTACGTCACGATACATTCCCACAGACCTTGACGTCAAGCAATTTCAAGCTTTCCCCAGATTCGAGTGCCTGACCATTCATCATCAGATGATCCACTTTTCTTTGCGATTGTTGTATATTTTGTCTTCGTTGTATTGAAGTCAACGAGATTGGCTCTTCCCCACTGCAGTACCTTATCCAGATCCCGATTCAGAGAGTCGATCTGGCAACATCCCAGCTAGTGCGACGTTGATGCACTAATCAGGCAATCACTCGAAACAGAAGAAACAAGTGTACTATCATGCGCAAAACACTTTGTTATTCGTTGACTCCAACTAATCATTTATGTGAAGCAAAAACAAGGTTGGAGCCAAAATAGAACCCTGAGCCACCCCGGAATCAACAGGATATAGATCCGAAGACTCACCCTCCAGATGGCACGCAGGCTGCCATGATCCGCTTACCAAAAGAAAAGGCTAGTACGTTGCTGGCTACATGTTTCCTACGGGTTGGTTGGGTGAGATGCAGACTTCGAGAACACATCGTACCCACACGATGTTTCAGATGTTCGCAATAGGGTCAGTGGTGAAATCCTGGAAATCCGAAGAAGATCGTTCGGAAAACTGTTTGAAATGCGGAGAAAAAGGCCACAAAGTAATGTGTTGTAAAGCACAACCGAAATGCATGCTTTGCGAATTAGGATGCGAAGGCGGTAACCACCACTCTACAGGGAGTTACAAATGCCGAGCATTTAAAAACGCGTTGTCCAATCTTCTCAATAAAAATGGACAGGTTTAAGTGCATTCAAATCAACTTAAACCATTGTGAAGCCGCACAAGATCTTCTTTCCCAAACTTTTAAGGAATATGGTGCCGACGGTGTGCTCATCAATGAACAGTACAGGATGCCTGGTACTGGTATTGTTACATGGGAGGAAGACAGCAGCGGAACAACGGCCATCTGGAAAACTGGAAATTCACCCATGGAATGTAGAAGTGTCCAGCGGCTGGAAGGAATTGCCTATGCTAAGATCAGAGGAATTCATTTCTACTGTTGTTACGTTCCGCCAAGGTGGGTAGAATATTTCAAATGCTTTTTAGACAGAATAACACAAGAAGCTAGAGATAAGAGCCCCCTTATAGTTGCTGGAGAATTCAACGCTTGGGCAGTAGAATGGGGAAGCACAAGGACCAACAGTAGAGGCCACGCACTACTTGAAGCCTTCGCAGTCCTAGATGCGGTATTGCTTAATGATGGTATCGATGACACCTTCATAAACGAGAGCGGCCGGTCCAAAATCGACATCACATTTGCCAGCTCCATGTTGGAAAGAAGTATGGAGTGGCGAGTTTTGGACACCTACACCCACAGTGACCACCAAGCCGTGATGTACGAAATATTACCGCACAGAGGATTCGTCACTGGCAAATTGGCGAAAAAAGCGGAAAGCGGAACTGCTGGATTATATACTGGAAGACCCAATCGCACAGTTTGACGCAGAGGCCGATGCGAACAGGCAGGCTGGAGAAGTCATGAAGTGGCTAACTACCGCATGCGATGCTTCTATGCCACGACAAAGACAACCAGCAGGGGCTATCAAACCAGTGTATTGGTGGAACTCAGAAATCGCCCATGTGCGATCGGAGTGCAACAGGTTAAGACGCTTGCAACAAAGAGCAAGAAACGTAACACCTACCCACAGCTGCATGCGGAATTCGTCAACAAACGGAAAGAGTTGAGGAATGTGATCCGCAAAAGTAAATATGACGCGTTCTGCTCCCTAAGGGATGAGTTAAATAACAACCCATGGGGCAGCGCCTACAGGATAGTCATGAAAAGACTACAGAACAACAGTAGTCAAATGCAAAAAAGCAAAACTGACATGGCAAGAATCGTTGCTGTTCTCTTCTCACAGTGTGATGAGGTGCTGAGAGTGCAAGAGCAGTGGAGTATCACCGAAGGAGAGATACCTCCCGTGACCCCCGAAGAGGTGCTCTTGGCTGCAAGGGTTGTGAAAAAAACAAGACCCCGGGACTGGATGGTATCCCTAACGCTGTAGTGAAGAGTGCTTTAACAAAAAAAAACCGTCTCTTCACAACCTGCCTTCAAACAGGACAATTTTCCAAACGATGGAAAAAACAGCGGCTTGTGCTTATTCCAAAAGGAGTCAAGAGTCCAGAGGCGTCGTCGTCTTATCGTCCGTTGTGCATGTTGGACACGACAGGAAAACTGCTTGAGCGAGTAATTGCCACTCGTCTGGAACAATTCACTGAGGGGGCATCGGGGCTCTCTGAATCGCAGTATGGATTCCGGAAAGGAAGATGAACCGGTAAAGCACTATCTGTGGTGCGCGACATCGCCCCTCAATGCGATAGCTGAAACACGATGGATAGGGGGTACAAAGAAATATTGCGCGGTGGTGACACTAGATGTTAAAAATGCGTTTAACTCGGTGAATTGGAATCGGATTCGGTCTCACCCTACTTGGTGCGTATACTAGTAAACTATCTCTCGGATAGAAGACTGCTGTATGATACAGATGAGGGACCACAGGAATATAAAACAACAGTGGGTGTACCTCAGGGTTCTGTATTAGGTCCGCTGTTATGGAGTATAATGTATGATGGTGTGCTCAGGGTCAATGTACCGGAGGGGGTTAGAATCATTGGGTACGCAGATGATTTGGCAATAGTGGCCGTAGCTATACATCTAGATGACCTGGAGAATATTTGCTCCCAAGCAATCCAGAGCATTAAATGCTGGCTAGATATGGCCGGACTGAAACTAACTGGACATAAGACGGAGGCAGTTTTAGTAAGTAGCCGCAAGAAAGTTGAACACCTTGATTTGGAAATAGAAGGACAAATAATCAGATCCAGTCTCTATATTAAATATCTTGGTGTTATACTCGACAACAGGTTGACCTTCAAGGAACACCTGAGGAAAACGACTGAAAAAACAGCAAGAGTATGCAAAGATTTAGCGAGACTGCTACCCAATGTTGGAAGACCCCGGCCCCACATAAAGAAACTCATAACAAGTGTCAACACCTCCACTATAATGTATGCAGCTCACATATGGTCAGGAGCCGCACGGTATAAGTCTTACATTAGGGGAGTGAACTCAGCGCATAGACTCGCATCACTAAGAGTATGCTGTGCATTTCGAACAGTACCCGAAGATGCCATAAATGTTTTGGCCGGGAGGACACCACTTGACATTGCAGCTAAAAAAAACGCTGCATTGCATAGGGTCTCCGAAGAGAATCGTCGGAGAATGCGGGCACAATTAGAGCTCTCAAGCCTAAGAGAATGGCAACGAATGTGGGATCCTTCCACCAAAGGAAGATGGACCCACACCATGATACCTGATATAGAAACATGGGTGAAAAGAAGACATTGCGAGCTGAATTACTGCTTGACTCAGCTAATATCAGGACATAGATGCTTTCGGCAATACTTGCACAAGTATAAGCATGTGAATCACCCATGCTGCTTGTATTGCGAAGGCAAAATAGAAAATGCGGAACACGTACTCACAGAGTGCGTGAGATTCGAGACCGCACGAACGATTTTGGAGAGACATATGAGACGGCAGTTACTCCGGGAGGAGTAATAGAATAGATGTTTAGTTCAAAACCGGCATGGCCCATAACCAATGGTATCCTCTGTGAAATGATGCAGCAGTTGCGACGTGATGAGCGGAGTAAGAGGTAAACTCCATCCCGCCTCGCGGTGGAATATCTAAAAGAAAGTTCCGCGGGGATCAACGGGAATATGAGCCTGGCGGGAGGTGGTTTTAGTCGGTAAAAACCCAGCATTCCCCTGGATCGGTCTAGAGATTACTTTTGAAGATTTCCACCTTCCTACCGAAACCACAAAAAAAAAACCTTCCACAACAACCCGGATCGATCGATTTTCGAGGAAGCTCTTCGTACAGTCGCAAAACTGACCGGAAAGTCGTATGAACGAAGTTTAGTCAGCAATGCCCCGTGACAGACGCGGTCAAAAGCCTTTCGGCCCTCGACTCACCATGCCCCTCAATCGCAGATGTCCATATATCGGTTATAAGGGTCAAAAGTTCTTCCGTGGACCACCTGCCACGGAATCCGTATTAACGATCATTCGGAAATCCTTTGCATTCCAAATATTTAATTAACTCAGTATTGATGATCTTTTCCATCACCTTAGACATCATAGATAGCCATGCTATAGGTCGGAAATTTTTAGGACACACTTTTTGCAATTCTTTGGGATTGGCTGAACGCAAGCGGTTTCCCAACAGGTAGGAAAGGTCCTCCATGCATAAGATAAGCGGAAGAGTCTGCCATGAACAGGCGATAGATCTGGAACATAGTTCTTAAGGACTATTGCTGGTATTCCGTCCGGGTCGGTTACCTTCTTACAGTCGAGTCCACGTAGAATGCGTTGAATAGTACGGGGGCGGAACCTCACATCCCACATCGAGGACCGAATCGGCCCAGGTCCCTCCAAAAGACCGGCATCGAGGTTTGAATTCTCAGAAAAAATTCGTGAACATATTTGCTTTATCCTTTGAATTCCCGACTAGTGCCCCACAGCCCGTCACTAACGGCAGAAAAGAGGAGGAAGCTAAGTTACTGCTGGCAGCCCTGGTCATTGACCAGAGGAGACGCGAACCAGTTGGGCACGCAGGGAGTTTATTGGTCACTCTGTCGTTGTAAGCCTTCTTCGCGGTATCAATCGCATGGTTGCACGCATTTTTGATTCGAGCGCCGTTGTTCAAAAGCTCTATTTTTTGCCGCTGTCATCAGCTCGCATTTTTTATGAAACCATCAGATGAACTTCGTTTAATGGAATGCGGAACGTAGATCTCCATCCCGAGAAGTATAATCTCCGTGACCGACTCCGCACATGCGTTAACATCGAAGTCTCGAAAGCACACATCCAACCACGGAAAGAAGTCAAAGAAATCACGCACATCGTCCCAATTGGTAGCCCCTTACCTCTATACATGGCGAAGCTGCCTAGGTCGGTTATTCGCTTGAAATACAAGTGGTTGCATGACCGATACCAAGCAGTGGTCTGAGTTTCCCAGTGTATAAACGCTTGGTTCGGATGTCAAAAACAGATCCAGGGTGTTCGCATAATCACCTCGGGCATCCGGCACTCGCGTAGGTTCCTCCACGAGTTGAGTCAAATTGCGGCTAACAGCGAACAACTCGGCTAGCCTCCCACACTCATGGATTCTTTTAGAGTGTACTAACCAGCCAGAGTTACCTACATTAAAATCGTCAAGGACGACAGTTTCAGAAGTCGGGTGGTTGATCTGTATCCAGTTGATGGTACGTAAAAGTTGTTCGAAAAATGTCGCTATTCGATCGTCATTCGGCGAGCGGTAAATACTACAAAGAAATTTAACAGAATTCCTCAGCATGACTTTCAACCACATGATGTCTAAGTTATTGGGTTCTAACGCCTCTATCTTTTGGCGGGCCAGGTCAGCTCACGCGCCGACGCAACCTAGACTCTTAAAACGGAATCTCGAATGTAAGTCGTATACTGACCAAACGAAGATATCTCGAATTAGTTGACGAATCGACCTAGGTCTCAGTTAGGACAAAGATATAAGGTTTCGTTGTTTGAAATATTGGTGGACGGCCTTGACATTCGTATTGCTTCGGTGAAATCGATGCCCCTGATATTACAAAATTCCGTTATCAGTCGAACGTCGACACAGTTTCAAGAACGAACCCGGTTACGCGATAACGAATTTTTTAAAGTTCAGTTATTTATCAAATCATCTGCATGATGTTTCCCCTGATATAGACCCCCCCCCCCCCCCCCCCCCCCCCCCCCCCCCCCCCGGAGATCCGAATGGGAAACTAGTTTAACTGGAATTCTTTATCTCAGAAGGCAACCATACATCCGAAACACAGTCGAAAATTTCTCCCGGCGATAACGCGCAATGTACAGCGTGACGGGGTGCTGTCTCACCTTGGGACCGACTTATCACCTAAACCAACTTTTTCTCGAACCGCCATCAGCTAAGCTCCGAAAGACGGGCAGGGATTTTTCCCGACCATTTGACGTAGCCCATAGCTTTATCAGGTGGTATGAAGCTATTGCGTATTGTAACGATAGTGAAGAACGTGTGATTCCAACTGGCGCTATGACGATAGAATCACTTTAAATTGAACCAATGCTCAACACATCAAGCCACTGCGGCATGTACGAATTCGATTTCTAAACTCAAAGTACATTCAACTTATGTGGAATAGCTATGTTATTGCTTGTTATACCGGCTGATGCTTTTTCTTATTTGATTTTCTTTCGTTGTTCTTCACTATTTGTTTGTATATTATGTTAGAAACGCTATACTACTCCTACCTTAGTAACTTTGTTACGATAAACTTCGTGTGCGAACGACGGAGCGAGGAACGAGCGAAAGAACGTCGGAGCAACCAAGTGAGCCGGTGCTCTGTGCAGAGGTCGGGGTCGTTGTGGTAAAGGCCTGTTTACTATGGGAAAGTGTGTGCTGTGTGTACAGATCACGTCGGGCTCACCGATTATTGCGCATTGCAACGATAGTGATGAACGTGTAATTCGAACCGACACTATGGCGATTAGAATCACTAAAAATTGAGCCAATGCTTAACACATTAGGCCACTGCCGCGTATGCGCATTCGATTTCTAAGTAGATTCAACTGTTGTGGAATTGCTATGTTATTGCTTTGTATAGGCCTGATGCTTTTTCTTATTTGATTTTCTTTCAAGTACATTCAACTGATGTGGAATTGCTATGTTATTACTTGGTATATGGCTGATGCTTTTTCTTATTTGATTTTCTTTCGGTGTTCTTCACTATTTCCTTGTATATTGTGTGTGTGTGTGTGTGCATCTGTTAGAAACGCCACAAAGCTTCATCATAATTTTGTCCATTCGTTTACAAGCTACAGTCGTTTGAATGACGCCACTTTCGCCTTCGTTAAAAAAAATGGAAAAACGGGTATATCGCATCTTGATCAAACTATGCTTTTTGATAGGAAAACTTCTGAACAGCCATTGCAATGGTTGCAGAAATGTTATCACACATCTGCGCATGAATGCTACCCTCGTCAACCCGTCAATTCGAACCATCTGCAGACGCTATGATATTTGGTTCGCACACTTAATGTAAACAGTTTTTGATCACAGCACGGTAGATCCCCGGTTACGAACCAGATAAAATTATTTACAGTTGCATTGTTTTTGGGGGGGGGGGGGGGGGGGGGGGGGGGGCATACAGGGCCGAGTCTCTGCATTCAACTCGGCGAAGGCCAGGACGATCCTTGTCCCTGCTCAATCCAGGTTGACACGCAGTCTCCACGTGACACCCCTGGATAGCTACTTTGGCACCCTCCAAGTAGTGAACCAATGCATGCAGCGACATCCTGAGAAAGGTTGGCGCAAGGCTAATAACCTTGCTCGGAAAAACAATTTTATTATGGACAATTTAACAAGTCTCATATATGAACCAGATACCGGTGGGGAAACTTGCTATATAAGGCCAAGACCGGATCCCGGTTGTAGTGCCGATGATGATGAAGGGAAGAACGTTGTTGATCAGTCAACGAGTTGTTGTGTTGAAAGTTATCGTTTTTTTTTTACACTAACGCACGCACAAAAGGGGATTTTAAAGTACCCTTAAATGTCAGAGCACAGTGCGAGCGGATGGAGAGGAAGTGGATAAGGAAAGGAAGTGTCGATGTATACTGATCTTGAATGCCTGGACATCGCAACGACGAGGAAACACATGATCAGGTAGAACATTCCACATTCGTATGGTTCCGGCTAAAGAATGACTCTCTATGTTTATTTGTACGCCCGAACTTCACTTTCAACGTGAACTGATGCGCATTCCTAGTTTGACGGGTATCGCGGGGAAATGTCTGAAGGGGTGGAACCCAGCAAGTTCAGTTGAGCACCGGCAGTGGTAATAACTATAGAAAAGAGATAGGCATGATACGTTGCGCCTATGTTCTAATGACGGAATTGATCGACTTACGGCTGAGTCCCCAATAAGTTTCACTGCTCGTTTTTGCATCCTGTTGAGCACGTGTAGTGCATATATATATATATATATATATATATATATATATATATATATATGCACTAGTAGTAGTAGTGCATATATATATATATATATATATATATATATATTTTTTTTTTTTTTTTTTTTTTTTTTTTTTTTTTTTTTTTTTTTGAGTGGGCGCCCCGAGATGCCATCAAATAACTGTTGCAGTTATTTTTGAACAGTTGCAGGTTGTAACGCTCTGGGAACACTCGCGTGGGAAGGGAGTTCCACAGCTTCCTAACTCTGTAGAGGAACGATTTCTGATGCAGGGATGTTCGCGCCGTCGGGAGATGAACCACAAACGGGTGCGATCCATCGGATTGTCTTGTGGAGCGCATATAAGCCGAATGGCATACCACTTGTAGAATATGCCCTCAAAGCCCCAAGTATGAATTTGTATTTATAAATGCTCAAATTTGCAAAACTATTTATTAAAAAGTTTTTTTCTAAAACAGGATACCCTCTTAAATCGGAAATCTCAACGATTCCACATGACATTGCAAATGGCTTTGCCTCTTTTTTCAAACAATCCTTCACTGATGACTTTTTGTTCCCGACTCCTTTTATTTTAGATACATACCAGCCTACTCCTTTGGTCAATTTCTTTCTCTTTTCATCCACGATTAAAAATAAATTAACCCAACTTAAAAATGTATTCACTCCCGGCCCAGGCGGTCTACCTGCTATATTCCTTAAAAAATGTGCCTCCCTTCTTTCTTCTCCCCTTTCCGTTATCTTTAATCTGTTGCTGTGTTAAGGTGAATTCCCTAATATTTAGAAAACTTCCTTCATCAGTCATCTACATAAAAAGGGACATAAAGGCGAGGTCTCAGACTACCGTCCTATCACAAAAGTTTCCCACATTACTAAACTTTTGAAAGTACCCTGTACTAAGGTTTATGTTTTCACTGATAATTCCTCATTTCACCTACGCAACCCGAGCAGAGTAATATATAAACTGCGTCCCGTTCCGCGACGGAATACCTAAACAGAAAGTTCCGCGGGAATGTGTGCTGGCGGGCGGTGGTTGTAGTCGGTAAAACTCTTGCATGCATCTGGATCGGTCCAGATGTGTCTTTTCAAGATTTCCACCCCTACCGAAAAAAAAACTTGTACCTCAAGACCTTCTTGGTGGTAGGTCTTCCATCTCTAATTTAATTGCATCCACTTCCTACACCTGGTCATAGAAAACGGCAACGAAGTCGACATTATGACGGGTTTCAGCAAAACCTTTGATGGAATCTCATCATCATCATTATCGGCACTCCAACCGGGATCCGGTCTTGGCCTTATTTAGCAAGTCTCTCTACAGGTATCCGGTCCATATCCGAGACTTGTTAAATTATCCATAATAATTTGCTTCACCGGGCAAGGTTATTGTCCTTACGCCATTTGATGAAATCTGCTACAAGCTAGTACTTTCTAAATTATCCTTCCTTGGTTTCGAGCCTATATTGGTGAGGAAGATTTTTTCACATCTCAATAATTGGCTCTACAGAGTATGTTCCAGATCCGTTCTTTCAAATCCTTTTCTCGCCACCTCAAGACTCCCTAAGGACCGTCACTTATGTCCCCTATTATTTATATGAGGGCGAATCAAATATAAATATTACTTTTTTTATTTTATTTTATAAATTTTGCTTAGTAACAAGTTGCGAGCTAGACAATATTGTGCGTGGCTGTTGTTCGGTTTATGAGGAGTAGGGGAATCGTCTTGGCTAGCGGTCGCGCTCGACTTTGCAGTCAGTACTGCCATGAACAACCAAAAGGTTCACACGTCTGTTGCACAACGGATCATTATAAAATTTTTAACAAATGAACGCGTTAATCTCTCCGAAATTTTTTTCTCGATTGAAGGCACAGTTTGGTGATGATACGAGACGAAAATGGTAGGTAAGGATTGGCAAGGAAAGGATAAAAGTTGCCCAGTGAAGACCAAAACTCGTCTTTCCGCCGAAAAAGTTCTTGCAACGCTTTTTTCGACTCAAAGAAAGTTTTAATGATTGTTTTTCTTCACGAACAACAAACAGTGAATGCAGCTTACTATTGTCAGTTGTTACAGTCGGCAAAAGCCGCATATCGAAACAAAAGACGAGGTATGCCCATTCGAGATGTCATCATTTTTTATGACAACGCCAGTCCATTGGAAGAAATGGACTGGGAAACCCTCGAACACCCTCCCTATAGCCTAGATTGTCTCCCCGTGAATATTTGAAAGACACACTTGGAGGAAAAAGTTCGAAAGTAATGACGAAGTCGAGAAGCACGTGCACAATTGGCTAACACCCCCCCCCCCCCTTTAATAGACCTCGAGAATTATCCGGTTTGGTGCCGAACGAATTGGACGGAATTGGACATACTGTTGACAAATGCAAATCGATTACGTTTTCACGGAAGCGCAACCCTCCCTGGTGGTTTTTTCACTTTCGGCTCGTTTTGGTAACGTTATTCGAATGATTGTTGCCTTGTTTGCATGTCATACTCGTAGAACCATGTCTCGTCACCATTACGATGCGGTGCATGAATGTAGAGTCACTGGTGACTCGAGAAAACATGTTTTCAACAACTGCTGTTCGATGTTCTCTTTTTAAAAAATGCTGCTCTTTTGGAGCAAGCCTTGCTGCGACGCGTCTCCTTTCCAAAATATCGACCAAAACCTTACGAACTGATTCGTGTGAAATGTTTAGCTCTTATGCTAGCTAAACCTCAAGCTATAACGACGATTTTCCAGCTCCAATTCCTTCGTTTTAGGTATGGTTTTCTCCGTCACAGTCGTTTTTGCAGAGCTCGAGCGAGGAAAATAATTATCGTCTTGAAGACCACTTTTGAATGCTTTATACCATCCATACTTGTGTTTACGATAGAACTAAGTCGCCATAGCTCTTAAACAACATTTTCAAAACCAGAAATTCCGTTGGAAACACGAAATTGAATCCAAACTTTTTGCTCAACCAAATTATCCATTATAAAAATCGAAAAACCTACTTGAGGTGATCCAATAAAATCAGCAACTGTAAACAAACTAATTGACAGACAGCACTCCAACTTTTCGACATAATACCTCATAGTGGTGCCAACATATTTTACTCCGGCCCAACCTCTTCTTCTGTATAAATCTCAAATCGACCTGCGCTCCAATATTGTTCCGATGTTTGGAGCTCTGCTCCTAAGCATACGCTCGATCTACTCGAGAGCATACAGAGACGAGCAACCCGCCTAAACGGCGACACGACGCTGACATCTGGGCTACAGTCGCTATCACACCGAATACGCGTAGCCGACCTCTGTCTGTTTTACAGATATTATCACGGCTACTGTTCTTCGGAGATTCGTGACATTGTTCCGCACAATTCGGTTTACGTGGGTAGTCTCAAAACGACCTCAACGTGAAGAAAGCGGTACTCATCAATTAAAGTTAGTGAATGTAGTTGTGCATCTTTTGACAATCACTCACCAAAATTTCAGCCATTTTGGACGGGTAGTTTTTATTTAACAGTCGTTTGTGTGAGTTTGGAAACTTTTCAGCCCACCCATGTACATATACACTCTACAAAAAATTGACAATAGGTTTACGCTGGAATTTTAAATAAGAAATTCCGGATAAACATTTGACAGAATGTGTGTGACAGGCAGATAAACTGACTGCTACACATTGACGACATAAGGCCAACTCTCGAATTTGTGAAATCCTGGTCAAAGGAATTTTCTAACCCTTACGTGACTCGTCTGTCCTCTCCCAGAATATATTAGCCCGGTCTGGTCCACTCATCATATGTCTCACATTTGAGAACATTCAATGTTGTTTCTTTCGTTTTGCTTTCCGGGGATTGTGTTGGGAAAAACCCCGTCCCCGCCCCCTTAAGTCGTCTCAAACTAATTAAACTAATCATGCATGAAGAGTGTAGAGTTTACGCTGACATTCTTGTGGCTTTCTAACAGGTACCCATACAACACCTAAGCAAATGTCAAAAACAACGCCTAACGAAAATCGTATAAGCAAAAGCGTCAGAGCCGTATACCATAGCAATGGCATAACAATTCCACATAAGCTGAGTGTACTTGAGTATAGCGATCAAATTCGGTCACGCGGCCGTTAGTCTAGTGCTTCAATGCTTCGCTTTTCACTCGTTTCATTGTGTGTTCAATTCACCTTCTTCGCTATCCTTGCTTAACGCAACAATCTCAACGTATGATCTGTACACATAGCACACACTCTTCGCCCATGGTAAACAGAACTTTACTACTACGGTCCCAACTTCTGCACAGAGCACCGGCTCACTCGCTTGCTCCGACGTTCTCTCGCTCGCTCGTTCTTCGCTCCGTCGTTCGCACACGAAGTTGATCGTAACAAAGTTACTGAGGAGGGAGTAGTGTCGCGTTTCTAACAGATACACAGAGTATACAAGCAAATGTGTTTTTTCGGTACAGTCAACATCATCGGCACTACAACCGGGAACTGGTCTTCGCCTTATTTAGCAAGTCCTGAGGCTTGTTAAATTTTCCATAATGATTTGTTTTTTCCGGGCAAGGTCATTAGTCTTGCGCCAGAGGCTCCCCGACGGGGAATCGAACGCCGGACTCCGCGTGACAGGCGGGTATACTAACCACTATACTATCGAGGAGCCGAAAGAAAATTGAATAAGCAAAGCATCGGAGCCGTTTACTGTAGAAAAAACATAGTAATTCCACATCAGTTGAGTGTAATTGAATTTAGAAATCGAATACGTACACGTGGCAGTGACATGATGTGTTGAGCATTGATTCAATCTTTTAGTAATACTAACCGCAAAAGGTCGATTCGAATCACACGTTCTTCACTATCGTCGCAAGCGCTATTTTCTCTTCATCCACCGTCTCCTCTCACGTTCGGTCGATTGTCATACCTTCTCTCGTCTATCCCGTTTAGTACAAACCCCTGTAATTTGCGGTACCATCCTCTATTTGATCTGCTTGTGCATCACACCTCTTAAGGATTTAACGAACCCATCTTGCGAATGCTATGGAGAGCCACTTCTACTCTTAAACTCCATTTCTTTATGAGCCCCTCTGAATGCCCCCACTCATATTCGTGTAACCTAGTTTTAAGTTAGTTTTAAGTTATGCACAGCTTGTTCTTAAGCCGAATAAATGAGGGTTCTTCTGCCCTCATAAAAACAAAGTTGTGTCTAGCCAAACCACCGGCTAAGAAGTTTTGTTCGTAATAATCATTTCATTAGGTGTCTCGTGTACATTAACAAGAAAATGTTGACAATGGCAGGTCAATAAGTCCTTAGAAACGCCTACGAGGGCGCTCGTACCATCGCTAATCGTCTGTTTTTAGCACGTATCAATTCTTACTAGTTATCTGTCAATTTTCAATTTGTTTCATGTTTCAATTTTGCATCATAAATTGGGTATGAAAAAATACCTGCGAGATGGGTGCCACATGTGCTCTCAGCTGAGAACTTTTGGAGCGTATGCGTCGCAACCCAGATGAGTTTCTACGCAGATTAGTAAATGTAGATAAAACATGGATACACCCCTACACTCCCGAGATCTCAGAACAGTCAAAGCAGTGAATTGTTAAAGAGGAATGGGCTCCAAAGAAGGCAAAGACTGTGAAATCAGCTGGAAAGGTTATGTCTATTGTGTTTTGGGATGCACTTGGTATTATCTTCATTGACTATTTGGAAAAGGGACAGACGATAACTGGACAATATTATGCGTTCTTATTAGGTCAGCTAAATGGGAAAATAAAAGAAAATCGTCCTCATTTTCTAAAGACTTATTGACCCGCCCTCGTATAATAGGTGTGCAACTGGATACCTGACTTTTTGTCAAATTCAACTTAAATCAATTCAAATTCAAGTGATATTGATTGGTCAGAAACTCCTATATTTGATTGGTAAAGGACGCAAACGAGTTGGTGTATATTGGGTATAAACCTACAACAACTGAGCTGATTAGTGTTTTATTTCGAAATCTTTTTCGAAGCTTTTCCGGGAGTAGTCCTAACTGTTCTGCAAGCTCTTCTTGAGTTTGACATGGATTTTCATCCAGTAAAACGTGAAGTTCTTCGTCGTCAATTTTTTTTACTGCACCAGGACATGAGACATCCTTTCTTTCCTTCCTACCTACCCTACCTACCACACAGTAATTTTGCTGAACTGCACAATAGCAAGAGTCGTTAGTTGAACCTAGGCTTGCACAATCAAATGCGAGACAACCTACCTACCAACTCAGCCATTGAGGCGGCAATCACACATTTCGCATTGCAAGTCAACCAATATAGTTTAGTTCGATAAAAAAAATATCTGCTTGTAAACTGTGACTTTCTGTTCTAACAGAGCTCAACAGAACATATTTTATGAAAGTCAGAAATGTTTGCCATCACACAATTAAGATCGGAATGAACGTTCACCCCGACAAAGTGGTCAGCAAACTACTTGTATGCCCACGTGGTCTTGTCCCTTCTGATCAACACCAAAGCCTATATGTATAAACTTTATAGAGTTTGCGACGATAGCAAAGAACGTGTGATTTGAACCAACGCTATGACGGTTGGAATCACTAAAAGATTGAACCAATGCTCAACACACCATACCACTGCCGCGTATACGAATTCGATTTATAAACTCAAGTACATTCAACTGATGTAGAATTGCTATGTTATCGCTATGGTATACGGCTCTGATGCTTTGCTTATTCGAATTTCTTTCGGTGTTCTTATATTGTGTGTGTATCTGTTAGAAACGCCACCACTTCAGTTCCTCTTACTTCACTCCATCAATGTCAGAGCTTTCGTGAATTTGTTTTCCGCTATTCAACCCTAGATGATGGTCTTTCTAAGCCAACGGCGGCCGCGTCAATACAATCTCTAATCCCGGATGTAAAGTTTCGCTAAAGTGTTGCTTAACGCATTCTCCGCGGTCTCGAATACATGGTCTGAGTTCCCCAGTGGGGCAGCAACCTCCACGGTATAAATGCTCGGCTCGGATGTTAAAAACAGATCGAGGGTGTTCGCATAATCACGTCGGGCATCCGGCACCGCGTACGCGAGTTGGGTCAGATTGCGGTTATAGCGAATATCTCGGCCAGCCTCCCAGTCTCGTCGGTTCTATTAGAATGCACCAACCAGCCGGAGTTGTGTACATTAAAATCCCCAAAGATGACAATTTAAGAAGCAGTCGATGCTACGTCAAAGATGTTCGAAAAATGTCGCTGGTCGATTGTCAGTGGTAAGAACAAGAAAGAAATTTAAGAGAATTCCTCAGCATGGCACTCAACGACGTGTGGACCAAGGTATTGGGCTCTAACGCCTCTATCCTTTGGTAAGTCAGGTCGGCTCGCGCGAAGACGCAGGCCCCACCCTTTCAACGCAATCTCGAATACAAGTCATATCCTGAGCAAGGAGGATATGTCAAATCAATTGACCAATTAACTTGGGTCTCAGTTGGGGCAAGTATATCAAGCTTCGCTGTTTGGAAATATTGGTGGCCGGCGTTTACATTCGTATTGGTGAAACCGATGCCCCTGATGTTGTAAAATGCTGTTATCAGGCGAACGTATAGTTTCGAGAACGAACCCGAACACGCGATGACGAACTTCTTAAAGTTCGGTTAGTTATCAGAATATTTGTATGATGTTCCCCCTGACATAGTGACCACCCCTGGAAATCCGAGTAGGGAACAACTGTACCTCCGGAATTCTTTATCTCAGAAGACACGGTAGCGGTTATATGAACGGCACAGCCAACTAGCAGGTTGAGATGTGCCTTTCCGCCAAGGAACATACTTACCTTTATTCATTACACGTGCCCACAGACACGTGTCCCAAGAGTCATGGCCATTCCTGTAACAAGCAACAACGTTGAACCCGATACCAAAAAGCAAGGAACTTAACGTTCCAAAAGCTTCCAATATCGAGTTCAACGTTTCATCCATCATATTCAAAAACAATTGAAAAGTCCAGAAATGCACAATCTTCTCGGTAAGTAAACCGAACAAGGGATACATTCCCGGGTAGCTAAATTCAAATAGCACCTAAACCCCTCGCATGATCTAATGCTAAGGCACACTTGCGCAAACAAACGATTCGTTGCGCCGCTGATTAGCAGCCATAGAGCCATAAACTCTAAACACTATCCCAGATAGATGTTTATGAGTGAAAGGCAAACAAAAGCATTACATTCCTATCCCGTCCGAATTGCATGGGACTCTTTTCTTCATGCCAGATGGCTAACCTAAACATATCCCATAGTCCGTGCACCCTTCCGAAGTGCGTGCGATCCTTTGCCCGCATGCCAGATGTGTAGTGCAAATAAACTACGGAATGATCGGAGAATAAGCGGCGGCATCCGATCAACACACAAAGGGACGAGATACCGACCACCAGCAATTAATGGTAATGATGATGATAATGAGCATCAGGAAGATTTCTCCTTTTTACAGAGACTATGGGTAATGCAGCTAACAGATACTTTGGGAAATTCTGTTACCAGACAGGACGGGAAATTCGGTGCAGAGATGCGCTGGGGAAGGTCTCCCTTACGATGGGGGATGCGAATACAGTTATTCGACTTAAAACATCAGTCTTTATCGAACCGTCATATGGAAGAGTCTAGGAAAATAAAGTCGAGATAGAGAAACCAAACGGGGAGGTAGTTACTCCGCGCCAAGCAAATATTCGACATTCAGAATCTCGCGGGAGTACCCCAAAAGGAAACGACAGTATGTCGCGTGTGTGAGGAGTAACCGCAGACTAGAAATTATTGAAATAGTTAAACGTGATGTGTGCATAAATAGAAAAAACCTAAGACAAATAAAAGAAAATAATAAGACGTGTATAAAAGTAATTAAAAGAACAATAAATTAAAGGAGTGCTTGATAAAAGAAGAACAGGTGTTTCATTTGTGGACAGTGCTGGCAGAGCACATTTTTCGCTCTGGTCTCGTGTTGTTTTCTGAGGTAAACAGTGTTCGGCGGAACACGCAGACGACAATACAATCCGCCAAAACACCATCATGACTTATCTTCGTGTCAGTACGGGGCATCAGCCCCTGATGTTACGAAACGCCATAATCAGTCGAACGTATAGAGAGTTTCGAGAACGAACTCGATTACGCGACGACGAACTTCTTAAAGTTCGATTATTTATCATAATATTTGCAGGATGTCCTTTTGACATAGTCGTCCCGGCGATCCAAATGAGAAACTAGTTTACCTCCGGAATTCTTTATCTCAGAAGGCACCATCATGGTTTGTCTTCCTGTCAATACGGGCCATCAGCCTGGAATGTAAGTTGTATCCTAATCAACGAAGATATGTCGAATCAGTTGACGAATCCACCTGGGTCTCAGTTATGGCAAGGATATCTGGTTTCGCTGTTTGCAAATATTGATGGACGGCGTTTACATTCATATTGGTGAAACTGATGTCCCTGATTTTACGAAACGCCTTTATCAGTCGAACGCATAAAGAGTTTCGAGAATGAACCCGAACACGCGATGACGAACTTCTTAAAGTTCGGTTATTTATCAGAATGTTTGTATGATGCTCCCCCTGACATAGTGCCCACCCATGGAGATCAGAGTTGGGAACCACTGTACCTCCGGAATTCTTTATCTCAGAAGGCAACATCATGACTTATCTTCATGTCAATACGGGCCATCAGCCTCGAATGTAAGTCATATCCTGAGCAACGAAGATATGTCAAATCAGTTGACGAATCGACCTGGGTCTCAGTTGGGGTAAGGATATCTGGTTTCGCTGTTTGCAAATATTGATGGACGGCGTTTACATTCATTCATTAGTTAAACTGATGTCCCTGATCTTACAAAATGCCGTTATCAATGGAACGTATAAAGTGAATGAACCCGAACATGCGATGACGAACTTCTTAAAGTTCGGTTATTTATCAGAATATGTGTATGATATTTCCCCGGATATAGTGCCCACCCATGGAGATCCGAGCGGGGAACCACTGTACCTCCGGAATTCTTTATCTCAGAAGGCACCATCATGACTTATCTCCGTGTGAGTATGGGGCATCAGCTATACATCCGAAACATAGTCGAAAATGTCTCCTGACGATATCTCGGAATGTACAACGTGACGGGGTGGTATCTCACCTTGGGACCGACTTACCAGCTAATCCAACTTTTTCTCGAAACGGACCACCAGCCTAGCTCCGAAAGATAGCCACGGATTTTTCCTGACCATTTCACGCAGTCTATAGCCTGATGGGGTGGTATTTCACCGGGTGACAGGGCATTGGGACCCCACCTACCACTCAGCTTTTAGTCGCTTCTTAGGACATGCCGGTCTAGCTGTGAGTACATTCTAACGCCCTACTCACAGGGTATGTGCTTACGTGCACATTCGTGCAAAAAGTCATTTTTTTTGTATATTTACTATTTGTTTAATTTGTAAAACTTCCCAACTAAACTCCAGTTAATTAGTTTTATATGTCCTCTACTTTGTTTCTACACACGGCATCAACTTCGATCGCTTTCGTACTTTCGCAATGTGTTCCTGCAATATGTTTCGCAATATGTTTTGCAATATGTTTTGCAATATGTCTTGAAATATAATTCACAGTTACCTGATAGGGAGTTTGGCGCAAGGCTAATAACCTTGCTCGGAAAAACAAATTATTATGGAAAATTTAACAAGCCTTGGCGAAGGCCAGGACGGTCCTTGTCCCTGTTCAATCCAAGTTGACACGCAGTCTCCACGTGACACCCCTGGATAGCTACTTTGGCACCTGCCAAGTAGTGAACCAATGCATGCCGCGACATCCCGAGAAAGGTTGGCGCAGGGCTAATAACCTTGCTCGGAAAAATAATTTTATTATGGACAATTTAACAAGTCTCATATATGGACCAGATACCGGTGGAGAGACTTGTTAAATAAGGCCAAAACCGGTTCCCGGTTGTAGTGCTGATGATGATGATGATAGGAAGTATGTAATAAATGTCTCATGTCCTAGAGTGTAGAGTTTTTTGTGACCCGGAGAAAATTTTTTTATAGGATATGTATTGAAATTAGGCCGATTGTAGTGCCGATGATGATGATTGAAATTAGGCATATCGTTATGGCCCAACTAGTGTATATTTTTATAATCCGATTACCCTGGTAGCTAGTGCTTATAATTGTTGTCATTTTTTGTAATTAATTACATTAAAATAATAAAGAATGAATGAATATATTTTTATTAAACACAAAATATTTGTCCTTTGTCAAAGAAAAATACTACTTAATGGTTTTCGTCTACTTTTGGGGTTTACCAGGCAGATTTTTTTTAGTTCAGATCGTATTTTAAAAAAGCCCTAAATTTATTAAACATATTTCATGAGAAAATTGAAATATAAATACTTTTTTTAATTTCAATTTCTTTTAGGGCATATAATATATATATATATATATATTTTTTTTGGTACATATTTTTATTTATTTATTTTTTTATTATTGAATTAATCAACGGGAGCTAGCATGTTAATTAATAGCAAATTAAATTTGAAACGAAAGTTGCAACTCTCAGATTTTGATCTTGTCCCTAGAACAAACGTTGTGACACCATAGCCCAAGAGTTGGCGAGAGTGAGGGGGCAGAGCGCTTTTTCCCTGTTCCTTTATTTATATATGTCACAAAAACAACAGAAATCTCAGCAGGTAAAAACCAGAAAGTCTCAGCAGGTAAAAATGTCAATGAATTATTATAATATATAAATATTTTCACTATAGTAGTTTGAATACACCATGAACTAAATTAAAACCAACAGAAAGGGGAAAATCATGTTAACATTGAAGTTTCACACTGAAGTGATTGTTAACAATTTGTAACGAAGTTTGCAAACGATTCTTTTATACAATTTTAAATATGTAGACGAATAACTTTAACACACTTGCTCTTTGAGTCGATTCAATTTTTAAACCAATCCTTTGAGTTTTAAAACTCTTTTCCCTTCAGTCAACTTCTTACCCACCATGAAGAACGAATAATATCCACCCCACAATTATCACAGAATAAAGTAACGAACGGAATGAATAAATGTAAATATTAAATTGTAACGATGTAATATGAACGAAGATTCTATGTAATGGTACTGATTAATAATCCGTTTTTCCAGACTTACCGCTTTATTAGGGGTTCCATTCTCCCCTAGAATAAAAATTGTATCAAATGCTCCTTTTAGGTCTCGTCGTTTGTAAATTTTCGTTTTCGAACTTAAAGAAAATTCTTCAAAGGAAGATATAAAATGTCACACAGAAGTGTCCGAAATCATCAACTCCTCGCAGAACATTGAACAAGCTCACAGTTCGCCTCTTTGTTTTTTCTTTATTTTCTTTAAATTTTGAACTTTTCCTGTATATTAAAAAGTTCATATAAAACAAAAAGAGTTTAATTCACTTAAAATGCAAAATATTTAATTCATCCGAATTAGGTAAAAAAAGGATCAAAAATCAGTCATATTCAGGATGTTCTCGTTAAATTGCAATGCAAACTTAAAAAAAAAATGTATTAATTTACTTTTGTAACTTAAGGAAACCCCATCCACCCTTAAGCAAAGGGAACAAGAACGGGCTCGCTTCTCCACACTCCTTCAACGATCTAACCCGATTGATCGACTGCGGCGTACTGATCTGGAGAGAATTCCGAGAAGAAAAATCTTCTTAACAGCCAGCAAACTGTAGAAGGCAACAAACGACTAAAGTACAATGTGACCATAAAAGATCTACACGAAACCAACCGAACAGACAAACACGCCGACAGCTACTAACTATCTGCAATTCGTGTCTACATTCATAAACTAAGGCAAGGAGAGCATGCCACCCGCTAGTCCCTGTGCCACATCAGTTTCCAGATTATGAACGATGGAGCACCAAAGTGTAATATCACTCGAAAATATAGGACTTGCATGTGTTCGGATCCGAGGATGATGTGATATGCCACACGACCACTATACCATTATGCTGCTACAGCTCCACATTCATCTAGATACACACAAAAACTGGGGAGCAAATCAAAGATTTCTATTATGCTGTGATAATTCCAAAGTCGAACTAACATTCCGAAAGGAAACTGTTGTACACTGCTGGAAGGGCACAGGAGGCCTGTGACACTGCCCACAATCAAAAGTGATAGGGACCTGCTTGTGGGGCGATCGTCGTCGGGTGGTGAAAACACACAGACACACACCCACCAGATCGCATAGTTAGTTTAGCCGAGAAGGGTTGCAGATACAATTCTATATTCTCTTCTCCGGGATCTCGTGTCGCGCACTAGTGTGTATGTGCCATTCTGGAGCCATTGGGCAAAATTGAATTTCTTTTAGAAGACTGGGGTTTAGTAACACTTCGAACGTTTGCCGATCTCCATGTAGTGGGAGAGGCTGTCATTCTACAGCTCGGATTTTTCTTCTTTCTTAGATCGGCAACTTGGAAATCTGTCGTTGAAAAATCGAGCCTCATTTTTAAATTGAATCCAAAGGACGTTTTTGTTGTTGTTTTTCGTAATTTTATTGTCTTATATATTTTTTTATGAATCGAAAAAGGGGCCAAAAGGAGAAATTATAAATCCGAAAGTTCCTAATTGTTCTTAACAATATCGATGTGTTTATATTCGGTGGAAATACTTTGTTATCCAGATAAATAATTGTCAATCTTTGGAAATCTCTGTAACAGCACGGTTTTAATATACTTCCAAAATCGTGGTACTATTGAGGTGCGCCGGTTTTTCTTGTAGTGAAAAATGGAAAGTCCCAGAGGCCCTGCTGGTCTCTTGGGTGGCCGTCACTGTACCTATTTATGGACAGCGTTTTTTACGGTGTTTTTAATAGCAAATCTCGATGGAACATTTCAAATTGTCGATGCTAAGGTAAGTTACAACTGATAGGAGTGAATTTATCGACATATGAGAATATTCTTCAGCCATTCAATTTTCATTTGATTTAAATTAATATAAATATGTGTCAACAGGAAATTATTTGAGGTTATAATAAGTGAATAAATACATGTATTGTTATATACAGTGTGTTTCAGGATTCAAAAGCAGTAGTTTAAAAAAAAGTTTCATAATAAATTGTGGTTTCCTAAATTATAAATTGTGGTTTAAAAAAAAAAAAAAAAAAAAAAAAAAAAAAAATATATATATATATATATATATATATATATACATATATATAAATATATATATATATATATATATATATATATATATATATATATATATGCCTTATATATATATATATCTATTTTTTTTGTTTTTTTTAATCAACGGATAATTGGGGACAATAAAACATAAAACATCAAATAACACGATCAACATGTGATATGTTATCGATTTGTTTCTTGATCTGTATGACATGTGACATCCGGTTGTTGTCACCCACAGCCATGTCGTGCAATTTAAGCAAAACCAACCTGATTATTACGTCATGATATCGAACACCGTTAACTGTCATTATCTAACCAATGGCATTTTCAAAGAAAAATAGTCCAATAGTATCTCCAGCTCGAAAGTCCTACCAAACAGTGGCACTTGGCACTTTCTTTTTAGCGGTTTGTCTTGCGTTTCTGGAATGCCTTCATTTATATATATACTAGACAGCTTCAGCACCCGTGTACAATCCTTTGTCAATGTCCCTTTTCTGTTGATGTAGTTGTGTCTCAATAATCAGTCTTGGATTTTCTGAACCTTAAATTCAACCATTTTTACAATAAAACAATTAGACGTTCCGTTACAGAGCGGGGAAACTGTGGAACTCCCTTCCCACGCGAGTGTTCCCGGAGCGTTACAACCTGCAATTGTTCAAAAAGAACTGCAACAGTTATTTGGTGGCATCTCGGGGCACGCACTCGGCGCTATAAGTTCGCCTCTCCCGAGAGAATTCTAATACAAAAAAAAAAAGGGCATTCGAAAAAAATAGCATCTCAAGACTTGACTCTGTGCTACAGGGGCGCCTTTCCTGGGAGAAGTTTAAAAAAAAAAAAAAAAAAAAAAAAACAAAGTTTAAACACTCTTTAAAAAAAATTTTTTTTATATAGACACTTTTATTCAATTGTAATGAAAATTTGTTAATTGCTGAATAAAGTATTACAAAAATTGTAATTTTTAAAAACAAAATGGCGGCTGTGTAGTGGCGTAAAGTTGACCCATAAAAAATCTACGACCACTTTGGAGGCCGTAATTTTCATCTGAAAAATACCAACAAAAAAATATTTATGTTAAAAACACCAACAGTTTGTCGGTAAACTTCGAAAAAGTAAAAAAAAATATATATTCAACGAATAGAAGAAGTTTTTCGACAAAATTTATGGTTTTTCTACATTTTTCGGGAGTTTTTGCAATAACAATTAAATTTTGCAACATAAAATTCAAAAACCTTTTGGTTTATCATCATCATTATCATCGGCACTACAACCGGGAATCAGTCTTGGCTTTATTAAGCAAGTCCTGAGGCTTGTTAAATTTTCCATAATGATTTGTTTTTTCCGGGCAAGGTCATTAGTCTTGCGCCAGAGGCTCCCCGAAGGGGGAATCGAACGCCGGTCTCCCGCGTGACAGGCGGGTATACTAACCACTATACTATCGAGGAGCCTCCTTTAGGATTATAGATAAACTAATAATATAAAGAAGATATCCACTAAGTTTCAGCCAAATCGATTGAGTAGTTTTTGAGCAATCGTGGTCGTAAATTTGAAAAATGGTGTGTCGTGAAAAACGCGTTTAAGGTTTGGACTATAAAAAAATGGTACTTACACCTTAATCAACGATCCCGAGACCATACAAAAGACCTTCAACAAGTTCGCTGAATTCATCGTCCTGTTGTTGAAGCTCTTTGTGAGCTTTAAGGGCTTCTTTGTGGCTTAAAGATGTCTTGGTATCTTGCCTCTGTATCTTGCCTCTGTATTCGACTCGAATCTTTCAATCGCGCGAAATTGAAGTTCTCGCGGCCGACGATGATGTCCATGGCATTCATTTCTATTAAAATGAATGAGAATCCCTAATTAAATACTCCAGCTGTGATGAATGCTGAAATCTCAACGATTTTAACACTGCAGTGTAGGTATTTTGGAGCCAAGCGCCAAATCGTACTGTTAAAGCTCTCATTCGCATTTTCCAAGTGACTATCCAAGCAGCGTTGCAGTGGGTCATCCTTTGATCATCATCATCATCGGCACTACAACCGGCACTACAAGGCAATTAGCCTAGCGCCAACCGTTCTCATGATATCGCTGCACGCATTGGTTCACTACTTGTCGGGTGTCACTTGGAAACTGCATGTCAATTTGGATTGAACAGGGACAAGGATCGTCCTGGCCTTTACCGGGTTGAAAGCAATCAGAGACTTTGCGCCCCCCCCCCTGCCCTATGATAAGTCCTCATAAATTGGTAATATATGCTTTTGTACATCTGGACAACAACACAAAAGAGAACACTCCAGTATACCTGCTGCGCGTTCTAAAAGACACTTTGGAAATTCGTCGGAAAAACGTGGAAGGCGGTCGAATTTGGTTTTGCAAGTTTCACAGGGGTTTTCTATGGGAAATTTCCTAACTTTTAACGCAAAAAAACATCTGTTTTTTCGTTAATCTAATTGTATATCCCATATATGCTATTACTATTTATTACCCTATAGGAACTCGGAAGTTCATGACCTCACTGACTCGGCTGCGCAATAGCTCTCTGTCCTGTGCGCTCTCCTTGTACGCTTGACCAATAGTTCTCTGTCCTGTACACTCTCCTTCTACGCTTGACCATCCGATCCCATCTCCTCAAGATCAAGCCTAACACTGTCCTCCCAACTACGTTGCGGCCGTCCTACTGGTCTCTTTCCAATTGGTCTTCCGTCAAGAATTCTACGCACGGTCCTATCGTTGCCCATTCTTGCCACATGTGACCTGATTACTTTCACTATTGTAGGTTTGCGGTATAGCTCTTCCAATTCGTGGTTGTGGAGTTTCCTCCATTGTCCTGCCTCCTCGTCATATTTACCTCCAAAGATACCCCTTAAAACTTTATTCTCGAATACGTGGAATTTGTTTTCTTCCCGTTTTTTGAGGGCCCATGTTTCGCATTCGCATAGATTAATTGGCATGATTATGGTTCTATAGACACGAAGCTTTATATTACGTGATAGCTGTTTGGATTTCAGCAGTTTACTGACTGCGTGCCAACTACGGTTGCCGGAAAATTGTATATCCCCTCTTAAGATAAAAATGAATCTCATGGCTGAAGATGATTTTGTTTGAAAATTAAGCATCCACTTGTTATTGATCCATAACCAATTCAACAAAAGCTGAGCGCGGTCAGTACGCTTCAGTTTTTGAGTCGGTCGTATTTGGTATATACGCTGTCGAGAACTTCTTCAATGGTCTAATTCTTGTACTCAAAGCTGAATTGAAGGTGAAGAACTCTCAGCAATAATCTCACTGTCTTGTAGTTGTTCGTTTTGTCTTCAATGTTTTGTCATCAGCGACCTGTCGAAGAACAGCCACGATATTTAATCTAGTCTCACTAGAATTTTGTACTAATCTCTTCACAATTAATGAACTTAAATCACTCTCCTGACCATCCTTTGTACGAAAATTGCTAACCGAAACTACCAAACTATCATTATATTAGAAATTTTGTTCATTCGTGAAACCGTGTTGTTTTTTATGTACCCTAAACTGTCAGCTGAGCCCTGTCCATTTTTTTCGTTATCAACACCTTATGCAACAAATGATGTAATATTTAATTGTTGCGCGAATTTTGGGACATGCTTTATGTAGATATATTAGTCTTTTATTGTTGTTATTTGTACATTAGTTTTGGTATAACAAATATATAATCTATAGGGTGGGTCATACATTTTTGCAAATGGCAGCACTTGATTTCTTAAAAACCGTTAGAGGGGGGGGGGGGGGGGGTGGTGGTGACGGGGAATTGTTTATACGTTTATTACGCACGGCCACTCGCACGTCCTCCCCTCTAACGGTTTTTAAGAAATCAAGTGCTGCCATTTGCAAAAATGTATGGCCCATCCTATACATGTTATATAATATATATCATCATCATCATCGGCACTACAAACGGAATCCGGTCTTGGCCTTATTTAGTAAGTCTATCCCGCTATTTTTACTTGACTAGTTACGTTGGTCATGGTCAACCTACAAAGTCAATTTGTTTGGAATGCCGAGGATTTGCCGGGATAAAGCCACACTGATATTGACCACTGATGACTTTAGCGTATGGGGCTACCCGATTTTGTAGGATAATGGAGAGTATCTTATAGGCGTTACTCAGCAATGTTATACCCCTGTAGTTACTCTAACGGTTTTTAAGAAATCAAGTGCTGCCATTTGCAAAAATGTATGGCCCATCCTATATATGTTATAATATATATATCATCATCATCATCGGCACGACAAACGGAATCCGCCCTTGGCCTTATTTAGCAAGTCTCGATTTAGCGCCGATGTCATCCAGTTTGGCACTCCCAGGACGTCCTGATCTACGCCATCCCTCCATCGCAGACAAGGCTTTAGAATTGATTAGTGACTAGTAGAATGGGAGTTAATCCTATGTGCCCTATGTGCATAGGGAAAAGCCGCTTTTGGGAATTGATTGAATATTTGCTGACTTCCAGTTGAACAGTACAATAGGGTAAATGAAAAAGTTTTCTTCATCATCACCATCGGCACTACAACCGGGAACAGGTACTGGCCTTATTTATAAAGTCTCTCCACCGGTCCTGATTTCGAGAGAGAGGCTCTGGCCGTCCTGGTCTACGCCATCCTACGATCGCAGACAAGGTCTGCCGCGCTGTCTCCTTCCATACATACTGCCACGAGGGACTATCGGGCAAGCTCCGCTTCGCTCATTCGAGCTAACCGCCCACTGGAGTCTACCGAGCTTAATTTTTCTTACAACACTAGCTTCAAGGTAGATCGCGTACAATTCGTGGTTGTAGCGTCATCGGAATCGCCCTCCTTCACATACGGGGCCAACAATTCTCCTTCAGTTCTTCCTCTCAAACGCGGCTAAGAGTTCAGAGTGTCTTTTATTGAGCACCCAGATATCGGATCCATACATGAGTACTGGTAAGACCATGGTCTTGTGCAGTAGTAGCTTGGATGTTCTGGGTAAATTTCGGAATTTAAAGACCCTTGGTAGATCATAGTATGACGGAAGGCTAATAACCTTGCCAGTAAAAATAAATTATTATGGGAAATTTAACAAGCCTTGAGACTTACTAAATAAGGCCAAGACCGGATCCCGGTTGTAGTGCCGATGATGATGATAGATAGATAAATAGACATTAGGAGGCTTTGCTGGATTTGATCAGCCGTTCGCGTATTTCTTCTTCCATATTGTTATCGGCTGATACTATTGACCCAAGGTAGTTAAAGGATTGCGCTACCAGTTTGACCAACGTTAGGTCTTCTCTTCGCAGAAGTTACCACCATGTACTTAGTTTTCCCCTCATTAATGTGCAGTCCCAATTTTTGTGCCGCCTGCTGAAGGAGTCCTGTACCGTCGAATCGGATCTACCGATTATGTCGATGTCATCTGCGTAGGAAAGTATCTAGCTGGACTTGATGACAATAGTCCCTATAGTTGTGACGCCAGAGCCACGGATTGCTTTCTCCAACGCCAGATTGAAGAGGAAGCAGTCCAGGCTGTCCCCTTGTCGGAGTCTATTAAAGATGTTTATTGGTTTGGACAGCAATCCCGCTATTTTTACTTGACTAGTTACGTTGGTCATGGTCAAACTACAAAGTCGTATCAATTTATTTGGAATGCTGAACTCTCTCATGTCATTATATAGTTCTACCCTGGCTATGCTGTCTTAGGAGTCCTTAAAGTTTATAAATAGCTGATATAATGGGATCTTAAATTCCAGACATTTTTCCATCGCCTGCCTAAGTGTGAATATCTGATCAATCGCTGATTTGCTGGGATGAAGCCACACGGATATTGACCAATGATTACTTTAGCGAATGGGGCTATCCGGTCTTGTAGGATAGTGAAGAGTATCTTATATGAGTAACTCAGCAATGTTATACCACTATAGTTGCTGCACAGTGTGATATCTCCCTTCTTATGTATGGGGCAAATTATTCCACGACGCCAATCTTCCGCCATCTCCTCCATGCGTGCACCACGATGCCATCAGCTCCGGGGTCTTTATTTGATTTGAGCTGTCTTATGGCTTTTAATGTTTCCTCAATGCTTGGTGACGGCAGCATTTGGTCTTGATCTCGCATTGTTGGAGCCTCCAATTCTTCTGTAAGCTGACCATTTAGCAACACATTGAAGTGCACTTCCCATCGCTCCAGAATCCCTTCAGAATCGGTGATCAGATTACCATCTTTATCCTTGCAGTAAGGGCAGCGTGGTGTCTACCGCGTCATATTGCAGATTATCTGGTAGAAATTCCACACCTGATGCGGACCCCGCTCTCTACTTTTCTCTATTTCACAGACAAGGTTTTTTTCCCAGGCACTTTTCTTTTGTCTGTGGAGTCTTTTTGCAGATATTCTGAGCTCTTTGCACCCGCGTTTATGAGACTGCTGCATTGCCCGGTATTCAGCATTCTTACGTTCAGTCGCTAGTTTGCACTCATCATCAAACCAATCGCTCTGATCTCTACGACTACTGCCTAAGATGGATTTGGTAGTATTCTTAAGGCGTGTCGATTTCTCTTCTACGCCCGACATTCTCTCCCCCCTTCGAGCTCTTCGAGGGCGATTCTTAACGCATGATCAGAGGTGTTGCTGGTATTCTCATTGCGTAAAGCAGCCGTATTGATCCGAATCTGATCCGCGGATGCAATATGTCTCCGTAAAGCAATCCGCGCTCGGAAAATTACCAACAAGATTGTGATCCGAGTCGATGTTGGCACCTGGATATATTCGTACCGTTAGGAGGCTCGAGAGCGACGGCGATCTATCAACACGTGATCAATTTGGTTGCGAGTGGCTCCATCAAGTGATACCCAGGTGGCTTTGTGGATATCTTTACGCGGAAACCTGGTACTCGCAACGACCAAGTTTTTCGATGCTGCCAGTTCGATGACTCGTAGTCCATTGTCATCAGTGCTCTCATGCAAACTAGGGGAACCTGCGTAGTGCCTGAAAACCGGCTCCCGACCTATTTTCGTATTCAAATCACCAAGAACGATTTTCACATCGTATCTTGGGCAGGCATTGACGGCCCGTTCGATGTTCTCGTAGTATTCTTCCTCTTCGTCGTCAGGGGACTCCTCTGTAGGTCCGTGAACGTTTATGAGGGTTATTCTTAAACTTGCCTTTCACGCGAAGAGTGCATATATATATCATCGGCACTACAACCAGGACCCGGTCTTGGCCTTTTTTATCAAGTCTCTCCACCGGTATCCAATTCATATCCGAGACTTGTTAAATTGTTCATAATAATTTGTTTTTCCGGGCAAGATTATTAGCCTTGCGCCACGAAGAGTGCATAGCCTTTCGTTTATTGCCATAAAGCCGATGATGGCAGGCTTGAGTTTTTGGCTGAATAGAAAGCCATGCAATTTAATACCATAAACTTAAAATTAATATATTAATTATTATGGATTCGTTTTGTAAACAGAGTCCTGGCTGGCGTGCACAATTCTAACAATATGTCGTTACTTTTTTTTTCTTGCGGCAAGCTGTCTACCTTTTTTTACATTAACATTTATAACATTCTTTATATCTTTTTCGTCCCTTTGTTCGAAAGAAGGAAATGTGATCTCTTTTTTGATTGTATTAGGTTTTCAATTGCCATTTCTCCATTGCGATGATAATTGATCAATTTGTTCTCTAAATTTCAAAATATTGATTTGTTTATTTATGAAGGCAGGTCAATAAGTCTTTAGAAATTAAGGGCGAAAAAATGCTAAAATTCTAGTATAGTTATATTATCTCCTTTGGCGCAAGGCTAATAACCTTGCCCGGAAAAATAAATTATTGTGGAAAATTTAACATGCCTCGGAACTTGGTAAATAAGGCCAAGACCAGTTCCCGGTTGTAGTGACGATGATGATGATGATATTATATCCTAACTTGCTGGTCCCCTGCGGACACTCTAAGCTAAACTTGGGGTGACTATTGTTACAAGACGAACTATTTCCCAAATGAAGATAACATATGATATGTGACACAGCTCGATGTCATAGTGTTACCAGGTAAAAAGAAATTTACATTCACTATAGAAATCGACAATTCGGATTCATATTTATACACAATGGTACAAGGCAGGTCAATAAATCTTTAGAAAATGAGGACGATTTTCTTTTATTTTCTCATTTAGCTGACCTAATAATGACCCATAATACTGTCCGGTTATCGTCTGTCCCTTTTCCAAATAGTCAATTAATATAATAATAATAATAATAATATTGTTGAAAGAAGAACAAGAGGACAGGGAATAGTATTAGATTAATGAACAAATATTCGGGCTCTTTTTGCGTGATCTTAAAGTGTTTAACGCTAAATGGTTAGCTGCTTATGGAAACTCTTTTTTGATAGATAACAGATCAGCTGATTATTGTAGACAATTTTTTTGTTGTTATTATTGGTACATCGTGTCAAGAGTTATTGCAACGCAAAGATAAGTAATATTCCAAAAAAATCACTGTATTTTAAAATTATACTTCGAGGGCAGGTCAATCAGTCTTTAGAAAATGAGGACGATTTTTTTTATGGTCTCATTTAATTGGCTTAATAATGGCGCATAATGCTGTCCAATTTAAGGTCCGACCCTTTTCCAAATAGACAATGAAGATAATGCCATTCGCATCCCGAAACGCAGTAGCCATAACCTTTCCAGCTGATTTAACCGCCTTTGCCTTTTTTGGGGCCGGTTCGTCTGCAGTATACAAACAGACAAGCAACGGAGCAATGGCAGCTGTGTAGTTCATGATTAATTGACTGATTGACGTACGACGCCATTGCAAAAATTACAACATCTTCCGATGGGGTGATCAATTTTGCGCCACCCTATATAACCTTCAGGAACGCCCAGTTTATATAATTTATATTATTCTTATGCCATTTGCCTGGAATATGTTGGCGAAATGAGAGACGTTCTCTCCATGGAGCCATACTTTTGTCGATTACAATATTTTTCCCAGGTCTTGAATGTTGCGACAATTGCTTCAACAGTATTTCGAATTTTATTCAATCGATCTTCAGGTTTGGCTGTGGTATGCAACAATTTAAATATGGATATAAAACGATCAAGTTTCATGCATTTTTTATGAGTGCCTTCGTATTAGGGGCGTAGCTAAGTTCTCGCTGTTTTTTTATAAAAATGCAATTTTATTCTGAAAAAAAATGGTTACAAATAAATCATTCGAAGTATTGCCTATCGTTGGCTACTGCTTTTTCCCATCTTTCTGACCGAATTCGAATACCGTTACGATAAAAGTGTTCATCTTTTGAGGCTATCCAAGAATCAAGCAATTTTTTTGTGTCTTCATATGAGCGGAACTGCTGATCAGCCAGACCATGTGCCATCGAACAGGACAAGCAATAATCGGACGGCGCAATATCTGGGGAATATGGCAGGTGGGCTAGAACTTCCCATTTGAGCGTTTCTAGGTGGGTTTTAAGGGTTTGGCAATGTGAGGCTGAGCGTTGTCATGCTGTAGAATCACTTCTTCGTGCTTCTGCTCGTATTGTGGACGTTTTTCGCGCAGTGCTCCCCTCAATTGCATCAATTGATCTCTCATTTGGCCTCAATCCTTTCGTCAGACACTATCACGGTCGTTGTTCAATTGACCTGGTAAATTCATTCCTCTCCACACATAGTATGTAAAGTCGACCAATGAAAGTCATAAGAGTCCTAGGCACTATATTTTCAATTTCACCATCAGAACGCAGATCCCTTTTCTAAGTTGACTACAAACACTGCTAAAGTGAACTCGAAGATT
Organism: Microdon myrmicae; assembly: GCA_963931805.1. Taxonomy (NCBI): domain Eukaryota; kingdom Metazoa; phylum Arthropoda; class Insecta; order Diptera; family Syrphidae; genus Microdon; species Microdon myrmicae. The sequence goes on from OZ007497.1 coordinate 219,327,681, forward strand.
GTGTTGCTCCTATTTGCCCGTGAAGACTTTGACATGACCTGCACATTGTTTCAAACAAAAGATATATAGCGTTTGTGGCGATAGTAAAGAACATGTGATTCGAACCGACGCCAAGGCGGTTTGAAGCGCTAAAAGATAGAACCCAAGCTCAACACATCAGTCCACTGCCGCGTGTACGAATTTGACCTTGTTCTCAAGTACACTCAACCGATGTGAAACTGCTATGGTATACGGTTCCGACGGATATGCTTTGATTTTTCGTGTTGTCTTTCGGTGTTGTTGTTCTTCACTATTAAACGCCACAACTATATTTTGGACAAACAGATTAACAAAAAAAAGTTCCTTAAACGAGTTTGATGCGTTCGGTCAGGATACGTGTTGTCTTGCCATTTCAATTTAAAAACATTCAAGCATTCATACTTTCTTTCCCTGACCTCTCCTTTTCCTCCCTTCCACTCTGGGCATTGATACCTAAACGTATAAAGAAATCACTTTTGCGGGGCCGGCTTATAAAAAAATTCCATATAAATTAAACTAATAGGGCCCTTTTTACAACATCCTACTCAACACATCCAGCCCAATTCATTCAGCCACACACTTACATACATACACCCTTGTCCTTACAATACCTCAGTTTTTAAGTTATTTACCTTCGTTTTTAAGTTAGTAGTTACGTTTATTTATTTGTATGTATATATATATATATATATATATATATATATATATATATATATATATATATATATATATTAATCATCCAATTTTTTTTTTAATTTATTTTTTACTAACAAAAAACAAAAATTGTTGAGTGCTGGGAGTGTTTATTTGGACCTTTACAATTTGTTCTGTTAAGTGGAAAAGATGATATCCGTCAAGTGGTTCCCGCCAGTGTTGATACACATTTGTATCGCATTTTCCACGGATTTCTGTAAGATTTCCAGAGATAACTGTTCGCATTCCTGTCGAATATTTTCCTTAAGGGCTGCCATTGCCTGAGGCTCATTGGCATAAACCCACAGCTTCGAGTAGCCCCAAGGAAAGAAGTCTGGGGTGGTTAAATCGGGCGATCAGGCTGGCCATGCCAAATCGCCAAAACGGAAGATTACGCGACCAGGAAACGTTTCCCTCATGATATCCATTGTGGCTCATGCTGTGTGTGTGGTTGCACCGTCTTGTTGAAACCACATGTTCACCGAGCTCCACTCATCCAATTCCGGCACTAAGAAGTCGTTTATCATGGCCTTGTAGCATTCACCAGTAACCGTGACCGTATTGCCGATGGCGTCCCCAAAAAAATACCGTCTAATCACCCCCCCCCCCCCCCGCGTAAACGCCGCCCCACTCAGTAGCTTTGAGTGGATGTAATAGTTCTTCGTGCAACCTACGCGGATTTTCACTGCCCCAGAAATGAAGATTTTGGTTGTTGACGTAACCGTTTAAGTGGAAATGCGCCTCCCTGCTCATGATGAGTTTCGACACAAAATCGGCCACGTCCTGCATGGTCTCCTGTGGTTCCAGTCTGTTCGAGTCGAGTAGCTAAGTGCCGGAATGTTTGCCCAGACGGCCCGACACGATTAGGAAATCGACGTCGAAATTCATGCTGCCCTAACAACACCGCCCGATTATTGGTCAAAAATACCGATACAATTATTCCACGCTCTTGCAGAGTATAGCGCTCCATTGCTTATCTGTTTGTATACTGCAGCTGTCTAGTTCAAAAATGTCAAATATGATTGACATTTGTAATTTTTATTTGTAAAAATTATAACATCTTCCGATAGGGTGATTAATTTTGCGCCACCTTGTATACATATATACCGGGTTTTCCAATAGGGACTTGAGAACTTTTTCTCGGTAGTAAATTTGTATAATTTGCAGACGTTGTTCGTTCGTGTATTTAACCACGATGAACATGTTGAGTTTACTGAATAATTTGACAGTGACAGTTCGATGATTAGTGAAAGGGTGCGTTCACAAATTAAATTCAAAGTTGTCAAGTCCCTATTGTATATCCCTATAGCTATATATATATATTGTTTTATCCAATATCGCTTGCATTAAGCTGAATAAATGAAGATTCTGACATCACCAAAATTAAAATTAAAAATATTAAAAAGACTCAGTACTGACCTATAGCATTTAAGGACTCAACTAATAGGAACTTTGAAGAAAAAAAAAACAATTTGGTTCTAGTCTATACCCACATAAAGACTATGTACGCGAATACGTACGATTGCACCATTTTACGATATGCACGTGAAACAGAAGGGATTAAACGTAACAAGTTTGGCGACGATGGCGTGAACTACACAATGAATTCTATGTATATATATTGCTTGAATTCAGCCAATAAATGGGGTGGTAGCCCCACTAAACTAAAATATACCTATGTATACAATTTCGCCTCTAAATCCTTTTCACCTCCACTTACACCAAGAATATTGCGAGCTTGAGCTGTTTTCTGGCTTGGGTCATTCAGATGCCCGGTTAGAATTCATTGATAAGGTGCGTGACATCCAGCTACGCATTATCATCTTGCAATTTCCAACCGTTAACGAGATATAGTCGCTCTATTGAATGCTCTTCGTAATATACTAAAGAATCTTAAATAGGTTTTGAACGACATCCTTCTAAAGATCAGCGGGCAGATGGCGGGAAATTGTGGGACCATGAAGGAGGGCATATGAGTTGCTGAAAATTGATTATCTTCTTAAAAAATTACTACCCATAGAACATTTATGCACAAATCTGTTTTCAACATTTCGAAAGAATCGATGAAACACTTTTCATTGAATATTACCCCGAAAATTACCTTTTCTGACAGTCACTGTTGTAACCCTTGAAGACAAACAAATAGAACATACATGTAGAATGTTAAAAACTTACAATAGACGCTTCAATTTCAATTGAATTAAGAACGCCTCCTTTCTCATCTAAAGCAACAAATTAGCAATTTATTTTAAAATAAACGATCAAAACATAAATCTGAACTGTCAAAAACATACAGACATGTTTAATAATTCACGTGCTCTAATGGGAGTATCAATACATATATGAAAGATATAGTGCAAACAGTAAGGAGAAATCGCACTTACTTTGTATGCGCCAATTTACTTAGATAACGTTAGTGACAAAAAACCCTGATCTCCTTCTTCTCTTGTTCTACATAGCAACATATCTGATTAAGACTGAAAGCAAAGAACATTGTATACAGTTAGAAACTAGAACAACTATTATCGCAACATTTGTTAAAAATACTTCACATCCTGTTGCGTATTTTAATCTTCAACAGCTATCTGGCGAGTCAATAAAATCCACATCACATTTGGCTGAGACAACGGAGCCGGACTTTGTTTGTAGTTCTACTAATCGTTCTTGATTTCCGGCTTCACGGCACGAGGTCACGTCATGATGCTGCGAAAAAATGTTCATTAAATATATTTAAAAAAAAACCGAAATAACAATAGAAGCCAAAAATGATGTCTTTGAATGAAGCCTAAAAGTTCTAATTCAGATATGTGTATGTACAGTTTGTCCCTAAATAAACCGGAACGGCATAAGAATAAAACACGAACTGTTAAGGAATTTTCAAAAATTATTTTATTTATTCGAAACAATCTCCCTGAATTGAAATACAAATACATCAATTGACTGATTGGCGTTTTTGAATGGCATGCTGTTTAGGATGGCGGTTGTCATTCCTTTTCTTCTTTTTTTTTGGATATGCCTCTTTTTTTGGATGTCTTTCACCTGGTGACCTTTCAGCACTCTGACGTTTATTTCTGGTCTGTATTGAAAAAATCGTCGCCAGCTACATTGGTTTTTATACAGTTTTCATTATTTTGTACATGCTTAAAGATGTCTTTGCAATGTTCTTTTGTACTGTGTGTACTTCGGTGCTGGGTGTACTTTTCCGATTTCTGCGAATCACACGGACATATAGTCTCATAAGGTTGGTCACTGCAGGTAACTACATAAGTAATAGGAGAACTACTACGCACCCACTACATTATCATGATTGATTATTAAAATCAAATGTTTTTTTATTTTGTTACGCTTTGAAAATGCTTACCGAAGTCCTAGATGTTTCGCAATGGATAATGTCAATTAAAAATATTTTGCGCGGCTGTATTTTATTTTTAAAACAATTTTTTATTTTCTTTTGATATTCTTAGTTTCTAAATTACATGCTAGACAAAAAATGCTTAAATTCTAGCTTGATTATCTTATATTATAACTTACTGGTCCTACGCAGACGCTCTAAGCTAAACATTACATCACTATTGTACAATTTGCCTTTCGGCGACAGAACTTTGTTTGTGGCAGTACTTATAATTTTGAAAACTTTGTCTAATTTTTTTTTGTTTCTTTTCTTAAAATTTAACCTCCTTTTTTTTTCTTTAACTTAACTTAACTTAAATCTTATACTACCCTAATTCTAGAAAATCTAAGTCTATGTAAGCTGGCTGATGATACTGTTATTCTATACCGACTTTGGTATCCAGGTCTTTAAATGTCATTCAACCACCAGAACTGTTGGCGCTGTCCAATACTATCGTCCCGGTCTCTGTGGGAGATATCCCTACTGAACCGCAAGAGCTCTTCTTCGGTGCGCATTACTTCCCAGTCGTAGCACAATCGCCCGTCTACGGATGATCTACTTACATGATAGATCAGCGGAATTCCGGAGCTATCCTGTATAAGCCCCTTCATGTCCAAGTCAAGGAACGCCTCTGGTGGAACAAAACCGTTGCAACGCACTTTCTCATAGTACAGGGTATTTGGATAATAAGCCCCGAAAATTAGGTCATTGGACGAGCCTATTGCTCTCGCAATATATCCCAGGTATTTAACTAAACTCATGGTTTCCAGTTTATCTCCATGCGGTCCCACGATAACTAGCATTCGCCAGTTTTTCCTTGTGTCATTCGTGGCTTTATATAATGGGGTTCTAAATAGGATGACTTCACATTTCTGAAAGTTGATCTTAAGTTTCCAGTCATCGCAATAGCGCTGCACTTTGTGGAAATCTCGCTGTAGTAAACTATTGATGATCTCAATTTTCGGAGCTGTTCTGTAAATTATAAGATCGTCTGTGTACGCAATAGCCTGAGGAAGTGCATCTAGTAAATCGCTAATATAAATGTTGAAAAATATAAATTGTTGCAAGCCATTCTTGATATTATACGTTTTATTAGAGGTCACATTACCATTTTTGACCACGAACCCCCTGTCCTTTAACATATCGTAAAGTACATATAGTAAAGGCTTATATACACGGGGGTTGCCTTTTATATTTCGGGATTAGAGAAGAAAAACAAATATTGTTTATCGAAAATCGCTTTATTGTTTTTCAAAATATTCCCCATGAAGATCTACACACCTTTGCATGCGTTTGAACCAATTGTCGAAGCACTTTTGCCACTTTGATTGAGGTATCTCCAACACATGCATTCTGAATGCAGCAACCGCTTCTTCAGGTGTCGAAAAACGTTGACCTCTCAGTTTGTTTTTTACGTACGGGAATAAAAAGAAGTCATTCGGTGCCAAGTCAGGACTATACGGCGGATGACCCATCAAATCGATGTTTTGGGTGCTCAAAAAAGCAGTTGTCGCAGCCGATGTGTGAGAGCTCGCATTGTCGTGGTGAAGAGTGATCCGTCTTCGGCGGTTGGTTTTCCTGATTTCTTGGAAGACAACTGGCAAACAAATGGTTGTGTACCACTCAGAAATGACTGGTCTGCGTTGTTCTAGTGGTACGGTTGCGACATGTCCAGTTTTTCCAAAAAAACAGTCGACTATTTGCTTGGAAGTGCTTCGTGCGCGAACAACTTTTGTTGGATTTGGCTCATCTTGAAACACCCAGACAGTCGACTGCTGTTTACTTTCGGGCTCATACGCGTAAATCCACGATTCATCACCTGTCACGATGCATAGACGTGTTTCGAAGCACCGCGACCGTATTTTTTGAGCATTTCTTTCGACCAATTGACACGAGCCTTTTTTTGGGCGATTGACAAATTGTGTGGGACCCAACGCGAACAAATTTTTTTGACAGTCAAATGTTTATACAATATTGAATGTATGCTGGTCCTACTAACGCCTAAGGTTGTCTCAATCTCACGATAGGTCACATGACGATCTTCCAATATCAGTTCGCGCACAGCATCAATGGTTTTCGGAACAACAACTGATTTTGGACGACCTTCACGAAATTCATCTTGGAGTGAACCACGACCACGATTGAATTCACCATACCATCGATAAACACTGGTCCTTAATGCAGCTTCATCGCCAAAAATTGAATTAAGTTCATCCATGCACTGTTGCTGAGTTAATCCACGCCGAAAGTTGTAAAAAATAATCGCACGAAAATGTTGACCATTTAATTCCATTTTTGGGCCGAGATGAATCTTTTAAGTTACTGTAAACAACACAAATAGCGGTCGTATGTCAAAACGTTCTGAGTGCGTATAATCTCAAAAATGTCCAACTTTACGACAGAGCTGTCAATTGCCGGATTGCAACACTAGGTTTACCAAATCCCGAAACATAAGAGGCAACCCTCGTACCATGTCTGACCAGTTTGTAATATAACCCTTCGATCCAGATGGTATCAAAGGCTTTTTCCAAGTCAGTCAGACAGCTATCTGTGCATTGGTTTCTACATTTATTCCATTGTGTGTCAGAGACCAGTTTACCTGCGACATGAGTGGTTTCATGACCCGCCTTAAAGCCAAACTGGTTATTTGGAATAATGTTGTTGTCGTCTACCCATTTTAGCAGAGCTTTGTTAATGGTTTTTTCAAATACTTTACTGATGCTTGGGAGTAAACTTATCGAACGCATGTTCATTGGGTTTGTACAGTCGTGGCGTCTCTAACAGATACACACACAATTCACAAGCAAAATTGTGAAGAACTCCGAACGAAAATCGAATAAGGAAATACATCAGAGCCATATACCATAGCGATAACATAACAATTTACATCAGTGGAGTATAGTCGAGTTTGAAAATCGAATTCTAAAATCGGCCAGTAGCCTGATGGGGAACGCTTATGTTCAATTTTTGGTGATTCAAACTGCCATAGCGTCAGTTCGAATCACACGTTCTTCTTCACTATTATTTCAAACGCTATACAGACTTTGCCCTTTTTTTGAGATTGGCTGAATAATAGTTTTCTAACACGCGGGATAATATGCATTATTCAACGCGTTGTTGAACAGGACCGTGTATATATCTATTGTCATCTATTCCCTCTGACTTTTTGCTTCTTAATGAGTCGAAGATACTCTGGATTCCTTCCCTTGAAATTAAAAGGCTATTAACCCCGCCATTGGCATTAATGTCAATTGACAGATTATCGTCACTGAATTCGGTAAAACCCGGATTCTCCGATTGCCAAAGCGAAATTTCATTTCGGATGTGCAGGTGATTTAGTAGGACTCTGTCCTCCAAGTCGTGATTTCGGCAAATGCTTTCATTCACCTTGTACATTTCCTGAAAGACAGCTCCCACAGCGTTCAACCTATCCAAAGGATCTTCGATCACGAAGAGCTCACTATTAAGGATCGCGTTCTCTGTATATATTCCAGTGTTGATTAGCAGCTGCTTGTTTACATCAGTACGTGGAATTTGGAGACACTGAATTTCGTTTTGATTTCTCCTGAATATTTTATTTATTTGTGGAAACATATTCGGGTTATTAGTTTTTATAGCTCGAATTCTATTTTTCCAATACAAATTTGTTGCTAATCTATAGTTAGCTTTAAGTAATTGTTGGAGGTTTTTTAATCGGGATTTCAGTGATATTATCTCCTGGTCTTGTCTGTCTGTAAACTGTCTGTGTAATTGATTTAGTTTCAATATCAGTCTGCGCTTTTTCTTGTGTATTGCGTTGATTGTTGTATTTCTGTACATGTTTATGTGGTCTGTAACTGTTATTTTGGGAATTGTTTTGTCCATTGTTCGTTTTACGGTTTCGTCCATTGAATGTATTTGTCGATTTCGTCATTTGTCAAGTTTCTGTTTATTGGCAGATTAAAGTCGTTCGAACTAAGTTCTCTTTTTACTGATCTGGTGAATCGTGGCCATCGCATTGCCCCGTAGTTGTAGGGTTGCGGGATCACGAATTCCTCCAGACCTGCCAGATCGCTCGAAAGCTCTATAAACAGTTTCTGTTTTGTCTGTTGGTGTTAAGTAGTCTCAGTCATGAGTCAATTAGCAAGATGTCTAAGAACGAGCTACCTCTAACGATGGATATTCCGTAGCTAGCAGGTCAGTTCTATATTCAATATGATACTGATCTAACCAGCCAGCCAACTGATTTCCTCTGGGATTAGATATATAATTTCCCCAATTTCTATGCTTGGCGTTTATATCTCCCCCTAGGATAAAGTAGTTTTTGTCCAGGTGCAATTATAAGCATCGAAAGAGTGTCTCGAGCTCTGCTATAAATAGGTTATGTTGGTGCTCCTCAGGTGCATAGACCGCAATCGCATACAAACCCCTTCCTTGCTTACGGGGTATGCGTACGATACACGCTTCCAGCACCAGAAACCTGCGCACTTCTCCACTATATATTACTTTATGATAGATTCCTTTTCTAATAGAGATTAGAAACTTTTCTTAGCTCTTTGAAAAACATATCTTCGGGAGCGTAGGAAAAATGTCACCTGGACCAGCGGATTTATTAGTGTTCCGCATCAAATATCAGGTAATTTCTTTTTACACATTTATTAAATAATGTTACACATGGGGGTCACACAGTGTCACAATTACCAGCTTAACGGTAACGGCTCGATGCATTGTCATATAAATAGCTTCTGTGCAATATGTTCCTTGCGTCCTTCATTGCACCTTAAGTTAATTGAGGAAATTAGTATAGATGTAACATTAAGTGACAACTCCAAGGTGAGTCTTTTTTCGGTCTATTTCCCTGGAGGAAATAGAAACATTGAGAAATCTAGTTACTTTAAGCGGGATCTGCAAAAATTGTATAGAGTCAACACTCGAAACAAGGTAATTATTGGTGGTGATCTAAACTGCAGACATCAGTTGTGGAATTGTCTTAGGGCAAACTGCTGGGGCCACATTTTACTAGATATTACTGAATCCAGCCCAAGTTTTACCATAATTTATCCACTTCTCACCACCTATATCCTAACGAGTGCTAACAAGAACCCCTCAACTCTTGATCTATATATCACTAATATTCCAAATTACTGCACAGTACCATTAACTCAAAATGCGTTAAGTTCAGACCACCTTCCGATCAGCCTCACAGTGAATCATACAGTAGTTGTAAATCGTACCAGTTTATACCACAACTATTCCGCCGCCAACTGGAATTGTTATAAATCATATATAAACACGAACTTGGTTCTAGGTGATACGAGCCTAAATTCTATAACCTGCAGCGAGCACATTGATATCCTATGCAACAATTTTGTTTCTGTTATCAATAGAGCGGCCGATCTTGCGATACCTAAATGTTCCACTGCTTCAGTTGATAAGGCACCGCTTCCTGAAAATATTTTACATCTGATTAGGCTACGAAACTCTGAAAGAAAAAAATGGCTGCGATATAGAATCGATTGTTTTCTAGTTAATGTTAAAGTCTTAAATAATATCATTAAAAACGAAATCTCAACATATAGGAACAAGTGTTGGAATAAACACCTTTCCTCTCTTGACAAAGCAAGCAAACCGTTCTGGAAAATATCAAAAATTATGACAAAGAGAGGGTCAAGTATTCCTTCGTTTAAAGTTCACGACAAGTTGTTTATTTCTTCAGTGGAGAAATCGAACCTACTTGCTAACACGTTTAGGAAGAACCACTCCATATCTATGCATCTAAGCGACGCGTATACTGAAGCTGAAGTTGCTAACACTATCCATGTACTTTCTCAAACACCAGCTGAAAGTACTAACGCAACTAATATCAGCAAAGTTAAAGAATTGATAAAAAAATCGAAATCAAAAAAGGTTGCGGGTGTCGATAATATTAACAACAAATTAATCAAAGCACTTCCACCTGCTGCAAGTAACTATTTAACGTTCATTTTCAACGCTTGTCTTAAGAATTGTTATTTTCCGGACTGTTGGAAAACAGCAAAAGTAATACCTATCCCGAAACCCGGCAAACCGAAGAACAGCCCCGAAAGCTACAGACCTATTAGTCTACTTAGCTGTCTAAGTAAGCTCTTAGAAAAAATCATTAAGGAAAGGATTGATCGTTTTGTGGAAGACAATAACATCTTACCAAATTTTCAGTTCGGTTTCCGTGGTGGTCACAGGACAATCCACCAAGTCTTGCGCATTAAAAACCACATAGCTGGTAAATTCATCGACAAGGAGTCAACGGGACTGGTTCTTCTAGACATCGAAAAAGCCTTTGATACGGTATGGCACGATGCCTTGATTTATAAGCTACTAAAACTTAAGCTGCCAATACCGCTTATCAAAATTATCCAGAGCTTTCTTCGTTCGAGAAAATATGTTGTGAGTTTAGGAACCGACATATCCTCTACACAGCAAATCCACTATGGTGTACCCCAAGGCTCGGTCCTTGGTCCCATATTATTCACATTGTTTGTCGCAGATTTACGATGCCTAGGTGAAAACATTCAGGTAGCTATGTTTGTCGATGATACGGCCATTTTCTCTTCGGGTGCCTTATTCACGAATGTCTACAACTCTTTGCAAGCAGCTCTTGACAAGCTAGCAGTATATTACAGGAAATGGAAAATAAAAATAAATGGTAATAAAACACAAGCTGTCTGGTTTTCGAGATGTAGGAAACACTGCTACCTACCAAATGGCACTAAACTCAGTATGTGTGCAGTTAATATTGATTGGTCCGAAGACTGTAGATAATCATCATCGGCACTACAACCGGGAACCGGTCTTGGCCTTATTTAGCAAGTCCTGAGGCTTGTTAAAGTTTCCATAATGATTTATTTTTTCTGGGCAAGGTCATTAGTCTTGCGCCAGGGGCTCCCCGACGGGGAATCGAACCCCGGTCTCCCGGGTGACAGGGGGGTGTACTAACCACTATACTATCAAGGAGAAGACTGTAGATATCTAGGTATTATTCTAGATAAAAAACTTATCTTTCAAAAACATATCACTACCACAATTGACAAAATAAACAAAGTCGTAAGAGTTATGTATCCATTAGTGTGTAGAAAGTCAAAGCTTAGCATCGAAAATAAAATTATAATATTTAAAACCATTTTTCAAGCTATACTGTATGGTGTAATTGTGCTCACACACACAAAATAAAATTGCAAATGTGTCAAAATAAAATATAGAAAATGTTGCTGAATTTGCCATGGCATTATTCGACACATGAACTACATGAAAACGCCAACGTTAAACCGGTACAGTTCCTTATTGACAAAATCAATCGAAACTTCTTCGTCAATTGTTCTTTTTCTGACAATGCTCTCGTTTCCCGTCTTGCGTTATCCTAAACCACTACATATGTACTCTGTCTATGAAAATTATATCGAGGTCATTACTATATAAAATAACCGGAAGCTTGTGCAATATTAGTCTTAAGATTCAAATAAGGGTTTTTTATTGTAGTTTTCCCTTAATTTATTATTTGTTATTCATTAAAATTGTGCTATTGTCATTATATAGATTTAAGATTATAGTTGTAAGGGAATTGCTATCCTAAATCTCTTAAGTACTAGTTGTAAAATATACCATAAATGTAATTATATACCAAATAAAAAATTGAAAAAAAAAGTTACACATGGGAATACGAAGAGACGGTTCACCAACTGTTCGTTGACTTCAAAAGAGCCTGTAGTGCTCTAAAAACCACCTTTTTCCCCCATTTCCACATCCAAATCCCAACTATTTTACTCCAAAACTCAAAATCCAATCAAAACCCGAAAAAACCCAAACATAAACCAAAATTCGGAATAAACGAATCAAACATTCGTTTATCGCTTATTAACTGCTCCCACGGCATAATTAAATCCAAAATCTTGAATTAAAATCAAATTCGCAATAAACGAATCTAATATTCGTTTGTTGTTCTACATTTGCTCCACGGCATAATGAAAAATCAAAATTCAGAGATCGTTATCTCTAGCTGAAAATTTTCCATTGAAAAACAAATAGAAAACCAAATCCAGATACATATCCACATCTTCGAAATAGTTTCGTAAGAATTCAAGAAATTGAATTCTTATCTTAAATAAACACTGAGCATCTCACTCAGGATACCAAAATCGGGATTTTTGTATGAAATTGTGTATTTTCGAGATACAAATCTCGATTTGTTTCTCTTTATAAGGGTGATGAAATTCGTATTCGAGGATCAGTCTCATTTGGCGTCCGAGGTGTAAGGATGCCATAAAAACAAAATAAATTAATAAAATAAATTTAAAGTAAATAAAAAGTATTTTTAATTGAGCCTGGCCGATTCCCAGGATTGTATTCAGCAATCGGTTGTCACTCTTCCCTCAAGGTTTGAGGAAGCACGGCGACAACCGCAACGGATCCCCTCAGGAACTCCCTGAGAGAAGGATCACAACAAGCCTACGACTCAGTCACAAGGCAAAGACTTAAGTTTTAAGCACCATGTAAGTTGAAAAGCATATTTATTAACTTTCCGTCGTTTACCAGCCGGCGTAATGAAACCTACGCTGTTCGAGGCCCTCGCCCACTTTTATACCGAAATCCTCTATCCACTTTATTTCCTTGCTCGAACCCTACTCTAGACAAAGAACATCATCCTCTTCCCCTCCATGGTACAATCACAAGTTTCGTTCCCCGCGTAACAAAAGAAATAAGTTATGGGTCATCTTCTCTCGGAACCGATCTATTCCCCACTACTCTAACTTTCTCGGCTGTTTCCTCCAATTCACTGAACTATAAGATACCCCCTACCAAAGCTATCTTATCAAAACTCAGACCAATCTCAAAAATGACCCCAGAACCTTCTTTCACTTCGTCAATCATAAACGTAAATCCGATGATTACCTCACATCCCTTATCTTCAACTCCCATACCTCGTCTCATCGAGTTTTTGTTGCCAATCTCTTCGCCGCACACTTTAATCAGTCATTCACTAATGACTCCTTTGTAACTGATCCGTCATACTTCGACTACTTACCTAACTTTTCCCTCGAGTCCCTTCTCCACAACTCCTTTGATCCGCCCCTTATTGAATCTAAACTACTCCAACTTAATGACGAGTTCACACCGGGCTCTGATGATATTCCTGAATTTCTACTAAAGAAATGCTCATCCATTCTCTCTGCTCCGTTCTCATGGAACTTCAATCGTTCACTCTCTCAAGGTATATTTCGCCATATTTGGAAACTCCCTCCATCACCCCCATCCATAAAAGTGGACCTAAAAACGATGTCGCAACCTATCGCCCCATTGTCAAACTCTCCAACTTACCCAAGATTGTCGAAAGCAATCTATATAAATGTCCCAGTTTTCGATGCAAATGTTTTAGTTTAGTTTAGTTTTAGTTTTACTTCACCAAGGCAACGTAGTTTTCTCAATGGCCGGTCAACTACAAACAACCTTGTTGAGTTCACCTCCTTTACACTCTCAGCACTAGAGCACGGTAACGAGGTTGACATGGTCTCAGCCGACTTTAGTAAAGCATTCAACAAAATCTCTCAAAATCGAATCCTCTTCAAATTATCCGCCCTCGGCTTCCAACCTGGATTGCTGAAATGGATCTCTTCCTATCTAAAAGATAGACTTTATTCCGTTCGTTTCTGCCTCTGTCCTTCGTTTCTGCCTCTGGGGTCCCTCAAGGAAGCCGCCTGGGCCGTCTCCCATTTATACTTGCCACTAATAACACTGTTAAGTTCATTACACCTGCGCATACCTCCTCCACATACTTTTGCCTTCATAGTTTGACCTGGTTACCTTAGGTTAAGCTTAGTTAAGTTAGTTTTACATCCTTTAGTTGGTAAGGTTATATACAAGTTGACTTTAGTTTGGAAATACTTATATTGCTTGCATCGAGCCAATAAATTGGGTGGTAGCCCCACTAAACTTAAAAAAACTTAAAACTTCACGGAACCATTTAAGATGATACAAAATCTATTGTACTAAAGTTACCATGTCAATCAAAAATTATAGTACGTTTCCATTTTATCAAAGTCTATATTTGTACATATAATATAAACGTATTGAAAATACTAGTGTAGTGTAAATATTTTTTTATTAAAATTTCATTTTACATATTTACATATATTTTGATGGCTTGTCTTCAGCAATTTCAGGCTTCAGCTCTGAACTTATTTCCAATTCCTAAATGTTTGAGAATTGGTTTTTAATTTGTAGATTTTGCTAATTCTGAACTTCCTATCGCGTTATGGGTTGATCTTGGCGGATAACCTTAGGTTAGATTATATTTGCCCGATTTTTGATTCTAAGAAATCCAAAAGATTTTTCTATGAATTTGAAACAAAATATTTTCAAAACGTTCAAATTGTATTTCCGCTGGCTTAAAAAAGTAATCGTAATCTATTTGGTCCATGAACGGCAAATGGGACATTCGCTTGCGAATGATAACCTTATTTAGCAAGTAACCTTACTGGATTAATTTAATAAGTCTGAAATCACTATCAGAGCGGAAGACAATTTGAAGACATTTTACGGCTTAATATTTAAGTCTTAGATTTTTGGTAAAATACTGAATGGTGTTTTATATTTTAAATGTTTAATGAACAAAATTATTCGAAATTCGCAAAAGAGTGTTGAGTGTTCTTTATTCGATTCCTCCAATACAATATAGTACTAGATTATTTACGTAATATTTATCAGACGGCGTAAAAGACAGATAGTTGCTCTAAATTACCGCAACGATAAATTAATTTTTAATGGCACATTGTTCAATAAGTCACGAGACTAACTACTAAAACAACATTCTTCTTTATTCATCAACATAATCTCCTTCAACTGCGATACAATCATTCCAACGCTTTTATAACTTGTCTACACGATATGTGTGGAATCATTTATCTTTTGCTTCAAAATAACCCTCAGTTCCAATAATGACTTCATAATTAGAGCTAAATCTCTTGTCCTGTACCATTTGAGGTCTGCAAACCGCCAGTAATCACTGGGAGCCGGTTATGAAGGATACGGAGCATGGGGAAGCAATTCAAACCCCAATTCGTGTACTTTGGCCATCGTTTTCAACGACCTTTGACACGGTGCATTGCCTTGGTGAAAGACGATTTCTTTCTTTTCATTGGTTGCCATTTTTCAGCGATTTCGTCCTTTAAACGAACCAATAATGCCAAGTAATATTCGCTATTGATGGCTTCTCTCTTTTCAAGACAATCGATGAATCTTATGGCCTGTACATCCCAAAATACAGAGGCCATAACCTTGTCGGCAGAAGATTGTGTCTTCGGACTGCTTTCACCGGCTGATCTCCACTCAACTGATTTCTGATTTGACTCCCAAGTGAAATTGTGAAGTCATGTTTCATCCATTTCCACATGCCAACGCATAAAATCCTTTTTTATTTCTAGTAAACAAACTGCCAAACAGCGCCCTGGATCATCGCTGCAATGTTCCATTGTGAGCAAACAGTTGTAAAAATAGCGTGATTTAAATTACTGTAGCTCAGTATGTTACAGTCCAATTTTCATTAAATTTTGACACATTTCGTTTGAAAGTTAGTACTTCCTAAAAGTCATAAAGATTTTTTATTCCAGGCACCATCTCTGAGTTAGTCCCGGGAGTTATTGAACGGTGTGTTCAGAGTCATAAAGACTTCATTACAAGCTCCAGATCTGTGTTATTCTCGCGATTTATTGAACGATGTGTTACATATTTATTGTATTATGTATTTTTAATATACTGTAGCGAGCTTAGGGTTCGCTGAATTAATTATTCACACAAAATAAGCCGTGAAATAAACTTTCTATTCAATCTTTATTTTTTTTGCTCTTTAAAACCGTTCTTTTCTTTTTCGCTCCTCCGTCAAAAGTGACACTTCTGTCACTGGAGACATCGTTTTTCCTCCTCGCTTCTTTTTTGCTCATAGTCTCCAGTTTTCCAGTACTTTCCAGAAAATTCCAGTACATTGTTTTGGAGCCTTGCCAGCTCGTCACACTACCCTCCGCCTAGATTAGTTCGTCCCGAACTAAGTTCTCCGGTCTCCTGGGTTAACAAAAGTCGCCAGTCGGTCACGGTGTACCACTTTCATCTTGGCGTTCGGTCTTCGCTGAATCCTATAGACAACGTCGTTAATTCTTGTGAGAATCTTATACGGTCCTTCCCAATGTTGCTGCAACTTCGGAGACCTTCCTTTTTGCCGATGAGGGTTATAAAGCCGCACGTTATCGCCTGTATTAAATCCGGATGCGTTGGCTCGAACGTCGTACCTTGTTTTCATCCTGTCACTTGATACCTTGATTTGCTTTCGAACCAAATGATGAATCTCATCGAGGCGATTTCTCCATTCGGCTACGTAGTCTTCAGTCTTATCTATGGCGTCTGGAGGTATTCCGAATCGCAGATCGGCTGGTAATCGTATCTCTCGTCCAAATATAATTCTTGCTGGAGTATGGCCTGTCGTATCGTGATTAGCCGATCTATAGCTCAGGAGAAAGGTTTGTACATATTTGTCCCAATCTCGTTGGTGATCACTAACGACCTTCGATAAGTGCTCTTTCATTGTTCGGTTGAACCTTTCGACCATTCCGTCTGACTGCGGATGTAAGGGTGTGGTCCTGGTTTTCCTTACGCCCAGTGCCGCACAGATACCTAGAAATATCTGTGATTCGAAGTTTCGGCCTTGATCGGGATGAAGCTCACAGGGAACTCCATATCTGCTGATCCAATTATTGATAAGCTGCTCAATGATGGTTGTTGCTTCTTGTTTTGGAATTGGAAGGACTTCCACCCACTTGCTGAAGTAATCCATGATAACCAACATGTATTTGTTGTTGTCGTCTGTGTTTGAGAATGGTCCTGAGATATCAATCGCAATTCACTCGAATGGGGCACCCACGTTGTACTGCTTCATAGCGCTCATTGGTTTTGCAGTTGGTTCTTTGGTCGCAGTGCAAGTTGTGCACTTCCTACACTAAGACTCGACGTCATCTCTCATGTGAAGCCAGTAGAAGCGAGATCGTAATTTTGAAAGTGTCTTATTAACTCCCAGATGTCCACCGGAGGCCCGTCGTGCATTTCTGTTAGTACATCCTTCAGTTTTGATGGTGGGACTAGAATCTGCATTCGATGGGATTTTCCGTCCGGGGCTTCCCATTTACGTTTTAGAATTCCATCTTCCACTAGCAAGAATTTCCATTGTGCCCAATATGCCTTAAATGTTTCACTCTTGTCGGAAATATTGTTCCAAGTTGGCCACTCGTTCTTTTCTTTGTGTTCCAAGATTAGCGACATATGTTCATCCTGAAGTTGAGCTGAGCGTATAGCATCACTCGTCCACCCATATAGTACTTCTACTTGTACATTTCGCAGGTCGTACGCCTCTTCTTTCTCTTCCGCTCTATGACAATGTTTACAATCTGGCTTACATGGTCTTCTTGATAGAGCATCAGCGTTATTATGCACCTTCCCTTGACGGTGGGAAATTTGGAAATCGTACGTTTGAAGTCGTTCGATCCATCGAGCCATTTGTCCTTCCGGATTCTTAAAATTTAGCAACCATTTCAGGGCGGCATGATCCGTCCGAAGGTGGAATCGACGTCCGTAGAGGTACTTATGGAAATTCTTATCGGCTTCGACGACAGCCAGCAGTTCCTTTCTTGTTGCGCAGTAATTTCTCTCTGGCTAAGATAGAACTCGACTATAATATGCGACAACTCTCTCTTTACCATCGACTTCCTGTGACAACACTGCTCCGATTCCTGTGTTACTTCCATCAGTATCCAATATAAATGGGCGATCCCATCTTGGGAATGCCAATGTTGGAGTCTTACATAACTCGGCCTTCAATGTGTTTAATGCTGCCTCACACTTGTCTGTCCAATTGAATTTTTTGTCTTTACCCGTTAGTTCGTGTAGGGTTCTAGCCACGTTGGCGAAACCTTTAACAAACCGTCGGTAATATGTGGCTAATCCCATAAAGCTTCTTAACGGTTGCTTATCTTCTGGAGTAGGCCACTCTTGGACAGCTGCTAACTTATCAGGATCCGTTTGGACTCCTGCAGATGAAACGATGTGTCCCAGGAATTTTACTCTCCTTTGGAAGAGTTCACATTTCTTCGAATTGAGCTTTAAGTTGGCCTGTCTTAGTCGTTTGAAGACGGAGCGTAGATTATTGATGTGTTCTGGTAAATTCCTTCCGACAACGATGATATCGTCCAAGTACACAAGACACGTCTTCCATGTAAGTCCCCGTAGAACACTTTCCATTAATCGTTCAAACTTTGCTGGAGCATTACACAATCCAAAGGGCATCACGTTGAATTGATAAAGTCCGTTTCCGGTAGTAAACGCTGTCTTCTCCTTGTCCTACTCCTTCACTTCCACTTGCCAGTAACCGCTTTTTAGGTCCAATGTTGAAAACCACTGAGCTCCAGAAAGGGTATCTAGTGTGTCGTCGATTCGAGGAAATGGGTAACTGTCTTTCTTCGTAACGTCGTTTAACCGGCGAACTCGACTATAATATGCGACAAATCTCTCTTTCCCATCGACTTCCTGTGACAACACTACTCCGATTCCTGTGTTACTTCCATCAGTATCCAATACAAATGGGCGATCCGATCTTGGGAATGCCAATGTTGGAGTCTTACATAACTCGGCCTTCAATGTGTTGAATGCTGCCTCACACCTTTCTGTCCAATTGAATTTCTTGTCTTTAGCCGTTAGTTCGTGTAGGGTTTTAGCCACATTGGCGAAACCTTTAACAAACCGTCGGTAATATGTGGCTAATCCCATAAAGCTTCTTAACTGTTGCTTATCTTCTGGAGTATGCCTCTCTTGGACAGCTGCTATCTTATCAGGATCCGTTTGAACTCCTGCAGATGAAACGATGTGTCCCAGGAATTTTACTCTCCTTTGGAAGAGTTTACATTTCTTCGAATTGAGCTTTAAGTTGGCCGTTCGAAGACAGAGCGCAGATTATTGATGTGTTCTGGTAAATTCCTTCCAAGAAAGATGTTATCGTTCAAGTACACAAGACACATCTTCCATGTAAGTTCCCGTAGGAAACTTTTCATTAATCGTTCAAACGTTGCTGGAGCATTACACAATTCAAAAGGCATCACGTTGAATTGATAACGTACTGGGGCTGCACATTCCACTAGGCGACTTTCTCCCCGTAAAGTCTGCCCTTAGAAGTTTCCCGAGCTATTGGCCTCAGGTTGGTCCGTTGATAGTCTCCTCTTATGATTAGCGCATGAACAACAATTCTCACTTGATGTTTCATTCGTTCGTCGACGTTTCCTAGAGTCAACAGAGATGTGGCCGACTTCGCCGCATATCCAACACTTCATATCAGGTCTCGGGGTTCTCCGTTGTACATGCCCGATTCTTTGGCAGGAACATTCCTGGACGGACGTTTCTCGGACTCTATATGTACTCCTGGTAGCCAGTTTAGCAGATTCATATGCCAATGCGAACGCCAGTATGTCATTAGTCGTCTTCTTTCCCGCTAAACGAACGGCCTGTTGCAAGTCCCGATCTTGGAGTGCGTTTATAAATGCATCCATTGCTACCTCGTTCAGAAATTCCTTAGTCATATTTGAATAAGACAAGTTTGCCAATCGCCCAATGTCTGCCTGCAACTGTTGAAGATTTTCTCCAGGTTTCTGCATTCTACTCTGCAGTTGCATGCGGTAGACCTGCTGCACGTGGTTGTCTCCATACCTAGCTTCAAGCCCGTCTCTTACCACTTGGAAATCTGTTTGCTTCTCTGCTGGTATGGTTTGTAGCAATTCTGCAGTCGCCCCGCGGAGTGACAAGATTAGTGATGCTGACTTTTGCTCATCCGACCACTTATTATAATTGGCCGCGGCGTCAAACTGACGTATAAATACGGAGAAGGGTCCCGTTCCATCGAAGGTTGGCGGTTGCATCCATGTATCTTTATATTCATGTTGATTGCTAGGCGATGTCTTATTTCTCTCAACACACTCAAGTCTCTTTTCGATTCGTGTTATTTCATCGGTGACTTTCTTGAATTCAGCTTCGTTTTTTAGATCTAGATTTTCTACTTCGCTTCGAATTTTTGACTGAATTTCTTCCTTAAAGTGTTGAAAATTACATTTCATCCACTGCGTTTGGGCATACAATTTTTCATTCAGATCTGCGGCTTGTGCGTCGAATTTTGAATTTTGGACATCCAATTTTGTATTAATGTCTGTAGCTTGCGCGTCCAAATTTGTCATCATCATCCTGAGCATCTCCGAAATGTCCAACTGTGGCGAACTCTTCTCCGTTACATTGACACCATCTTGACTCGCGGTTTCTTCTCCGTCCGGACAGTCTGGCGCAATCGTAAAAACATATGCGGCGACATCAATACCCTCTTCCTCCATTGCTGCTTGCAGACGCTGTCGAAGAATTTGCTTCTGTCCTCTGCTATCCAGATTCCGGTCCTCAAGTTCCTTCTTCAACTCAAGAACGCGAAGATCGTCCAAATGTCGATCTGACATCGTCACGACTTTCACAGATTTATTTACTTCACCAATAATTAATCCCACTTCTGACACCAATTGTAGCGAGCTTAGGGTTCGCTGGATTAATTATTTTGAATAGATAAGAGCCGTTAAATCGATTTTGAATTAATGTAACACTTTATTAGTCCGTTAATAACAACCGTTACTTTTACCGTGCACTTAACGATTTGTTGACTTATCGCTTCCGGACTTATCGCTTCCTGACTTATCGCTTCCGGACTTATCGCGTCTTTTACTGCTTACTTCTTACTTATCCATCTGTGTGCGACGCATTTATACCGTTTCCTCGTTCCGATTCGGCGTTTCGTTTCCGTCCGTTCCATAGCCTTGAATGTTCTACTGTTCATAATCTCCAGTTTTCCAGTACTTTCTAGAATATTCTAGTACTTTGTTTCGGACTTTCTCGAATATCCTAGTACTGATAGTCATATGCGTCAGAATATGAAAACCAGTCGCTAGACATTTAACACAAAAGCGGAACGTATCCTGTCTGTCCTATCACAAATGAAACTGGAGATCGTACTCCTCCTCCCCGATATTTTGCCTACGAAAGACGTCATTCACAAAGTTCACATAAAAAGTTAATTTCATATGAATGACAGGTGTTTGTTCTTAAGTCGAACTGCACAAGTGTGCACTATATGTGATAAGCTCATAATTTTTCCGAACTTTTTCAATCTACAGACATTCAAGGCCTATGTGCATGACGACTTTCGTCCATTATCCTCTACCACTTTCTCTGTCCACACTGTGCATTGATACTTATGTATGTCTATCAAAAATCCCTCTAGTTCGTATATATTATACTGAACTCAAGCGAAAATTCACAGTTACTAACAGATACAGATGAGAACATAGAAATGAAAACCTATCTCCACATTCAGAAAGCATTGATCTGAATTTTACTTTACGCTGTCCCATTTTCTAGT
Organism: Microdon myrmicae; assembly: GCA_963931805.1. Taxonomy (NCBI): domain Eukaryota; kingdom Metazoa; phylum Arthropoda; class Insecta; order Diptera; family Syrphidae; genus Microdon; species Microdon myrmicae. The sequence continues at coordinate 219,349,265 of OZ007497.1, forward strand.
GAGGACATTCAGTAACCTCGGGCACATGGAAAAGTAACACTAAATTGAAATTGCTCTACTTTTTTTCCCTCGTCACTTCCGAAATACATTGGAAACCACACATCATGATAACAAGTGTCAATTTCGCAGTTCCGCCGCCCATGCTGTCGGTTCTAAAATTACCACAAGCTCATGATCATGGGTGGTTACATCATCAAACCACTCTTATCATCACCCTTTGAGAAGGACAATAACAATAACTCGAAGAACGCAATACACAAGGGTCTATCACACATAAAACCATCGCTATCACTTTTGGGGCCAGATGGGTTAATGTTGTCTTAGACCTTAGTGAGGAATTTTAACCAATTGCAATGTTGGCTCAATTTTTTTCTATTCGACTAGTGTCCCTCAAACGAATGTCAAAGGTGGTATAGCCAGCGATAGCCTAAAACCATTGAGTTTGCGATTGTAACGCGTATTCTTGTCTTGTTGGGAGCTTATCTTAAGCTGGTTCCTTAATCGGAAGATTGGAGCGCGGCACGTAAAGCAACCCATAGAACACACAAAAGAAAGAAAGAGAAGAAAAGAAATAAGGAGGAACTTTGGAAATGAAAAAATGAAGTTATCAATTTTAGAGGAAGTCAATCACGCGTGCGGACAAAGCTGGGAAAAGATGCACTTCCTGCAGAGCTGGACGTTGAAGTACTCTTTTATAAGGAGGTCAAGAGTGATAAGCATATGTAGCTGGCAGAGGGTGCGCCTTGTTATTGCAAAAAGTATGGTCTGTGACCTCGGGAAGTTAACTAGCTCGTCTTAGTCAGAAAGAGATTGTGAATACAGTTTACGAAGATTCTAAGAGAAATTATGTTAGGCGTCTGAATTATTAAATGGGTGTATTGAACGTGCCCAATAACGTGATGTACAAAGATAGGCCATTGCAATAAGCTCACTTAATGTCTCAATAAATAAGCCGTTTTGCAGTACTAGGGTTGACATAAAAATGTCGGGATTTATGTTATATTTCTGGCCAAAAAATATTTTCAAATAACACACGCGCCCATCGAGAGTTTTAAAACACAATGCGGCTATAAGAACAGAGGGAAGAAAAAAAGGGAGATTCGGTATACGTTGGGACTGAGTAAGGGAAAACGGAATTTGAGGGGGAATGTTTGACCAAGCAGAACCTTCTAATATCATTTTTGAAGTTCGGCTGAAGAACGATTTCAAAGTTTCTTTTTTGTTTTTTTTTGTTTCGGTCTTCAAGAGATACCTTTGGACCTATCCAGAGGCATGTCGGATTTTTACCCACTAAAACCCCCTCCCGCTTTTTTTTTAACATACTGTGTTTATTTGACCAATAATCAATGTTTACATTAAGTACTACAGCTAACTTATATTTCTAGTGATACAATTGTTTACATGTATACATTACACATTTTTCAAACATAACTGAATGTGTGAATAACTATTCGAGTATTATAGGTTTTAATATTAACATTTTTCCTGGAAAAGGTCAGAAAACCAGAATTTTTATTTTTTAATTTAATCTAATCTAATACTTAACTTAACTCTAACTTATTCTAGCTTAACCTAATTTATATTATAATAAGTTAAATATGTAATGTGAATTGGGGAATATAGGGATTGATGGTTAAGGAAGTAGGTTGGCGTGGGATATGTTCAGTTAGTGGTCTCGGGTGCGGCAACACTTTCCGGTTGTTCGTCAAAACGCAGAATGTTGGAGAATGGTTGTATGTTACAGAATTTGAACTGATTGGGTGCCAGCTCGGTGTTATGGTACACTACCTCGTTGGAGTCATTAACCAATCTTCCAGAGGTGAAAAGACTTCTGGTGTGGAGACAATTCAGATAGTGAGCCCTGTTATCTAGAGGAGTTGGTAGTAGTGAAGTTATTATGGGGTTGGGATTATTTGCGAGGTTTTCAATAAATTTGATAGACAGCTCTAGAAAGCGTCTATCGAGACGGTCAATATTAGCGGCATTGTATAGCAAGCTGTTATTGTAATACTTGTAAGAGTTGGCTTGTCGGTTGAGGTCAGTGACCAGCCTGAAGCATTTCCTTTCGAAAGTGCATAGCTTCTCCATTTGGGCTGGTGTTATATGATACCACAGTGGACACGCATATTTTTTTTTTTTTGATGCGTCAACGGATGTGGAATCTTCATAGATACTAGCAGCCCGTGCTACGACGGTTCCAAGTCGCAGCCCTGCGTACAAAACCACACCCTCGCTCCCGTCAACCACTCTCCCCGCGGGACTACCGTTAGGTATTACTTCGCGGGACTGGTTAGCTTTATGCTTTTTTAAGCTGCTCTCTCCATGTCGGCTATTTGTGCTTGCCTTACTTTCCCGATTCTTCTAAGTTCGAGTTGCACTTTGGTCACATATGCGCTTATCTCCATCCAGTTATCCTCGGAGCATAGCATCTGCTCTATGAGATCTTGCGGGCCTGGGAGATTGGATCTTCCTTCGTTGAAGCGTCTACAGTGTCACACCACATGCTCCATATGTTCCTCTTGGTTTGGACACGCTGGGCACAACGGTGAACTGCTGTGTCCAAAACGGTGCAGATATTTGCGATATACATCATGGCCGGTCAGGAACTGGGTAAGATGGTAGTTGCAGGCACCGTGGTCTCTCTTCATCCAAGTGGCGATAGATGGGATTAATTTGTACGTCCATCTGCCTTTCGTAGTGTTGTCCTACCGAGTTTGCCATATGGTTAATGAGATTGCTTTCTCTTCCTCCTTGATCTCCTTGACTGCTGTTGGTTCCAGTTGCCTTGACGTTCTCCTGTTGTAGATTCTTAACATCTCGTCCTCAAGGATATCAATTGGAACCATTTCGGCTACGACAAAAGCTGCTTCGTCCGAGATGGTTCGGAAACCGCTGATGGTTCTTAAGGCACAGCGTCTATAGACTGACGTCAGCTTTCTCCTCGCTCCCTTCGTCGTCAGTATACTGGCCCAAACAGGGGCGGCGTATAGTAGGACCGAGGTCACTACTCTAGACATCAAGATTCTTCGTGGATATCCAGGTCCTCCGATGTTTGGTAGTATTCGAGCAAGTGCTGCTTGCAGCATTGACGCTTTTTTGCTAGAATACTTGACGTGTTCTTTGAATTGTAGCCTGTTGTCGATCATAACTCCTAGATATTTTATTGTGTCTTTCGATCTAATAATTTGATCTCCGACCCTTATATTCATATATTCCATCTTTCTTCGGCTAGTTATTAAAACCGCCTCTGTTTTGTGGTCCGCTAGCTCGAGACCAGCGGATACCAGCCATTCTTTGACTTTCACCACTGCCTCGTTAGTAGCTGCCTCTATCTCATGAATATGTTTTGCCACTGTCACAAGGGCAATGTCGTCCGCAAAACCTATCAACTGGACCTGTTGTGGCAACACCAATCGCACAACGCCATCGTACATGATGTTCCATAAGAGGGGTCCCAGAACTGATCCTTCTGGAACTCCCGCTTTGTGCCCCAACGCCATCTCTCTCCACTTATTGCTTCCGTCGCAATGTCAACTACTCTCTTTATGGCATCGACGGTGGAGCGCGATTTTCTAAACCCGTATTGTTGGTTCGATAAGGCTGCTTTTTGTTCTGCTACGCTTAGCAGTCTTTCGTATATCACTCTTTCCAATATCTTTCCCATAGTGTCTAGAAGGCATATTGGGCGATATGATGAGGGTTCTCCAGATGGTTTTTTACTTTTTGGTAGGAGCACCAAGTGTTGCAGTTTCCAAGTTTCTGGAAAGACACCTTCCTCTAGACACGTTTGCATGGTGGTTATAAACATGTCCGGTCGACTATCAGCTGCCGCTTTCACCGCCTTGTTTGGAATTCCGTCAGGACCCGGCGCTTTGCCGTCCTGTGTCTTCCTGCATGCTGACTGTAGCTCGTCTGCCGTGATTCTCGGGATGTCCTCCACCACTGTCTCGCTTATTATGTCGTAATGTGGGGATGTGCCTTGTGGGAATAGTTGGTTTACTATTGACCTCAGCATTTTTGGACATGATATCTGCGGGGACCTGGAACCCTTCAGCTTACTCATTACCATCTTGTATGCCGTACCCCATGGATTTATATCGGCTCCTTCGCATAGGCTTTTGAAGGACCTCGTTTTGCTGTCCTTGATCGCCTTTTGTAGATTACGCCGTGCTGACCGGAACTCGCCCAAGTGCTCTTGGAAGTTGGCTGCAGACAGCTGCACTTTGCGTCGGGCTTGTAGACAGCGAGTCCTGAGTGCCTTTATTTCCTCATTCCACCAATAACAAGGTGTAATAAATTCTCCGTTAGATCGCCTGGGCTTAGCTGCATCGCACGCTGTCATGACAGCACGGATGAGTTGGTGTGACTGGGCTTCGGCTGGTTCAGCATTGGTTACATTGTTGGTACTTAATATTAATTCAAAGGAGTCATTGTCAAAAAATGTGTCTTTCCATTTCGGGCCACCTACTTGGAGACTCCTTCTACGTTTGTTTTGTTGATATTGACTATAACGGCCTGATGGTCGCTGTGCGTGTATTCCTCGCTGACCCGCCATTTTAACTTACGTAGGAGGGAGTTGCTCGCAAAAGTGATGTCGATGACCGATCCTCTTCCTCCATTACGGTATGTATTTACCCGCCCGTTGCTTGCAATGCCGATGTCCAGAGATACAAAGGTTTCCAACAGCATACGGCCTCTAGTGTTTGTTGATCGGCTGCCCCATTCCACTGCCCATGCGTTGAAGTCGCCGGCTATAATCACTTTAGGCCTTCCTTGGGCATCTGTCACCAAATTGTCCAACATGGCCTGGTATTGGCTAACGGACCAACTCGGCTTGGCATAACAGCTGGAAAAATGTATGCCATTAATTTTTGCCCTGACAAAGCCCGCGGCTTGTTTGTAGACGTCTTGAAACGCATGTCTTCCACCTAACCATATAGCTGCGGTATTTGTTTTGTCGCTCACCCATATGTTATTGCTGAGAGCCTTGTACGGTTCGCCGATGAGAATGACGTCAGCTCTCTCCTCCCTAGCTGTTTGTTTCAGGATGTCCTGAGCTGCCTCACAGTGATTGAGATTAATTTGGATAATCTTCATATTTGTTTCCTTATGATTGCTCTCCTAAATACAATGCATTTACTGCTGCCAGCTATATGCTTTGCCTCGTCTGGGTGGTCCTTTTTACAGAACATGCATAGGGGATCCCTCCAACAGTCTCTTGCTATGTAACCCTCAGTTCCACATCTTCTGCATAGCTTGGACCAGTCTTCATCGCACTTGCATTGTTTGGCAATGTGTCCGAACTCAAGGCATTTGTAGCACTTTCTCAGCACCGTCTGTTCCCTAATGCGACAGATAACCCATCCAACTTTAATTTTTTGCACTCGCAGCAGTTTCTTTGCATTTTCTGTTGGAAGACTTATTGTCGCTGTTTGAGTTCCTCCGTACGCTTTGCGCACTGCTACTATGTCGGCCATTGGTATCTCTAAACCAAATTGAGCTCTCACGGTCTCACAGATTTCCTCTTTAGATGCGATTTCGTCGACGTATTTCACCTCGGTAGTTGTACGGTGAGTGAGCGTTCTAACGCTGCCCTGGTCTCCTAACGCCTCACTGAGTGCGTTTTTGTATTCAGCAGTTCTCTCGCACGATCCACCGAGCTGAAGAAGCAGATCTCCTTTTTGGGTCCTCCTGATCTTCGATATCGCTTTCCCAATGTCTCCCAGCTTGGGATCCGCCTTAACTTTTCCTAGGATCTGCGCATACGACATCTGTCCCTTTGCTTCAATGACAATGGCATCCGGTCTCAGTTGCTTCTTTTTTGGCAAGTTCGTACTCGCTTTATCCATATTTTCAGAACTTCTAGCCTACTTTAAGGCGACTGAAATCAATTCATGTCCCACACGTTACTTGTTCCACGTGTGGATTTAAAACAAAATCCACCACCTATCTTTGACAGGTCCTTTCACCGCTATTTTTTATTTTACTATTTATTTTAATTATAGTTCAAAAACGCTCACCTTGTTTCATTTAACGAATTGACTCCGTGGTGTGTGTTGATCTCCGCTTGTAGTTGCACTTTTTAAATCACCACTTTTTAACTTTATTAACTTTTTCTTGGAGCACAAGAAACACGACCACACCTTCCAATGGTTCAATAGCCACACGCTGGTTCAGTGGACACGCATATGTGAGTGTGGGTCTGATTATTTGTTTATAGATGCGCAGTTTGACTTCGTGAGAGAGACCGTTGGGTTTCCATAACACTCTTCTACAGAGATTCAGTTGTATTTTGGCTTTACGTAAAGTATTTTTAATAAGGGTGGAGAATGAAAGCTCATTGGAAAAGGTTATTCCCAGATATTTTAAAGTTTTAGAAGGTTTTCTCTGGGTGTTATTTAGTTTGAGTCTAATTTTGTTGTGCGTGCGCCTTGTGTTGTTTGTGCAGTGTCCCTTAAACACTATAAGTTGGATTTTATCAGGATTTAGGCGAATTTTCCATTTATTGAAGTATGTTGATAGATTTGGGAGGAAGTTATTAATGCGGTTTCTTGCCTCTTGTACAAACATGCTGCTGGAGTAGACTATGGTGTCATCAGCGTAATTCAACATTACGTTATTGGGTAATTGAGGCTGCGGTATGCCTGAATTATATAGGAGGTATAATAGTGGTGTGGCGGTTCTACGAACCACACAACCCACTATAGGTTGAGATATCGTCGTTCCACCAAGGAACATACTCACCTATATCCATTACACGTCCCCACAGACACGTTTCCCAAAAGTCCTTTCCTCCGCCTGAAACCAAAAGGTAACTTTCCAAATACCCAACATTAAATTCAATAGTAAAAACCAATCGAACTAAACGTTCAATATGTCCTAATATGGAATTCAACGCATCCATTCGATGCATCCATTCAATTCAATTCAATACAATTCCCCCATTTACTCAAGCCATCCATTAAACGCATTTTTCTGAAAACAAACAGAATATCGCATATATCATGTAGCTAATAGCAATTAGCACCCTAAATTCCTAGCAAGATCCCAAACCGACAAGCGCACGTGCGCAAACAAAGGCCTAGCGATTCGCCCGCCGACCAACAATTCTTGCAATCATAAACATCGCAACGCCTATCCCACGCTAGATGTTTATGACTGGGAAATGTGATCTACAAACCAAATCCCACGGTTCCTTTGTTACCCATCTGAAGCACACAAAAACTCTTGTTGTCGTAAGCCAGATGGGTAACACAAACAAAGCCCATGAAAGGATCGAGAAATGAGTGGCGGTACGCTCGATCCTTCGAACAAAAAAACAGATAAGGAAATGGGGCTGATGATCATGATGGGAAATTTCGTTTACAAATAAGAGGATTAGAATGAAAATTATGATGGAAAATTTCCTTTACCGATGAGGGGAAGATAATTGGAAAGGGAAATAGTAAGTTGAGAAGACAGCCTACTTCGAGAACAGTCGAAACGAGGAGTCCAATAGAGAAACCCGACAAGGAAGTCGATCTGCGCAGGAAAAGTCGAAAAAGAAAAAAGTTAACGTCGAGTGACTGAAGAACGTGTGGTTCCGCGGAGTAATAAAAATTGTAAACGAAAGCAAATAGAAAGTTTAGTTCGCGAGTCAACTGGAATACCAGAGCGCCATTTAATATTGTCGATTCCTTTTTTTTTTTTTTGGTGCTGCGAACATTAAGCAAAAGCAATAATAACATAAAAGTTGATTCAGTGTATTAGCCATTAGTGACGGACATCTAATTAGTTTTGTAAAATCGCCACGGGCGTTCCAGAGTAGTAAATCCTGAATTTAAGGCAACAACAATAAAATAAAGAAAATAAAGATTAAAAAACAGATCGCAACGTTTTATTTGTGTGATCGTCGCCGTGTTCGAGGGTGTTTGTGTTTCTCTTGTGTGGACAGTGTTCGGCGCAACACTCCATCATCAAACATTTGAAAACGACATTCAAATCCGCCAAAGTGGTCCAAGAATTGAACCCTGCGGAACCCCTGCGGTTATATTATACGCTTGGGAGATAGAAGAATTTATTTTGACCATGAATTTTCTACCAGAGACGTAGCAAGTGTGAAGTTTGGCGGTGTGGGTGTTTAATCCAAATATGTAGTGCAGCTTGTAAAGCAGTCCTGAGATCCAAACACAGTCGAATACTTTAGATATGTCGAGCGAGATACAGACCGTCGGGCTTGGTTTTGAAGATTAGTTGTGACATCGTGCGTTAGTTTTTTTTATTTTTTATTTTAAAACGCATTTATTTACAACAATAATTACAGTTCGTTTTTACAGTTTTTTGATTAAATGCTAACTCAACGTCCACAATAATAATTTGTATTCTATTTTACTGGCTCTACGCGAGCACTCTAAATTATACAAATAACAAATTTTAAGACTACCTTTCGGTATACAATTATATATTAATTACTTATACAGCTTTCAAATAGTAAATTAATGTTCAATTCATATAAATTTTTGATTTTTTTTTTTTTTTTTTTTAAACATATATATACATACACATACACATACACACACACCCATATATAAATATATATACACATATGCATATATATATATATATATATATATATCTATATATATATATATATATATATATATATATATATATATATATATATATATATATATATATATATATGTGCACACACATACATATATTTTTTTGTTGGCTCATTATATTTAAAATCAAAAGAATTTGGTTAATAAATGAGTAAAAATAGTGAGGAAGCGGAATGTGAAGGGGGATAACGGGGCGAGGGAGCTAAGGGGTAAGAGAAGACATTTAGCCTATACGGCCTTCTAAGTGTCAGGACGTGCAGTCCTTTCTTCGGTATTTAACCACCACCAGGCTGTTTGAAGCTTAAGTGCACTTTGTTTATCTCGGTCTCCAACGGCCATGTTGTAACATAGACGAATTGAGCTATTAGGGAGAGCATTATTATAATTAATTCTTTTATCCCTAGTTCCCCGAAACACATGGTAGATAATGGGGATTCCTGAACTATTTTGTATTAGACCTCTACTGTCTTCGCGGCCGCTCGTGCAACGTGGCTTCGAATTATTTTAATTATAAAATTATCTATTCTGTTAAGACCTGCTTTATTATAGAGGTCCTCATTTCGATAGTATTTCTTATACTGAGACTCTGGCGTCCTGTACATTTGGAGACAAGAACGCAGACATTGTCTCTCGAATACCCGTAATTTCTCCATGTAGTAAGGGGCAATGTTAAACCATACTGGGCTACCGTACACGAGTATAGGTCGTATTAGTGCTGTATATTAGATGATTTTAACTTTCGAGTCCAGGGCTCGATTGCGAAATAATCTGCTAGCCATAGCATAGGAACTTCGAGCTCGGGAGAGCGATGTTGCTATATGTTTATCAAAATAAAGAAACTGGTCTAGCACGACACGAAGGTATCTAACAACCGTTTTGACCGATAACGGAAAATTGTTTCCAGTTCTTTTTTGTGTCACCCGAGGCCTTGCTTAAAGGTGTCCTAAAAAGAATAGTTTCAGTCTTGAGGAAGTTTATTTTTATCTTCCACTTATCACAGCAGTCTTTTATTCTATTGAGATCGTCTTGTAAATGTATGTTGATGCTCTCAATTTTACTACCTGATCTGTAGATTACTATGTCATCGGCATATGCAATGGCATGCGTAAACGAATTTACGAGATCGCTCGTATATATGTTAAATAGAACAGGCGAGTTGACTGCCCCCTGCTGCAAGCCGTTTTTTATATTGAAAGTCTTGTTGGAGAAAGTGTCTCCGCATTTAACGATGAACTGTTTGTTCTTTAGCATATCATATACAATGTACAGCAAATTTGCGGGCATGCCAAGGGTGGTTAGCTTATAGAAAAGTCCTTCTAACCATACGGTATCAAAAGCCTTTTCAAAATCAACCAAACATGCGCCAGTGCACTGCCGTTTAGCTGTATTCCATTGAATATCGGAGACAAGTTTGGACGCCGCATGCACAGTGCTGTGTTCGGCTCTAAAACCAAATTGATTATCTGGAATCACTGTGTTGTCCTCACTCCATTCTATTAGCACCTTGTTTATCACTTTTTCGAAAACCTTGCTGATGTTGGGGAGTATACTGATCGAGCGGAGATTATTTGGTTTACTATTGTCTTTACCCGGCAAGGGATGGACTATTGCTGTTTTCCAACGCTGTGGATAATATGAATTATTCAACGCATTATTGAACAGAGTGGTGTAAATATTTACTGCCTCAGGTGGTAAGTGTTTGAGGGCAACGTTTGGAATTTGGTCAATTCCAGCAGACTTCTTATTTTTGAGTGAATTAAAAATACTGAGGAGTTCTTCTTTATTTACAAACAAGCTGTTGTCTGAAATTGTAACGGGATCGTTCGCGCTGTTATTTTCATTAAAGACTGTGAAGTTTCTACCTTCGGAACGCCGCCTACTAATCGTGTTGCGAAGTGAAATGTGGTTTTGAAGTACCCGTTCCTCCAGTATATCATTGGAGTAAGAGGGTTCGTTCACTTTGTGTATTGCCTCAAAACACGCACCGATAGCATTCGATTTCTCTTCAGGATCCTCTATAATATAACAGTCATCATCGGCAATAATGTTTTCGAGATTAAAACCTGCGTTTAGCAGTGTTTGACCGTTATCTGGAGTTTGTGGTATTTTCAGACAGGGAATATCATTATAGTTTTTCCTTCGGAGCAGTTTGTTTATTTGTTGGAACATATTCGAGCCATTTGTTTTAATAGCTCGAATTTTCTTTTTCCAATCTGCGTTTATGTTTACTCTGTAATTTTCCCTTATCAATTTTTTTTATATTTCGAATCAGAGACTTTAGTGTTGTTATTTCTGCGTTTTGGCGGTCAGTGAATTGCCGGTACAGGGTTTTCAACCTGGATAGGAGAGAACTTTTCTGTCTATTCAGAGCGTCGATGGTTGAGTTTCTGTATTGACTTGTGTAACCCCAATCCTTATTCATTTTTGGAATAGAGAGATCCATTGATTTCCGAATAATATTTTCCATCGTTTGGAGATAGGGATCTATTTCTGTGTTTTGAAGGTTCCTATAAGTGGGTGGGTCTGCAGCATTTGAGTGGATTTCTCTTCTCATAGTGCGTTCAAAACGTGACCAGTGAGCTTTGTGGAAATTGTAGGAGTCTTTTTGTTCCCTCGTTTCGAGCAGCATTTCTTCATTAGGGACTTTAATAGTTGCGGCTAGTCCATAGTGATCACTGTCATAATCGACTGTTCGAAGGCAATTTCTGATATTTGTATTTGTATTTACGAGTTGTATACGGCTGTCTATTAGGAGGAGGTCCAAAAAAGAGTCCCCTCTTGGGTAAGATGGTGTAGCAGTGGCATAGATTTCTACATTGTATTCGATTATGTTTGTTTGCCACCAATCGAATAGGGTATTACCTCTGGTATTGGAGGTCGAGTTACCCCAACTAGAATGTTTTGCATTGATGTCTCCTGCCAAAAGGAAATAGTTGTTTCCTGACTGTAATCTGAGGCTCTCGAAGAGCGTGTTTAGTTCGCTTATTAAACGTGGGTTTTGGACTGTTTCAGGGGCATATAGGGATACGACGTATATACGTTTATGACTTTGGAGAGGTATTTCTACAATACATGCTTCTAGCACTTGTAACCTGTACACATCTTTACTGTGCAAAGTTTTATATCGGAGACCTTTTTTAATTAGAAGTGCAACACCGCCTCCTTGTGTGGAGTTTGGTCTGTCTCTTCTTACGATATTGTATTTTTTGAAGCCTAATTTATGCTTAGTTTCGCTGATTAAAAGAATATCCGGGCATTCTGCTTCCAACAGTGTAGCTAAGTTGTCTCTTCTCTCTGTTCTGATGAGTGAATTAACATTCACGGCGATAATTTTAAGTGCTGATTCAATTTGGAGTTCCGTGGTTATGGCAAGGGTTCTCCTAACAGCGACGAATAAACGAAATCCATTCGAGCAGTTTTTTCATCTAATTTCTTTTCTAACTCAGTGATCCTTCCAAGTAAGACCTGTACTAAATTGTTTAGCTCTGCATTTTCTTCACTAGCAGATCCTTTCTGCTCTGAGCCCTTGGTGCTGCATTAGTTGGTTTGTTCGACCCAGAAGCCATTTGAGCGTATGATATAGTGGGCGCAACGAAGTTGTTATATGAGTGAACTTTCGCTCGTTTTTGCTCTTCAATTTAATGCTTTCGTGCATCCATTTTTGCCTTCAGTGTTTGAGCTACTGGGCAACCCCTTAAATTGGCTGTATGTCCTGTATTTTTGCTAACTTGCTTCTATCTTCAAGCTTTTCTGTTCCCAGATGGCATTCTCCGACCGGATGAATGTTTAGACACTTTACGCATCTATACTGCATATTGCAGTTTGATGCTACATGTCCAAAGCGTTGGCAACGCATGCACTGTAGTACGCGATTAGACCTACAAATCTTTTCCCAACTAACAATGTGCTGGTGGAGGTATTTAATTTGTCTTAATCCATCAATTTTACTATCAGGACTTATTGAGACAATGAAAAACGGTAATCTGCGATTCGTGTTTCTAGAATACGAGGTCGAAAATGGTTTTACCCCTGTAAATTTCAAACTGTCTGTTTCAACATTTTTGAGTTCCTCTAGAATTTCTTCAGGGGAAAATGATGGATCTACTCCTTTGAGTAACATGGCCATGTTTTTTTCTGTTTTCGGTGTGTACGTGAAGTACTGGCTTTCCGATTCCCCTAATGCCGCTTTTAATTTTCGATAGTCTTCAATACTATCACATGTTACACTAGTTTTTACCTGATTTATTCTTTTAATTTTTAAATGCAATTTTGTCAACTTACCTAATTTAATGATGTCCTTAGCTGCCATACCGCTAATGACAATTGGTGGCACTTTTATTTTCTTTTCTTTTGTTTGATTTTCTTGTTGTGATTGCTGCTTCTCAGGTAGTCGTTGATCTTCCGTCGCCTCGTTTGCTGTTTTTCTTGGTTTTTCTCTTTGCTGGTTCTTGTCGGGGTCCTCGTTTTTGGTATTCGTGTTTTTTTGCTTCATTGCAGCAATAAAGTTTTTGTATTCACTGTCCTTGTGGCCTGTTATTAGGTCCTTAAATTTGTTTCCTAATCCGCTGTAGGAGCATTCACTGTTTATGGCTTCAGTGTTTTGCACTTCACTTACATTTGACATTTTGTTTAGTTTAGCTCGTTTATTTTGTTTTTGTGTTTGGGAAATTTTTGTCTTTCCCATTATCTTTGATTGTTTGTTTTTTTTATATTTTGTCTTCTGAATTTTTATCGCGTTTGCATGATGTGCGGATAATGCACATTCGTAAATATCAGCACTCAACTTAGTTTCCAGTTTTCTTATTTTTTTTTTGTTTGGAATATTATTTTCGATTACCTAGTGCTCATAGGCGCACACACTTTTTCTTCCGTCGCGAAAAACTTGTTTTCCTCCGATTCAGCCGGTGTTGAGTCAAAAACCGTTCTTAGTAACGGCCACAAATTTATTGTTCACACGCCGGTACGTGTGTTTTTTTTTTTTTCCTTTCCTGCCCTTTTGTCTTCTTCTTTGAAGCGACGAGCGATTGCAAAACGCGTCCTTTCGCTTTGACGATAACAGTACGAAATGACATCGTGCGTTAGTTTTAACACAGAATGACAGGTGGAGTGTTGTGAGCGAAACCCAAACTGGGAATTTGGGATAATAGTGTTGTCATTAGATTTCTTGCATTCTAGTATCTTGTTTAATGTGTTTAATAACGATATCGGACGATAGTTGCTGGGGTTGTTGGAAGGACTGGACTTATTGATAGGGACTACAACCGTTGTTTTCCAGTTATCTGGGCAATGTGATGCGTTAATTATGTGGTTGAGAAGAACGAAAATAGGGACTAGATTTGACGGGAGAAGTCTTTTGTAAAGAAGGTTTGGAATTCCATCTAAGCCGGTCGTCTTCTTGTTGTTGCGTGATGTTATAAATTCAGATAATTCGCCTGCTGTTAGGAAGGTCGCATTATCCAGAGGATGAGACGCTTTGTTTGTTTCGTTGAATTCCGCGATGAAATGGGTGAAGGATGGAATCATTGTGCGTGAGATGTAGTCGTTTACAGTATCTTGAAAACTGGAGACTGCGAGGGAGTCGTTTTGTTGATGGATTTTATGAAAGTGATTAGCTAGACAGTTTGCTATGTCAATATCTGATTGGACTGGGTTATTGTTAGTAGGTTTGATAATATAATCGATTCGAAGTTTGTATTTTCGACCCGTTAGTCTGTTGATATTTTTGAATAAATCACGATTGGGTTTAATATTTTTAAGTATAGACGTGTAAGCCTGGTCGGCAAATTGTTTTAGTTGTCCATTTATCAGGGTAGTCAAGAGTTGGATTTGATTTTTAATAAAAGGGGAGTAACTGCTATGTAGTTTTCGTCTAAGCTGTTTTTTGACGAGTAACAATTTTGTAAGGATGTTGGGTAAAGGTTTTCCTAGTTGATTATGAGGGATGGATGTAGGTGTGTGACTGAAGAGGGCATTTTTTAGTATTGGCTCTATTCTTAAGGCTGCTTGATCAATTTCAGCAGGGAGTAGATTTGAAGTCTCTGGCATAGTATAGTCTGTAAAATTGGCAGCAATGTCCCTATTGACTCTTTTCCAGTTTTTCCTGGAGAAATTCGGGATTGGATTGAATGTGTAACATGGTTCGAGGGCTGGGATTTGGGCAGTGGTGTTGGCGGATCCATGATCGGAAGGGAATTCGAAGGATACTGTAGGGAGGTTAGGTGAGTAGACGTCTACGGATTTTAGGAAAAAATCGATTGTTGATTTAGTAGTATTGGAGATACGTGTTGACTGTAATGGACAATCTGCATAGATATATGGATGGAGTTTAAGGAGTGCTAGAAGTTGGCAACCGTATTTATTACACTTACTGTCGTTAAATGAAGTATGCCGAGCATTCCAGTCTCCTCCTATTATGAAAGGTGCAGGTAGAGACTGTTGGATTATCTCAGTAATGTCGGAACTAGGGAAGTTTGGTTCCCGACAAGGGTGAATGTATACGGACGACAGTACAAGCACTTTGTTGCTTTTGGAAAAGATTTTAATTGCCGTGTACTCGATATTATTTATATTGGTGAACCTAATTTCGGAAAATTGGAATTTCTTGTGTATTAGAATGCCAGTACCTCCACGAGGTCCAGTGGTTCGTGAATTAGAAACAAGTGTATAATTAGGGATAGATACTCGGGAGTTTGGTTTAAGCCACGTTTCTGAGAGGAGGAGGATATCTGGAGAAAACTTGTCAACGAACAATCGGAGGTGTTGTCTGCGAATATTGGAATATATGGACTCTGCGTTGAGGGAAACCACCTCCCGCCAGGCACATATTCCCATTGATCTCCGCGGAACTTTCTTTAGATATTACGGACCATGCTTGTTTGGAACTTAGCAAATGTCTAAAAATGACTTACAGATTTCGTTGTCAAATACTTGCAAATACAGCACCTAATATAGATGCATTCCAAAAAAGGATCAGGGTCACTAGAATGTCAAGTTCTTTGGCTTTGATTGTACAAGTGCCATTTATAGGAAATGGGTCAGCTAAAGTTTGTTTTTGATGTCTGATAGCAACATTTTATTTTGAAGGCACTAATTCCACACTGCTCTATACTTTCCACTTATTTGTCTTGTTGAGGAAAGTTTCCAAGGATCTCGCCATTAGCTGCCAAAGAAAGTCAATGTTGTATTGTGCTCAAAAGGATGAATTCAATTTTGAATGCAGGATTACAAACGCTGATGGAGAATAGAGTGCACGATAGTACGGCATTGTAAGGAAGTCACAATTATTTTTAAATAATGCAAATTTTATGCCATCGAGCATAATGAGTCGACAAAAACGAGTCGATGATGTAATATACGAGACCCGTTAATTGTATAAGAGTGCAAAATACTAAGTCGTGTTAAACGCTGAACTGAGAAGTTGGATACCAGTGGATGATTTTATATATGCAAGACTCTTTAATTGTATAAGAGTACAAAATACTAAGTTGTGTTAAACGCTGAACTGAGAAGTTGGAAACGAGTGGATGATTTTATATATGAAAAACTCTTTAATTTTATAGGAGGCAAAATACTAAGTCGCGTTAAACGCCGAACTGAGAAGTTGGAAACGAGTGGATGATTTAATATATGAAAGACTCGTTAATTGTATAAGAGTGCGAGATACTAAGTCGTGTTAAACGCTGAACTGAGAAGTTGTAAACGAGTGGATGATTTAATATATGAAAGACTCGTTAATTGTATAAGAGTGCGAGATACTAAGTCGTGTTAAACGCTGAACTGAGAAGTTGTAAACGAGTGGATGATTTAATATATGAAAGACTCGTTAATTGTATAAGAGTGCAAATACTAAGTCGTGTTAAACGCTGAACTGAAAAGTTGGAAACGAGTGGATGATTTAATGTATGAAAGACTCGTTTATTGTATAAGAGTGCAAAATGCTAAGTCGTGTTAAACCCTGAACTGGAAAGTTGGAAATGAGTGGATGATTTTATATATGAAAGACTCATTAATTGTATAAAAGTGCGAGATACTAAGTCGTGTTAAACGCTGAACTGAGAAGTTGGAAACGAGTGCATGATTTAATGTATGAAAGACTCGTTAATTGTATACGAGTGCGAGATACTAAGTCGTGTTAAATGCTGAACTGGAAAGTTGGAAGCGAGTGGATGATTTTATATATGAAAGACTCATTAATTGTATAAAAGTGCGAGATACTAAGTCGTGTTAAACGCTGAACTAAGTAGCTGGAAACGAGTGGATGATTTAATATATGAAAGACTCGTTAATTGTATAAGAGTGCGAGATACTAAGTCGTGCTAAACGCTGAACTGAAAAGTTGAAAACGAGTGGATGATTTAATGTATGAAAGACTCGTTAATTGTATAAGAGTGCGAGATACTAAGTCGTGTTAAACGCTGAACTGAGAAGTTGTAAACGAGTGGATGATTTAATATATGAAAGACTCGTTAATTGTATAAGAGTGCGAGATACTAAGTCGTGTTAAACGCTGAACTGAGAAGTTGGAAACGGGTGGATGATTTAATATATGAAAGACTCGTTAATTGTATACGAGTGCGAGATACTAAGTCGTGTTAAATGCTGAACTGGAAAGTTGGAAGCGAGTGGATGATTTTATATATGAAAGACTCATTAATTGTATAAAAGTGCGAGATACTAAGTCGTGTTAAACGCTGAACTAAGTAGCTGGAAACGAGTGGATGATTTAATATATGAAAGACTCGTTAATTGTATAAGAGTGCGAGATACTATGTTGTGTTAAACGCTGAATTGGAAAGTTGAAAAGGAGTGCATGATTTAATGTATGAAAGACTCGTTAATTGTATAAGAGTACAAAATACTAAGTTATGTTAAACGCTGAACTGAAAAGTTAGAAACAAGTGGATGATTTAATATATGAAAAACTCTTTAATTTTATAGGAGGCAAAATACTAAGTCGCGTTAAACGCCGAACTGAGAAGTTGGAAACGAGTGGATGATTTAATATATGAAAGACTCGTTAATTGTATACGAGTGCGAGATACTAAGTCGTGTTAAATGCTGAACTGGAAAGTTGGAAACGAGTGGATGATTTAATATATGAAAGACTCGTTAATTGTATAAGAGTGCGAGATACTAAGTCGTGTTAAACGCTGAACTAAGTAGCTGGAAACGAGTGGATGATTTAATATATGAAAGACTCGTTAATTGTATAAGAGTGCAAAATACTAAGTTATGTTAAACGCAGAACTGAAAGGTTAGAAACGAGTGGATGATTTAATATATGAAAAACTCTTTAATTTTATAGGAGGCAAAATACTAAGTCACGTTAAACGCTGAACTGAGAAGTTGGAAACGAGTGGATGAATTTATATTTGAAAGACTCGTTAATTATATAATAGTGCAAAATACTACGTCGTGTTAAGCGCTGAACTGAGAAGTTGGAAACGAGTGGATGATTTAATATATGAGAGACTCGTTTATTGTATAAGAGTGCAAAATGCTAAGTCGTGTTAAACCCTGAACTGGAAAGTTGGAAATGAGTGGATGATTTTATATATGAAAGACTCATTAATTGTATAAAAGTGCGAGATACTAAGTCGTGTTAAACGCCGAACTGAGAAGCTGGAAACGAGTGGATGATTTTATATATGAAAGACTCGTTCATTGTACAAGAGTGCAAAATACTACTTCGTGTTAAACGCTAAGCTGAACAGTCTAAAACGGGCCTCTATCCATTGAATGAAACTCTATCCACCTTATGCGAGATCCTAATCGTTAACGAGTGCTGAAGTGAGAAACAAAAAAACAAACCTCTTTTCGATTGAATGAATCATTCATCAGATTTATATTCGCGCGGGATGCTAATCTCAACTGAAAAAGTGTCTTTTATCCAGCTAATCTTCATCGTCAACATTGAGCTGACCAATGGTGTGCTGTGCAATCATAAACGATTCGTTAACTCTATATAAGCGGATAATGCCAAGTACTGTAGAAAACCTAGCTTTCAATGAAGTACGCCTTAATGGCTGAGTTGGTAAGGAGGTTGTGTCTTGCGTTTGATTGTACAAGGTTTGGTTCAACTGACGACTCTTGCTATTGTGCAGTTCGGCACAATTGCTGAGTGGGAGGTAGGATCCCAAAGTCCAACCGCCCGGTGAAATAACACCCAATTAATCTATAGGCTTCGTGAAATAGTTGGGAGAAATTTTTGAGCACCTTTCGGAGCTTGGCTGATGGATTCGGCCGAGAAAAAAAAGGCATCTCAGGGCGCTGACTCAGCGCTATAGGTTCGCATTTCCTGAGAGAGGTACAATACAAAAAAAAAATCTGAGTAACTCTGCTTAACGGTAAAGCATATTACTCATTCTGCTAAGGGCCTCTGGGTGGGGAAAGCTGTATTAGTGAACGGTAAGATCTGTTTAAACAAACAAATGCAGCTACTAAGAGAGGCGCGTAACATAAGCCGATAGCTAGCCCCATCGTTGCGAATCCACTCAGAATGTTTCACAGGACTGCGACGTGCTTGATTGTGTGCACAAGTTTTACAAAAATTAATAATTCCGCTGTTATTGCGCCGCGAAAATGTTGCGATTTATACTAAATTCACCTGATTAGAGAAGCAATGACTCTTATAAAAGACATCCTTACAGAAATTTGAGGAGACTGGTTCGACAATGGACAAGCTCGGGGCAATATAGATTATCAAGAAAGTCAGTCGCAAAACTCCTGATCTCTCTGATTGGAAAAGGGCAAGTGTCTTATTGAAACGACATGTGGCTATGATCAACAACTTGATTTTGGTGGTGGTTCCAACATGATGGAGCATTATCTCACAGGTCTGACATATCTTTATCAATTGCTCGTGAAATGATCGCCAGGAAATTGATATTCCAATGAAGCGGCACAAACACTAGATTGTGTAAGTACCTCCGGTTTGACATCAATCGACTTTTTCATTTAGGAGAGCATCTGAGGAATCGAGCAATAGACTATAGGTCAGTTGAAAGCAAATATCCCAGTGAAAGGGCAGCGATAAGGGAGAAGATGTGCCAAGCAGTTCCTAGAAATTTAGCGTTATATTGAGAGCAGTGCCAACAAAATAATATGATATACATTCCAAAGAATCGTTTTTCTCATCACCATCATCGGCACTACAACCGGGATCCGGTCTTGGCATATTTTGGCAAGTCCCTTCACCGGTATCCGGTCCTTATCCAAGACTTGTTAAATTGTCCATAATAATTTGTTTTTCCGGGCAAGGTTATTAGCCTTGCGCCAACCTTTCTCAGGATGTCGCTCCATGTATTGGTTCACTACTTGGCGGGTGCCAAAGTAGCTATCCAGGGGTGTTACGTGGAGACTGCACGCCAACTTGGATTGAACAGGGACAAGGATCGTCCTGGCCATCGCCGGGTTGAAAGCAGAGACTCTGCCCTGTATGTTTGCTGATTTTCCAGCTGATTTCACCGTCCTTGCCTTAAGAGTAGAAGTGTTAGTAGTAGAAGTGTTAAGGCTAAAGTCAAAGGAAATTAAATTAGAGTTGGCTGATGATAACTTCTCCAAAGTTGTAATACGTAGCCAGGTCAATAAGTCTTTAGATAATGACGACGATTTTCTATTATTTTCTCATTTAGCTGACCTTATAATAACGCATAATACTGTCTATCGTTGGTCCCTTTTCCAAATAGTCAATGAACATAATACCACGTGCATCCCAAAACACAGTAACCATGATTCCAGCTGATTTCACCATCCTTGACTTAAGAGTAGAAGTGTTAGTAGTAGAAGTGTTATGGCTAAAGTCAAAGGAAGTGAAATTAGAGTTCGCTGATGATAAGTTCTCCAACGTTATAATACGAGGCCAGGTCAATAAGTCTTTATATAATGACGACGATTTTCTTTTATTTTCTCATTTAACTGACCTAATAACGACGCATAATACTGTCCAGTTATCGTCAGTTCTTTTCCAAATAGTCAATGAACATAATACCACGTGCATCCCAAAAACAGTAGCCATGGATTCAGAGGGGCTCATAAGGAAATGGAGCTTAAGAAGGAAGTGTTAAGGTTAAAATCAAATGAAGTGAAATTAGAGTTGGGTCTCCGTAGCATTCGCAAGATGAGTTCGTTCAATCCTTAAGGGGTGTGATGCACAGGTAGATCAAATAGAGGAGGGTTCCGCAAATTACAGGGTTTTGTACGAAATGGGATAGAGGAGAGAAGGCATGTACAATCGACCGAACGTGAGAAAAGAGAGAAAATAGCGTTTGCAACGATACTGAAGAATGTGTGATACAAACCGAGGGTATGACGGTTAGAGTTACTAAAAGATTGAACCAATGCTCAACACATCACGTCACTGTAGCGTGTACGAATTCGGTTTCTAAACTCAACTACACTCAACTGAATTGATGACGCAACAGAAGATATGCTTATATTAATATAAGCAATATTCGAGCGCGGGTCTAAATTGGGATTTATACAGGAGAAAAATGGCGCAAGGGTAATAACCTTGCCCGTAAAAATAAATAATTATGGAAATTTTAATAAGCCTCGAGACTTGCTAACAAATAAGGGCAAGACCGGATCCCGGTTGTAGTGCCGATGAAAATGATGATAGGAGAAAAAGTTGGGCCGGAATAAAATGTTTCTTGGCACTAAAAAGATAACTCTGTTTTCCTGAGACACACCTGGCGATCTTCGACACGTGTTTATAACATGATACATTCCCACAGACCGTGACGGACCCGATTCGAGGACCTGGTCATTAATCATCACTTTTCTTTGTGAATGTTGTATATTGTGTCATCATTGTATTGAGGTCGACGAGATCGACTTATACCCACTGCAGGACCTTATCCAGATCCCGAATCTGGCTACATCTCAACTGGGGCGACGTTAATGCACTAATCGGTCGATCACTCGAAAAAGAGAAAATAAGCGTACTATCACACCACAACCGAATACTTGGTTATCTCTTGACTCCAACAAATCATTTATATGAAGCAAAAACAAGATTGGCGCCAAAATAGAAACTTGATGCACCCCGAAATTAACGGGATACTGATCCGAAGATTCGCCGTCCACAACAACCCTGCGACACAAGTCATTATGATCTTGGGTAATTACATTTATTGATGGCACCATATTTTTGTCTTATTTATTGTAATTATTGCTCTGTAGGAACCCGGAAATACATGACTTCACCGACTCGACTCCGCCATCGTTCCCTATCCTGTGCACTCTCCTTCCACGCTTGACCAGCCGATCCGATATCCTCAAGGTCAAACCTAACATTGTCCTCCCATCTCCGTCGCGGCCTTCCTGTCGGTCTCTTTCTCGTTGGTCTTGTGGTGTAGGTTTGTAATGCGCCAGCAAGGGCGCTGAGCTCACTAAACCTTCCACCGTCTAAAAACACTTGGACCATCGTTCACCAACGAGAAATAAAATAACACTCGGGAAACTGCTGTTTATAGATGATTTTTAATTCTTCCTTTTATTTATTTACATTTAACAAGGATTCGAGATGAATCTAAAGACTTAAACCCTCAAGGAGAATCTTTAGCACTTTGATGTAATCTGTTTGTTGATATGGATATATTCACGCCACTAGTGTTAATATTTATTAATCATCATCATCATCGGCAGTACAACCGGGGACCGGTCTTGGCCTTATTTAGCAAGTTCTGAGGCTTGTTAAATTTTCCATAATGATTTTGCTTTTTTCCGGGCAAGGTCATTAGTCTTGCGCCAGAGGCTCCCCGACGGGGAATCGAACCCCGGTCTCTCGCGTGACAGGTGGGTATACTAACCACTATACTATCGAGGAGCCCTAATATATAATATTTATTAATAGCTTCTATTTTATTCACATTAGTCTCTTACAGCACGTTTAGTTGACTTTAAGTTGCATTGTCAGTTCACGATTAAAACGAACTCGTTACCCACAAAGCGCTTTATTCATAACACCAAACTAAGCCTACTCGTTATGAGATACACGTCTGAAGTTAGGAAAAAAACTCGATCGACTCGCGGTTGACTTTCGCGTCCACGTGCGCAGCAGGGAGCGGGACTGACACGACCTGCCCGGTCGGCGGATGTAATAGGACTCAATCTAGGGTTGGAATCTGGCTCTTGATTCCCCCTCGATTCGGTGGTGGTGAATATCCTCTTGCTAAGGATATGTTTTACTTACCACAAGGGAGACGGAAAACCTCTCTTTGTGAAACAGAAAACCAGATCTCGCAATGAAGATCATGGTGGCATGTGTGTGATCGTTTAGATCTGTGTTGATTACTTATGCGCGAAGGCAATGGAAAAACAAAGCAGGCAGGCGGCAAGGACAAAGGGATCGAGAAGATCGTTGTTTATGAAGTGCATCGCGTCTAAATAAATAGATGAGGATGCATCGAAGAAATGTGGTAAAAGAAAAGATGAGACGAGGGCATTATAAAAGTCTTAGATGAGTGATGCCCTTGTGATGCCATTGGGAAGGGTGCTAATGGTTGCGATATTTTATATAATGAAAATTGTATATCGTATCTTGGGTCGGTGGCCGACACGAATTTACTTGCATTTGTACATGCTGGATAATTCGTTTGGTGGCTAAGCACGAAGTTGTGATTGTTTGTCCGTTGGAAAACAAATCATGGGTGAATCTATTGCAGCTGGGTAAATAGCCGTGTTGCTATTATGCTGGTGATGCTAAAGCCATTTAGGTATACGATGGGTGGTCGTGTACCGTATCTTGCTGAACGAAAAGGGATCGAATTTTTATGCATGTTTACATGCCAAGGAATTCGGTTTATGACACTAGACGCTAGTGTTTGCTTTTGTCCCTTGGGCAAAAAGCTGCCGAGGCCGTAGAATTACCAGGGACATGCGGTGTGCACGTGGACAGCGGAATTGTTTGGCATACCAGAGTGCCGGATGGTTTAGGGATTCATGATTAGTTAGGAAAGAGTTCTTATAGGGAATTTGTATGCGAAGAGATGCATGAAAGGTAAGGATTCTTTTACAGGGACTTTTAGATTATAAATTTGATCTATTTGATGTGTGAAGCATTTACAGGTGCTTAATGCGATTGCGTTAGCAAAAATTTATGCAGATTGGGTTGTTGGGATGAGGGTTCTTCAGGTAAGTGAGCAGTGGGGTTTGGCGGAACCGCCACAGTCTACCGTCAAGAATTCTACGCATGGTCCTATCGTTGCCCATTCGCGCAGCATGTTCGGCCCATCTTAATCTCGCTATTGTAGGTTTGCGGTATAGCTCCTCCAATTCGTGGTTGTGGAGTTTCCTCCATTGTCCTGCTATAATATTCATCATCATCATCATCGGCACCACAACCGGGATCCGGTCTTGGCCTTATTTAGCAAGTCTCGAGGCTTGTTACATTTTCCATAATAATTTATTTTTACGGGCAAGGTTATTAGCCTTGCGCCATGCTATAATATTAGATATTAATATCAATAAGAGGGTAGGTCAAGAAGTCCTTAGAAACGCCTAGGATTGCGCTGGCAGCGTAGCTAATGGTCTGTTTTTAGTAAGCATCATTCCTCACTAGGTATCTGTCAATTCTCAATTTGTTTCTTATTTCAATTTTGCATGATAAATTGGGTGTGAAAAAAATATCTGCGAGGGGGGTGCCGTATTTGCTCTCAGCTGAGAGCTTTCGCAGCGCAGATGAGTTTCTGGCAGATGAGTAACTGTAGATGAAACATGGATACACCACTACACTCCCGAGATCTAACAACAGTCAAAACAGTGGATTGTTAAAGGCGAATGGGCCCCAAAAACGGCAAAGACGGTGAAATCAGATGGAAAGGTTATGGCTACTTTGTTTTGGGATACACTTGGTAATCTCTTCATTGACTATTTGGAAAAGGGACAGACGATAACTGGACAGTATTATGCTTCATTATAAAGTCACCTAAATGAGAAAATAAAAGAAAATCTTTTCATTTTCTAACGACTTATTGAACTGCCCTCGTATAAATTTTAAAGTTATTAATAAATAGAGTATTTCAATCTTAAAAACTTTTTCTTAATGGTTTTCGTAACGACGCCTACATTGCAACTCTTTCTGAACTAAACCGACTGCCTTTAATGGTAAAAAAATAACCGTTTATATATGCAACTTATTCAAGGCCCAAAAATTCAAAACTTGTTTGCCTAAACAACAATGAAATCTCTCAGCGCACGAGAGAATTATTTCTTTGGAGAATTTTTACTCCCGTATGCGGATATTCGCTACAACGATAAAGTTTACAAGAGCTACTTTCACATTAATGTCATGAAAAAACCCTAAAGTTTTGCAAGTTCCACTTACCTCAAGTGAGCAAATATGTGTCGTCCCTTCCGATAAAATGTATGCTGAATTTATGGTTAGCTACAAATAGCCACTGTGGATGGCAGTGGCTCGCAATCGGGAGCAGTGAAAGAGACCAAACGCAAGGATCGAATCCAAGGTCAAGTAGAGTATGCAATTATAATAAAACATCAAATCTTTATAGGTTATAGTGGCGATCGGTATAGAATGCGCAAGGAAAATAGTTCTCCATTCTACCACGGTTTTAAGCGTCAATCCTTTGATCCTCAGTCAGACATAACATTCCTCTACTTGCCGGCAAAATTCCAGCTCCTGTCCATCTTCCACATTCTGCAAATTTCATCCACCTCCTCCATGCATCATCATTTCACTTGTTAAACTCCGGCGGATTTATTGACTGCCCTATAAAATCGCAAAAACATAACCCGCTGGTTGAACTCGACACCAACTCGAATGCCAGATAATTCGTATAAAGAACACAAATCATCCTCAATGCTAAATCTTATCTATCAGAATACTCCTTTTGGCTTCTTTTGTACCATAAAACATATTCGAGGGGTCTAATACCAGCTAAGCGTAAGCCTGAGTTCAACTTATAGGCACAGCATCTTCGGGCGAGCACCATTTGTACTCCATCTCTGATATCGCATCCAACCCATATAAGCGATTATGCGCCCGTTTTATCTCGAAAGTTGCATTTTCGCTTATTTATTTGCTTTCATTTGAAGACCCTCCATCATCGCGATCCAATATTCTGAGAAAGATAGTAGAGTAAGTCGCACATATAGCCAGAGATATAGAGGACTACGTATAGCGGGAGAAGAAGGTAATATAACATAATGTGATCTTAAAGGCTTGCGGCTGTTAAGATGGATTTCCGTGACACACGAGGTCTTTCCGATGGCATTATGAGGTAGGTTCCAAACGTTTCCAGTTCTGCCAGAGAGTCGCAGATTGTTCTTTAAGAAACATCAGCCAACTGAGACAACATATCCCACTTTGCATGTGTGGTTGTGGTTTGTATCTTTGAGTTGACCATTGTCTTGGGCTGCATTGGCGTTCGTATATTGTTTCTTTCTCTATCCAAATTGAACGGGAAGGTTTTTTTATTTTTTTTTATTTTTATTGTCGGCCATTGAAAGGATATCAATAATCGGGCTGATGTCGGGAGAACTACTTGTATAACTTTGCAGTCGCCAATTCTATGGATCATCGAACTGGCATTAATTAACTTGAGAGACAAGTGGTAAAATAAAAGAATTCCAAGGGTTTGTTTTTGTTTTAGTTGTGTTGGTGGTGGTGGTGTTTTCTTTAGAATTAGATACTCGGTTGCAAAATAATTAATGTGTAATTATGTCACATCGAAAAAAGTAACTTATCGGATCTGATGCAGTAATGTTCCTTTCCGGGAGACATTATAAGCCTTAACATCAAATGTTGAAACTCTTTTCATACAAAGTGAATATCACCGGGTTTCATATAATTGCTAGAAACAGCCTACAAATATATGTGCAATAAAATGGTGACTTAACCATACTTGCATATAAATATTTCTAATATCTCACATTTGAGCACTCAATAAGAGATTCCATTTTACCTCACTTTTCTACTCATGCAAATTTAAGTAACAACTTCACACAAAAAATTCTTTGGCGGCGTAATTTTGATTATAATTTCCGTATTATATAGGATATGTCAATACCTTATAGTGATAGGATATGTTATAGGCCGATGTTAGTGTTTACCAACGCAGGGGAAACAATATTGGGACAAGATAAGAAAAAATGTGTGACAGTATGGTGGGTCTGCGAGTACCTATAATGGAAAATAACTAATCGAAACTACGCCACTTTCGAAGTTTCGAATAAGCTTACGAAGTGGTCTGAACGAATTTCGAAAAAAAAACATCAAAGAGGCATTTGCAGCGAATAACGTAGTTTTTTTTTAGCGTCAGTTATTATATGCCGATTTTGTTAGGTCGCCTGTCGTCATACATTTATAGCCGAATTGCATTACAGACATTTTTCGAATTTTCTTTAAATTCGATTCCCGCACACTAATTAATGATTAGAGAATTCTTTCGACCAGCGTTTTGATAAAACAAGGCCAGAGTTGACGAGATATCGTCAAAGTGTGGGATGAAATTAAGCTCCACATCACACAAGATGCCTAGGTCACGAATCAATTGTACAGGTGATAACTGTTGGTTGAGTTAAAGATAGGAACTCTGGGAGGAAGGAGAGTGTGTGACCTTTGACGATATTTAGTTCGAGGCAATTTGGCACCATGTTGAAAAGGTATCGATATCCGTTTGGAGAAGTGATAAGTCGAGAAGAGAGCAGATCTGCTTGAAGCGTTTAGTGTCATCCGCGTAGAGAGGGATAGAGGAGTGCTTGATACTAGAGTCTATGAGTGCCCTGTAAAACCCGTGAAGTGAGGAGGAAAGGATCTATTTGGAGAAGTGAAGAGTCGAGAGGAAAGCGGATCGATATCCGTTTGGAGAAGTGATAAGTCGAGAAGAGAGCCGATCTGCTTGAAGCGTTTAGTGTCTTCCGCGTAGAGAGAGATGGAGGACTGCTTGATACTAGTCTATGAGTGCTCTGAGAAACCCCTGAAGTGACGAGGAAAGGATCCATTTGGAGTGAGGGGTCAAGAGGAAAGTGGATCGTCTTGAAAAGTTTGTGTCGTCCACGTATAGAGAGATGGAGGGGTACTTTTACTGGAGTCTATATCGTTTTTTTTTTTACACTAACGCACGCACAAAAGGGGATTTTGGAGTACATCGTTAATGATAAGAACCATTAGAACCTCACCTAAGTGAGGCCACAGGCAAGCTCTATCTCAACCAATTTCGTCAATTTTAAGACTTAAGAAATCTGCACTTCAATCCAATATTAATAACATGCAATGCTATCGAAATTAAAACAATTACACAGACAGTTTACAGATAGACAAGACCAGGGGATAATATCACTGAAATCCCGATTAAAAAACCTCCAACAATTACTTAAAGCTAATTATAGATTAGCAACAAATTTGTATTGGAACAACAGAATTCGAGCTATAAAAACTAATAACCCGAATATGTTCCCACAAATAAATAAAATATTCAGGAGAAATAATCAAAATGAGATTCAGTGTCTCCAAATCCCACGTACTCAGGTAAACAAGCAGCTGCTAACCAACATTGGCATAGATGCAGAGAACGCTATCTTCAATAGTGAGCTCTTCGTGATCGAAGATCCTTTGGAAAAGGTGAACGCTTTGGGAGCTGTCTTTCAGGAAATGTACAAGGTGAATGAAAGCATTCACCGAAATCACGACCTGGAGGACAGAGTTCTACTCAATCACCTGCACCTCCGGAATGCAATTTCACTTTGGCAATCGGAGAATCCGGGTTTTACCGAATTCAGTGAAGATAATCTGTCAATTGACATTAATGCCAATGGTGTAGTGGCTAATGGCCTTCTAATAACAAGGGAAGGAATCCAGAGTATCTTCGACTCATTAAGAAGCAAAAAGTCAGTGGGAATAGATGGAGTACCTAACATCGTACTCAAGAACCTGCCCCCAATGGCAATAGATATATACACGGTCCTGTTTAACAACGTGTTGAATAATGCATATTATCCCGCGCGTTGGAAAACGGCTATCATTCAGCCCATCGCAAAAAGGGCAAAGACTGCACAAACCCAATGAACATGCGTTCGATAAGTTTACTCCCAAGCATCAGTAAAGTATTTGAAAAAACCATTAACAAAGCTCTGGTAAAATGGGTAGACGACAACAGCATTATTCCAAATAACCAGTTTGGCTTTAAGGCGGGTCATGAAACCGCACATGCCGCAGCTAAACTGGTCTCCGACATACAATGGAATAAATGTAGGAACCAATGCACAGGTGCCTGTCTGATCGACTTGGAGAAAGCCTTTGATACCATCTGGATCGAAGGGTTGTATTACAAACTGGTCAGACATGGCATACATAAGCTTTTACTATATGTACTTTACGATATGTTAAAGGACAGGAGGTTCGTGGTCAAAAGTGGTAATGTGACCTCTAATAAAACGTATAATATCAAGAATGGCTTGCAACAGGGTGCGGTACTCTCTCCGATTCTTTTTAACATTTACATTAGCGACTTATTAGAACGCAGACGATCTCATAATTTACAGAACAGATCCGAAAGTTGCGATCATAAATAGGTTAATACAGCGAGACTTCAACAAAGTGCAGCGCTATTGCAATGACTGGAAACTTAAGATCAACTTCCAGAAATGTGAAGCCATCCTATTTAGAACTCCATTATATAAAGCCACGTACGACACAAGGAAAAACTGGCGAAAGCTAGTTATCGTGGGACCGCATGGAGATAAACTGGAAACCAAGAGTTTAGTTAAATACCTGGGCATCCGGCTAGACCAATATCTGTATTTCAACAGACATGTAGAGGCTGCTTTGCTCAAAGCGAGGAAAACTTTTGCTATGACAAGGAGGCTATTTCACAGTAGCCAACTTGACAGCAAGGTAAAAGTCATATGCTACATGACGCTAATCAGGCCAATGCTCATATATGGTTGCCCAGTATGGTTCAACATAGGTCCAAATTTGATGGAAAAGATTCGGGTGTTCGAAAGAAAGTGTCTCAGAAGTTCTCTCAGATTATATCGAACACCGGAATCGGACTATAAAAAGTATTACTCAAATGAGACTTTATATAATGAAGCGTACATAAATAGGGTGGATAATTTTATGATTAAATTAATCAGAGGACATATTGCGAGAGCAATAAGCTCGTCCAATGACCTAATTTTCGGGGCCTATTATCCAAACACCTTGTACTATGAGAGCGTGCGTAGCAACGGCTTTGTTCCACCAGAGGCGTTCCTTGACTTGGATATGAAAGGGCTTATACAGGATAGATCCGGAATTCCGCTGATCTATCATGTAAGTAGATCATCTGTAGACGGGCGATTGTGCTACGACCGGGAAATAACGCGCACCGAAGAAGAGCTCCTGCGCTTCAGTAGGGCTATCTCCCACAGAGACCGGGACGATAGTATTAGACAGCGTCAACAGTTCTGGTGGTTGAATGGCATATAAAGACCTGGATACCAAAGTCGGTATAGAATCATAGTATCATCAGCTAGCTTACATACACTTAGCTTTTCTAGAATTAGGGTAGTATAAGATTTAAGTTAAGTTAGGTTAAGTGCTTTTACATAAAAAAAAAAAAAAAAGTAGGTAAGTTAAGTAAGTTAAATTTTAAGAAAAAAAAACAAAAAAAAATTGACAAAGTTTTTCAAAATGAAATTAAAAGCATTCAAGCTTCGAAACCGACGCAATTCTATACATCAACGGGTGCCTCTCAGTCTTAATCCGAAGGCACCTTCCTTTCTTTTACCCAATCCAACACACATGTAATATTTCCAATCCCCTACCCACATAAATATCCCAAGCACATCTTTGCAATCATTTAAGTCACTTTCTTGTTTTGATCCCCTGTTACGCTTCAATAAGTCCTTAGAAGAAAAAATTGAGAGGAGAACGTTTATTTCCTGATTTCTTATCCAATTAATTCTGTCTGAATCCACTGAGTTTCACTTTCTCTTTCCTGGCTTAGAGATATCAGAGTGCTAAATATAAGGATCGTTCAATAAGCCCTTAGAAGAAAACGTTGAGATGAGGACGTTTATTTCTTAATTCCTTATCTAATTAATTTTGTCTGAATCCACTGAGTTTCATCATCAGCTGGTGTCTTTCAGTCTTAATCCCAAGACATCTTCCTTTCTTTTGTCCCATCCAACTCATATATACTACCTCCTATCTCATACCCACATACCTATCCCAAGCACGTCTTTGCAACCATTTATGTTGCTTTCTTGTTTTGATCCCCTATTATCACCCAATTTCAACCAATTAAGCAGACTTTGCCTGAATCCACTGAGTTTCTTCCATTCGTCATTTCCAGGATTAAAGATATCAAAGTGCTAAATACCAGGGTCGTTCAATCAGTCGGTGGCGTTTCTAACAGACATAAAGAGTAAACAAGCAAGTAGTGAAGAACAACACAGAAATAAAATCGAATAAGCAAAAGCATCAGCGAATACCAACCAATAACATAGCAATTCCACATCAGTTAAGTGTACTGAAGTTTAGAAATCAAATTCGTACACACGGCAGTGGCCTATTGTGTTGAGCATTGGTTACATTTTTATTGATTCTAACCGTCATGCCGTCGGTTCGAGTCACACGGTTTTCACTATAGTCGCAAACACTTATAGCGTAGAAAAAAAAAATTGAGTTGAGGACGTATATTTCCTAATTTCTTATTTAATTAATTTTGTCTAAATCCACCGAGTTTCATTTCGCCCATTTCAATCTTAGAGGTATCAAAGTGCTAAATACGAGGGTGGTTCAATAAGTCCTTAGAAGAAAGCATTGAGATGAGAACGCTTATTTCCTAATTTCTTATATAATTAATTTTGCCTAAATCCAATGAGTTTCATCATCAACGGGTGTCTTTCAGTCTTAATCGCAAGATACCTTCCTTTTTTTTTTGTCCCATCTAACTCATATATACTAATTCCTATCCCCAACCGACATACTTATATCAAGCACATATTTGCAAGCATTTAAGTCACTTTCTCGTTTTGAACCCCTAATACCGCTCAATTCCAAACAAATAAGCAGGCTTTGCCTGAATCCACTAAGTTTCCATTCACCTTTTCCAGGCTTAGAGATATCAGAGGCCTGATTACGAGGATTGTTCAATAAGTCCTAAGAAAAAAAAATGAAATGAGGACCTTTATTTCCCAATTTCTTCGCAAAAAAACGCCTAGTAATCTTTAGTTATTATTTTGTCTTTTTCCAAGTAATCTTTGTGGCCGATTCAGCTTGCACCTAAAAGACTGTTGCCATCACTTTACCAGTCGATTTTATAACCTTTGCCTTCTTCGGGTCCCATTCGCCTGTGAAAACTTGATTTGATTGTTTCTCTGTCCTTGAAGTGGAGTGATGTATCCAGGTTTCGACAATTATGTATCGACGTAAAAACTCGTCAGGATTCCAGCAGGAATGAACTAAAACAGCCTCAGAGCCGACCATGCAGTTTCGTTTTCCACCAAGAGAAAACTCGGCACCTATTTTGCCGAAATTTTATTCACACTCAATTTTTCATGCAGTTGTCTAGTAAGCTGTGATGCTTAAGAAAAGAATTGTTCATCATGCGAGTGGCACCTCTGGGATGTTCTAAGGACTTATTGAACAGCTCACATTCTAAAGACTTATAGAACCTTGTATTGTATATATGCACCATAAATCAGACGACATAGTATTATGACCAATTATCATCCAGATTTTCGTTATAACTTTTAAAATCCTTATTTAAATTTCAAAATCCTTTTCATCGTCTTCGAAGTAATCGTCATCCAATATAATATACTTATGACATAGCGTATGCCATAGCCCTTTTTTTTTCTTTGAAGCGCTTTCCGAAAGAGCCGAACTATTCGACTTTTACTGCCGAAATTCTGTCGAAATGGTCCTCAGAGTATTCTTTTTGATTTTGGAAAATAGCCGGAAATCTCACGGTGGTCTTCTAAGTCAAGTTTTTGATGAAAAACTCCCGAAAAACTGGCAGCCTTTTTCAAAACACTCAATACTCAATACAATACAATCAAGATTGACTTTTTTCAAAGATAGAACTTTTTTCACAATGGTGTTTATTGATCTGACTGAAAGACCAATACTATCAGCAACGTCTCTTAATAGTCAAATCCCGATGATTGAGCACTCAACCCTTGATTTTCGTGACGTGTGGAGCATCGGTTTAAGTTTGTGGTCCCTTCGAATATCGTTCGTCTTCAACACGTTCTTAACCTTCTTTAAACATATTGTGCTTACCTTAAGTCTCTGTTTTTGACATAGTCCGGTCATCGAAGACGATCTACAACATTTGCAATCGTCCTGCAACAGAAATTCCATTTTCACACAAAATTTAAGCAAATTCTTTGCTCAATAAATTTGGATATTATTGAAATCGCTGATTTTACAATTTATACTCAAAAAAAAACGTGCGTATTTGACAAATGAAGATAATGGAATGAAGTAAGACACAGCTCTCTCTCATGGTGGTCTCAAGTTAGGAAAAAAATTCAAATTCAATATTAACGCCCAACTTAAATTGAAACTTCCGGGTAACATTTGTTCACAGTGAATGAAGAAATGAAGTTATTGATTCAGTAGATGTGCTACAGCACACTTAAAAAATGTGCGATAGTACGTGAAACTATATCAAGAAGATGTACCATAGGTCTTCTACAACAAAATAGAAAACAATCTAGGTCGGAAACGTTTCCGCTTGCAAGCATAGATACACACTATTGCATAGAGTTTCTTCACCTACTTAATGACAAACCAGTTCCATTGCGACAAAGATCAAGATCATGATTTCACTATCAACACCCCAACGAAATTGGACCCGTAAAGTCTGTTCTCTTTATATACCACAGCCTCAGACATGACTTCTGTAATAGTTTTGCATAGTTCACACACGCATTGGTGACACTGAAAACTGTATGCATATTCATTCTATGAACACTTTGAGGTTGTTTACCATATGTGATAGCTAACTGCTTGGGGTAGTTAGAAGATTGATTGGCACCTTCAAACGATCCGGTTTAATATTCTTCATAGAAGTAACTAAAAGAATATTAATTATATTACCAATAAATATTAACTATCGAAGTTTAAACTCTTAGGATTCTAATAAGAGAAAACCATTTTATTTCTGTGATGCTATTTTAAAGAAAAAGTGCTTAGTTCAGATAGTACAAGGGGAGTTTGAAAATTCAGTGACTTTTTGTATAAACGAATTTTTTTTTTGGCAAATAAGCATTTTATTTCTTAACATGGTCTTCTTTTAGGTCGATACATTTATTTTAATTTTTTAATTTTAATTTCATTTAAAAGTACAGAGCCTAGTACAAGTCTCAGATGGCAGGCTTATTAGGTTCATTTATTGGTATGTAATTTTAAATTACCTGTTAATAATAAATAAATAAATAAATAAATAAATAAATAAATAAATAAATAAACAAACATTCACTGAACATGTCAGATTGGTCATGGATGACCTTCATAGTCATGACAATCAATCTAACATACTGAATTCTCTCATACCCATAGTTCTATTATAATATCATTATAATGCTATATCTTCACATTCCACATTTGAAATATTTTTCCTTCACCTGCATGAGGATAAGAGTTCTGGGTGGAAAAGCATTAGAATACCATATAGGCTGAAAAGTCCCGGGATTTTTATTGAAAACAAGCGTTTTTTGGGCAAAGTCATATTCATTCCTCAACATTGCTGCCTTCGAGGGCGATACACTTGGTATACCATAGAGATGTCTTTTTTTTTTTCTTTTCTTTTTTATCTCCACATTTATTGACAATTCAATTACAGATTTTACTTAACACTAAATATTAAATTCTATTTTACAAATATAATACTTACATTAACTTACTGGCTCTTCGCAAGCACTCTAAATTATTCCTTATTTATTTTGTTTTTCTTAAGCCTTTAGGCGTACAATAACTAGTGTTTTTATAACATATCACAATAATTGATATGTTTCCTTTTTAAAATTTGTTCTATTTTATTTCTATATCATGTTTTTGAATCCCTTGATGCTCTGGACAGGGGCGATCTGAAAAGGATAGTTTCTGTTTTCTTGAAATTTTATTTTAATTACCAGTCGTCGCAAAAGCGTTTGATTTTGTTGAAATCATCTTGCAGACGTCTGTTTATGACATCAATCTTTTCTCCGGATCTATACAGCACAATGTCGTCGGCGTACGCAATTGCATGGTTGTTACGGCCACAACCACCCATCCCATAAAAATTACCCTTTTGGAGCTAGTCTCCACCACTAACGGCGATACAAGCCAAAAACATCCACTTAAAGGATGTGACATTTTGCTAAATCAAAGCATTACCCCATACACCTCGTCCCGCATTAATTGATAGCAAGCAAATCAAGCTAAAACGTGCAACTTGCGCTAATCAATTAAATGCCAAGTAAATTGAGCTGAACGCTAAATTTACTCACATAAAAAATCCGAAAATATAATCATTGAACCAAGGGTTCACCACACAAACCCCTAAGAGCCAAATGTGCTGGCCAGCTGCCGCCCCAAACAAAATCGATGAGAGTCATAAAAATACGCGTCAGCAATTTTATGACTCCTTAGAGAAATGGTTACCCGAAACCATTAAAACAATCAGCGCCAGTTTTCGTTTTAACCAAATTAAGTTAAAACAAACAAAAGGCAAATATTCGCCTTTGTATCGATTTCCCACGGAAAAGATTTTTGCCCATTCGGCTACAATAAACAACATAGAGAATCAGAAATGTTCATTAGCACAATTCTCTATTTGTATTCCCTATCGTATTCTCACAAAGGGGATCCTTGCCGATTCGGCTAAAACAAACAACAGGCACCATAAAACGAATTGCACATTCGTTTAGGGCCTAACAACATAGAGTATTATAAATGTGCATTAGCACGATCCTCTGTTGATTTTTCCCTTTGTGTTTCCGCTTTTGATCCCAAGCCGGGAAAGATAAAGAAAAGAAATAGCGGCTGGCAAAAGGGCCAAGTAAAGAAAAAAAAAGAGATATCCTTCGATCTTCAGGATGAAGAAAAAACAGGTCTTCGTTTGAGGAGTTGTGTTTGGAATTACGACCTGGGCGGTGCGTCCAAGAGTTGTTGGAGAAGAGTTGGAAGCAAGTAAGGAACGTGGTGAGGTTGAAAAATCGTGTGCCGGGTTATTTTAATATATCGAATGAATTTCTAGTTGTTATCTGTTGAGTGTCTTAAAAAAGAGTATTGCTTCGTGATTCACTAACTTTAGGTACGTTCCGGTGTGTGCTTATTATAAATATATATAAAATAATATTATAGTTTGTGCAAACAGTGGTGAATTAATATAAGTTGAAAATACAAAACATAAAGAAGTGTGCTGTTTGTAAATAATTCCTATTCGACCAAGTAATATGGTTTATTAATGATTAAATAGTTTAACGAAAGACAAAAGAGTGTTTTACTTAAAGTGAGGGATTCCAACGTGTGTGTGATGTTTTAAGTGAGTGACAAAAAGATCCTTACATGGTTGAAAGAACTAGTGTAAATGTTAAATAAAATTAGGGAATTCACTGCTCCCTGTTGTAGACCGTTTTTAATGTGGAAAGTCTTGTTAGAAATTATATCTCCACATTTCACTACAAATTGTTTACCCATTATCATATCGTAGATAATGTATAATAAATATTCGGGCATACCTAGATTTGATAACTTATATACAAGCCCTTCTAACCATACGGTGTCGAAAGCCTTTTCAAAGTCAACCAAACATGGCCATGTGCATTGTCGCTTCCCCTTGTTCCACTGTATGTCGGAAACAAGTTTTGTCGCAGCATGAACTGTGTCATGTTGCGATCGAAACCAAACTGGTTGTTCGGAATAATACCATTTTCCTTACACCAGATAGTCAATGCTTTATTTACAATTTTCTCGAATACCTTGCTAATGTTCGGAAGCAAACTAATCGAGCGAAGAATGGCTGGATTGCTCCTGTCCTTGCCTTTTTTGGGGGTGGAATAGACTATTGCAGATTTCCATTGGGTTGGATAATATACATTATTTAGAGCGTTATTGCCTCCGCTTGGTAGAAACCTCGACGTGGTGCGGGGGCTTAAACTACAATGAATCACTCAGGGTATGCTGACGGAAGCATATGCTTCCAGTAGGGCCACCCATGTCAGACAGGCTAGCGGGGAGTAACACACAAAGATCTACCACTCCTAATCCAGGGTGTTACGCGTCACCGTGCCCATTGGATGGTTTGCAGCCAGGGGTATACCGGCTGTATTATAACGGCGCCGCTCTGATACCGGGTCAAATCAGAGCAGTAAGTAGACCTTACCATATCAAAACGGGGCTCTGATGTGGCGGACCATTTGAAACCCCAAGACTCGTGGGATCAAAAATGAATTATCAATATACAAAAAACAATCCCACGAAAAACCCGGTAGGCGTAGGTGTGATGAACCGACACTACCATAAGGGAACAAATCATCAAGAAAACACCGACTCGGGAAAAAGTAGACGTAGGGAAAAATAGAAAAAGCGGGATATACGCGCCGGCATGTGGAATGTTCGAACGTTATATAAACCAGGGGCGATACAGTCGGTCGTAGAAAACGCGAAACTATATAAAATGGACATTGTCGGGCTTCAGGAAGTCCGACTCCCACATCAAGTAATCGACACCAATCGGTT
The DNA here is from genome assembly GCA_963931805.1 of Microdon myrmicae. Classification (NCBI taxonomy): domain Eukaryota; kingdom Metazoa; phylum Arthropoda; class Insecta; order Diptera; family Syrphidae; genus Microdon; species Microdon myrmicae. Next base: position 219,386,546 of record OZ007497.1, read on the forward strand.
TACACTGGCGTGTGGAGGTACCGATACACATAACCTCGGAACCGGCTTCATCATTAGCAAAAAGATTACGCCCCATGTAAAAGATGTAAAATTTATTAATGACCGAATGTCGGTGCTAAAAATACAGGGACCATGGTACAATTATGTATTTATAAACGTACACGCCCCAACAGAATCTACCGACGAAGAAACCAAGGACACGTTCTGCGCGAACCTAGAGGAAATATTTGATGGGATCTCGTCATTCGATGTTAAAATCGTCCTCGGGGACCTCAATCCGAAAATTAGATAGGACGATATCTTCCAACCAGCTAGGTAAAATAAGCCTTCAAGACATTTTAAACGATAATGATATAAATTATCACGTTCGCAGCGTCAAAATATTCCGTAGTGAAAACCACAATGTTCAAGCACAAACAAATCCAGCCACATGTATATCACCCGACGACCTAACGCGTAACCAAATAGACCACTTCCTCATAGACAAAAGATAGCACTCGAATATCTTTGACATAAGATCATATAGAGTAGCAGATTGGGACTCCGATCATCTTCTAGTTATGGGCAAAATTAGAAGTCGGCTCGCAGCAAACCCACATGGGCAGTCACGGGAGACGAGCAAAAAGACCTACGCAAATGGGCTGAATATCAAGAGGAACTAACGAATAGATTTAGCATCCTAGGGAATGGGGGCAGTGGGGAAGATGAAGCCAGAGACAATGAGAGTATTCAAAAGCAGAAAACGTGAATGGGCGAACACTCGGATCGAAAAAAAACTAAAAAATGCCGCAGCAAAGAACATCAGAGGTATGTATGCCGGTATAAACTCAATAAGAAATGGCTACTGAAGGAGAGCCAACATAATTCGAAACACAAACGGTTGTTTAGTCACAGAAATAAACAATATCGTGACAAGATGGAAGTAGTACTTTGAAAACCTGCTCAATGTACGCACCCATCAACCACAAATAAACCCACCAGACGTACATATGTTACAGCCGAGCCTCAGATCCCAGAGCCCTCTTTCAACGAAGCTGTAGACGCAATAAATCGATTGAAAAACAACAAGGCTCCCGGAGTCGACTGCATACCGGTAGAGCTTATGAAGCATAGAGGAGAAGCAACCGCTCGAAAGATCCTCTAACTGATTAAAACAATATGGGATAAGGAAGTCATTACGGAAGAATGGAAAACCTCAATAGTCGTCCCCATTTTCAAAAAAGGTGGCAGATCTGACTGCGAAAATTACAGAGGGATATCATTGCTCCCAACCACATACAAAGTACGAACAAATGTCATACTGGCGAGAATCACACCGTACGCAGAATACATTTTGGAAGACTACCAATGCGGATTCCGTAGGAACCGGTCATCGAGCGACTAAATGTTTACAATGAGGCAACTGCTGGAAAATAAGTGGGAATACGGAGAGACGGTTCACCAACTGTTCGTTGACTTCGAAAAAGCCTACGACTCAGTCGCAAGGCAAAGATTCTACCATATTGTAGTTGAGCTGGAAATACCGAAAAAATATGCCGCCCTCATTCAAATCTGCATGAACGAAAACATATGGCGAGTTAGAATAGAAAACCACCTCTCAGAACCATTTAAAATCCGGGACAGACTATCACAGTGTCTTTTTAACCTTGTGCTCGAGTATGTCATAAGAAAGGTACAAGACGACAACATCGCCGGATCATCCCTAAACGCGGTCACATAAGTACTCGCATATGCGAATGACATCGCCGTTCTGGGCGATAATCTAGAAACTGTAAGTAAAAACTGTGAAATCATCATGCAAGCAGCAGGAAGGGCCTAGAAATAAATGAAGACAAAACAAAATACATCATTACGGCGAGAGCAGGTGGACCTCAGGGAAGACATATAAACGTCAAAAGCAAGATATTTGAAAAAGTTAAAGAATTTTAATATCTGGGAACAATACTGACAACCAGTAACGTAATGTCAAAGGAAATTAACAAAATACTGCATTCGGGCAACGCTAGTTGGCATGCAGTCAGTAAACTGCTGAAATCCAAACTGCTATCACGTAACATGAAGCTCCGTGTCTATAGAACCATAATCATGCCGATTGCTCTATACGGATGCGAAACGTGGGCTCTCACAAAACGGGAAGAAAACAAATTCCGCGTATTCGAGAATAAAGTTTTAAGGGGTATCTTTGGAGGTAGATATCACGAGGAGGCAGGACTATGGAGAAAACTTCACAATCGTGAATTGGAAGAGATATACCGCAAACCTACAATAGCGAGAGTAATCAAGTCGCGAAGATTAAGATGGGCCGGACGTGTAGCGCGAATGCGCAACGATAGAACCGTGCGTAGAATTATTGACGGTAGACCAAAGGGAAAGAGACCGGTAGGACGGCCGCGAGATGTTTAGATGGGGGGTTTTGTACGTAACAATGGTGCTATAGTAAATAAATATTATTTAATGATATACATTTGTAAAATCACCTAAAAATAATCCAAATTGTTTAACAACTAATTAACAGTTAATAATACATTATACTAAACCTATGTTTTGCTGAAAGTGAACAAGTATGTCGTACAGCTAAATAGGATTAGTTACATTTTTAAACTTTTTATGGTACAGGACTGCTTAGAACAATAAATAGCTTATCCACCATCTGTGTTCCATTAAACATCATTAGTACCTAATATAATATATTATACCTAATTACTACACTATAACATCTCTTGAAGCTCTCTCCTCTCAAATACGAGTAAATATAGTTTGATAAAATTTCATGAAAACCTTGAGGAAATTTTTGCAATTCAAAAAATCATAAGATAAGAAGTCCAATTGCAAACGGTGATTATCGTGTCAGCTTCCTCTCTCAAAAAATTCAAAAGCATCCCGGATAAGTAATTATTTGCCTCGGAAATTAAAATTCCGGACGAACGTTATCAAATTCTTTCCCACACAATAATGAGTTATTTATAAGCATTACTCCATCAATTCCTGATTACTTTGTCCGCTGTCAGCTCCATTTAGTTGGCCGCGTGTATGTCGCTATATGTTGTTGTTATTATGATGTAGTGCTAAACGCGGCACATGCTATAAATTAACAAGAGTGTATATAAAACAAACACTTATTATTCCTATACATAACACATGTGGTCCAGGGAATTGCAATAAAAACTATATCAAATGTGAAATAGTTACTTCCTCTGATCTAATGCACCAATTCCACCTACTGACACAATCAAATATGTCGTCGGCTAGTCGCCTAGAGTTGTGTGCATTATGGTGTCTTTGTGGCTGCAACGTCGCAAGGGTAATGTAATTCGACCCTCTGTCTTGCACTATCCCGATGTGATGATGGCGTTTTTTTTTTCCGACACCGAGATGCGAACAAAGTAGAATTTGAAGAGGAAATAGATCCGGTTTATGACCTAACTAGATATCTTTTATTCCCATCTCTGTGAATCTTTATCTAGTTGCAGTTGCATCGTAGATTTAACATTTTCAACTTACCTTTTTTCGACCTACAAAATAGTATCTTCTATGTTGTCAAAGTCGCAAGTTTACGTATCGTAAGAGAAATCTTGACCTAGATGGCTGTCTATTAGCGGGCTCGGATGTCTATCATTAGTTGAAGCAAAAGCAAATAACCTTAAAAAAAACTTTATATTTTATGATTCTATTTCATTGGGCATTATTAAACATATTTGTTTAGATATGAGTACTATACTTCATTAATTCTTACAACACTATGAGTAATTGAGGTTCAATACTTTGCACTAACCTTTTCTACCCTCTTCATTATTTCATCATCATCATCATCATCATCGGCACTACAACCGGGATCCGGTCTTGGCCTTATTTAACAAGTCTAAGGCTTGTTAAATTTTCCATAATAATTTGTTTTTCCGGGCAAGGTTATTAGCCTTGCGCCACTCTCCATTATTTCATCTTCATAAATTTGCACTATGGCCGTGTTCCTTTTATTCTTATAATTATTATGCGCAAAAGAAATTGTTGATATCATGTAATGTTTAACCTCAATATGGTTAAAAGATGAACAAGAGGGCAAGGAATAGTACTCGATTAATGAAAAAATAGTCCGCGTCTTTTTTTTGTGTGATCTTAAGTGTTTACCCCTAAATTGTTAGCGGCTTATGGCAACCCTTTTTTGCCAGATAAAAGATCAGATGATTATTGTTGACAATTTTCTTTTGTTATTACTGATGCATCGTGTCAAGAGTGATTGCAATACAAAGATAAATAAGATTCCGAAAAAATCCGTGTATTTTAAAATTATGCTATGAAGGCAGGTCAATAAGTCTTTAGAAAATGAGGACGACTTTCTTTTATCTTCTCAATTAGCTGAACTAATAATGGCACATAATAGTCAATGAAGATAATACCATGTGCATCCCAAAAAACAGTAGCCATAACCTTTCCACTTGATTTCATCGTCTTTGCCACCATTAGAACCTGTTCTCCCTTAACAATCGAACGTTTTGATTATTCTTTCGTCTCGGGGGTGTAGTGGTGTATCCATGTTGCATCTACAATTACTAATCTGCGCAGAAACTCATATGGGTTGCGACGCATGCGCTCCAAAAGTTCTCAGCTGAGAGCAAATACGGCATCCATCTCCCAGAAATTTTGTTCATACCCAATTTATCATGCAAAATTGAAATATGAAACAATTTGAAAATTGACAGATATCCAGTGAGGAATGATGCTTACTAAAAACAGACCATTAGCGATGCTACGAGCGTCATCATAGACGTTTCTAAGAACTTATTGACCTACCCTCGTATTAATATTATTATCTAATATTATAACTTTATAACTTCTTCCCCAATTGTTCTTTTTCTAACAATGTTCTCGTTTCCCGTCTTGCGTTATCCTAAATCACCACCTATGTACTCTGTTCATAACTATTCTATCGGGATCATTATTACATCAAGTGGCGCAAGGCTAATAACCTTGCCCGGAAAAACAAATTATTATGGAAAATTTAACAAGCCTCGGGACTTGCTAAATAAGGCCAAGATCGGATCCCGGTTGTAGTGCCGATGATGATGATGATTATTACATCAAAATTGACCTACCTTCATACGTTAGAAAGAAGAAGTCGACAGAAACATATAAAAAGGTTTGTGAATTGTGATTTGTGGGAAGATACTGTATCATCTTCTCACAGTCTAGTCCACGGAGACGTTGGTGAATAACTTGAGGGTCGAACTTCACATCCGGAATCGAGACTACACCGGCGGAAGCACAGATGGTTCTAATAACTGGCATCGAGGTTTGAATTTGTGGAAAATAAATTCGAAAAGAGATTGGTCTTATCCTTTGAATTCATGACTAATGCCTCACTGCCCAGTTGGGTACTCAAGCAGTTTGTTGGTCACGTTGTCATTGTGAACCTTCTTCGCGGTATCAACGACCTGGTTGCACACGTTTCTCATTTTCACAAAATTTATTCTGTTAACCTCTGTGAGATTGGAGTGCCATTGATTAAAGGCTCAGTTCGTTCTTCAATCCAGTCGGTACATCACCGAAATGATAAATAGAATTGTGTATTACTCGGGCGAATCAAATATGAACGGTAATTCCTCTTTATGCATTTAACCCTTATGTCAATGACCGGGTACCCGGGTACCCATGTCGATTTTTTTAAATGTCAATTTGAAAGTAAAAAAAAAAATGTTTTCATTGAAATTTCGTAATTATCATTCAGAAACGTTTGAATGGAGATGATCTAAGACATGGGACCGAAATTCGTCTACTAAGCCGAGCAATCGTGAAATTGCGACGAAATGATTACTGTCGGTAAAGTTAGTCATTGACATAAGGGTTAATGAAAAATGCTACACACTAACTATACAATCAACATTTTTCCAATATAGTCTCCTGTGTGATCTACACACCTTTACCACCGATTGGGAAGCTTTAATATCCCTTGTTCATAGAATGATTTAGGGTGAGTTGTTAGCCGATTGCGCACGTGCTACTTCTTCATTACTTACATTACAGGTGCGAACAAAAAATAGTCACATAGAGACAAGTCTGGATTATAAGCGGGTGTACGAGGGTTTCCAAACCCATTTTTTCAATGTATTCCTTGTCAAGGACACGGCGTGAGGCCTGGCATTGTCATGAAGAAGGATGACATCTAGGATGGATATACCTCGTCTTTTCAACATCATCATCATCGGCACTACAACCGGGATCCCGTCTTGGCCTTATTTAGCAAGTCTCTTCACCGGTATCCCATCCATATCCGAGACTTGTTAAATTTTCCATAATAATTTGTATTTCGGGGCAAGGTTATTAGCCTTGCGCCAACCTTTCTCAGGGTGTCGCTCCATGCATTGGTTCACTACTTGGTGGGTGCCAAAGTAGCCACCCAGGGGTGTCACGTGGTGACTGCCCATCAACTTGGATTGAACAGAGACAAGGATCGCCCTGGCACTAGCCGGGTTGAAAGCACGGACTCTACCCTGTATGTTCACTCCCAAACCCGTACCTCGTCTTTTCTTCCGATATATATATATATATATATATATATAATGATATATATATATATATATATATATATATATATATATATATATATATATATATATATATATACTGGCGCAAGGCTAATAACCAGAAAAACAAATTATTATGGAAAATTTAACAAGCCTCGGGACTTATTAAATAAGGCCAAAACCGGATCCCGGTTGTAGTGCCGATGATGATGATGATGACATAAAAAAAAGCTACTTCTGCCTTATCTGAACCGTCGGCCCTCGTGCAACAGAATGAGTAAATGTGACCTTCGTTAAGAGTGGTGACAGGTTTCCCAGGAACTCTATCCAATTCACAAGATTCCATGCCCCTTGGAAAAGACTAATGCTACGTTCTTTTACTCGTCGTAATATTCTTAAATGCCGCACGCAATCCTTCATAAGTGTTGGTAGATGTTAACCCACATAAACAAAAAAACAATATTTTATCGCATAGCTTTATTCGCGTAACGCAGACATCACAAAATTTTAGTGATGAAATTTACGTGTACTTAATTGCACGGTTCAGGCGGGATTATTCTCTCTACCGTTGCCAAACTTGCTATGTTTACAACAAATTCTTTCATCTTTGAGGTGCATATCAGCATATACAACAAATTATTCCCTCTTTCAGGCGCATTCACAAGATAGCGATAATGGTACGTTTGCGCCTACAACTACAGTTGTATACCAGGTTTTCAAGTATTTACTCCACATATTTTCAATCATTGAAAAATCGCCAAGCACCACTGGCATGGATCGATTTATCCAGTTGTTGTAAATTCACTGGAGTCCAGATTCCTCTCAAACTTGCCATTATAATTAAAGACAGACCAACCTGGGAAAAATGTTCACACCATCGACTATAGGACGCACAATTTAAATCAATAATTCCCGGTACGTTTTTGACTGAATGTTTTTTGAAACATTACATCTTGTCAATATCTGCTCACATAATTTTCGCAGCAACTATGGAACAAGAGATCTGATGGTGGACCTTAACGGAAAGAGGGAATCACTCCTTACATTAGGTCAATGAAAGCCAGGTTATCGTCTCCAAAGAATTTGGTAAAGTTTGACATACAGTCTTTTAGTCGAAAGTATGGCGTAGAGAATTATCTCATTCAATAGACAAGACGTAATCATTCTAAGTATTTAAGATTTAGGTAGAACTTAAATCTGCACCTTAAGAGATTAATGAAGCGGTTCCTCGAGGTCCCATACTGCTTTTTTTTACACTAACGCGCGCACAAAACGGGATTTTGGAGTACCCTTAAATGTCAGAGCACAGTGTGATCCATTTTCTTATTTTTATCAGCTATACGACTACTTTAGGCCAAGTCAGCTTATCGCAGGGGATACGTCCAAAGTATGTGGCAGAGTTTGACATAGCGACCTTTGGTCAATTTGGAATTCCCGAATCACTCCTTCAATGGACAAAAGGACTTTCTGGGTGTTCAATTCAGTTAATTTAATCTAAAATGATTGATGCTGTTGTTCATCCAGAGTCCATATTGCCGCCCACCGTATTTCCTATTTTTTGTAAAGACATTTCTGAATTGAACTCGAAAGTTGCGTTCTTTTTTTGCAAGTATTCGACCGCAGAAAATACCTATTAGAGCGGTTCGCCGTCTCTACTATCCACCAATTGTATATAGACATATAATTACAGGGAACAGTTCTGCAATTCCAGATTACAAACTGCAGGCATTCAAGACCAATACGCACCGGCAACTTGTTTCCCAATCCACTGTATAGAATTAGGAATTTAAGGGTATAAAGAGGTCCCTTTTGTGAGGGCATTATAAAAATAGCGTTCTTATCACATACAACCCCAAACGTCATCTAAACCGAAATGCATCATCACCATCCAATTACATTCAGTGTCATATTTCATCGCGCTGTCTTCCATGCATTAAATCAATTAAGAAGCGTGCCAACTACATCATAAAGTGCACACTCCCACATCCTCCATTTAATTCCAGGCTTCAAGCCACACATCCAACGTACAATGTCACATAATTGGAATATTGTATAAAATTAGATCACCCATCTACAATGAACATCTAGCCTGGGAATACCGCGTGCGCTTCTGTCTTGATTTTCAATTCAAGAATCATCAATTTCCCTTCTGGGGTGTTTTTTATTCTCCTGGACGCTTTGGCTCTCATTTGTAGAGAATTTCACAGATGCAGCATTTATTATGGAAACACCTCTAAGGGGGTGTCATTCCTTCATTTGAAAAAAAGATTTGATTATTCCTTTTTTAAATACATAAATATATAAGAAATAAATTATATATATACACCTTTTTTTTCTTCTCTGTCTCAAATTGCATTTTGAAAAATATTTCCGCGGAACGAAAAAAAACAAATGAGTAAATCAAACGTAATTCTGTCCTACAGACTGGAAGGGATCGTTTTGAAAAGTCGTGGGCAGGTTGCACAGGCTGTGGCAAGGTACGTTTTGCAAACTAAGGTGAAAATATTACTTCCCTCGTAGCCGGTGTCCAACAACAGTGGAAACCAAAGTGTCAGGTGTGAATTCCTGATACTCAGACACAAGCTTCGTTTTGTTTTATTTTTACTATTGTAATTTAAGTATTTTCTATTTTACCTCAAGCAGCTTAAAATTTAATATATCTGAGAGTGTCTAACAGTAAGTACGCGAGCCTGGATTGATTACTGATTAGATAGTTGAGTAGCTTCACCGGGATAAAATCCTTGAATTTTTTTCAGAGTCAGTTTACTTTGCCTAAACAACGGATCAAATTCATATCTTACTTTGAAGAGAGAAAAGAATTTCAATTGAAAAACTGGAATAATTGGGTTTTTATGTTTACCTCATAATCACAACCGATTTTCAATTACAATTCTTTTTTCTATACAATTTTTATCGGGTTAGTTTATCCTCTGAATTATTATTATATACTCACACATTTTTATATTAGACTATACTCGCAGATTATCATCGCAGTAACAAACAAAAGGACGAGTGTTTTAAAAGTATTCACCGTTCAGTTGGGTCTTCGTAATAGTTAACTAACTCATAGGTCATAGAGTCTTAAAAAACACTCATCACATGATTAATATCGGAACTTCTCCGATAGCGAAGTTAAGGCATGTGCATGGATGTACATAGGTTCAGTTACGTCTCCGAAGTTGCCTTTGAGTCACTGCGAATAGAAAAAATCTAGAGATTATTCTTTTAAGATCTCTATTTGATTTTAATAGGGGGTCGTCCCTATTCAAGCTATGGGCTCCGTGAAATGGTCGGGAGAAATTCCTGCCCATCTTTCGGACTTTGGCTGATGGGCCGGTTCGAGAAAAGGTTGGGTTAGGTGGTAGTCGGTCCGAATTTGAGATACCACCCCATCACCCTGTACATTCCGCGATATCGTCGGGAGAAATCTTCGACTATGTTTCGGATGTATGGCTGATAGCCCGGACTAACACGGAGACAAGTCATGATGGTACCTCCTGAGATACAGAATTCCGGAGGTAAACGGGTTTCCCATTCGGATCTCCGGGGGGACTATATCGGGAGGAACATCATGCAAATGATTTGATAAATAACCGAACTTTGTCATCGCGTAATCGGGTTCGTTCTCGAAACAGTGTCGACGTTCGACTGATATCGGCATTTTGTAACATCAAGGGCATCGGTTTCACCAATACAAATGTAAACACCGTCCACCAATATTGGCAAACAGCGAAACCTGATATCATTGCCCTAACCGAAACACAAGTCAATTCGTCAACTGATTCGACATATCTTCGTTGCTGAAGATATGACTTACATTCGAGATTGCGTTTTAAGGGTGGAGTCTGCGTCTACACCCAGTGCGATCTGGCTTGCCAGGGGATGGAGGCGTTAGAACCCAATAACTTAGACATCATGTGGTTGAGGGTCGTGCAGAGGAATTCTAATAAATTTCTTTGTTGTCTTTAACTCTCCCCGAATGACGATGGATCGGCGACGCTTTTCAAACATCTTTCGCGTACGGTCTACTGGATACAGATCACCCATTCGGCTTCTGAAATTATCGTCCTTGGCGATTTTAATGTACACAATTCCGTCTGGTGTATTCTAATAGAACCGACGAGGGTGGCAGAGATGTTCGCTGTTAGCCGCAATTTAACTCAACTCGTGGAGGAATCTACGCGAGTACCGGATACCCGAGGTGATTCTGCGAACACCCTGGATCTGTTTTTGACATCCGAGCCGGGGGTTTATACCGCGGAAGTTTCTGCGCCACTGGGAAACTCGGACCAGTGCTTGATCACTGTATCGGTCGTGCAACTAATTGCATCTCAAACGAATAACCGACCTAAACAGCTTCGCCCTGAATGTAGATGTGGTGCTGGTAACTGGGAGGATTTTCGAGATTTCCTTGCATCTTTTCTGTGGTCGGACGTGTTTTTTTATATTTTAATTCTCCCAGAAAATGCGAACCTATTGTGCTGAGTCTGCGCCCTGAGATGCCATTTTTTCTCGACCGGGTCGATCAGCCAAGCCCCGAAAGATGCTCAAGGATTTCTCCCAACCATTTCACGAGGACTATAGCTTAATGGGTGGCGCAAAGCTAATAACCTTGCCCGAAAAAACAAATTATTATGGAATTTTATTTATTATGGAAAATAGGCTATTTTCATGTTTTTTTTTTTTTTTTTTTTTGAGGAAAGTAATAAATCTAGACACGCGATTTTTCAGGTATATTTATTGTACTTTTAAGCAGCTTTTAAAAAATTTTCAATTAATTTCATGATAACCGCGAGGTAGGGGCACGTTGCGCCGTAGACCGCTGCGAAATAAAGGACCTCGATGGCGACTGTCCTACAGGTCATAAGATTTATCTGAAACAAAAAATCGAAAAAGTTTACTTGTTTAGTATGAGTGTGGTTATGGCATGAACCGAAAAATGAAATCTATCCAAAAATAACAAAATGGCGAAGTTTTGAAATTTATGTGCGCTTTTAATGAATGTGTTCGTTCCTTTTTTTTTGTTTATAAAAAAATCAATTTACAACGTATTGGCATAATTATTATTCATGCGATAGAGAGTTCAATTACGCGTATTTAAAAAAAAACATTAAGATTCGTTGAAAATTGACTGAGTTATCACAGTCGCTAGTTACGGTGAGGTAAAAGATTTTTGGCTCCTCGATAGTATAGTGGTTAGTATACCCGCCTGTCACCCGGGAGACCGGGGTTCGATTCCCCGTCGGGGAGCCCCTGGCGCAAGACTAATGACCTTGCCCAGACAAAATAAATCATTATGGAAAATTTAACAAGCCTCAGGACTTGCTAAATAAGGCCAAGACCGGTTCCTGGTTGTAGTGCCGATGATGATGATGATCACAGTCGCCAGCTCGAAAAACGTTGTTTTCCAGAAAACGCGTTTAAAGTTTTAAGTGTAGTTATTCTCAGCTATTCTCACTTATACTCAGTCGGCTCGGAGGCTCATAACTTTTTAACCGTTACGAATTTCGATTTTCCTTTTAACATGATATTCTAGACAGTTATAGCTATCGAATTCCGTAAAAAAAAATGTTGACCAAAATTTGACCCAACTGATGAGAATGTACCCTTGAACAAATTATAATCGCATAAACCCCTCGGAGATCCGAATGGAGAACTAGTTTACCTCCGGAATTCTTTATCTGAAAAGGCATCTTCATGACTTATCTCCGTGTCAGTCCGGACCATCAGCCATACTTCCGTAACAGAGTCGAAGATTTCTCCCGACGATATCGCCGAATGTACAGCGTGGGGGGGTGGTCTCTCACCTTGGGGCCAACTTACCACCTAAACCAACCTTGTCTCGAACCTGTCCATCAACCAAGCTCCGAAAGATGTCCAGGGATTTCTCCCGGCCATTTCACGGAGGCGATAGCTTGATGGGGTGGTATATTACTGTGGGACAAGGCGTTGGGGCCCCACCTACCACTCGGCCTTTAGTCTCCTCTTACAAGCTGGCCTAGCTGTGAGTATATCCTAGCGCCCTACTCACAAGGCATTCATGCTTTTACATTAGTTTAACCTATTTTTTACTCGCTCGATTATTTCTGATGTGAAACTAGAGCAAGTTGTTATTATAAGATGGGGCTGTTGCAGCATGTTTAGTGTAACAGCATGCTTAGGTTTACCAAAATTAGTTTTCATTGAAGAATACACACATTTAAGGATTTCCTTTTATTGTTTTCATGTTTTAACTGTTGTAAATTATATTCCGTGTATTTCTTCTAGTACTTTCTGCAATTTTGCCTTTATTATGAAATCCCATATTAAATCTATTAACAGCCTGTAAGGTGTTTCGGTGCCACTGCGTTCCACCAACATTTATGTTTCAGGAATCAATAATACTTCGACAACGGTTAAGCAATCCATTCGGACAACACTGCGTTCTCGGGTCAACAAGTACGAGAAATCAGTTGAGTTCCTAATCATACCGCATATTGGGGAAACAATGCTTTCGACTTCTATCGATCCGAATGTTCTTGAATTGCCAAGAAACATTCCATTAGCTGACCCGGAATTTTTTAAATCTTCAAAGATTGATGCGTTAATTGGCGTTAAGTTGGTTTACAAGTTGCTCTTCATTGGCCAAATATCGTTAAGGAAACAGCCAAATGTAGTATTGCAAAAAACGCAATTAGGATGGATTGTTGCGGGCGATCTCGATCCGAATTATCGGGCAACAAACATGTCTTGCCATATGTCTGTACAATCCAACCGTCCAGATGTGAATTTAACTGGGTTCTGGGAATCTGAGGAGTTCTCAGTTGAAAAAAATCGTTCGCCTCCTTTCATACCATTAGACTTCCCGAAGGGAGATATGAAGTAAAATTGCCTTTCAACCATAAGAAGACCGCATTAAGCGACTCTTATACGATGGCATTAAGACGTTTTTATGCTTTGGAGCGCAAACTCCAAGCCAGGCCTGAGGTGCAGCGTGAGTACACTGCATTTCTAGATGAATACCCGTCATTAGAGCACATGGCACTCGCAATGAGTCAAGAGCCTAAGGGTTTTTTCCTTCCTCACCACACGGTGTTGAAGGAGAGTAGCCTGACAACCAAGGTTCGGGTTGTTTTCGATGGTTCCGCAAAAACAACAACGGGTATCTCATTGAATGACACGCTTATGGCAGGTCCCAAATTACAGGACGACTTATTTGAACTTTTCCTACGATTTCACTTTCATATTTTCGTTCTCACGGCTGGCATATAAAAGATGTATCGCCAAGTTCGTGACTACTCCTCCGACGCGGAATATCAAAAAATCCTCTATCGCGGCAATATGCATGATCCCATTCAGGTGTATAAACTTAATACTGCAACATATGGAACAACTTGCGCATCATATTTGGCCATACAAACGTTATTCAGACTGGCTGTTGACGAAATGAAAAATTTTCCCAAGGCTGCTAGAATATTGCGCAAGGACTTTTACGTGGACGATCTACTTACAGGAGCTGCGACCTTAACTGAGGCCACACTACTCCGTGATGAACTCTTCGCCCTACTCAAGAGAGGAGGATTCTGCTTGAGAAAATGGGCTTCGAGTCACCCAGCACTACTCGTCAAAGATCAAGAGCATCCTGATAGTTCACACATGTCGCTAGATCCTGATTCGGACATAAAAACCTCGGGCATCCGCTGGAAGTCTCGCAAGGATTATTTCTTTTACGTTGTTAATGTCGATAGACAAAATGGCAATACCAAAAGGAGTATATTATCTCAAATTTCGAAATTATTTGATCCTATGGGACTCCTTGACCCCAGCGTGGTGTACGCCAAAATACTTATTCAAGTATTATGGAAAGCTGGCGTTAATTGGGACGAATCGGTCCCACTCATCATGGGCTGCTTACCAGGAGCAAGTGCATTTGATAGAAAATCTCAAATTTCCTCGTGGAGTGACTATACCAAATGCAGTTAATGTACAACTGCATGGGTTTTGTGATGCTAGCGAAAAGGCTTACGGGGCTTGTTTTTATTTGCGGTCCATCGATCCGCAAGGCCAAGTGCATATCTGCTTAATCGCATCTAAACCGCGAGTTTCTCCTCTCAAACTGTTAACGGTGCCTAGGCTGGAACTCTGCTCAGCGGTATTGCTCTCTCGACTGTACAGCATTATAAGAGCAGGCATCCCAACGGAAATTAATAAAGTCTATCTCTGGTCGGATTCCGCTATTGTTTTGCACTGGATAAGCACCCCTGCACACAAGCTAAAGACCTTCGTAGCAAATATTGTGTGCGAGATACAAAAATGTATCTGCGGGCCATTGGAATCACATTTCCTCTCAGGATAATCCCGCAGATCTTGTTTCTCGTGGCCAGCTCCCCCTGACTTCGTGGAAAGTAGCTTTTGGTTCAATGGTCCTTTATGGTTAAGGGATGATGAATCGTCGTGGCCAAGTCGAGCTCTCGCAAAAATTGAAATTCCTGAGCTCAAGCCCATGATATCCACGGTTACCTGTATGTCTCTCGAAATTCGAAAGTTTGATATACTTGAACAATACAGTTCATTCAGAAAATTACAACGAGTTGTTGAATATGTGCTCGGATTCATTCACAATGCTAAAAACAAACCTCAACGCAATGAGGGCCCATTGCTACTTGACGAGCTGTCGCGCTCACATAACGCCATTATTCGGCTTGTTCAAATGCATTCGTTCAAACGCAAGCTTGAGACGCTCTCAGCTGGCCAACCACTCCCAGCATCAAGCAAATTGAACCCGTTCAATCCAATAATGGATCCGGCTAGCATATTACGGGTCGGAGGCAGGCTTGTGCATTCTTCCATTTCAGAAGATCAGCGTCATTCTATCCTATTGCCAGCTCAGCATCACATAACGAAGTTAATTAAACACGCTGGTATCCAAACCACGTTATATTCGGTGCGCCAGCAGTATTGGCCGATAAGCGGTCGCAGCATAACTCGCCGTGTGCTTCATAAGTGCATGCCCTGTTTTAGAGCTAAGCCACCCCTCGCCGACTACCCTGTGGGTACTCTGCCGAAACAACGAGTGACATCCGCTCGTCCCTTTCTACGCGTCGGAAAAGACTACTGTGGACCCTTTTATATAAAATAAAAGCGTCATCGCAACAAATGTCGGTTAAAAGCTTACGTAGCGGTGTACGTCTGCCAGTGCACGAAGGCGGTGCATCTAGAATTAGTTGGTGGATTATCCACCGAGGATTTTCTCGCGAGCCTAAAGCATTTCTTTTCAAGGCAGGGAAAATCAGTCGAAATACATTCGGCTAATGGAACCAACTTCGTCGCGGCTAAAAACGAGCTCCATCAACTTTACAATCTTTTTAATTCCAAGGAGCATCAAAATGCCGTATTTGATTTTTGTAGTGGTCAAAGGATCGATTGGCATTTCATACCGCCAAGAGTTCCTCATTTCGGAGGAATTTGGGAAGCTGCCGTTAAATCATTTAAGCATCATTTAATTCGGACAGTAGGTTACATATGAGCAATTAGAAACTTACGTTATCGAAGTGGAAGCAATATTGAACTCTCGTCCCATATCTCCCATGTCCTCAGATCCAAATGATCTTGAACCCTTAACTCCTGCCCATTTCCTAGTGGGTAGCCCTTTAAATTCTTTTCTACAAGTCGACTTCACAGATACACCAGCTAATCGCTTATCCGCCTGGCATCATGCTCAGCAACTGAAGCAACATTTTTGGAAACGTTGGCATAAGGAATATCTGCAACAACTTATTCAATTCGGTCGCTCCTGATGGCCCGAGGTTCAACTAAAGGAAGGCGCATTGGCACTCATCGCTGAAGAAAATCTACCAGCGTTGCGATGAGCTCTTGGCCGAGTCGTGGCTACTCATCCGTGCAAGGATGAAATTGTACGAGTAGTCACCCTCCTTACAAGGGGTGGCTTGTATGATCGCTGTGTCAAGAAGCTTTGCCCTCTCCCCATCGAGTATCCTGCAGAAGACAAAATCACCACATCAAATTGAACCCGACGCTTCAAGGCGGGCGGCATGTCGCAGCATGTTTAGTGTAACAGCATGCTTAGGTTTACCAAAATTAGTTTTCATTGAAGAATACACACATTTAAGGATTTTCTTTTATTGTTTCCATGTTTTTTTAACTGCTGTAAATTGTATTCCGTGTATTTCTTCTAGTACTTTCTTCAATCTTGCCTTTATTATGAAATCCCATATTAAATCTATTGACAGCCTGTAAGGTGTTTTGGTGCCACTGCGCTCCGCCGCCATTTTGTTTTCAATATGTAAACGCTATAAAAGCAACTGTAATCTTTTTTCAACTCTCTACGTACCTGCTTTAAAAAAGAAGCAGCAACCTGGGGTCTTTGCACGAGACCTCAACCTAAAGGACTTCGTCGGTGATATGAACCGACAAGGAATATCCAACTTTAAGGCAAAGACCTTGAGTCCAAGTCTCAATAAAATCGTAACCTACGATCGACAAACGTTCTCCAAGGTTAACGATACCCTGAAGGCCAAGGAGGTGAATTATTACACATTCACCCCGGCCGACGAAAAGTCGAGGACCATCCTCTTAATACGAGTCGCTGCCTGCTGGGAAAAGGACGACATCGTAACTGCCCTTGAAGCAACATTCCCCCACGTCAAATTCATTGACGTTAAAAAATTCTCTCCCCCACAACGGTTTGTGGACATTAGACCGCAAAAATACAGCAAGGTGAACATATGGCAGCTTCACCTTGCCCCATGAACCGACATAGACTCCATAATACGGACAAAGTCGCTTCCAACTCTCCATCAACAAGTTGTCTTCGAAGTATTTCATAACAATGAAATACCTCAATGCCGACGTTGCCAACGTTTCGGGCATGTCTCCCGGAACTGTAACATGGATCGCCGTTGCGTCCGTTGTGGAAAATCCCACGACATTGGCAAGTGCGAACTCCCGTCAGCAAAATACGATCCCACAACAAATGTGCAGGATGAAATTACGTTGCCAACTTGCTGCAACTGCGGTAAGAAAGGACATCCGGCCAGCTACAGGAACTGTCCCAAATATAAAGAGATAGTCCACAGAAGCAAGGAGACTCGAGGTAAACAAGTAGCCAAGTCAAACTTCGGAAAACAGGCCACACAAAATTTCATCCAAAATGGATTTACATTCGCTGATAAGGTTAAAGGGAACCAAACAAAGAATATGAAAACCCCACAACCTCTCCCTCAAAAACATATTCAAGTTCCTAAGCGATCCGCTATACAGGCCAACACAATGCCACAAATCCAAGCGGCGGCACAAAAGCCTCCAAAGGGGCAACCCTCAATGCTGGAGAAACTACTTAGTCTCTCTCGCGTGATTGAGGATATTCGACCCCGATATGAAAAACTAACAACTAAGGCTGAGAGGGATGCACTCCTTTTCACGGCATATGTAAGACATACACATCAAAATGGATCCCAAAATTAAAGTTATCCTTATAAATGTCAACTCCCTTGTTTCGCTATCAAAGCGTGCGATAGTCTCTGACCTCATAAAGGATAACCGGACGGACGTGGTTCTTGTAACCCAAACTAGGTTGCATCCATGTCACCGTCCCACTTTCCCAAACTTTTCAATGATTCGAAGAGATCGAACCCTCACTGGCGGCCCCACCATCAACGGAGGTGGCACCTGTATTCTAGTTAATAGCGAACTTCGCCATGAAGCTATTGACCTCCCACATTTCGAGTCCATAGAGGTCTCCGGGGTTGAACTGCATCTAGCTAATAATGGCAGAGTGAACATATACTTCGTATACCACTCGCATAAAACCAATAATGGGCCCATTAATCCCAAAGATATCGGCCAATTAATAACGTCCTCGGGGCATACACCCTTCATCATAGGCGGCGACTCCAGGCATCCCCACTGGAACAACTCCGTCTCTTGCCCAAACGGCAAAAAGTTGTTCCAATGGTACACCGAAAACTGTCATGCCCTCAACTTCGAAATATTCGCACCTACGGGTGGTACCCGAGGTAACTCCATCCTGGAGATCTTTATTGTGTCCAAAGACATACTTCCCCAAATCACTCCTCCCCAACTATCGCCGGGTGTATCTGACAACAACGCTCTGACCATGTTCATCCGCGGCTATCGAGCATCCCGGGCTCATGTCAGATACATACCCGATTATGGGCGCACAAATTGGCACAACTTCAATATTACATTGAACGAAAAACTTCACCAACTCTCTCTCCCCACTGACAGGAACCTAACGACGGTTGAGATAAATAACGCTGCAACTCGACTTCACGGGATTCTAGTTGAAACTTCTGAGACTCATGTCCCGAAGTACAAACTTGAAAAGACTTATCAGATTCCCCTTGACGACCTCACTCTTCGTCTCGTCCGGGAGCTTAAAAAACTCTGCAGAATGAGATACCGTCGCCGCTTTACGCAAAGGGAGCCATTATTCACAATATTGGCACACTGATAAAACAAAGAATCCAAAACAATCGTACCCGACAATTGGAGAACAAACTGAAGGGTATTCAGATGGACCAGAACGTTTATAAAAATGTTAAAAAGATATGTGGACCAATCATGCACAACGGTCTTCTTGTCAATAATGACACCAATAAACCAAACATCATCGGAGAGACCTTTGAAAATAATCACAAGCTCACTCTCGAGGATGGCGACCCGGAAACGAACGCAGTAATTAGTTCAGAGGTTCACAATAAATTAAGCAACTTTAACGAGCCAATAGTTGTCTTTAACTCAGCTAACAGTGCATACTTCGACGACACACGTGATAATAGTCACGGCTTCGTCACACCAAATACCCCACAGAACCTAGTTAAATCTCGAAACCCCAAGAAGTCACCCGGTATCGACAATATGTCCTACCACTCGTTGCGAAGGCTTTCTGCTTTATTCTTTATAAAGCTCTCCATTCTGCTCAACCATGCCTACAACATGGGGTATTTTCCCCAAGCTTGGAAGCATGCTGTTGTCTGCCCAATAGCCAAAGTTGGGAAACCAAATTATCACCCCTCAAGCTTTCGTCCTATTTCGCTCCTCACCTGCATCAGCAAAATATATGAACAGCTCATATACGAGAAGATAAATAAATTTATCAGTGTCAGGAACCTAATACCTGACTTCCAATTTGGATTTAGATGAGCGCACAGCACCACTATATTTCTCTCAACATATTTCAAAACCACGTTTGCGTGCGCCTCTTTAATAAGGAACCCACCATTGCGGTGAGCCTGGACATTGAAAAGGCTTTTGACACAACCTGGATCGAAGGTCTCGTTTTTAAATTACTGAATAATGGCCTCAGTAAAACGCTGTGTAGTATCATCTACCAGTTCGTTTTAAACAGAACCTTCCAAGTTCGAGTGAATGGAAAGCTTTCCCAAACTTTCAACGCCGCTGCAGGCGTACCACAGGGCTCCATTCTAGGACCCATCTTATTTAATATCTACACCTCAGATATTCCTCGCCCTGTGGATGGTAGAGTAAACCAGATTTGCTATCCGGATGATGTCCTAGTGTACAAGCCCAAAACTCGCAACAAACCGACTCAACCGTCATCTGGACGAACTGTATCAGTATTACAGTCGATTGAAAATTCGACTTAACCCATCTAAAGCACGAGCTATAATTCTGAGTAGTAAACACTCCCAACCTACTTCTCGATATTCACAGAATATCCGAATAGAAATGGGAGATACTACGATTAGACCACAGGACAGGATGAAATATCTTGGGGTCACTTATGCCATTTCATGAAACATGTCATATCATCAAACATGTGACCAAAGGGGCCTCGGTCGGTCTAAGCAACTGCACAACATCTTGAAGTGGAGCAACAAAGTTGACACCAAAGTTAAGCTTCTCTGCTATAAGCAGCTAATCCGATCTGGAATATCGTACGCCTTTCCCATATGGTGCTGCATATCTTCGGCTCAAATGGAAAGAATTCGAGTTTTCGAAAGGAAACTCCTCAGAAGATGCACCAATCACACTAGAAGGCCTGACGGTCGCCATTACCCCAACTCTCACCTATACGAAGGCGCCTCCATTACCCCTATCGACGAGTACTTGCTTCAATTAGCATATAAGTACCTCGAAAGCATTCAGAACAGCGAGAACCCACTTGTACGGGACTCTTGCGTTCTTGACCCTCCTCTCTCTCGATCTCTTCGGATCAAACCCCCACAATTTCTTCTTCAGTACAAAACTGAAGAAAGCACCCTTCCCAACAACATTCCCCTCTATAATACAGGATTCCTGGACCCATCCCATAGGGTCTACTATTAATAAACCACACACACGAACGCACAGTACAAGACGGCACAAACACAAACATACACACCGACCAAAGCGCAGATTATCAGACGCCAAAGACGTGATCTGCGTTTACTACCGCACCCAAGACCTACCGGTCTTGTACGATTTCTTTCCCACCATCCCTCTATACAAGTAGTCAGAGAACACCTGGACTAACACTGTCCACACTATCCTTGGATAGCCCCACTTTTTTTTCTTTTCTTTTCAGATATCGCGAGACCGAGCCCAACATCCTCACGGATGTGGGTGATTCTGGTTATCGCAAGAGACAAGATGAAGGACACATCTGTCCTTGTCTCGCTAAAGTCGGCCCTCTCGCCACCCATTTTTTTTTCAACTCTCTTATTCTTCGTAGGTACATTCGTGCGGTCGTTCGTTGTAATCGTTTTCGTTTCGGAGCACAATTTCGCAGTTTTTTTTTATAATTATTATATCGTTTCGGGCATATAATAGCCAATAAAAGGATTTATATAGAACTTTTTTTTTGTGTATCATTTTATCTGGTCGTCGTCCTGTTTTCGCTCAAATTGAATCGGCACGATAAACGAATCGTGCATTTTATACAGTGGCAATTTGTGGAATTTGAAGCTCATTAGAAGTTATATTGGCCACAAGTTTTTTGGTTTTTTAAATATGAGTATATGTTAATATTGAAAAGGTTTCTTAGATATTACATTTTTTAAAGTTGGGAAAGTATCACTTCCACCAAACCGTCGGAGAAGAAAAAGTGAGTGACAAGTTTTTGCAATTGCTGGTTTTATTGGTACGATCGATGGATTAAAAAAACGATCATATTTATTGAAAATAACATTTGATTAAGATAACGCATCATCGTTCATGGTCACTTCAAGGCAATTGGTGTGATCGCGTTTCGAACTTGTTTTGATTTTATTTAAAAGCAAAACTCCTAGTTTGCATTTTTTCGGTCTCATGCAGTATCTTCTAAAACAATACTTATACACATTCGTTGGTATAATAATTGATAAGGAAAGATTATTTGTATCTATCCAAGTTGCAATACAGGACAATAATTAATACACCAGCATGAGTTTAGGGAGTTTAAGATACATTAACGTGCCGTTCGGCTGAAGTAGTTTTGAAGTTGTTTTCATTACATACGCTAGTTCGCCCTATATACTAATAGGAAGAAA
The DNA here is from genome assembly GCA_963931805.1 of Microdon myrmicae. Taxonomy (NCBI): domain Eukaryota; kingdom Metazoa; phylum Arthropoda; class Insecta; order Diptera; family Syrphidae; genus Microdon; species Microdon myrmicae. The sequence goes on from OZ007497.1 coordinate 219,408,555, forward strand.
AACCAAAGTGCGTTATTATGAAAAAAACCCATCTGAGCAAGGCATTCTCTAGCATGTGCAGCACAATTATTTTCGTTTCCCAATTATTTTTTTTTTAGCTTTAAGAATGCCGCTTTGATCTAGTCAGAAATTGCTAGTTCGTTTAACCCCGCCAGGAAATGATTGGTAAGCGAACGGACGAATCTATGAAATTAAATCCACACTCAATGAATGATGGCCAAAGAACTTAATTAATTGTTGTTTTGATCGTCGGCTTGATATCGCTTGAACAATCACTTGACCTAAACATAAATAAAGCACGTCGATACCAAACACTTCAACAATTAGTACATTGTGTTCGAACTTCGCAAATGAATGAGATCCTATGGGATGCATCACTTCGGATTGATAATTTTCATTGATGCAGAGACTTCTGGAAATGAACGACGGCTTACTATGTCAGCAGTTTCCCTTTCAATGAGAACAGGGCGGAGGTCAGAAATAAGATTTCATCACATCCTATCTTTAACTATTTCATTTTGCTGTATTTCTGCGAAGGCATTGAAATGTATCAACAAGATAAGATATGAATATTCAAGATAAGGATTGAAATTCGCTTGAATGAAATAGTGAGATCAGAGGAAATGCATTGTGTACGAAGATGTCTGTAAGATTTTTATAGATTTTAGTAAACCAAATTAAGATTTCGGAGATTCGACATATTTAATAAAAGAATGATCTCACAATAGGCAAAAGATTCTTGGCATTAATTCCATCCCCCCTGATGTACCACATTTATGTTATTTTGTCCAATAGTCAGCCCTGTGAGGAGTGCGTTAGAATATGCTCACAGCTAGGCCAGCTTGTCATAAGAGGCGACTAAAGTCCGAGTAGTAGCCAGGGTCCCAACGCACTGTGCGCCCGGTGAAATACCACCCCATCAAGCTTTAGGCTCCGTGAAACGGTCGGAGAAATCCCTGGCCATCTTTCAGAGCTTGGCTGATAGACCGGTTCGAGAAAAGGTTGGTTAGGTGGTAGTCGGTTCCAAGGTGAGATACCACCCCGTCACGCTGTACATTCCGCGATATCGCCGAGAGAAATCTTCGATGGTGTTTCGGATGGGTGGCTGATGGCCCGAACTGACACGGAGATAAGACATGATGGTACCTTCTGATATAAAGAATTCCGGAGGTAAACTAGTCTCCCATTCGGATCTCCGGGGGGAATTATGTCAGGGGGAACATCATGCAGATATCATGATAAATAATGGAACTTTAAGAGGTTCGTCATCGCATGACCGGGCTCGCTCTCGAGGCTCGGCCCACGCTCGACAGGTGACGGCATTTTGTAACATCAGGGGCATCGGTTTCACCAATACGAATGTAAACACCGTCCACCCATATTTGCAAACAACTAAACCTGATATCCTTGCCCTAACTGATACCCAGGTCGATTCGTCAACTGATTCGACATATCTTTGTTGTTCAGGATACGACTTACATTCGAAATTCCGTTTTAAGGGAGGAGTCTGCGTCCTCGCGCGGTCCAATCTGGGTTGCCAGAGGATGGAGGCGTTGGAACCCAATAATATGGACATCATATGGTTGAGGGTCGTGCTGAGGAATTCCGTTAAATTTCTTTGTTGTCTTTACCGCTCCCCGAATGACAATCGACTGGCGACATTTTTCGAACATCTTTCACATACTGTCGACTGGATACAGATTAACCACCCAGCTTCTGAAATTGTTGTCCTTGGCGATTTTAATGTGCACAATTCCGGCTGGTTGTTACATTCTAACAGAACCGACGAGGCTGGGAGGCTGGCAGAGATGTTTGCTGTAAGCCACAACTTGACTCATTTCCTGGGGGAGCCAACGCGAGTGCCGGATGCCCGACGCGATTATGCGAACATCCTGGATCTGTTTTTGACATCCGAACCGAGTATTTATACCGTAGAGATTTCTGCGCCACTGGGAAATTCAGATCACTGCTTGGTATCTGTCGCGCAAGCACTTGCATATCAAGCGAATGACCGACCTAGGCAGCTTCGCCATGTATGGAAGTATGGGGCTGCTAACTGGGACGATTTGCGAGATTTCTTCGCATCCTTTCCATGGTCCGAGGTGTGCTTCGGAAACTCCGATGTTAACGCTTGCGCGGAGTCGGTATCAGAGATTATTCTTCTCGGGATGGAGATGTATATTCCACATTCCATCAAACGAAGTTCGCCTGATAAACCTTGGTTTGATAAAAAATGTGAGCTGATTACAATGGCAAAAAATAGAGCTTTTAAGCAATGGCGCTCCAATCCCAACGATGTTAACAGAACGAATTTTGTTAGAATCAGAAACGCGTGCAACCAGGCGATTGATACCGCGAAGAGGGCTCACAACGACAGGCTGATCAATAAGATCCTTCGTTGCCCAACTGGTTCGCGCTCCTTCTGATCAATGGCAAAAGCTGTCCCCGGTAACTTCGCATCCTCCTCTTTCCCTCCGTTGGTGACAGACAGCGGGACGTTAGTCACGAATTCAAAGGATAAAGCTAATGTGTTAGCACCCACCACGTCTCTGGATAAATAATATCAAAAATCCAAGCACCAAGGATATCTCAAACATGTCTCCCGTAAACAAAACGTCACGGCGGACGCCCTTTCTCGGATCGATACAATTCACTTGCGCGCCACCTTGAACAACGTCGACCTAGCCCTGGCCCAGCAGGAGGACAGCCAGCTCGAATCACTTTTACAGCACTCGAGCTGCGCAAAATCACCCTCCGCGACCTCCTCGGTGAAATCTGGTGTGATGTTTCAATTGGAACCGCCAGACCCTACATTCCCGAGAAGCTTCGTAGGGGCGTGTTCCAGGTCTACCACGACCCAGCCCACCCTAGCGACCGCCCGACGAAAAAAGTTCATTTGGCCCCGAATGAACAAAGACCTCACCAATTGGGCCCGTACTTGCCTCCTAAACCAGCGCGGCATAACGTATTAGAACCTACACAATTTAAGCTTCCTACGGCACGCTTTGCCCATGTCCATATCGACATAGTGGGACCGCTTTCTCCATCAAGGGGATTTTCGTACATCCTCACTATGATGGATCGCTACACGCTATGGCCAGAGGCGACTCCCCTCAGAGCAATAACTGCTGAATCAGTCGACAAAGCCTTCTATTCGACCTGGGTTACACGTTTCGGCGTACCTGCCACCATCACCACAGGCCGAGGGCCGCAATTTGAAGCAACGATCTTCAGGCAGCTGACGAATCTCCTCGGCTGCCAACGAAGCCACACAACGGCCTATCACCCCGAATCCAACGGGATGATCGAACGCTGGCATCGGTCCCTCAAGACTTCCCTCATGTGTCATAACGACACAAAATGGTTTGACGCCCTTCCTACCGCCCTCCTCGTCCTGAATACTAGTTTTAAGGAGGACCTAGGTGCTTCCACTACGGAACTTATCTACAGTACCAACATCCTACTGCCAGGCGAACTTTTCGTGGACGGTGAAACGCCGCACAACCAGCTGCAGTACGTGGGCCACCTCCGCGACCTTCTTCGTAAGGTTAGAGCATCGCCCGTGACCAGGCGTGGTTCTAAAAAACATTTCGTCCACCCTGAACTGCACAGCTGCACGCACGTCTTTGTCAGAGTGGATAAGGTTAAAAAACCTTTGGATCATCCGTACGACTGTCCTGTCAGAGTCTCCAACCGCATCAGCGATCGTGTCTTCGAGATTGAAATCCGAGGCAAACGATCCACGGTCAGTGTTGAGAGACTCAAACCCTGTTTCTTAGAGGCTTCAGCTCCAGATACTCAGGCAGCACCCGACTCCGCCAACATTCGCCAACCACATCAACCTCCACTTATCCGAAGCCGAGCACGTCTTCTTGGGCAACCTAACCCCCTAACCCACTAAGCACCTAACTCTCCTTCAACCTTCCACTCCAAACTTCCCCGCACCCCTACCTTACTTTCGTGACTACGTCACTGGGGGGAGGAGTACTGTGGGAGTTCTCTATACTACATGGAGAACCAAACCACAATTCCAACCTAATTTCGGCCCACCGTTCATCTATTTTACCTGTAAAAGAAAGCATAGCTGAATTCATTATTCTATGCAGATAATGCAGAATTGAATTCAGCTCCTTTTTGCCATACGGCAACTCCATTTTGCTAGCCCATGAGATTTCGGAAATCACATCATGTCGGTTAGCAACAACAAGTCGAATTGAGGATGATTGCAGGGATACCATCAGGACCTTGTGTAAACTCGTCTTTGATTTGCAGTAGGTTGGATTCAATTATGGGTGGATCAAAGGAGTTTTAGAGGAGGGGCCCAGGGGAAAAGTTAGGTAGGCAGTTGAAGTATGACGGATCAGGAACAAAGGAGTTATTAGTGAATGACTGATTGAAGTGAGTGGCGAAGAGGTTAGCAATAGTAACAGGATGAGATGAGGTATGCGAGTTTAAGGTAAACGATATGGAGTAACCATCGGATTTACGTTTATGATTGACGAATTGGAAGAAGGTTTTTGGATCATTTTTGAGATAGGTCTAAGTTTTGGTAGGATATTTGCCATAAAAGATGTTGCAAAGTTCCGTGAATTGGAGGTATCAGTCAAGAAAGTTGGAGTAGTCAGGTATAGTTCGGATCCGAGAGAAGATGACTCATAAGTTATTCCTTTGGTTACGCAGGGAGCGAAGCTTGTGATTGTGCCATGGAGGAGAAGAGGTTGATGTTCTTTGTCTAGAGTAGGGAACACACAGGAAAATAGAGTAAAGGATTTCGGTATACAGGTGGGCGATGGCATCTTCAACGGATAGGTGATCGTAGTTGAATGTAAAGCGGCCTATAAAGTCGTTGATGAGGTGAATGTTAAGTTTATGGAAACCGTAGGCCCAGTGATTGGAAGGAAGGACGGGCAGTGGTGGGTGGATTCAGAAGAAGGTCACGAAAACAGGGGAGTGGTGGTGGCCTATAGATGTAAGGACGAAGGGGGTGGGGAGAAAGATATATTGATAGGGTCTGTTGTAATGATGAGGTCTAGCTGCCTACCCAAGAGGTTTCGAATGTTGCTTATATGACTGGGCAAGAATCATATAGGCGATCAATAAAAGACATTCTTTGGTCGAAGTGGGATGGGAAATGAAGTTATAGTGATCGTCAGATAAAGTCCAATTGAGTTGTGGAAGATTAAAATCTCCAAATCGAACAGGCGGCACAAAAACTGGGACTGCACATTAATGAGGGGAAAACTAAGTACATGGTGGCAATCTCTGCGAAGAGAAGACCTAAGGTTGGTCAAACTATCAGGGTAGTGGAGCACGAATTTGAAGTCGTGCAATCATTTAACTACCTTGGGTCAATAGTATCAGCCGATAACAATGTGGAAGAAGAAATACGCGAACGGTTGATCAAATCCAGCAAAGCCTACTATGGTCTATCAAGGCTCTTTAAATCCCGAAATTTATCCAGAACATCCAAGATACTACTGTACAGGACCATGGTCTTACCAGTACTCATGTATGGGTCCGAGACCTGGGTGCTCAATAAAAGGCACTCTGAACTCTTAGCCGCGTTCGAAAGGAAGGTCCTAAGGAGAATTGTTAGAGGACGATTCCGGAGACGCTACAACCATGAGTTGAACGCAATCTACCTTGAAGCTAATGTTGTAAGAAAAATCAAGCTCGGTAGACTCCGATGGGTGGGACACCTAGCTCGAATGAGCGAAGAGGAGCCTGCCCGGAAAGTCCTTTGTGGCAGGATGTATGGAAGGAGACAGCGCGACAGACCTTGTCTGCGATGGGGGGATGGCGTAGGCCAGGACGGCCAGAGCCTGGTAGTGCCAAACTGAATGACATCGGCTCGAAATCGGGACCGGTGGAGAGTTTTGTTAAATAAGGCCAAGATCGGATCCCGGTTGTAGTGCCGATGATGATGATGATGATGGTTGTATACAATATATGATACATGGCAGACATTATATTGGGCAAGGGATAATCTAGAATGATGGGAAGAAAGGATAGAAAGAAAGGGAGTATGTTTTGGTTCTGTATATTTGTTAATTAGTGACGGTGAGGTAAAAGATTTTCGGTTCCTCGATATTATAGTGATTAGTATACCCGTCTGTCACGCGGGAGACCGGGGTTCGATTTCCCGTCGGGGAGCCTCTGGCGCAAGACTAATAACCTTGCCCGAAAAAAAAAACATTATGGAAAATTTAACAAGCCTCAGCACTTGATAAATAAAGCCAAGACCAGATCCCGGTTGTAGTGCCGATGATGATGAAAATCTCCGAAGATGATGATGTCGTCCTCGCAATTATTCAGCTCGATTATGTGGTCAATAGCATTAAGAGCTAGCTCGTAAACTTCGTTAGGCTGGGCTGGCAAGATATAGAAGCACATGACAAAGATTGATTTCCGAGGAGATTGATGACAGTCACACAGTGTACATTAGGAGTACGGATTAGCGATTACAATGTCTGCAGGTGACCCATAGTTACAAGATAATCCGACCAATTGATGAGTGTCCGGCTGTCAATATCTCAAAGTAAGCGAATTGTTGGCCTAGTTATTGGAATGGGGGACGGGCGGTAGGGAGTAGACTTGGAGAAAGGTCACGAGAAGGGGGGAGTGGTGGTGGTCTATAGATGTAAGGACGATGGGGGTGGGTGAGACAGATGTATTGATTGGGTCTGTTGTAAAGATCAGGTCTAGCTAACAGAGACAAGAATCAGGTAGTCGATCAATGAAGAGACATTCCTTGGCCGAGGTGAGGCGGGGGGCGAAGTGAGATTGATCGTCAGATAAAGCCCAATTGAGTTGTGGAAGATTAAAATCTCCGAAGATGATGATCTCTTCCTCGCAATTACTCAGCTCGATTATATGGTCGGTAGCATTAAGAGCTAGCCCGTAAACTTCAATAGGCTGGGATGGCAAAATATAGAAGCACATGAAAAAGATTGATTTCCGAGGAAGAGTGATTTTGACAGTCACAAAGTCCAGCTTGAAGGAGGTAGTGAAAGCGACAAGTGACGACTCGAGACTGTCGTGGACAGCGATGAGCACTTCTCGTCTAGGGAAAAGTTAGTAGTATGATTGAGGCGATCATCACGGATAATCGTGAACGTGGAAGGAAACAGTTCCAGGTTATGAATGCTATAGATTAAATTCGTTTCGTTAAAGCGAAAATGTCGACAGGTAGGTCATGGGAGTTTCTCAGAATGGATTGAGTCTTTGCGCGAAGGCCTCTTACGTTCTGATAATTAAGATCAAAAATATTTGGGTTGAATGAAGAGGTCATCACATAAACTAACGCCTATTTTGAGAGCCTTGAGAAAACGTATTATTTGAAAGGAATAAAAAAAAATGGAAAAACGTTGGACTAAATGTATCGAACTGAAAGGAGACTATGTTGTGAAATAAAATGTCTATATGCCGAAAACTATATCTTTTATTCAAAAAGTAACTGACCTATCGAATTTCATCTATTTTTATCATATGTATGCATAAGGAGATTGCGGACTGTGCAACTTGAAACTTGGTATAAAAACAGAGGATTCTGCAGATAGTTTAATTATATTAGTAAATAAATGATAATTACTTATTATTTTGTCCTTCTTATGAAAATTGGTAAAAACCCGTGTAACTCTAAAACCGTGTAACGTGAGGCAATGTTGCATTTTTCTCCGTGTAACTCGAAAATCGTGCAACTCAAGTACCGTGTATGTCGAGAGTAACATGTAGATATGTTTTTCCCAATTAAAGGATGAACAGTCCCTTTATAACTACATTCATCATTCATTACACAATTTCTCAATATTAGAAAATTTTACATTCAGCCTTTTACGCTCTAGTCCATTATCATTCAACCTTGGTAGATATCATATTGCATGCAATGGTGACATCAGAATATCATTGACTTTGCAGATGCTTAATAAATTCCCAGATGTAGATTTCATTTTAGCCTCTCTACTAAAAGTATGTTATATTTAACTTGACACATTTTCTCGTTGCAAATCTGTAAAACTGACTTAAAATGATCTCTGACTGATTTAACCCACTTAGTATGTAGATCTAAGATAACCCCGTTCTTTCCCCTCCATCTCCTTCATCAGTTCACTTGTCTTTAGAATGCCGACTTAGCAAATGCTGCAATCTAGGCTCATGAGATCATAAAACCATTTTAGAAACCAAACATCCGACATACATTACAGCATTCAATCTAAACAATTAAAATTAAACTTGTGCAAGTTTTCTGTAGTACTTTTCATATCTAACCTACTAAGCGCAGAAAATCTTAGTTGAGGGTCGCACAAAGAGGAAGGTTGGCGAAAAGATTTCGCTGTGCCGCCCACACGTCCCGCTTTCTGTTATCACTGCAAAAACTGCCACACTCAACTATGCTACTACGTTCCGGTCAGCATATGGATAGTAGATGCAAGCGTCTACTATTAAGCAAATATGCGCTATCACGTGTCAATGGCAATGGTCCACACAAGCGTTTTATGAATTGAAGAGCTTCCAGCATTCTAACTATCGCTACTTACAATGTAGATCAATTCCACTCGGGTGCATTTACTACTATTACTCGACCGTCGGGCAAATGCCGAGAGAGGCTTGATTTTAACAGCCCCCTATTGACCTTCAGCCTTTAAATGAATTTGATGAAAATGATCTCCCACAAGGTGCAGTCTACGTTCGGGTGTATTTAGTGATAATAATCTCGGAAATGTTTGGATCGTAAGTGTCCAAGTTCAAGGGAAACGCTGCATGGGCAAATAGTTTTTTCTCGTACATATGGGCAACCCACTAATGTGGAAAATATTCTCAGCCTGGATCATATTTACAGTTATGTGAACCTTTTAGTAAATGCCATGAATTAGAAGGGAGACGCTTGGGTCAACAACTTTGTGACGGGCAGGTGGTAATTGAAGACTTTATCAAGTTTTGCTAAATTGTGCAAATATAGGAAAATATTCAGGGGGAAAATATTCTAGGAAAATATTCTGGGGTTGAATACCTGGTTGTAGGAGTACAAGGCACATACCAGCAATGAATACTTATTTCAACGCGTTTGCATGGTGAGTATAAGAAATGCCTCGAAAACTCGTAACAAGTTTGAAATATTGTCAATAATGTAAGACATGTTTCGAACAATAATGTGTTAAGTGCTTGAAAAAGGTCTACTAGTAGTCGAAAACATATTTACGATGTTTTAATTTAAAATTCTTTACTTCTCAAAGATACTTTGCTAACTAGCTCCGATGTACCATTTTAAAAAAGCTCCATTTAGCAGTTTGAGGAAAACAAGATCTCAATGGATTATTAAAATTTTTGAACGCAATAAAAAAGAAACATATTTTTGGTTTTAGAAAACTGTTCTTGGTTTTTGATTCATACTAATTCTGCTTCTGATTGTACTGTACACGAACATGGAGTACGGATTTAACTAACAAGGGAGTTACTCAAAAATAATGTCATTCGTCTAAAAAAAGTAAAATAATTTTTTATAAATTCCTCTACTAAAAAAATCAGTCGTCTATTAACAATCATCGACGTTAACGTTTTCGAAAAGTATCATGGTTGGATGTCATGGGCTACAAGAAATTAGACGAATAAACTATTTAAATTCCGAGAAGGATATGCGACGTTTCTTACAGATGCACATGCAGTACCCAAGCAAATAGTGAAGAATACACGGATAGAAATTCGAATAAGCAAAAAGCAGCAGCAGTATACCAAGCAATAGCATAGCAATTCCACTTCAGTTGAGTGTACTTGAGTATAAGGGTCGAATTCGTAAATGCGGCAGTGTCCTGATGCGCATTGGTTCAATCTTTTAGTCATTTTAACCGTCATAGCGTGGTCCAATATACATTTGCACATAATTAAAATATATATGAGAAATGGGTAAACACGGTCTGGCACGTGTTGGATCTACTAGTACTTTCCTACCGGTGTTGTCCGAGTTCAGTGGTATGGGTGATTCTGGGTTACTTAATAAATCATTATATATATATATATATATATATATATATATGAGATAATAAGGGATTTATTCCAACATTTTTAACTTGGTGTAATTGTCTAAGGGTTACATATATTGATGCACTTAATGTTATATTTTTTTTTTATACACTTTTAACTTGGTATTGCAGTCTAAGAGTCACTTTCATATATATAAATTGATGCACTTAATGTTATAATTTTCTTTATACACTTTTAACTTGGTATTGCAGTCTAAGAGTTATTTTCATGTATGTTACAGTTTTCTTTATACACTTTTAACTTTGTATTCCAGTCTAAGAGTTACCCTTATGTATATAAATTGATGCACTTAATGTTATAGTTTTCTTTATACACTTTTAACTTTGTATTGTAGTCTAAGAGTTACTCTTATGTATATAAATTTAAATGTTATAGTTTTCTTTATACACTTTTAACTTGGTATAGTCTAAGGTCATAACAGGAAGGTGTACCCACCGACTTTCCTAGCCTTCGCAGCCTGTTCGTTAAGTTCCATAAAAATCTCGATATGCTCCCTAATAAGGTGCTAAAAGATCTATAGGCATTTCACCAATATATCGACAACAAAATGACCTATCCCAATAATGACAAGCACTTTTGACCCTAATCAGTCACCCTCTCGTCCCCCCTATCATCTCAATACCCCCAATACGCTCCCCCTAACGGTCTACTATCAGAATGTTAGAGGCCTTCGCTCCAAAACACATTCGACTCTGGAAAAGGTACACTCCCTCCCCTTCGACATATACGCTCTGACTGAGACCAGCCTTATCCCTAGTATTAATAGTCTTGAACTATTCCCCCCTCCTTCAATGTTTTCCGCGACGATAACGTTCATCGAGAAGGTCCCAATTCCCCATGCCGTGGAGTGCTGCTTGCCACTCATAACAGACTTGCTTCGTTTCTAATTGCCATCTCTTCTTCCCCGGATCTTGACTACGTCGCAATAAAAATCAACAAGCGCCCTAAGTCTCTTTTCATTATCTGCTTCTATATATCACCTTCGCGACCCAGCGTGTCATACGAACTCTCAATAGAAGCGGTAGATAACCTAACCGAGTTAAGCACCTCAATAGATGATATCGTCGTTGTTGGCGATTTTATCCTCCCACTACCTCTAAGGAACGTATTTTTATAAACCGTCTCAGCGACTCATGCCTCCATCAAGTAAGCAATGTCACAAATCATATGAGGAGACAACTGGACCTCGTGTTCACAACGGACCCACACAAGTCCTCAGTTGCCCCTAGTCCACACGCCCTCTCCACCATTGATAATTACCACCCCACGCTGCTCTTATCCATATATCTTGATAATGAAACCCAGCCTTCTCTACCTCATGACAGCTTTTCCTACAACTTCCACAAAGCTAACTTCCGCCTTTTAAATGAGCATCTTAGCAAAACAGCGTTTCGCTTTGATCATTTCGGGGTAGAAGAAGCTACTGCCATTCTCTATAAGGAGATCTACTATGCCGTCGCCTTATATGTCCCCTATTCTCGTCACAGGTCATGGGTTTCATCACCGCCATGGTACAACCGCACATTCCGCCCTCTTAGGAACAAGTGAAATAACTTGTGTAACATTTTCCTCAAAATGCGTTCTTTCCAAAACTAATCCAACTATCCCGGTTCCTTTTATAAATTTTCTGAGCTCTACAACTCCCTCTACACCAACTACCTCACAAAAACACAATCTAATTTTATCAATGACCCCAAATCTTTTTTCCACTTCATAAATTACAAACGTAAATCCGACGCCTATCCTAACTCCCTTTCTTATGGCGCGACTACTTCAACCGACCCCCTAACTATTGCCCCCTAACTATTGCCAATCGCTTCGTTTTTCAATAAGTCCTTCACAGACATCTCCTTCGAACCCAATCCGTCTCACTTCAAAGACTTGCCCGAATTCTCCCCCGGCCCCTTCACCCCTCAAATTATTCAGCGTCACGTAGTTGAGGAGAAATTAAACCTACTCAAAGACGAGTTCAGCCCTGGGCCTGATGGACTCCCGGCTGTATTTTTAAAGAAATGTTCCACTTCTCTTTCCCTCCCGATATCAAAGATATTCAATCTATCCCTTTCACAAGGGATTTTCCCTAGTATTTGGAAATCCTCCTATGTCACCCCCATACATAAAAAGGGACCTAAAAACGATATAAGTAACTACCGTCCCATCGCCACACTGTCTCATATCTCTAAACTGTTCGAAGGAATTCTTTACAACGCGTTGTCTTTCCGTTGTAAATCCATCATCTCATCCAACCAGCATGGTTTCCATTCGAGTAGATCGACCGCAACGTGTCTGATCGAGTTCTCATCCCATACTCTCCGTGCCTTAGAGAATGGCAACGAAGTCGATGTAATCACCACAGATTTCAGCAAGGCCTTTGACAAAATCTCCCATAATCTCATCCTTTTTAAGCTGTCTGGGTTTCGAACCTCTATTGATCAAGTGGTTATCTTCTTATCTGAAAGATCGATCCTACCGTGTCAAATGCAGATCCTCCCTCTTCAATCCTTTTCTTCCAACGGCACGGGTTCCGCAAGGCAGCCATCTAGGTCTATCTAGGTTAAGTACTATCGCTTGTACTAAGCTAAATATATGAGGGTTCTGCCCTCACTAAACTAAGGATTAATTCCATGCCTATACCTACACCTAGTTATCTTCTTTATCTATCTCTTTTTCACAGTGCGTCGCGATCGCCCAATTCGACTTTTTAATTTTTTACCCCGGGTTTTTAAACTGTTCTTCGACCACCAAAACTGTCACTCGATATTTAACTTTTCCACCCGACAAATTGATCACTGAACGTCGTGACCAAAATCTCGCAACCAACTCTCTGCTTTTACGATCGTTCGATCACAGGATCGATTTCTCTTGCGCTGATCTCACTTAAGATCCTTTGTATTAGGATCTCTTTTGTGAACCAGCGCATCGCTTGTCTGATGCTTAGGTAATTTACCTGGGATCGGCAACCGTCAGGATACCCTTAAACATCATCATCATCATCATCATCATCATCATCGGCACTACAACCGGGATCCGGTCTTGGCCTTATTTAGCAAGTCTCGATGCTTGTTAAATTTTCCATAATAATTTATTTTTACGGGCAAGGTTATTAGCCTTAACCCGTAAACATTACCTGTGATTTCCAGGAGTGTCCAGACTTGGTAGTTCTATTTTACTGGGCAACGGTGCCAAAGATATTTTTGTATCTTAGTGGTATTGTTGTCCACCGAATGTATTTATGGTCGTCGTCCCTTGTTCCGTTTAGGAAATGTTTCCCTGAATGGGACTCGATGGGTTTTTTTTTAGCGATGCCGCTAAGGAATTTTTGTGTTTTGGGTTAATTAATGAATTTAAAGGGATTCACATTATGTGATCCCAATTTGAATGGGGTTTGGCCCGGTATGCATGTTTAGATGGGGGGTTTTGTATGTAACAAGCGTCGGTTTGAAGCACACGTTTTTCACTATCGTCGCAACCGCCATACTTCCACTACGATAACCCAATCGCAAAAAATCGTGGGGATAAGACTACCAAATATCCGTAGCAGACCAGAACGTATTGAAGTAAGTGATAGAGAACTTGAAATAACAGACTCATCGAGTATGGCATATCAATGACTGATTTACAAGCACAAATGATTGAAGACCTAATCAAAAACTTTATATATTCTTTTTGTCGGTACATTTGTAGTGTTCTACACAGCCCTACCATTTTCCTCCCACACCCATATTTCATTTATCAAATTCCCCTACACAATAATACGTTTAATATCCCCAAATGTCATGCATCCATATTCCCAAACTAACATTCAATCCAATGTTAGACAAATTGAATTATCCAATTCCCGGAAAGTCCCAAGAAGTAAACACCACAATGCATATCTTCATATGCAAACAAACCCATGTCAAATATCCGTTTGGTTCGCATACACACAATTTCTAAAATCCCTATCTCCATCTGCATTGTCGCCAGATGTGTACGTTGTAAAAATATATTTCCCATCCTTTTCCCCAGTTTCTGGCATACATATCTCAATAAACACTTGTATAAAAGAGCGATGGATTTTAAATTCCAGGATCAGTTTCCTTTTTTTTGTCTTTTACACTAACGTGCACACAAAAGGGGATTTTGAAGTACGCTTAAATCTCACAGTACGAGCGGGTGGAGAGGAAGGGGATAAGGAAAGGAGGTGTCGATGTATATAGGTCTTGAATGCCTAGACATCACAACGACGAGGAAACACATGATCAGGTAGAGTATTCCACATTCGTGTGGTTCGGCTAAAGAATGACTCTCTATGTTTATTTGTACGGCTGCAGTCCACTTTCAACGTGAACTGATGCGGATTCTCAAATTGATGGGTACCGCGGGAAAATGTCTGAAGGGACGGAACACATTCTGCACGCCCTGTTAGAATATACTCACAGCTAGGCCAGCTTGTCGTAAGAGGCGACTAAAGGCCGAGTGTTAGCTGGGGTCCCTTTAGGCTCCGTGAAATGGTCGGGAGAAATCCCTGGCCATCTTTCGGAGTTTGGCTGATGGACCGGTTCGAGAAAAGGTTGGTTAGGTGGTAGTCGGTCTCAAGGTGATATGATAGATACCACCCCGTCACGCTGTACATTCCGTGATATCGCCGAGAGAAAACTTTGACGGTGTTACGGATGGGTGGCTGATGGCCCGGACTGACACGGGGATGAGTCATGATGGTGCCTTCTGATATAAAGAATTCCGGAGGTAAACTAGTCTCCCATTCGGATCTCCGGGGGGGACTATGTCAGGGGGAACATCATGCAGATATCATGATAAATAATGGAAGTTTAAGAGGTTCGTCATCGCATAACCGGGCTAGCTCTCGAGGCTCGGCCCACGCTCGACTGGTGGCGGCATTTTGTAACATCAGGGGCATCGGTTTCACCAATACCAATTTGAACGCCGTCCACCAATATTTGCAAACAACGAAATCTGATAGCCTTGCCCTAACTGAGACCCAGGTCGATTCGTCAACTAATTCGACATATCTTCGTTGCTCAGGATACGACTTACATTCGAGATTCCGTTTTAAGGGCGGAGTCTGCGTTTTCGCGCGGTCCAATCTGGCTTGCCAGCGGATGGAGGCGTTGGAACCCAATAATATGGACATTAGTCACGAATTCAAAGGACAAACCTAATGTGTTCGCGAATTTATTTTCCGCGAATTCCAACCTCGATCCCGGCCTTTTGGAGCCACCTGTGATCTCGCCGGTATAGTCTTCCATGCGGGATGTGAGATTTCGTCCGCGCACTATTCAACGCATTCTACGTGAAGTAGATTGTAGGAAGGGAACCGGCCCGGACGGAATACCAGCAATAATCCTTAAGAACTGTGCTCCAGAACTATCGCCGATTCTTGGCTGACTTTTCCGCTTATCTTATGCACGGAGGACATTTCCTGCCTGCTGGAAAATCGCTCAAGTTCAGCCAATCCCAAAGACGGGGGAAATGTGTCTCCCACAAAATTACCGTCCGATAGCATTACTGCCTATGTTATCTAAGGTGATGGAAAAGGTCATCAATACTGAGTTAGTTAATTATTTGGAGTGCAATGGACTTCTGAATATTCGTCAATACGAATTCCGTGGCAGGCGGTCCACGGGAGACCTTTTGACACTTATAACCGATATATGGATATCTGCGATTGAACGGCATGGCGAGTCAAGGGCGGTCGCATTGGATATCTCCAAGGCTTTTGACCGCGTCTGGCACGGAGCATTGCTGAGCAAGCTTCGTTCATATGAACTTTCCCAACAGCTTTGCGACTGGACGAGGAACTTCCTCGAGAATCGATCGATCCGGGTTGTTGTGGACGGCGAGTATTCGGATCTGTATCCTGTTAATTCGGGAATGCCCCAAGGGTTCTATTTTGGCTCCAACCTTGTTCTTGCTTTACATAAATGATTTTTTGGAGACAACGGATAACAAAGTGTTCAGTTTTGCGGAAGATAGTACGCTTGTTTCCTCCTTTTCGAGTGATCGGCCGATTGGTGCATCAACGTCGCACCAGCTGAGATATAGACAGATTGACTCTCTGAATCAGGATTTGGATAAAGTCCTGCAGTGGGGAAAGGCCAATCTTGTCGACTTCAACGCAACGAAGGCCCAGTATACAACATTCACAAAGAAAACCGGATCATCGGTTCCACAGCTGATGATGAGTGGCCGGGCCCTCGAGGCTGGGGAAAGTTTGAAATTGCTCGGCGTCACGGTCTGTGGGAATGTATCATGGCATAAACACGTATCGGGTATCGCCAGATCAGCCTCAGGAAAACTGAGTTATCTTTTTAGAGCCAAGAAATATTTTATTCCGGCCCAACTTCTTCTCCTATATAAGTCTCAAATTAGACCCGCGCTCGAGTATTGTTCTCATGTTTGGAGCTCGGCTCCTAAACATACCCTCAACCTACTTGAGAGCGTACAAAGACGAGCGATCCGCCTGATCGGGGACTCGGCGCTGACGTCGGGACTACAGTCGCTATCACATCGAAGGCGCGTAGCCGACCTCTGTCTGTTTTACAGATATTATCACGGGTGCTGTTCTTCGAAGATTGTTGGCATTGTTCCACGCAATTCGGTTTATGTGCGCTCCACAAGACAATCCGACGGATCGCACCCGTTTGTGGTTCATCTCCCGACGGCGCGAACATCCCTGTATCAGAACTCGTTCCGTTACAGAGCGAGGAAGCTGTGGAACTCCCTTCCCACGGAAGTGTTCCCGGAGCGTTACAGCCTTCAACTATTCAAAAAGAACTGCAACAGTTATTTGATGGCATCTCGGGGCGCCCACTCGACGCTATAGGTTCTTCTCTCCCGAGAGAAATCTAATAAAAAAAAAGTTCGGTTGAGAACGACCGTGGTAATAACTATAGAAAAGAGATAAGCATGATACGAGCGAACATACGGGGCAAAGTCTCTGCTTTCAATCCGGCCAAGGCCAGGACGATTCTTATTCAATCCAAGTTGACATGCAGTCTCCACGTGACACCCCTGAATAGCTGCTTTGGCACTCGCTAAGTAGTGAACCAATGCATGCAGCGACATCCTGAGAAAGGTTGGCGTAAGGCTAATAACCTTGCCCGGAAAAACAAATTATTATGGACAATTTAACAAGTCTCGAATATGGACCGGATACCGGTGAAGAGACTTGCTAAATAAGGCCAAGAACAGATCCCGATTGTACTCTCGATGATGATGATGAATGCGTATTGCAATACATGCGATGTCAACCTTTCGGTTACGTGGCTTCGAATTGCAACATAAAATTTAGATGCGTGAAGTGCCTCAACAAACATGCTATTGGGGAATGCCCACTGGGTAAAGAACAGCTCCCGGAGAAGAATAAGTTGTCCTGTATCCTCTGTAAAAATATAGGCCACCCTGCTAACTTTAGAAATTGCCCTAAATACCAACAATTATAATCAAGGTTGGAAGCCAGAAACAAACAAGTTGAAGAGGAGAACGAATGAAAACTCGTTCTTACAACAACTTTGTAGCACCTAGTGTGTCATACGCTCAAATGTCATACGCCTGTATGCTCGTTTAAATTGTCGGTTTCGATGGATTTCAATTCCTCGAGCAATTCCTCAGGGGAAAAAGATGGACCAACTCCTTGTAGGAGCATGGAGACAATTTTTTTCTGATTTGGGGTGTACGTGCAGTAGTCGCTACATGGTTTCTCTAATGCATCTTTCATGTCGTGATATTCTTTCAAACTATCTCATATAAAAGGTATCTTATTGTTTTTGAGTCGTTTTGTTCTAAAACTATTGAAAGTTAACTTACCTAGTTTAATAATATCTTTAGCCTCCATGTGGCTAACTATAATCGGAGGCACCTTCTGTTTGCTGATGGCTAGTGGTTGTAGCTGATGTTGTTGTCCTCTCGGTTGCTGCTGCAGATGTTTCTGTTGCTGCCGTTGTACAGCTTCTTCAATTTGCTTTTGCAAATCATTATTTTTTTCCAGAGTTTGGCTATTGTTACGGACCTCGTGTCCATGCCCTCGCCCAACACACTATAAACCACGAATTTCCCCTCTCTACCGGTAAATTGGATATATCGTCAAGTAGCTAATTTGCATAAACTACTTTATGCAAATTCTACTTGGCAGGAAAAGTAATAATAAAAGGCGTTGGCGTCGAATAAAAAATAAAAAACGTCAACGGCAAAAAAATAAAATAATCAATAGAGAACCGGATAGGACATAGAACGGACGTATTACAAGTTTTATACGAGGGTTGCCTTTTATATTTCGGGATTAGAGAACAAAAACAAATATTGATCATCGAAAATCACTTTATTGTTTTTTAAAATACTCCCCATGAAGATCTATACACTTTTGCATGCGTTTGAACCAATTGTCGAAGCACTTTTGCCACTCTGATTGAGGTATCTCCAACACATGCATTCTGAATGCAGCAACCGCTTCTTCAGGTGTCAAAAAACGTTGACCTCTCAGTTTGTTTTTTACGTACGGGAATAAAAAGAAGTCATTCGGTGCCAAGTCAGGACTATACGGCGGATGACCCATCAAATCGATGTTTTGGGTGCTCAAAAATGCAGTTGTCGCAGCCGATGTGTGAGAGCTCGCATTGTCGTGGTGAAGAGTGATCCGTCTTCGGCGGTTGGCTTTCCTGATTTCTTGGAAGACAACTGGCAAACAAATGGTTGTGTACCACTCAGAATTGACTGTTCTGTGTTGTTCTAGTGGTACGGTTGCGACATGTCCAGTTTTTCCGAAAAAACAGGCGACCATTTGCTTGGAAGTGCTTCGTGCGCGAACAACTTTTGTTGGATTTGGCTCCTCTTGAAACACCCAGCCAGTCGACTGCTGTTTACTTTCGGGCCCATACGCGTAAATCCACGATTCATCACCTGTCACGATGTCATAGACGTGTTTCGAAGCACCGCGACCGCATTTTTTGAGCATTTCTTTCGACCAATTGACACGAGCCTTTTTTTGGGCGATTGAAAAATTGTGTGGGATCCAACGCGAACAAATTTTTTTGACAGTCAAATGTTTATGCAATATTGAATGTATGCTGGTCCCACTAACGACTAAGGTTGTCTCAATCTCACGATAGGTCACATGACGATCTTCCAATATCAGTTCGCGCACAGCATCAATGGTTTTCGGAACAACAACTGATTTTGGACGGCCTTCACGAAATTCATCTTGGAGTGAACTACGACCACGATTGAATTCACTATACCATCGATAAACACTGATCCTTGATGGAGCTTCATCGCCAAAAATGGAATTAAGTTCATCCATGCACTGTTGCTGAGTTAATCCACGCCGAAAGTTGTAAAAAATAATCGCACGAAAATGTTGACGATTTAATTCCATTTTTGGGCCGAGATGAATCTTTTAAGTTACTGTAAACAACACAAATAGCGCTCGTATGTCAAAACGTTCTGAGTGCGTATAACCTCAAAAATGTCCAACTTTACGACAGAGCTGTCAATTGCCGGATTGCAACACTAGGGTTGCCAAATCCCGAAACATAAGAGGCAACCCTCGTAAAGCAAAGGAAACAAAAAAAGCAAATCTTTCGAAATAAAGGAGCAAATCTGAAACAACCGAAAGCCAAGGATCTCCTTTACCTTAACACAATGTCCCGGAACACTATCAATTTGTCTCGCTCGATGTCTTTCTCGTTGCTGTCTTCGGTGTTGAAAATATTCGTTCATTCTGTCGGCAGTTCTTTAAACATGTTCCCTGCTCCAGTATAATGAGAATTATTGGGAATAATTAATTCCTCGTCATTCGTATCCGACTTTCGTCGCTTGACTTGAAGATTGGATTGTGGTTAGGACCTTCTCTGTAGATCATTTTGAATACAGCCTGATCATCGTTTTTTTCCATTTTTTAAACATTTTTTTATTTTCTTTCTATATTCTTAGTTTCTCAATTAAAAGCTAGACAAAAAATGCTTAAATTCTAGCTTAAATAGCTTATATAATAACTTACTGGTCCTTCGCAGACGCTCTAAGCTAAACATTATTTAATATTTGTATAATTTGCCTTTCGGCGACAGAACTTTGTGGCAGTACTGATAATTATTTGAAAGACAAAGAAAAATTTGAAAAACTTTGTCAATTTTTTTTTTTTTTTTTTTTTTTCCTTAAAATTTAACTTACTTAACTTACCTAAACTTATCTACTTTTTTTTTTTTTTTTTTTTTTATTTTATGTAAAATCACTTAGCTTAACTTAACTTAAATCTTATACTACCCTAATTCTAGAAAAGCTAAGTCTATGTAAGCTAGCTGATGATAGTGTGATTCTATACCGACTTTGGTATCCAGGTCTTTATATGCCATTCAACCACCAGAACTGTTGACGCTGTCTAATACTATCGTCCCGGTCTCTGTGGGAGATAGCCCTACTGAAGCGCAGGAGCTCCTCTTCGGTGCGCGTTACTTCCCGGTCGTAGCACAATCGCCCGTCTACGGAAGATCTACTTACATGATAGATCAGCGGAATTCCGGATCTATCCTGTATAAGCCCTTTTATGTCCAAATCAAGGAACGCCTCTGGTGGAACAAAACCGTTGCGACGCACGTTCTCATAGTACAGGGTATTTGGATAATAAGCCCCGAAAATTAGGTCATTGGACGAGCATATTGCTCTCGCAATATGTCCTCTGATTAATTTAATCATAAAATTATCCACCCTATTTATGCAGGCTTCATTATATAAAGTCTCATTTGAGTAGTACTTCTTGTATTCCGATTCCGGTGTTCGATATAATCTGAGACAGGTTCTCAGACACTTCCTTTCGAACACCCGAATCTTTTCCATCAAATTTGGACCTATGTTAAACCATACTGGACAGCCATATATGAGCATTGGCCTGATTAGCGTCATGTAGCATATGACTTTTACCCTGCTGTCAAGTTGGCTACTGTGAAATAGCCTCCTTGTCATAGCAAAAGTTTTCCTCGCTTTGAGCAAAGCAGCCTCTACATGTCTGTTGAAATACAGATATTGGTCTAGCCAGATGCCAAGGTATTTAACTAAACTCTTGGTTTCCAGTTTATCTCCATGCGGTCCCACGATAACTAGTTTTCGCCAGTTTTTTCTTGTGTCGTTCGTGGCTTTATATAATGGAGTTCTAAATAGGATGGCTTCACATTTCTGGAAGTTGATCTTAAGTTTCCAGTCATCGCAATAGCGCTGCACTTTGTTGAAGTCTCGCTGTATTAACCTATTTATGAT
The DNA here is from genome assembly GCA_963931805.1 of Microdon myrmicae. NCBI lineage: Eukaryota > Metazoa > Arthropoda > Insecta > Diptera > Syrphidae > Microdon > Microdon myrmicae. The sequence continues at coordinate 219,429,840 of OZ007497.1, forward strand.
CGCAACTTTCGGAGCTGTTCTGTAAATTATGAGATCGTCTGCGTACGCAATAGCCTGCGGAAGTGCATCTAATAAGTCGCTAATGTAAATGTTAAAAAGAATCGGAGAGAGTACCGCGCCCTGTTGCAAGCCATTCTTGATATTATACGTTTTATTAGAGGTCACATTACCACTTTTGACCACGAACCTCCTGTCCTTTAACATATCGTAAAGTACATATAGTAAAGGCTTATGTATGCCATGTCTGACCAGTTTGTAATACAACCCTTCGATCCAGACGGTATCAAAGGCTTTTTCCAAGTCGATCAGACAGGCACCTGTGCATTGGTTCCTACATTTATTCCATTGTATGTCGGAGACCAGTTTAGCTGCGGCATGTGTGGTTTCATGACCCGCCCTAAAGCCAAACTGGTTATTTGGAATAATGCTATTGTCGTCTACCCATTTTAGCAGAGATTTGTTAATGATTTTTTCAAATACTTTACTGATGCTTGGGAGTAAACTTATCGAACGCATGTTCATTGGGTTTGTACAGTCTTTGCCCTTTTTTGGGATGGGCTGAATTGTAGCCGTTTTCCAACGCGCGGGATAATATGCATTATTCAACGCGTTGTTAAACAGGACCGTGTATATATCTATTGCCTTTGGGGGCAGGTTCTTGAGTACGATGTTAGGTACTCCATCTATTCCCACTGACTTTTTGCTTCTTAATGAGTCGAAGATACTCTGGATTCCTTCCCTTGTGATTAAAAGGATATTAGCCCCACCATTGGCATTAATGTCAATTGACAGATTATCGTCACTGAATTCCGTAAAACCAGGATTCTCCGATTGCCAATGTGAAATTTCATTCCGGAGGTGCAGGTGATTCAGTCGAATTCTGTCCTCCATGTCATGGTTTCGGTGAATGCTTTCATTCACCTTGTACATTTCCTGAAAGACCTGCCTGATCATCGTCCATGGTAGACAGTATAGTTAGTCACTTTGTTTATTTAAATGTCGTATTCACAAGTATTTACGATTTTTACTTCGTTATACTAGGCTAGGTCAATAAGTCCTTAGAAACGCCTACGGTGGCACCCGTACCATCGCTAATCGATTGTTTTTAGTAGGCATCATTCCTCACTAGGTATCTGTCAATTTTCAATTTGTTTCAGATTCATGTTTCAATTTTGCATGATAAATTGAGTAATGCGAGATCTGCGAGATGGGTGCCGCATTTGCTCTCATCTGAGAACTTTTAGAGCACATGCGTCGCAACCCAGATGAGTTTCTGCGCATATTACTAACTGTCGATGAGACATGGACCCACCACTACACTCCCGAGATGAAAAAACAGTCAAAACAGTGGATTGTTAAAGGCGAACGGGCTCCAATGGTGGCAAAGACGGTGAAGTGAGGTGGAAAGGTTCTGGCTACTTTGTTTTGGGATGCACGTGGTAATATATTCATTGAGTATTTGGAAAAGGGACATGCGATAACTGGACAGTATTATGCGTCATTATTAGGACAGCTAAATGAGAAAATAAAAGAAAATCGTCCTCATTTTCTAAAGACTTATTGACCTGCTCTCGTACTATGCGCATACACACACAGAGAAACACTTTGTTTGCCGCGTATTCGCACTGATTTCTTTTTTATTACTTTGGGTGCAGGGATAAACGATACACAGTGTATTGTTTAATATTTGCACCCACTTCATTTTAATTTCTGTTTCAATGACGATTCGTCTTCACCGGTCGGTGGACAATTTGGTATTGATGTAACAAAAAAGCATATTCACCCAATTATGTGAATCAAAATTACATTATACATTTTCAGCAAAAGGAAGAATAATTACTATCAATGAAATAAAAATAAAACAGCTGAAAACCCCAAATTTTTAAAAAGTTTTCTGCATCCTCTCAGGTGTATGTTAATGCACTTACAGATCCATTTAAATTTTTTATACTTTTGGCTGCAAAAGTTCTAGTTTGTGTCTATAAACTTTCTCAGTTTATTGTACACACGAATTAACTGCTACGGAATTGAAATTATTTTATCACAGTGTAGCATCCGGGAACAACAACTCCTTGGCTGCTTTTGTTTTTACAAAAACGATATCAAACAGCTTTGTTCTTTTTTCCTTCTTTCGTATTTTTTTTTTGTCATTTGCTATGCATATGTTTAATCTGTAAGCGGAACTATTCGAGATGATAAATGGGGAGCACAGAGAAACACAGTTTTGAGGTCATTGCAATAGAATGCAAAATATCTAAATCTTGCAAAACAATGGATTAAAAGTTCTGAAACTATGTGGACTACATTGAAAACATTATTATTGTGCATCAATGTTTTTATACTAGTTTTTATCCTCGCCTCAGGAATGCCGACATATCAAAACTAGGTTATCAGAGTTGTTTTAAAAAGTGGAAACCTTAATCTGTAACTAAATTGGGGAGAATGCACGAAATGGTCCAATTTTGAATTTACTACTTGAGCATTTAGATGCATGATGCAACAGACATGCTCTCTGTGTTCGTAGATATCAAATTTGAATGCATAGTAAGCTAAACCGATTCATGGGAGAGGAGACATTCGTTACACTTACGAATTCAAATTAGAAGTAATTAAAGCGGAATTTTTCATTATATTGGGACTGATGCGTGCTGTCCCCCATTTATCTATCTATGGTATAAGATTCCGTAGAAATTAGTGAGCGTATTAAAGGTGTTGGATTCTGATTGCCACAAAGTACAAGTAAAAAACATTTGATAATTTAGTTTGTGTGGTTTAGAATCACGACGTGTATATTTAGTTCCTAATAATTACAGCTGGTTAGAGTAATTGTTTTGGGGAGAGCAGAAGCCTTATTAATTTGGCTTAGTACAAACAATATAAATAACTTTTATTATTAAAAAAAACGAAGACTAGGCGAATGTGGGGGTAAGGCTGGAGGAGGCAGACTATAAGTAAGTGTGGAATTTCGAGTCGCTTGAGGAGGAGGGGAGGGGTGAAATGGGGGGAGGGAAGCTAAATGTAGGGGGGGTAAGAAGGGGTTTGTGGGGTAACCTAGTTTGAAAGCGGTAGAGGAGCAGTGGAATTGAAAGTGGTTCTTGGGTGGTTGGGCGGGGGGGAGGAGTGTTAGGAGATGAACTTTGAGAGTGGAAGTGAAGAGCTTAAAATCAAATGAAGTGGGGAAAGAGTTGGCTCTTCGTAGCATAACTCACGCCCTATGAGTAGGGCGTTAGAATATACGCACAGCTAGGAGGGCTTGCCGTAAGAGGCGGCTAAAGGCCGAGCGGTAGCCGGGGTGCCAACGCCCTGTCACCCGGTGAAATACCACCCCATCAAGCTTTAGAGTCGTGCAATGGTCGGGAGAAATCACTGGCCGTCTTTCGGAGCTTGGCTGATGGACCGGTTCGAGAAAAGGTTGGTTAGATGGTAGTCAGTCCTAAGGTGAGAGACCACCCAGTCACGCTGTATCTAATGGAACTTTAAGAGGTTCGTCATCGCATAACCAGGCTCGCTCTCGAGGCTCTGCCCACGCTCGACAGGTGGCGGCATTTTGTAACATCGGGGGTATCGGTTTCACCAATTATTATTATTATTATTTATTGGCCTGTAAGAACCCGGAAGTTCATGACCTCACCGACTCGGCTTCGCCATCGTTCCCTATCCTGGGCACTCTCCTTCCACGCTTGACCATTCGATCCGATCTCCTCAAGGTCAAACCTAACATTGTCCTCCCATCTCCGTCGCGGCCGTCCTACCGGTCTCTTTCCCGTTGGTTTCACCAATACGAATATAAACGCCGTCCACCAATATTTGCAAACAACGAAACCTGATATCCTTGCCTTAACTGAGACCCAGGTCGATTCGTCAACTGATTCGGCATATCTTCGTTTCTCAGGATACGACTTACATTCGAGATTCCGTTTTAAGGACGGAGTCAGCGCCTTCGCGCGGTCCGATCTGGCTTGCCAGAGGATGGAGGCGTTGGAACCCAATAATATGGACACCATATGGTTGAGAGTCGTGCTGAGGAATTCTGTTAAATTTCTTTGTTGTCTTTACCGTTCCCCGAATGACGATCGACCGGCGACATTTTTCGAACATCTTTCACATACCGTCGACTGGATAAAGATCAACCGCCCACCTTGTGAAATTGTAGTCCTTGGCGATTTTAATGTGCACAATTCCGGCTGGTTGTTACATTCTAACAGAACCGACGAGGCTGGGAGGCTGGCGGAGATGTTTGGTGCAAGCCACAACTTGACTCAACTCGTGTGGGGGCCAACGCGAGTGCCGGATGCCCGAGGCGATTATGCGAACACCTGGATCTGTTTTTAACATCCGAACCGAGTATTTATACCGTAGAGGTTTCTTCGCCACTGGGAAACTCAGATCACTGCTTGGTATCTGTCGCGCAAGCACTTGCATACCAAGCGAATAACCGACCTAGGCAGCTTCGCCACGTATGGAAGTATGAGGCTGCTAACTGGGACGATATGCGAGATTTCTTCGCATCTTTTCCATGGTCCGAGGTGTGCTTCGCAAACTCCGATGTTAACGCTTGCGCGGAGTCGGTATCAGAGATTATTCTTCTGGGGATGGAGATGTATATTCCACATTCCATCAAACGAAGTTCGTCTGATAAACCTTGGTTTGACAAAAAATGCGAGCTGATTACAGCGGCAAAAAATAGAGCTTTTAAGCAATGGCGCTCCAATCCCACCGATGTTAACAGAACAAATTTTGTTAGAATCAGAAACGCGTGCAACCAGACGATTGATACCGCGAAGAAAGCTCACAACGACAGAGTGATCAATAAGCTCCTTCGGTGCCCAACTGGTTCGCGCTCCTTCTAGTCAATGGCAAAATCTGTCAGTGGTAACTTCACATTGTAATGCTCCGAGGCCGTGCTTTCCCGAACGGTTGGGAGAAGAGCCCGGAGTGTCGACGGTGAAAATGAAAGACGCGAAAGGGTCAAGTTGAAATAATGATACTTAGCTTTATTTCTTCTTTAATTTAAAAGTACAAGGATGATCTGAAATTGGTTTGGTTGTTGAACGGCCAGAGGTTCGGACTTCGAAAAGAGACTGATCCCGAAATTGAAAAAGCACTCCCCTTTTATAGATTTTGGAGTTGACTTTTGTCAACTATTTTACTGTCAAAAGTCCAAGAAACACACACAATGACTTCGGTTGGAATTTTGTTCTGGGAATTATTTAAAGGGTTTTGTTGGATAAATTCTGGGAAGGGAATCATGAAATGCGTTTTGAATTTAGCATTTCATGATGTTAGGATTTTTAGGAATTGAGTCAATGTATGATGAATTAACTTTTGGTTAAATTCGTTGTACATGTGATTCAATATGGAATTTGGGTGTGTTATGTGGAATTGAATCAATGTGCGACAATTGACTTTTGGTTTGATTTATCGCTCATTGATTCAATATGAAATTTGGGATTTGCGTTAGGATTATGGATGATATTGGGGGTTTAGATAGGGGTAGCGATTTGGGATCGCTACAGCATCCTCCTCTTTCCTTCCGTTGGTGACAGACAGCGGGACGTTAGTCACGAATTCAAAGGATAAAGCTAATGTGTTCGCGAATTTATTTTCCGCGAATTCAAACCTCGATACCGGCCTCTTCGAGCCACCTGTGATCGCGCCGGTAGGGTCTTCCATGCGGGATGTGAGATTTCGTCCGCGCACTATTCTACGCATCCTACGCGAACTGGATTGTATGAAGGCAAACGGCCCGGACGGAATACCAGCAATAGTCCTTAAGGACTGTGCTCCAGAACTTTCCCCGGTTCTTTACTGACTTTTCCGATTATCTTATGCACGGAGGACATTTCCTGCCTGCTGGAAAATCGCTCGAGTTCAGCCAATCCCAAAAACGGGGGAAATGTGTCTCCCACAAAATTACCGTCCGATAGCATTACTGCCTATGTTATCTAAGGTGATGGAAAAAGTCATCGATACTGAGTTAGTTAATTATTTGGAGTGCAATGGACTTCTGAATATTCGTCAATACGAATTCCGTGGTGGGCGGTCCACGGGAGACCTTTTGACACTTATAACCGATATATGGATATCTGCGATTGAATGGCATGGCGAGTCAAGGGCGGTCGCATTGGATATCTCCAAGGCTTTTGACCGCGTCTGGCACGGAGCATTGCTGAGCAAGCTTCGTTCATATGAACTTTCCCAACAGCTTTGCGACTGGACGAGGAGCTTCCTCGAGAATCGATCGATCCGGGTTGTTGTGGACGGCGAGTGTTCGGATCTGTATCCTGTTAATTCGGGAATGCCCCAAGGGTTCTATTTTGGCTCCAACCTTGTTCTTGCTTCACATAAATGATTTATTGGAGACAACGGATAACAAAGTGTTCAGTTTTACGGATGATAGTGTGGGGAGGAAGCATGTTGCGCCGGCATACGGCGCTCGGTTAACTCCTATCCCCATCATGAGTTCGATAGACACAAAACACTGAGCGAAGCTTCACAACAGGGTAAAGAAAACACACATATCGCTATAGGATGCAATTTTAATTTTTTATTGATTGTTGATAGTTAACGAGTTATAAATTTTACATTAATTGTATGTTTGATATGACGTTCCATGCACTTTCTATTTTAGCTAGACGGCATTTTTAAGGTTGACAATGATTGCGAATTCACTAACTATAGAACACGCACGAATGACACAGGAAAATATCGCGACTCTTTGCAATTGATTTTTGTTCCGGAAAAATTACTCGAACTAGACAAACAGTCTTGGGGGTTTAAATTTACGACTCTCTAGGGTGTGCACTCCGAGCACACCCTACAAGGGACGATGGACGGCTCGACCGATCAGTCCTGTGATTGGAATACGACTCAGATACTCGCGACTCCGAATTTGACGTATGGCGAAACGACCTACAGCATCTTTCCGTAATGAGGGTCGGCTGTCTAAATAGCAGCCACTCATTAGATGCTAAAAGGGATTTGCGATATTTCGTACAACAGAGATCATATATCGTCTCTCTGCCGACTGGGAGAATCGGATTCTTTTGTTCGCATATGTTTATGCTATTGAATCCGATCCGACGGTAAAACGTGGCGTCGGTAATCGTTTGAAGATTCAAACAAAGAAAAATTTCCGCGAGCAGTGCTTGCAATTGAATCAATAGTTGCAAGTCTTCGGAAAGTAATTTAGATGGGTACACAATGACGATTGTGTATACCATCTGTGTCAATGGAACATGATATCTATGGCGACGCCAGTGTCGAATGTTAGTGTGAAAATCTACACTAATTTGAAATGCGAGTTTTGGTCGCTTATGGAAAAACGCATTGATACACGTATGAATGCCCTTGTAGAGAAAAAAAAAATTCTTATTTTAGGGTAATGCTTGTATGCATTAATTGTCCTTGGAAAAGGAAATGTTTTCGGGTGCCAATGCGATTGCATTGGCAGGAGGCAATGGGGGTTAAGTTGTGGCTATGGGGGGTTTTTCGGTAAGAGGGCCGTGGGGTTTGGTGGAACCGCCACAATAGTACGCTTGTTTCCTTCTATTCGAGTGTTCGGCCGATTGGTGCATCTGCGTCGTATCAGCTGAGATATAGACAGATTGACTCTCTGAATCAGTATCTAGATAGGGTCCTGCAGTGGGGAATGGCCAATCTCGTCGACTTCAATGCAGCGAAGACACAATATACAACATTCACAAAGAAAAGTGGATCATCGGTTCCACAGCTGATTATGAATGGCCAGGCCCTCGAATCTGGGGAAAGCTTGAAATTGCTCGAAGTTACGGTCTGTGGGAATGTATCGTGGGCATAAACACGTGTCGAGCATTGCCAGGTCAGCCTCAGGAAAACTGAGCTATCTTTTTAGATACAAGAAATATTTTACACTGACCCAACCTCTTCTCCTGTATTAATCTTAAATTAGACCGCGCTCGAATATTGCTCTCATGTTTGGAGTTCGGCTCATAAACATACCTTCGAACTATTTGAGAGCTTACAAAGACGAGTGATCCGCCTGATCGGGGACTGGGCGCTGACGTCGGGACTACAGTCGCTTTCACATCGAAGGCGCTTAGCCGACCTCTGTCTGTTTTACAGATATTATCACGGGTGCTGTTCTTCGGAGATTCTTGGTATTGTTCCACACAATTCGGGTTATATGCGCTCCACATGTCGATAAAGTCATGTAAATCGTCGAGTCCGACCGTCATGTAAGCACTGTTTCGATTGCCAAGGAGTTAAACATTGCACAAAAACCGTTTGGAACCCCATGAATAAGGTTGGAAACAAAAACAAGCTCGATGTATGAGTGCCACAAGAGTTAACGCAAAAAAAAAAACCTGATGAACCGAATTTCCATCTGCGAATCGCAACAAAATCGATCCATTCCTCAAGCGAATGGTGTCTGGTGATGAAAAGTGGGTCACGTACAATAGCGCCAAGCAAAAACGGTCATGATCTAAAAGCGCTGACCCACCACAAGCGGTGGCCAAGTCAGAATTGACAGTCAGGAAAGTGTTGCTGTGTGTTTGATGGGATTGGCAGGGATACATCTATCAACTGCTGCCCTTCGGCCAAACTCTTAATTCGGACGTGTACTGTCAACAATTCGAACTTCTGAAGTAAGCAATCGCCCACAAGCGGCCAGCTTTGGCTAATAAAGAGGAATTGTGTTCCATCAGCACAACTCCAGGACACACACACCGATAGTGATTTGCCAGAAGCTCCAGGAGCATGGTTGGAAATTACGTATGCATTCACCTTATAGTCCGGACCTGGTACCATGTGATTATCATTTCATTATTATTATCATCTGATCTTGTTTATGGCGATTGATTTTGCTGGCGAAAAATTCGCCTCAAGAGAAGCTTGTGAAAATCGAATGCTACATCCACCGTATTATCCAGACCTGGCACCAAGTCATTACCGACTGTTCCTGTCTATAGAGAATCCCTTTGCTGGTGATAGGTTTTCACCAATAGGAACGGAGTTTTCTATGTGGGGGGCATAATGAAGTTATCTTCGAAATGACCTTTATTTGATGGTGTCGCGCCGGCGTTCAAGGTTATTAGTCTTGCGCCAGAGGCTCCCCGACGGGGAATCAAACCCCGGTCTCCCGCGTGACAGACGGGTATACTAACCACTATACTATCGAAGAGCCGAAAATCTTTTACCTCACCGTAACTAATTAACAAATATACAGAACCAAGACACACTCCCTTTCTTTCTATCCTTTCTTCCCATCATTCTAGCTTTTCCCTTGCCCAATTTAATGTCTGCCATGTATCATATATTGTATACAACCATCATCATCATCATCTCGGCACTACAACCGGGATCCGGTCTTGGCCTTATTTAACAAGTCTCTCCACCGGTCCCGATTTCGAGCCGATGTCATCCAGTTTGGCACCCCCAGGCTCTGGGCGTCTGGTCTACGCCACGCCTTCAACGCAGACAAGGTCTGCCACACTGTCTCCTTCCATACATCCTGCCACAAAGGGCTTTTCGAGCAGGCTCCTCTTCGCTCATTCGAGCTATGTGTCCCGCCCACCGGAGTCTACCGTTTCTTACAACATTTGCTTCAAGGTAGATTGTGTACAACTCATGGTTGTAGCGTCTCCGGAATCGTTCCCCTCGCGTACGGGGCAAACAATTCTCCTTAGGACCCTCCTCTCGAACGCGGTTAAGAGTTCAGAGTGCCTTTTATTGAGCACCCAGATCTCCAATCCATACATGAGTACTGGTAAGACCATGGTCTTGTACAGTAGTAGCTTGTGGGTTCTGGATAAATTTCGGGATTTAAAGAGCCTTGATAGACCATAGTAGGCTTTGTTGGATTTGATCAGCCGTTCGCGTATTTCTTCTTCCATATTGTTATCGGCTGATACTATTGACCCAAGGTAGTTAAAGGATTGCACTACTTCAAATTCGTACTCCGCTACCTTGATAGTTTGACCAACGTTAGGTATAGGAAGTACATTCAACTAAATTAGTGGTGGTAAATCTACCACCAAGAAAGCCGTGAAAACATAACCTTTGGTAAACACTGTTTTCAAAAAGTTTTGTGTTACGGATTCACAAATAAATGAACTGGAGAAATGTAGTGCGTTCACGTCAGCCTGCCACTTTCCAACTATCACCCGCCATCTGACAACGCGTGGTTGACAGAAAAGGGATGCCGCTCAAGCGTCACAATTTGAAATTAACAAAACGGTTTTCTTATGCTCTATGTGATACTCCTGGTGGACGCAGCTCTATCTCTATTCGTCAATATACTTTATTTGCCACCGTGTACTTAGTTTTTCTCTCATTAATTTGCAGTCCCAGTTTTTGTGCCCCCATCCTCGATCTGGGTGAAAGAGTCCTGTATAGCCGAATTGGGTCGACCGTTGATGTCGCTGTCATTTGCGAAGGCAAGTATCTGGCTAGACTTGGTGATAATAGTCCCTCTAGTTGTAACGCCAGAGTCGCGGATTGCTTTCTCCAACACCAGGTTGAAGAGGAGGCAGGCCAGACCGTCCCCTTGTCGGAGTAGATTAAAGATGTTTATTAGTTTCGACAGCAATCCCGCTATTTTTACTTGACTAGTTACATTGGTCATGGTCAACCTACAATGTCGTATCAATTTATTTGGAATGCCGAACTCTCTCATGGCATTATATAGTTCTACCCTGGTTATGCTGTCGTAGGCGGCCTTAAAGTCTATAAATAGATGATATAATGGGATCTTAAATTCCAGACGTTTTTCCATCGTCTGCCTAAGGGTGAATATCTGATCAATCGCTGATTTGCTTGGGATGAAGCCACACTGATATTGACCAATGATGACTTTAGCGTATGGGGTATCTTATAGGCGATACTGAGCAATGTTATATCCCTATAGTTGCTGCACAGTGTGATATCTCCCTTCTTATGTATGGGGCAAATTATTCCACGACGCTAATCTCCTGGCATCTCCTCTTGCTCTCAGACGTGTCCACGATCTCATGAATTGCGTGATGTAACGTTGTCACTCCTTGTTTGATCATCTTAGCTGGTATGCCATCAGCTCCGGGGGCTTTGTTTGATGTGAGCTGTCTCAAGGCGTTTAATGTTCCCTCAATGCTTGGTGACGGCAGCATCTGGTCTTGATCCTGCATTGGTGGAGCCTCCAATTCTTCTGTGAGCTGACCATTTAGCAATTCATTGAAGTGCACTTCCCATCGCTCCAGAATGCCTTCAGGATCGGTGATCAGATTACCCTCTTTATCCTTGCAGTAAGTGCAGCGTGGTGTGTACCGCGTCATACTGCGGATTATTTGGTAGAACTTCCGCGCCTGGTGCGGACCTCGCTCTCTACTTTTCTCTATTTCACAGACTAGATTTTTTTCCCAGGCATTTTTCTTTTGTCTGTGGACTCTTTTTTCAGATCTTCTGAGCTCTTTGTATTTCTCCTCGCGAACCCGCGTGCTATGAGACTGCTGCATTGCCCGGTATGCAACAGTCTTACGTTCAGTCGCTAGTTTGCACCCATCATCAAACCAGTCTCTCCAACCTCTACGACTACTGCCTAAGATGAAGTTGGCAGTACTAATGACAGTATTCTTAAGGCGTGTTCTACGGCCAGCATTATGGCCCCAAGATTTACTTTCCCTCCATCGAGCCCTTCGAGGACGAGTCTTAACGCATGACCAAAGGTGTTGCTGGTATTCTCAATGCATAAGACAGCCGTGCTGATACGAATTTGATCCGCGGGCGAGTCTTAACGCATGACCAAAGGTGTTGCTGGTGCTCTAAATGTGTAAGGCAGTCGTGTTGATCGGGATCTGATCCGCTGATGCAATACGTCTCCGTAAAGCAATCCGCGCTCGGAAAACTGTACCAACAAGATAGTGATCCGAGTCGACGTTGGCTCCTCGGTATATTCGTACCGTTATCAGGCTCGAGGAGTGGCGGTGATCTATCAACACGTGGTCAATTTGGTTACGAGTAGCTCCATCAGTTGATACCCAGGTGGCTTTGGGGATGCCTTCACGTGGAAACCTGGTACTCGCACCGACCAAGTTCTTTGATGCTGCCAGTTCGATGGCTCGTAGTCCATTGTCGTTAGTGTTCTCGTGCAAACTATGGGAACCTGCGTAGTGCCTCAAAACCGGCTCCCAACCTATTTTCGCATTCAAATCACAAAGAACAATTTTCACATCGTATCTTGGGCAGACATTGAGGGCCCGTTTGACGTTGTCGTGAAATTCTTCTTTTTCGTCGTCAGAGGACTCCTCTGTAGGTCCGTGAACGTTTATGAGGCTTATGTTCTTAAAATTGCCTTGCACGCGAAGAGTGCATAGCCTTTCGTTTATTGCATTAAACCCGATAATGGCAGGCTTCAGTTTTTGGCTGATTAGAAAGCCTACCTCGAACACATGGTGTTTTGCATGACAGCTGTCATGCATGTCATACTCGTTTCTTTGAATAACACCACTCCCCGTCTATCCTATTTCTTGCAATGCTGTTATGTCAGCCTTATATTCGGTGCTGTGCAGCTCGAGCTCTGTATAGTGAGCGGACGTTCCATGAGAAAATTCTTAAATCGTTTAGCCATTTTCGTTTCCGTGGTCGTCGTCGTGTATCCGGTCCATATCCGAGGCTTCTTAAATTTTTATATAATAATTTGTTTTTCCGGCCAAGGTTATTAGCCTTGCGCCAACCTTTCTCAGGATGTCGCTGCATGCATTGGTTCACTACTTAGCGCGTGCCAGAGCAGCTATCCAGGGCTATCACGCGGGGACTGCATGTCATCTTGGACTGAACAGGGACAGGGATCGTCCTGGCCTTCGGCGGGTTGAAAGCAATCAGTAACTTTGCCCTGTATCTTAGTTAGTTCTGCTTCACCCCATTTACTGGTTGTCCAATCTCGTTCAAGATATTGAAATAGGACACCAAATTAAAAAAAAAAAACAACCGTCCACCTTTTCTTTCTTATTGCTTCAACTTTTTGTTTGCCTTTTTATGAATTACACCTTTTTTTATAAACTATAAATAGTAAATTATTTATCGAAGCACCATAAAAATAAAACAGTAAAAACTATATATGGCGCAAGGCTAATAACCTTGGCCCTAAAAATAAATTATTATGGGAAATTTAACAAGCCTCGAGACTTGCTAAATAAGGCCAAGACCGGATCCCGGTTGTAGTGCCGATGATGATGATGATGAAAAGCTATATAACCTATAGTAGTCTTTAAATTAGATTAAGAAATATTATAATGAAGATATCGCGTTTAATTTGAAAACGTAAAAGTGTTGTCGGCTTTTTTTTTTTGTAAAAAGTTATATGCAAAATTATAAAAATCGTATTCTGCACATTTACTATTTAAATTTCCTTCATCGACGATTTGCATAAAAGGCCGGGTGGACTTTCATAAAAAGCAAGAAACCAAAATAAACGAACACTGGTTTTAGTGATCCATGAATTTTTATCTAAATACGTGCGTTTCAAAAACGGAAACTTTACGACCCAGAGCAATAAATTGAAATTTATTACACTGACGATTCCATTCCAACTTATGAATACCAATAAATCATGAAATAAGTGGTACTTCCTCAAATCACTCAGAGCAGTCCAGGTGGGCACTAAGTAATTTGATGTGTCAAAATCAGAACGTTCATTTCAAACAAATTGTGACACAAAATACCGCACATTCACTCTCGTGTCTCATTCGTGAATTTTCAATTCATGTCATTGATCTAAGAAGAAAACCAAACCAAATAATAATAACATTTCAAGTAAATCGTTCCCTATGGTTTTAGATAGCTCAAAAACATGATTTTTTATTCCATCTAGCTTCTAAATCTTTATGCCATGGACACCATTGACAAAGTTTTATTGGTGAATTTCGAATAAAACGAAATACACGGAGCGTTTACCCCAAAAAACAACCCAAAAAATGGTACATAAAAATTCTTTTAGATGAAATATTGAGTCAATGCTTATATCACAAGAAGGTACTGTCGTTCTTTAAAAATCCACAAAAATACTAACAACAAAATTTAAAGTCATTTTTAATCAGACGTTTTCTCGCTTTGCTGAATATTCTCTATTGACTATTTTTTTAAACATAAAACTGAAAAAAAAAATGTTTATTTCTGTGAAGCAACGTACATTACCGGTCAAAGGAGCACCAAAGAAAAAGAAATGCTCCTTTCTGGAGCACAGACGTCGAAAACGCTCGCAGAATACAAGCACCAGAAATTATGTCAAGTCTATTAATAAATGCATCACGATCGGTTTGAGGTGCTGATGTCCATATGATGGACCTGTGCACTTTTCGCATCGAACATGTGATGATAAACATCGTTAGTCATTTGGACCAAACTCACACATAAAAACAGACCTCTCCAGCCCCGACATGTCGTTAGAAAGTCCTCATGTGATCTTTGGACAGAATCTCTTTAGGCTTTTTCTGTTGCGGTTTTGCTTGTCACTTTTGGACATCGTAGAACAATAGTGCCACACACGAAAACTGGTTTTGTATTCCTGCCCAATGGAGTTGGTAGTCTCTTTCGCCTTTACTTTCTTTCGATCCGTTTAGGGAGTTTTTATCTCTGCACAGAGCATGACTTCTGAAGATACAAAGTTTGCACTTTTTCCCTCTTCTTTGTGGTTTGATTATGAAACTCAGCGAACTATGATGTCATGCTTTAAAGAACTTACTCATCCTTGGTTTCTAGATATCTTCGGGACAATGTTGCGTTTTGAGGGAAGGGGTTTTTTCAGTTGTGATTGTTTATAAATGTCCATCACAGACAACAAAGAATGTGGCTGATTAGACATGTGAGATGAAGGCAAAAGTCAACAATATCACCATGTCTGGAATCCTTGATGGGATGCAATTTAGATAGCCTTATGTGATAGCTACACATCGTAAGGCCATCTGGTATTTTTTCAGAGAAGTTTCACAGCGAATTCCGACCAAATTCTGAGGATTTAGTACAATGGATTCGTTTGAGCTTGTGTTGCTAAAGTCATAAAGATTTCTCGGAAATATGGTTATTTGAAAAGGACATACTTGGAAGAAGTCCTCATAATATAATATTATTATTAATATTTCGTATTATTAAGCCCTTCCCGTGCTATTTAGCTTGACGAAACTCGGGGCCAAGCGGAAGGGATCAAAAGCATGGTAAACAAACCAATCTGATGCTCGAGAACGGTCACAATGCGAGCCGAAATCTAAATACCTGTGTTATGGTCAGTTTTAAGTAAACGCTAATCCTTTTTCCTTTCATAGATATTATAAATATATTATATTTTGTAATAGGTGACAGTTTCAAAATTATATTTTATGAATGAATGATGCTTCAATAGAAATTCCAGCGTCCTCTGATTAATTTGATCATAAAATTATCAATCCTGTTTATGTAGGCTTCGTTATATAAGGTCTCATTTGGATAATACCTTTTTTAGTCACATTTCGGTAATCGATATAATCTAATGTAAGATCTAAGATATTTTCTCTCGAGCACCCGAACATTTTCCTTCATATTTAGTCCTATATTGAACCACATATACCATATAACTTTTACCCTGCTATCAAGTTAGCTCAAAAGAAATAGCCTTTTTTGTCACAGCAAACATATTCTTAGCCTCGACCAAAAGCAGACTCCACATGTCTGTTAAAATACAGGTAACTTATCGGTTTTATACAGTCCTTTCCCTCTTTTTTTGGTATAGGTTGTATGATTGCTGTTTTCCAACGCGTGGGAAAGTGTGCATTATGTAACGCGTTCTTAATAACAACAATTATATAATTGTATCTGCCGCAAGACTAATGACCTAGCCCGGAAAAACATATTATCATGGAAAATTTAACAAGCCTCAGGACTTGCTAAATAAGGCCAAGACCGGTTCCCGGTTGTAGTGCCGATGATGATGCTATACAATTGTATGTCCCCTTTTTTTAAATTTTTCTCTCGGGAGAGGCGCCACCCCGAGATGCCACCAAATAACTGTTGCAGTTGTTTACGAACAGTAGCAGGTTTTAACGCTCCGGGGAGACTTACCCGGGAAGGTGATTCCACAGCTCCCCCGCTCTGTAACGGAACGAGTTCTGATGCAGAGATGTTCGTGCCGTCGGATATGAACCACAAATTAGTGCGATCCTTCGGATTGTCTCGTGAAGCCCATATAAACCGAATTGCGCGGAACAGTACCACGAATCTTCGAAGAACAGTGCCCGTGATTATTTCTATAAAACAGACAGAGGTCGGCTACGCGGCTTTGATATGATAGCGACTGTAGTTCTGATGTCGCGCCGTGTCCCCGATCAGGCGGATCGCTCGTCTCTGGATGCTCTCAAGTAGGTCGAGGGTATGTTTAGGAGCAGTGCTCCAAACATGAGAGCAATATCCGAGTGCGGATCTAATTTGGAATCTATACAGGAGAAAAAGTTGAGCCGGAGTAAAATATTTCTCGGCTCTAAGAAGATAACTCAGTTTTCAGGAGGCGGATCTGGCGATGTTCGACACATGTTTATGCATTGAAGTCGACGAGATTGGCCTTTCCCCACTGCAGGACCTTATCTAGATCCCGATTCAGAGAGTCAATCTGTCTACATCTCAGCTGCTGTGACGTAGATGCATCATTCGTCCGAACACTCGAAAAAGAGGAAACAAGCGTATTATCATCCGCAGAACTGAACATCCTGTTATCCATCGTCTCCAACAAATCATTTATGTGAAGCAGAAACAAGGTTGGAGCCAAAATAGAACCTTGAGGCATCCCGAAATCAACAGGTACAGATCCGAAGACTAACTGTCAACAACCACCCGGATCGATCGACTTTTGAGGAAGCTCTTCGTCCAGTCGCAAAGCTGCTGGAAAAGTCCATAGGAACGAAGCTTGCTCAGTAATGCTCCGTGACAGACGCGGTCAAGGCCTAGGAGATAACCAATGTGACCGGCCTTGACTCACCATCATTCAGAAGTCCGTTGCACTCCAAAAACTTAATTATCTCGGTGTTGATGACCTTTTCCATCATTTTAGACATCATAGATAGTAATGCTATCGGCTGGTATTTTTGTGGGAGACACTTTTTCCCCTCCTTTGGATTTTCCAGCAAGTAGGAAACGTCCTTCGTTCATAAGATAAGCGAATGAGTCTGCCAAGAACCGGTGACAGTACTGGACCACAGTTCTTAAGGACTATTGCTGATATTCCGTCCGGGCTTGTTCCCTTTCTAGAGTCCACTCCATGTGAAATGCATTGAATAGTAGTGGAGCAAAGTTCTTAAGAATTATTGCTGATATTCCGTCCGGGCTGGTTGCCTTCTTACAGTCCAGTTCACGTAGAATACGGTGAATAGTGCGCGGACGAAATCTCTCATCCTGCATCGACCACCGTACCGGCGTGATCACAGGTGGCTCCAAAAGACCGGCATCGAGGTTTGAATTCTCGGAAAATAAATTCGCGAACACACCAGCAATATCCTTTGACTTCGTGACTAACGTCCCGCTGCTCATCACCAACGGAGGAAAAGAGGAGGAAGCGAAATTACTGTTAACTGCCCCTACCATTGACCAGAAGAGACGCGAACCAGAACTCAGGGAGTTCATTAGTCACTCTGTCGTTGTAAGCCTTCTTCGCGGTATCAATCACCTGGTTGCATGCGTTTTTGATTATAACAAAATTCGTTCTGTTAACATCGGTGGGATTGGAGCGCCATTGCTTAAAAGCTCTATTTTTTGCCACTGTAATCTGCTCGCATTTTTTATCAAGCCAAGGTTTATCAGATGAACCTCGTGTCCATCGCGAGAAGAATAATCTCTGTGACCGACTCCGCGCATGCGTCAACACCGAAGTCTCCAAAGCACACCCCCGGCTACGGAAATGATGCGAAGAAATCTCGCAAATCTTTCCAGTTAGCAGCTCCATACCTCCATACATGGGGAAGCTCCTTAGGTTGGTTATTCGCTTGAAATGCAAGTGGTTGCGCGGCAGATACCAAGCAGTGATCTGAGTTTCCCAATGGCCCAGAAATCTCTACGGAATAAATGCTCGGCTCGGATGTCAAAAACAGGTACAGGGTGTTCCCATAATCACCTCGAGCATCCGGCACTCGCGTTGGCTTCCCCACGAGTTGAGTCAAGTTGTGGCTTACAGCAAACATCTCCGCCAGCCTCCCAGCCTCGTCGGTTCTGTTAGAATGTAACAACCAACCGGAATTGTGCACATTAAAATCGCCAAGGACGACAATTTCAGAAGCTGGGGGATTGATTTGTATAAGTCACCGGTACGTGAAAGATGTTCGAAAAATGTCGCTGGTCGATCATCATTCGGAGAGCGATAAAGACAGCAAAAAATTAACAGAATTCTTCTGCAAGACCCACAGCCACATGATGTCCAAGCTATTGGGTTCTAACGCCTCCGTCTTTTGCCAAGCCAGATCCGACCGGGTGAAGACGCAGACTCCAACCTTAAAATGCAATCTCGAATGCAAGTCGTATCCTGAGCAACGAAGATATTGAGAATCAGTTGATGAATCTACCTGGATCCCAATTAGGGAAAAGATATCAGGTTTCGCTGTTTGCTAATATTGGTGGACGGCGTTTACATTCGTATTGGTGAAACCGATGCTGCTGATGTTACCAAATGCCGTTATCAGTCGAACGAACCCGATTATGCGACGTCAAATTTCTAAATGTTTGGTTACTTATAAGAATATGTGCTTGATGTTCTCCGTGACATACTTCCCCCTGACATAGTTCTCCCCGGAGATCAGAACGGGAAACTAGTTTATCTCCGGAATTCCTTATCTCAGAAACTACCATCATGACTTATCTCCATTTTAGTCCGGACCGTCAGCGATACATCCGAAAGATAGTCGAATATTTCTTCCGATGATAGCGCGGAATGTACAGCCTGACGAGGTGGTATCTTACCTTGGAACCGGCTACCACCTAATCCAACATCTTCTCCAACCGGTGTATCGGCCAAGTTCCGAAAGATGGCCGAGTATTTCTCCCGACCATTTCACGGAGCCTATAGCTTGATGGGGTGGTATTTCACCATGCGACAGAGCTTTGGGACCCCACCCACCACTCGGCCTTTAGTCGCCTCCTACAACAAGCCGGTCTAGCTGTGAGTATATTCTAACGCCCTACTCATAGGGGTGATTAATTTCGTTATATAAGGTCTCATTTGGATAATACCCTTTCTAGTGAGATTCCGGTGTTCGATATAATCTGAAATAAGATATAAGACATTTTCTCTCGAACACCTGAACCTTTTCCATCAGATGTCCAGTGTGGTTCAATATAGGACTGAATACTATATTGAACCACACTGGACATCCGTATATAATCATGGGCCTAATTAGGGACATATATCATATAACTTTTACCCCGCTATCAAGTTGGCTAAAATGAAATAGCTTTTTTGTCATAGCAAACATTTTCTTAGCCTCGACCAAAACAGCCTCCACATGTCTGTTAAAATACATATAACTTATCGGTTTTGTACAGTCCTTCCCCCTTTTTTTGGTATAGGTTGTATGATTGCTGTTTTCCAACGCGTGGGAAAGTGTCTATTATGTAACGCGTTGTTAAAAAGAACTGTGTATATGTCCATTGCCAATGGTAGTAGATACCTGAGTACGATATTACCACTAACTTGTTGTTTCCCAATGAGTCGAATATACCCTGGGTCTCGTCCTTCGTTATTAATAGGCTATTAGCCCTGTTATTGGCGTTAATAGCATTTGCCAAATTATCGTTATTGAATTCCGTAGAACCGAGATTCTCTGATTGCCAATTTGAAAGTTCATTTCGAAGGTACCAGCGATTCCCTAGAACTCTGTTTTCCAAATCGTAGTTTCGGTGGATGCTTTCATTTACCTTGTACATTTCCCGGAAGACAGCCCCCACAGTGTTCGCCCTTTCTAAGGGATCTTCTATCACGAAGAGCTCATTATTGAGGATAGCGTTCTTTGTATCTATGCCTATGTTGACTAACATTTGCTTGTTTTCGGCATTACGTGCTAAGTGGAGACTGAATCTTATTTTGATTATTTCTCCTGAATATCTTATTAATTTGTGGAAACATATTCGGGTTATTAGATTTTACAGCTCGAAGTCTGTTGTTCCAATACAAATTTGTTGCTAATCTATAATTAGCTTTTAGTAATTGTTGGAGGTTTTTTAATCGGGATTTCAGTGATATTGTCTCCTGGTCGTGTCTGTCAGAAAACTGTCTGTTTTAGTTTTGTTAGCAGTCTGCTTTTTTTCTGTGAAGTGCGTTCCAATTACCGCGAGTTCATGGCATAACCCTGAATGAATTCTCTAGAATACTATGTCGTGTATTCGATATCTAGTATGTATGGTGACTGTGAATTCATAGATCCACGTGATTCATGCACCATATATTTGTATAATAATATCAAACGACCATTGATATTCCTTGGCATCTGGTATTTCTGCACGAACAACGATTTCAATTTGATCAGGTGGGTGCTACGTGATCCGATTCCGGCGCCATATATTTTACATTGATGGTAAAATGTCAGAAACACTCATGCAGGTGCGTTTCATATCAACCGGATATACGATGCACGAATAAACACGTATCCGATGTAACTGGCTCACCACCTGGTGTATGTTGATGATACTATGACAAAAACCTTCATTCCAGTGCCAACCACATCTCACCAAAACGTCGTCGCAATCGGATGTACGGTGAGCGAAGGAACAATTAACCGACACGGCGCCGCCTGGTGTACGTTGCTAGTACTATGCCAGTAACCTCCAAGCCAATGCCAACAACAACTTACCAAATGTTCGTAGCAATCAGATCAATGATGAGTAAATCAATTATTCGCTGTAGCATCATCTGGTTATTAATACTATGCCCGAAACTTACATACAAGTGTCAACAACAACTCACCCAAGTTTCATCGCAATCGGATGAAGTATAGATAGTTTAAGAACGCATACGAGGCAAACAGACACATTTAATTATACGAGGTGCGCTTTGGAGACTCCAACGTTAACGCATGCGCGGAGTCGGTCTCGGAAATTATTTTTCTCGGGATGGAAATTTACATTCTCCATTCCACCAAACGAAGTCTCGATAGTATAGTGGTTAGTATCCCCGCCTGTCACGCGGGAGACTGGGGTTCGTTTCCCCGTCGGGGAGCCTCTGGCGCAAGACTAATAACCTTGCCCGGAAAAACAAATTATCATGGAAAATTTAACAAGCTTTAGGACTTGCTAAATAAGTCCAAGACCGGCTCCTGGTTGTAGTGCCGATGATGATGATGATGATGATGATTCCACCAAACGAATAAACCTTGGTTTGATAAAAAATGCGAGCAGATTACAGTGGCGAAAAATAGAGCTTTCAAACAATGACGCTTTAGTCCCACCGATGTTAACAGAACGAATTTTGTTAGAATCAAAAACGCGTCCAACCGGGTGATTGATACCGCGAAGAAGACTTGCAACGACAGAGTGACCAATAAACTCCTTGAGTGCACAACTGGCTCACGTCCCTTCTGCTCGATGGCGAGATTTGTCAACAGTAACTTCCCTTCCTTCTTTTTTCCCCCGTTAATGGCGGGAAGGGGGACGTTAGTCACAAATTAAAAAGATGAAGCTGGTGCGTTCGCGACTTTATTTTTCGCGATTCCAACCCCACCCGTGATCGCGCGGTACGGTCTTCGATATAGGATATGAGATTCCGCTCGTGTATTATTCAACACATTCTACGTGGACTGGACTGTAGGAAGGCAATCGGCCCGAGCGGAATACCAGCAGTAGTCCTTAAGAACTGTGCCCCAGTCGGTTCCTGGCAGAGTCGCCCGGATATATTATGCACGGAAAACATTTCCTACCTGCTGGAAAATCGCACGAGTTCAACCAATCCCAAAGTGGGGGAAAAAGTGTTTCCCACAAATTGCATTGTGGGGAAGGTGGTCGCGCGCCTGCATGGGCGAGAGTTCTACCGCCAACCCACTCTCTGCTAAACAAAGTTCCATCGACTACAACCGAACGAAACGCACAAAGACGAACATCAACAACGCACCGTCCACCAAAGGAGCGAGGAAAAATAAAACACTGATGTTGTTTGTGATCTATTTTACGGAGTCTATTCTTGTAATACATGATCTTTTAATTTAGTATAACAATTTACTGAGGCCCATTTCTTGTTTGGAAACACATGATCTTTTAATTTCGATTAAAAATATAATGAGGACTCGTCACCACAGCGCTTTAATTCATTGTTCATAAACTTATTAATGACTAGACACAACAGGCACTTTACTACATTTATCGTGAAATTATTAACGACTCGACACAAGTTTCCGACTCCGAATGAACGCGTCCCCGTGCGCACCGGGGAGCGAAGGAAGGAACGACCAGTTCGGTCGGGGGATGGGTAAGCACTCTGCGATGTGAATTCGCTGGCAAAGGAAATTCGGCCAGTGGTACTGGCTCTCTTAGTTAAGGGTGCGTTTCCTATTCCAAGAGAAACGTGAAGTCTCTCTTTGGGAGTAGGTAACCGGATCTCATAGCGAAGATCGTAGTGGTACGCATGTATGTGTGAACATTGGTTATTTCATGGGACAAGGCCATGAGAACGAATCGGAAAAATCGAAGGGGATAATGGGCATCAATGAGATGTGAGTTCGGCTAAGTAAACAAGCCGGATCTCATTGAGTGCTAACTGGATTTCTGTTTGCTCATGCCGCGAGGTCATGAGAAGCAGATCCAAAAATATGGGAAGACAAAGCGATCGTATAGATCATTGTCTATGATGTGCATTGCAGCTGTATTGATAGACCGCAATGCATCGTGGGCATGGTGCTAATTGGTTTTAGCATATTCTCTGAGAATTGGTGTTTATGGCATCGCCGCCAAGGGTCAGTACACAAATCCTATTTGCAATTGCTTATGCTATAGGATTTGGTTTATGCCTTTAGACGCAAGATGCGTGTATTTGCTTTTGTCCCTTTGACAAAGGTCGCCAGCCAATGTGTATGTAAGGGAATTTATCGTACACATGGTGAGGCTGGGATAGGCGACGCAATGTTTATTATCCCTAGAGACGATGGTTACATTATGTGTGAACCGAATTGTTTCCTTACAGGAATTCATCTAGGGAAAATGCATATGGGAATATTGGGATTTTCCTGGCAACCGAAGGTGCCGAATTGGGTTTTGGGATGTATGATCCTAAAGCTGGACAGAATTCGTGTAGGGAATTTTAAACGCGAATTGATGCATGAAGGTAAGAATTCTTTTCAGGAGCTTTCAGGTAAATACATAAGATAAACTTGATGCCTGAAGCATTTAGGGGTGCTAATGCAATTGCATTAGCGGGAAATAATGGGAGTTGGGTTGTATTTATGGGGGGTTCTTCGGGTAAGTAGACAGTAGCGTTAGGCGGAACCGCCACAGCATTACTGTCTATGTTATCTAACGTGATGGAAAGGGTCATCAATACCGAGTTAATTAAGTAATTGGAGTGCAACAGACTTCTGTATGATCGTCAATACGTATTCCGTGGCAGACAGTCCACGGGAGACCTATCGACCCTTATCACCGATTGCGGATTCACAAATAAATGTACTGGAGAAATCCAGTACGTTCACATCTGCTTGCCATGTGCCAACTGTCAGCCGCTAGCTAACTACGTGTCAGAGAAAAAAGGGGCGCCACTTAAGCGTCACCCGATTTGAACGAACCGAACGGTTGCTTCGCTGGATAGTTCCTCTACTCTCGGTTTCGTGACAAGTGCGCACAGCTGTTTTACTTACTGAAATTGCTTTCACGTATTGTAGTAAATCATCTTCGCCCGAATATGCGAATGTCAATTATCGACAGACGCGTTACTGATCAGAGTGGTTTTCGAAATCTGCTTTAAATAAAGTGAAATAAACTTATGAATTTCATTAGAGACATTACAAACAATGGACATCTGCGATCGAGGGGCATAGTGAGTCAAGGCCGGTCGCATTGGATATATCCAAGGCCTTGACTGTGTCTAACACGCAAGCTTCGTTCATATGAACTTTCCCAGCAACTGGGCGGAGAGCTTCCCCGAGGATCAATCGATCCGGATTGTTGTGGAAGGCGAGTCTTCGGATCTGTACCCTGTTAATTCCAGGATGCATCAAGGGTCTATTTTGGCTCCCACCTTGTTTCTGGTCCATATAAATGATTTGTTGGAGTAGATGGATAACAGGGTGTTCAGTTTTGCGAATAATATTCCGCCTGTTTCCTCGTTTTCGAGTGGTCAGCCTAGTGCATCAACGTCGAGTGTATCAACGTGGCACCAGCTGAGATGTAGACAGATTGACTCTCTGAATCAGGATCTGGATAAGGTCCTGCAGTGGGGAAGGGCCAATATCGTCGACTTCAATGCAACGAAGACACAATATACAACATTCACAAAGAAAAGCGGATCATCGGTTCCAGAGCTGATGACGAATGGCCAGGCTCTCGAATCTGGGGAAAGCTTGAAATTGCTCGGAGTTACGGTCTGTGGAAATGTATCGTGGCATAAACACATGTCGAGCATCGCCAGGTCACCCTCTGGAAAAGTGAATATATATATATATAAATATATATATGTATATATATATATATACATACATATAAATATATATATATATATATATATATATATATATATATATATATATATATATATATATATTATTATTATTATTATTATTTATTACAATGCAAGTAAATTACATGGTAACTTAAAAACTAATAGCACTAGCGACTAAGGCTTTCGGCTAGATATATATATATATATATATATATATATATATATATATATATATATATATATATTGTGACGCATATGACAATCAGTACTAGAATATTCTAGAAAGTACTGGAAAACTGGAGACTAGGAGCAATAGAAAATTCGAGGCTATAGAACGGACGGAAACGAAACACCAAATCAGAATGAGGATAAACGGTATAAATACGTCGCACGCAGATCGGGAAGTAGTAAGAAGTGGGCAGTAAAAGATGCGATAAGTACGGAAGCGATAAGTCAAGAAACCGTTAAGTGTACGGTAAAAGTAACGGTTGGTATTAACAGACTAATAAAGTGTTACATTAATTTAAAATCGATTTCACGGCTCTTATTTATTAAAAATAATTAATCCAGCACACGCTAAGCTCCCACAATATATATATATATATATATATATATATATATATATATATATATATATATATATATATATATATTGTTATGCCTGGTTAGGCTGCACACCAAGTAATATGTTTTGCACCAACTAAGTCCGCAGGCCAGATACGGTTCGTGGGAGGAACCTCCGGCTTTTCCGTTGGATTAGGGGGCGGATGCTGGAACCAAGGAATATGTTACCGCGTGGATTCACCTCTTTTTTTTTTTAAGACGCTTAACTTAACTTTATTAATTACAATTACAATCTTGATTTTCCTCTAATTACTTTCAATCTTATTTACAGTTACAATATTTTCAATCTTATTTTCAATTTTATTTCTAAGTTACAATAATTAATAAATCTCAATCTTATTTTTAATTTTATTTTTAAGTTACAACATTTAAATCTTATTTTATTTTATTTTATTTCTAAGTTACAATAATTAATAAATTTCAATCTTATTTTTGATTTTATTTCTAAGTTACAATAATTAATAAATCTCAATCTTATTTTCAATCTTATTTTTAAGTTACAACATTTAAATCTTATTTTATTTTATTTTATTTCTAAGTTACAATAATTAATAAATCTCAATCTTATTTTCAATCTTATTTTTAAGTTACAACATTTAAATCTTATTTTATTTTATTTTATTTCTAAGTTACAATAATTAATAAATTTCAATCTTATTTTCAATCTTAATTTTAAGTTACAACATTTAAATCTTATTTTATTTTATTTTATTTCTAAGTTACAATAATTAATAAATCTCAATCTTATTTTCAATCTTATTTTTAAGTTACAACATTTAAATCTTATTTTATTTTATTTTATTTCTAAGTTACAATATTTACACAATATGGTCCTATAGTTTTTACTTGCGCTTTATACACTTTGCTAACTTTAATTTCCTATAGTTTTTACTTGCGCTTTATACACTTTGTTAACGTTAATTTCCTATAGTTTTTACTTGCAATTTATACACTTTGTTAACGTTAATTTCCTATAGTTTTTACTTGCAATTTATACACTTTGTTAACGTTAATTTCCTATAGTTTTTACTTGCAATCTATACACTTTGTTAACGTTAATTTCCTATAGTTTTTACTTGCAATTTATACACTTAGTTAACGTTAATTTCCTATAGTTTTTACTTGCAATTTATACACTTTGTTAACGTTAATTTCCTATAGTTTTTACTTGCAATTTATACACTTTGTTAACGTTAATTTCCTATAGTTTTTACTTGCAATTTATACACTTTGTTAACGTTAATTTCCTATAGTTTTTACTTGCAATTTATACACTTTGTTAACGTTAATTTCCTATAGTTTTTACTTGCAATTTATACACTTTGTTAACGTTAATTTCCTATAGTTTTTACTTGCAATTTATACACTTTGTTAACGTTAATTTCCTATAGTTTTTACTTGCAATTTATACACTTTGTTAACGTTAATTTCCTATAGTTTTTACTTGCAATTTATACACTTTGTTAACGTTAATTTCCTATAGTTTTTACTTGCAATTTATACACTTTGTTAACGTTAATTTCCTATAGTTTTTACTTGCAATTTATACACTTTGTTAACGTTAATTTCCTATAGTTTTTACTTGCAATTTATACACTTTGTTAACGTTAATTTCCTATAGTTTTTACTTGCAATTTATACACTTTGTTAACGTTAATTTCCTATAGTTTTTACTTGCAATTTATACACTTTGTTAACGTTAATTTCCTATAGTTTTTACTTGCAATTTATACACTTTGTTAACGTTAATTTCCTATAGTTTTTACTTGCAATTTATACACTTTGTTAACGTTAATTTCCTATAGTTTTTACTTGCAATTTATACACTTTGTTAACATTAATTTCCTATAGTTTTTACTTGCAATTTATACACTTTGTTAACGTTAATTTCCTATAGTTTTTACTTGCAATTTATACACTTTGTTAACGTTAATTTCCTATAGTTTTTCCAAGAGCGGAAGGACGAGACCACGACCACTGACTTCTCGAAAGACTCCAGACGAACTCTCTTCATTTCCCAATCTTCCTTGCCTCGTCGGCTGCCCGTGATCGCATTGCTTTTTGTCGATCATGCAAAAACGTTTGTTAGGGGCTCCCATGGGGTTCATATTTCTGTATAAGCTACTTTGTATCTTATGGGTTATGCTATGGGACAATCTGCAGATCAAGCGAATATTTCCCATGGGTCATATGACTGTGGGACTTGGATTATTTTGTGGATTAGGCAAAATTGTTTCTTTTGGATGGGTATCATATTATGGGACTTGGATTATTTTGTGAATTAAGCAAAATTGTGTCTTTTGATCATATCATATTATGGGATTTGGATTATTTTGTGGATTAGGCAAAATTGTTTCTTTTGATCATATCATATTATGTGATTTGGATTATTTTGTGGATTAGGCAAAATTGTTTCTTTTGGATGGATATAGGGTTAGGACTCCTGATAGGTTTTTCTCCTATGGATTCGCAGCATCCATAACACGTCCCCCCTTCAGACACATCTAAGGGTACCTTACCCTTAGATTGGACTTAGGTGTTTTCAACTCAAAAACCTCCGCCAACTTGTGTGGCTCTGGTGTTCTTGCCACTTCCAACCTCACGTCTGGGTCAACTCGGTTCCTTCTGTTAAAGCATCTGTTAAAAAGGGTTATAGTTGTTCTTACAGGTCCACAGTTACATTTCCTGATGACACAGGCAATCCCCACCAGACTGAGGACTCCAGTTACAGACATCAGGATCCCTTGTGTTCGTTCTGGTATCTTTTGCAGAGCCCTTGACCAGAAGGTCTGCTGATTCTGTATTTCCAGGGATAGGTCTTGCAGCTCATGAATGCTTTTTGCTGAAATTTTGGACATTGGTTCCCTTTCGATTGCTATTTCGCGCAGCTTAGCGTTAGCGCAACAATTTTCCAAATCGCCATACGAGTGCCTATCTCTTACCGATTTTTCGGTGCCAACTCCCAACGTGTTTATAGTCATGTCATATGTTTCCAGCCTGCAGTACCCATTAATTGTAATAACTCCTGTACCCAGGAGCTTTCCTACTTCTGTCCCATTCCGGCATTTACATTCAAAACTGGTTTCCGTTGTTATTGTATACAGGAAAGAGTCATCTTTAATTTTGTGGAATATTTCAACCTGCGAGTTTATGACTTTGGCATTGCATCTTTCGGCTCTGTTTCTCATGAAGATGTTTATTTCGCAGTTTGAGTCACTTAAAGTACTGCGCAGAAGTTGCGGTTTACAAACGTATATTTTATTGAAAAGCTTACAATCATCCAGTCTTGACCTCAACACGTAGTCCTCTCTATTCTTGTTTATAATTAGATATTCGTTACTCAATCCCAGCACCACGACTCCATTGGCCACGATCTTTGGGAGAGCGATTATCTCATATATATCAAAAGTTTCTTTTGTAACTGTCGGAATATGAATAACGAAAATGATAGTGCGACCCTTGGTGAAAGCTTTAATTTCGATCAATTTTAAGATTTCGGGGTAATTTTCTAAATTTGGTTCTATGGCCAGTAAGTTATTGTGTTCGAATTCCTTTAATTCCTTAAGTAGGTCGATTGGTTCTATAATTCTTGGGTGTATAATTCCGGACTGAATGAACAACAGGCTATCAATTATTTGTTCTATTTCTAGTTCGAGTCGCATGATCTTGTGATTAATTTTGCTGGATATTTCATCGTAGTAAGAGGCCAAGATGATAGTTCTGTTTAGATTATCCTCTCTTATATTGACCCTGTTAATTTCGTCAATGACTTCGTTAACCTTTTTCAATGTAACGTTTGCGTTCTTTACGCTTTCAAGTACCTGTTTATTTAAGTGACTCATTATCTTTATGTTCTCTTCCATGCCGTTCTTGATTCTGTGCTCGTTTTCCAAAACACTGTGAATCGCTGTCGAATAGTATTCAGCATCCTCAT
This sequence comes from Microdon myrmicae, assembly GCA_963931805.1. Taxonomy (NCBI): domain Eukaryota; kingdom Metazoa; phylum Arthropoda; class Insecta; order Diptera; family Syrphidae; genus Microdon; species Microdon myrmicae. Next base: position 219,458,993 of record OZ007497.1, read on the forward strand.
TATCCATTGTACCAAACAAAACCTTAAAGCCCGAACCTATCACATTTGCCAGCCCTCTTTTTGTTCTTTTCGATTTTCCCACTATACCAGAGATTATATTGATTCTATGATCTGCCTTAGTTACTTCTTGCTCTGCTAAAATTTGGAATTGTCTACATTCTGTTTTGGTTTGTATGCAAAGTTTGTCTATTGCGTTAATCATATTTCTAATATTTAAACTTGTTTGCTCTAGAATAGTTATGTCTAAGTGTGCAACCAGCGTCAATTTGCTGTTCATCTCTTTTCCATCTCCGATATAGTTGAAATACAGTCCCGAATGTTCCCGCAGGCTCCGCACGTTCACGTTTCCCGCATTTATTGTGCAGATGCACGAGATCCTGCAAAGTAAGGTTTGACGTTAGCTTTATTGAATCTCTGTTGTTTATTCCGAAGTTGTATCACCAAATGATTTTGATGAACTTCGAGGACAGTAAAAGGGCCCTTATATGTACTTCGGAGTTTGCCTTTCACTTCATTTTTTATTAAGACCCTTTGACCAACCCTATACTCGATTGGCCTTCCTATTTTCTTGTCATACCTCAACTTGGATCTCTTCCTACATTCTCGGACATTTCCTTTAACATTCTCTCGTGTCTCGAAGAGGTTGGACCTAAGCTCGTCGATATAGTCGAAAACCGTTTTTTCGTTATGGGTGTCCACAGCGCTAGGTCGGTTGGCCTCGTTACCAAAAACTATCTCATAGGGCGTGTAGCCCGTCGCATTATGAACTGTACTGTTGTAACAAAATCCAGCATACGGCATTCGTTTGTGCCAATCCTCTATCTGGTCCAATTCCCTTCCTGTGGATCTCAAGTATTCCAGCAGTCGACAATGGGCTCGCTCCACGCTACCGTTAGCCTGTGGGTAAGCAACACTGGTTGTTATATGTTCCATTCCCAACAGGTCACAAAACTCTTTAAAGAGTTCATTGCAGAATTCTAGGCCATTATCGGAGAGAATCAATTTAGGCATACCGAAGTTCATTATCCACTCTTCCATCAGGGCTCGCGCCACTGTTTGCATTTCCTTGTTCTTCAAGGGTATGAACTTAATAAACTTCGACAAGTCATCTTGGATTGTTAATCCGAATTTGTAGCCCTCGTCCGTCTCCTGGAACGGTCCTATAATGTCAATCATAATTTTCTCTAATGCCCTATCGGCTGAACTAACTATTTTCATAGGATTTCTGGTCGGTGCCCGGTTAACTTTTTCCGTCTGGCAATGGGGACAGTTCCTGACAAAATTCTCGATGTCCTTCTGCATCCCCCTCCATCCATACCTTCTTTTTATCCTAGCGTAGGTTGCCCTTTGCCCTGTGTGGCCGCCCATCAAGCCTTCATGGTATTCCCTCATAATTGCCAACCTTCTGTCTGTGTCAATCACTTCTTCCCTGCCGCCCGACGCTCCACTCTTCGTGCTCGAACTTTCATCGTCAGCAGCGAGTTCAGCTACGACACCTGAACCGATCTCATCGCTGGGGCCGATGCCGATGTCACCGTTGTCGACATTCTCCTGTTCCCCTTCGACAATCCTAACATTCCGGCTGAGTTCGTCGGCAACCACATTTTCCTTACCTTTCTTATAGGTTATAACGTAGTCGAATTCCTCAAGCTTGAGGCGCCATCTCACAAGCCGACTGCCAGGATCCTTAACGTGGAACAGCCATGTCAATGGTCTGTGATCTGTCTGAATGATGAACTTAGTCCCATAAATATATGGACGAAACTGTTTCGTAGCCCAAACGATAGCCAAGCATTCCTTCTCTGTCGTGCTATAGTTGGTCTCGGCCTTATTAAGCGTCCTACTGGCGAAATGTATTGGTAGATCCTTACCGTTATGCTCCTGACTTAAGACAGCACCTATGCCGCCATTAGACGCGTCGGTAGTCACTATGAAGGTTTTCTGGAAATCCGGATACTGCAAGATGGGATGGCTTGTGATAATTCGTTTCAATGCGTCAAAGGACTGTTGCTGCTCTGTATCCCATTTAAACTCCACGTCCTTCTTTAAAAGTTTATTCAGTGGCCCGGCCACCTGACTGAAGTTCTTTATAAACTTTCTATAATATCCTATCATTCCTAGGAATGATTTCACACCTTTGGGGTTCCTGGGTTCCTCCATCCGCAGGATGCTCTCGATCTTCCCTGGATCCGGTCTAACACCCCTGTCCGTAATGACATGCCCCAAGTAGGAGACCTCCTTCCGCAGAAATTCACATTTATCGGGCTGCAGTTTGAGATTCGCACTCCTAAGTTGCTCGAACACCTCGATGAGCTTCTTATTGTGCTCCGACAGGCTTCGTCCATAGACGACGATGTCGTCCAAATAGACGAAGCATTTGATTCCCTGCAATCCAGCCAAGACGGTGTTCATCAGCCTCTGAAAGCAGGCAGGAGCGTTTTTCAATCCAAATGGCATTCTGGTATATTCGAAGTGACCATAAGGTGTGCTGAAGGCCGTCTTCTCGATGTCCTCCTCATCCATTGGAATTTGATGAAATCCGGACGTTAAGTCCAAAGTGGAAAAGTATTTAGCTTTTCCTAATTGATCGAGGATTTCGCCTATGTTAGGCAAGGGGCAGTTGTCCGCAATCGTTATCTCGTTTAACTTACGGTAGTCGACAACCATACGCCACTTCCTCTTGCCGCTCGCATCGGCCTTTTTCGGCACCACCCACAACGGGGAGCCCCATGGTGAGCTACTGTCACGCACGATCCCCTCGTCCTTAAGCTTCTTAATTTGCTCGCGGACCTCTTCTTCGTGGACCTTGGGGTACCTATAAGTTTTTGTAAAGATGGGCTCTGAGAAGTCCCTCGTTCTAATCTTATGCTTAATGATGGGAGTTGTTGACAACTTTTCACCCTCGACGCTAAATATGTCACTGAATTCCTGAACAATTTCCAGGAGGCTCTCTTTTTCTTCCTTATTTAAGTGATCGGTTCGCACGTTCCCTGAAACCTTCTTGGCTCTGTTTCCCGCGACGTTAAAGTCACTCAGATTTGAACCCCTGACGGATACTCCCTTCAAGTCAAATGGCTTATCTGTAGTGTTCAAAACTGAAACCAGACATTGGCCATTCCTATTCCTGGTGATGCAACTGGGGACAACAATACCTTCGGTAATTTCCTGTCTAGGTATTATTATTTCTTCGTCTAAGTTTCCTTGGACTTGGACTTTCCTAAAAACCTCGGATCTGGCCATGACAGACCGTAATTCATTGAGATACCTTAGCGGTATCTCACCAAAATGTCCCGCTATTACATCATTCTTATAGTCGATCGTGAAACCGCCCTCTCGTAGGAAATGGTTTCCAATCAATCCGTCATAATCTCCCAAAAGGGTGTTTGCGACCACGTGGAACTCCATCATATCCGTCCTGATGCTGCCATTATTTTGGCCGAATTCAACTCTCTGTTTAACCACTCCTAATGTGGCACACATTCTGCCACCTATCCCACTAAATCTCAAAACCCTTTCGACATCCACCTCATCCTTGTAGACACAATTTGCTTTGATGAGTGATATTTCAGCCCCCGTATCTATCATGAACCTCCTTACGTCCCCGTTGATTGTACCCAAAATGTGGGGACTCTCCGATTTATCCGAGACTCTGACCTGCATGAGTGCCCCATACTTCATGCAGCCTATTGAAAATTTCTTTCCTTGAAGTCCACCTTGCTCGGGCCCGAAGGTGGTTTTTCATCCTGCCTAAAGGGGTTTCCACTGAATTTATTACTCCGCCCATAGTAGTTCCCAACGGGTCGACCGTCCTGCTTCCTCGGAAGTCTACAATTCCTTGCGATGTGACCCAACTTGCCACAATTATAACACTTAATCTGCTGGAAGTTAATCTTTGCCAAATTTTTCGAGGTATAATCCTTTTGCGTATTTGATCTGAACAGGTTAATGCGCTGTTCTTCTTCACAAGCGAACCTGCTTGCCTCCGCAAGACTTCTAGGTCGCTGCGTCACAACATACATTGATAATCGCTCCTGGAGACCATTCACAAAGACTGAAAGGCTCTCATTCTGAATATATTCGATTTGGCCTTCCCTGTGTTCACGTTTTACGCCGGAGAGCTTGCTCTGGAGGAGTCGTCTCTGCAAAGTCTCAACTCGCTGCAAATAGTGCACCACAGACTCGTCCCTACCCTGTCGGATCGAAATCAACTCCCTGTGCAGCTGTAGTGCGCTGTGAGGTTCCCTAAACACTGCTATCAGTTCCCTTTTCAATGCCTGCCAGTCCGTGATCTCCTTATTCATCAGAATCGTTGCGGCATTGCCACGAACTTTGGTTTTGATATACTTGAAGAGTACATTTTTCTGCGCATCAGATGCCAGTTCGATGGCATCATCGCACGAATCGATAAAGGTGAAAACTTCATCGCTGGTACCATTGAAGGTAGGGATGAACGAGATCAACACGTTGATGGCAACCTCCGTCATGTCGCAAGTGGAATTACCCTCGACCCGCGAATCGCCACAATTGCTACCGTCGTCCGAATCAGAATCCCCACCCGCACCGGTGTCGTTATCGTTAGCTAAGGGTTTGTTCAGGGCACCTATTGAAGCTCGTAGATTCGAGAACATGAATGGTCTCTTCTCTCTAGTCGCCGGATCTCGTCCCTCGTCTCTCTCTTAATCAAATAAAGAGTTTCCTTTTTCCTTTCTCATAGGGCAACAATTCAACAATAACAGCAAATAAAATCAACAGCGCAAAAAATTCTAAAATCTATAGGGCAATAAAATAAAAGAACCACTTACAGGAACAATCCCAGGAACAACTCCATGTGTCCGCCGCAGTTGAAGTGCTGGATCCCACCGCTGCCACCAAAAATTTGGTATGTTATGCCTGGTTAGGCTGCACACCAAGTAATATGTTTTGCACCAACTAAGTCCGCAGGCCAGATACGGTTCGTGGGAGGAACCTCCGGCTTTTCCGTTGGATTAGGGGGCGGATGCTGGAACCAAGGAATATGTTACCGCGTGGATTCACCTCTTTTTTTTTTTAAGACGCTTAACTTAACTTTATTAATTACAATTACAATCTTGATTTTCCTCTAATTACTTTCAATCTTATTTACAGTTACAATATTTTCAATCTTATTTTCAATTTTATTTCTAAGTTACAATAATTAATAAATCTCAATCTTATTTTTAATTTTATTTTTAAGTTACAACATTTAAATCTTATTTTATTTTATTTTATTTCTAAGTTACAATAATTAATAAATTTCAATCTTATTTTTGATTTTATTTCTAAGTTACAATAATTAATAAATCTCAATCTTATTTTCAATCTTATTTTTAAGTTACAACATTTAAATCTTATTTTATTTTATTTTATTTCTAAGTTACAATAATTAATAAATCTCAATCTTATTTTCAATCTTATTTTTAAGTTACAACATTTAAATCTTATTTTATTTTATTTTATTTCTAAGTTACAATAATTAATAAATTTCAATCTTATTTTCAATCTTAATTTTAAGTTACAACATTTAAATCTTATTTTATTTTATTTTATTTCTAAGTTACAATAATTAATAAATCTCAATCTTATTTTCAATCTTATTTTTAAGTTACAACATTTAAATCTTATTTTATTTTATTTTATTTCTAAGTTACAATATTTACACAATATGGTCCTATAGTTTTTACTTGCGCTTTATACACTTTGCTAACTTTAATTTCCTATAGTTTTTACTTGCGCTTTATACACTTTGTTAACGTTAATTTCCTATAGTTTTTACTTGCAATTTATACACTTTGTTAACGTTAATTTCCTATAGTTTTTACTTGCAATTTATACACTTTGTTAACGTTAATTTCCTATAGTTTTTACTTGCAATCTATACACTTTGTTAACGTTAATTTCCTATAGTTTTTACTTGCAATTTATACACTTAGTTAACGTTAATTTCCTATAGTTTTTACTTGCAATTTATACACTTTGTTAACGTTAATTTCCTATAGTTTTTACTTGCAATTTATACACTTTGTTAACGTTAATTTCCTATAGTTTTTACTTGCAATTTATACACTTTGTTAACGTTAATTTCCTATAGTTTTTACTTGCAATTTATACACTTTGTTAACGTTAATTTCCTATAGTTTTTACTTGCAATTTATACACTTTGTTAACGTTAATTTCCTATAGTTTTTACTTGCAATTTATACACTTTGTTAACGTTAATTTCCTATAGTTTTTACTTGCAATTTATACACTTTGTTAACGTTAATTTCCTATAGTTTTTACTTGCAATTTATACACTTTGTTAACGTTAATTTCCTATAGTTTTTACTTGCAATTTATACACTTTGTTAACGTTAATTTCCTATAGTTTTTACTTGCAATTTATACACTTTGTTAACGTTAATTTCCTATAGTTTTTACTTGCAATTTATACACTTTGTTAACGTTAATTTCCTATAGTTTTTACTTGCAATTTATACACTTTGTTAACGTTAATTTCCTATAGTTTTTACTTGCAATTTATACACTTTGTTAACGTTAATTTCCTATAGTTTTTACTTGCAATTTATACACTTTGTTAACGTTAATTTCCTATAGTTTTTACTTGCAATTTATACACTTTGTTAACGTTAATTTCCTATAGTTTTTACTTGCAATTTATACACTTTGTTAACATTAATTTCCTATAGTTTTTACTTGCAATTTATACACTTTGTTAACGTTAATTTCCTATAGTTTTTACTTGCAATTTATACACTTTGTTAACGTTAATTTCCTATAGTTTTTCCAAGAGCGGAAGGACGAGACCACGACCACTGACTTCTCGAAAGACTCCAGACGAACTCTCTTCATTTCCCAATCTTCCTTGCCTCGTCGGCTGCCCGTGATCGCATTGCTTTTTGTCGATCATGCAAAAACGTTTGTTAGGGGCTCCCATGGGGTTCATATTTCTGTATAAGCTACTTTGTATCTTATGGGTTATGCTATGGGACAATCTGCAGATCAAGCGAATATTTCCCATGGGTCATATGACTGTGGGACTTGGATTATTTTGTGGATTAGGCAAAATTGTTTCTTTTGGATGGGTATCATATTATGGGACTTGGATTATTTTGTGAATTAAGCAAAATTGTGTCTTTTGATCATATCATATTATGGGATTTGGATTATTTTGTGGATTAGGCAAAATTGTTTCTTTTGATCATATCATATTATGTGATTTGGATTATTTTGTGGATTAGGCAAAATTGTTTCTTTTGGATGGATATAGGGTTAGGACTCCTGATAGGTTTTTCTCCTATGGATTCGCAGCATCCATAACAATATATATATATATATATATATATATTACTTTCGTACTGTGTTCTTCGCTACGTTTGCTTATATCCAATCTATTAGAATCCCCACAGACTTACTATTAAAACTGTTTGTCATGGAAATTTATTCCTGAAAATGGTGAGAACGGAACCTGGAATTAAAATCAGAAAACTTTCAAGGTACTTTGAAAAACTTCGATTTTTTTTGTTTTTTTTTTTCTTAAAATTTAACTTACTTAATTTTTTTTTTTAATTTTATTTAAAAGCACTTAACTTAACTTAACTTAAATCTTATACTACCCTAATTCTAGAAAAGCTAACTTTCACGGTACGTGTAGCATGTAATTTCACGGTTTTGTTGTTTGGTCAAAACCTTGAGTTGATATAAATCCTAAGGAAAAAAGTGGGTATACCCAAATGAACACATAACAGATACGCTTGATGAGCCGTTTTTACACTAAACCTACCGACATATTATATATACCTATTTCTACCGATGGCGGTCAAATGACCGCTTTTGAAATAAACATTATGGTCTTTTCCAGTTGATTGTAATTAATACAGAATTTTGCATAAACAATAAACACAAAATAATTATCATATAATAATTATAAAACATTTATTTTTCGGGCTCTCAAAAGCGGTCATTTGACCGCTCTGGTAGGTTTAGTGTTAAAGCTAAAATGTGAGGCTTGATTCCCAATCAGTATTAATTACAGATTTTTTTTAAATTCCAGTACATTTTCCAGACGTTGTTGAAAATTGCACCTTTCAAGTACACCACACTGCCAATAGACAACATAACACTTGTCACACCCTATTCCTCATCAATTCGGTAAACCAGCTTTGTTTAAGAAACTATTTATGATGTCGCGATGATAGGCCTATAATTAATACAATTAGTTAACCTAACCAGCCACAGGCATCCTCAGCGGGAACACCTTAGATTCTTTCCCCAACTAACATACTGGGAATCTCTTTTATGTTCCATCTTCAAAGTATAATGGGTGACGACGCTTCTGATGTTCATACCTATTTTTAAATCCAAGTTTCAGGAGAAAAAAAAATTATAAAAACAAAGACCTGGGGGAAACGAAAAAGGTCACTGGCTCTCATAAAATACAAAACTCCGGGAAGAATATTCAAATTCTCGGTAAGAAAATTAGCAGAATTTTATTTGTATTGTGCCATTCAAATATCGCACTTTTTCATAGGAATAACATTTTTTAAATCTAATGATAAGGTTTGTTTTTTATACACTCATACACTTTGCTGTTGTTAGTGTTTTTGAGCTGTTATTTAGGGATGTTCGAAGCACGTATCAATGTACGATATAATCGAAATGGGGCGATATTCGATTGATTTACGCTTGCAATGAAGATGAAAGACACACATTCCTAAGCACGGTGTAGAAAGGGTACAAGTGTTCTGTAATTTTGCTCAAAAACAGGTCATCGCTGTTCATTTATTTACTTTGATCATGTACGCGATATGTGCGTATGAAACGAATACATTGTGTGTGACTCTAAAATTGGCGCTATGTAAATAGTTCTCCCATGCTCTGGTTCAGTTTTTCCAAATTTGGACTAGGATTTTTATATTTATCATACTGTTTTTGAAACCACTAGTTGGCTTATTATGTTTAGAAAGCGTGAAGATTTATATGACTCGTCTGAGGGCGGTTGGACCTTCGACGATTATTTCAGAGCGATTTCAAAAATGGAATAACAACGTTGTAGTTGTGTGTCTATTTGTTGGTATCATCTAGCTACATAGTACTTCATGGCCCTATTGATGTCTCCACCAAATAGATTCCAGTAGTCCGTGACAGCCTTGAAGTCAATGTGAGAAACAACTTAAATTATACAGAAGTGGCACGAAAGTTTAATAAAACTAAGATGTTAATAATACACGTGAATAAGGTTCTTTTGAAACCATAGCATTGGTCTTGAAAATTGCAAGGAAATAGAAAGTAACAACTACTACTTCAACTAAAGTGCGATTTCCTATCAGTGTTAGAAAAGGGCGAGGTTAAAAATAGGTGTCGAAATTTTGTTTTGTAAGAAAGAGAAGGCCACATGACCTAGTGGAGTAATTGGACTAGAGCACAAAAAATCTATGGAAAAAGCGGGCGAACATTGGAAAAAAAGGTGTCGAAGCCCATTTTGCTTGAATAGACACAGATTATAGTCGTGGGGAAACATATGACAGAACTCGACTGAAAAGCGATTCCCTGTGTTTATTTGCCTTATAAAAAGCAAATTAAAAAAAATGTTGAGGACTCCGCTGTTTTCTTTCGTAACATTAAGTATGTGTTCATTCTACATGAGAGTAGAAATGAGGAGTATAGCCACTGTAGAAGACTCAAAATGAGGTGCATATTCATCATTATTTTTTGTATAAAAAACTTATTCATTTAAAAAAGTGATTATATATACATTTAGTACACATATCAAAGTAACACAAACCTTTTTTTTTCTTATGGCAGAAATTTTCTGCCAACGTGTACTACGAGGGTAGCCTGAAAAGTTTCCTACCTCAACGTGAAGATAGCAGCACTCGTCAATAGATGTGATGTGTTTTCGTAGTCTGCATCTCACTCATCCGACTGGTAGGAAACTTGTAGCCAGCAAGATATTAGCGCTTTCTCTTGGTAGGCGGATTATAACAGCCTGCGTGTCATCTGGTTTCCTTCTTAAGCTCTTTACCGCTTTCTTTGGGATCGCGTTCAGTGCAGGGAACTCTACATGGGTGGGCTGAAAAATGCCCGACCTCGACGTGAAGATAGCCAGCACTCGTCAACCAAAGCTAGTGAATGTAGTTGTGCATCTTTTGACAGTTATTCACCAACATTTTGGACGCGTGGTTTTTATTTGACAGTCGTTTGAGTGAGTCGATGTGGGTGTTTTTGTGAAAAGGGACAAAATTGAATATCGAGCTGCCATTGAATATTTGTTTTTGAAAGGTAATATGCCTATGCAAATCAAAGATGAGTTGGACCCTCTCTATGAGAACTCTACGCCATCATTTACCACAGTGAAATTTTGGGTAGCTGAATTTAAACGTGGCCGTGAGAGCTTGGGTGACGATGAACGTTCGGCATGACCAAAAACTGCAACAACTAACGATAACATCATTAAAGTTCATCAAATTGTGCTAGACGACCGCCGAATCAAAGTGAGAGAGATAGCAGAGGCTATGAAAATGTCCAAAGAACCTGCTTGTCACATATTAAATCAAGATTTAGGCATGAGAAAGCTGTCCGCATGTTGAGTGTTGGATTTGGTCACGTTAGACCAAAACCGTGTTCGAACGAACATTTCCAACGCGCTGTTGGCTCATTTTATGTGTAATAAATCCGAGTCTTGGCACCGATTGATTACTGTCGATGAAACTTGAATACACCATTATACGCCCGAAACAAAAATACAGTCAAAACAGTGGACTGCGAAGTGGGAATCGGCTCCAAAAAAAGCAAAAACTATTTTGTCGGCTGAGAAAGTGATGGCGATTGTTGTTTGGGATTGTCATGGAGTTATCTTAATCGATTATCTTCAAAAAAGATATATCAAAAGACATCATTACTTGACCAACTGAAAGCAGAAATTGCGGAAAAACGGCCACATTTGCAGAAAAAGAAAGTCCTGTTTCACCAACACAGCATGCCGTCTCTCACCTCAGCGGTTGCCATGGCGAAAATCCATGAATTACGGTTTGAATTTTTTTTTTATTGCACTTCTCTTGGGAGAGGCGAACCTATAGCGCCGAGTGGGCGCCCCGAGATGCCACCACATAACTGTTGCAGTTGTAACGCTCCTGGAACACTCGCGCGGGAAGGGAGTTCCACAGCTTCCCCGCTCTGTAACGGAACGAGTTCTGATGGAGGGATATTCGCGCCATCGGAAGATGACCCGCAGACTAGTGCGACCTGTCCGATTGTCTTATAGAGCGCATATAAACCGAATTGCGTGGAACAATGCCACGAATCTCCGAAGAACAGTACTCCTGATAATATCTGTAAAGCAGACAGAGGTCGGCTACATGCCTTTGGTGTGATAGCGGTTGTACTCCCGACGTCAGCGCCGAGTCCCCGATCAGGGGTTCGAGGCTATGTTTAGGAGCCGAGCTCCAAACATGAGAGCAATATTCGAGCGCGGGTCTAATTTGAGATTTATACAGGAGAAGAGGTTGGATCGGAGTAAAATATTTCTTGGATCTAAAAAGAGAACTCAGTATTCCTCAGACTGACCTGGCGATGGTCGACACATGTTTATGCCATGATACATTCCCACAGACCGTGACGCCGAGCAATTTAAAGCTTTCCCCAGCCTCGAAGACCTGGCCATTCATCATCAGTTATGGAACCGATGATCCACTTTTCTTTGTGAATGTTATATATTGTGTCTTCGTTGCATTGAAGTAGACGAGATTGGCCTTTTCCCACTGCAGGACCTTATCTAGATCCCGATTCAGAGAGTCAATCTGTCTACATCTCAGCTGGTGTGACGTAGATGCACCAATCGGCCGAACATTCGAAAAGGAGGAACTATCAATCCTCGACACTCGAATGAATTCGACTCTTAATTGGAATGACCACATATTTGAAGCTGCGAAAAGTGCGGCCAAATGTATTGGTGTTCCTTAACAAACGCAAAAGATACTTCATTCCATCCAACCTGACCACTATTTACAATGCGTATTTTCGTCCCAAAATGGAGTTGAACTCCCATATTTGGTCAGGGCATCCAAAACTGCACTACACGTGTTCGACAGAATGCAAAAACGAGCAGTGAAACTTATTAGGGACCAGCCGTAAGTCGTTTAACGACGGAAGTTATAACGTAGGCGCAACGTATCATGCCTATCTCTTTTCTATAAGTATTAGCGCGGTCGTTGCTCAACTGAACTACCTGAATGTGTTCCGCCCCTTCAGACATTTTCCCGCGATACCCGTCAATCTGTGAATGCGCATCAGTTCACGTTGAATGTGAACTTCAGGCGTACAAATAAACATAGAAAGGCATTCTTTAGCCGAACCATACGAATGTGGAATGTTCTACCAGATCATGTGTTTCCTCGTCGTTGTAATGTGGGAACATATGTGAGATAACATTTCTGCAACCATTGCAACGGCTGTTCAGAAGTTTTTCCACCAAAAAAACAGAAAAAACAGAGGACTAGACGCGCGAACCGATAGTGCAATTAGGGTATCTTGTGTTTACTTAAGAGATCCTAAACGGATTACACAATTGATCCTTTGGTACGGATCACGAGGCAGAAGCGCACGTGCGGACTCGTCGGTGGTTAGTCCTATCTATTTATTGACCTGTATGAACGTAGAATTTCATGACCTCGCTGACTCGACTCCGCCATCGTTCCCTGTCCTGTGCGCTCTCCTTCCACGTTTGACCATCCCATCCGATCTCCTCAAGATCCGATTGCCCTCCCATCTCCGTCAGGCCATCCTGTCGATCTCTTTCCCGTTGGTCTACCGTCAAGAATTCTACCAACGGTCCTATCGGTTCCCATTCGCGCCACATGTCTGGCCCATCTTAATCTTCGCGACCTGATTACTCTCACTATTGTAGGTTTGCAGTATAGCTCTTCTAATTTGTGGTTGTGGAATTTCCTCCATTGTCCAGCATCTTCGTCATATTTACCTCGAAAGATACTCCTTAACATTTTATTCTCGAATATGCGGAATTTGTTTCCTTCCCGTTTTGTGAGATCCCATGTTTCGCATCCGTATAGAACAATCGGCATGTTCATGGTTGTATAAGCACGGAGCTTTATGTTACGTGACAGCAGTTTAGATTTCAGCTGTTTACTGACTGCGTGCCAACTAGCGTTGCCGGAATGCAGTCTTTTGTTAATTTCCTTTGACATTTTGTTAGTGGCCGTCAGTATCGTTCCCAGATATTTCAATTCTTTAACTTTTTCAAATATCTTGCCTCTGACGTTTATATGTGTCTTCTGAGGTTCACTTGCTCTCGCCGTGATAATATATTTTGTTTTGTCTTCATTTATTTCTAGGCCCACCTCTTCTGCCGCTTGCATGATGATTTCACTGTTTTTACTTATAGTTTCTAGATTATAGCCCAGAACGGCGATGTCATTCGCATATGCGAGTACTTGTGTGATCGCGTTCAGGGATGATCCGGCCATGTTGTCGTCTTGTACCTTTCTTATGACATACTCGAGCACAAGGTTAAAAAGACACTGTGATAGGCCATCTCCCTGTTTTAGTCTGTCCCGGATTTCAAATGGTTCTGAGAGGTGGTTTTCTATTCTAACTCGCCATTTGTTTTCGTTCATACAGATTTGAATGAGGGCGGCATATTTTTTCGGGATTCTCAGCTCAACTACAATATGGTAGAGTCTTTGCCTTGCGACTGACTCGTCGGCTTTTTTGAAGTCAACGAACAGTTAGTGAACCGTCTCTCCGTATTCCCAATTCTTTTCCAGCAGTTGTCTTACTGTGATCATTTGGTCGCTTGTTGACCGATTCCGACGGAATTCGCATTGGTAGTCTCCCAGTATTTCTTCTGCGTACGGTGTGATTCTCGCCAGTATGACATTTGTTAGTATTTTGTATGTGGTTGGCAATGATATTCCTCTGTAGTTTTCGCGGTCAGATTTGTCGCCTTTTTGAAAATGGGGATGACTATTGAGGTTTTCCATTCTTCCGGAGTGACTTCCTTATCCCATATTGTTTCAATCAGTTGGAGGATCTTTCGGGCGGTTGCCTCTCCTCCATGCTTCATAAGCTCTGCCGGTATACAGTCGACTCCGGGAGCCTTGTTGTTTTTCAATCGATTTATTGCGTGTACAACTTCGTTGAAAGAGGGCTCTGGAATCAGACAGCCGTTTGCGTCTCGAATTATTTTGGGTCTCCCTCGGTAGCCATTTCTTATTGAGATTATGCCAGCATACATACCTCCAATGTTCTTTGCTCTGGCATTTTGTAGAATTTTTTCGATAAGAGTCTTCTCCCATTCGCGTTTTTTGCGTTTGAAAAATATCATTGTCTCATTCCGAATTGTCGCGTATCTTTCTGCGTTGACTTCATCATATCTTTCTAAGTGGATCACTCTGAGACGTTTACGTTGTTTGATCTTCGCCCTGCTCTCCAGGTCAGTCCAAGGTTTGGACTTAATTGTTTTCTTACATACTCAACCTGTTGGACTGTTTGTTGGATTGTCTCTCTGATCGATGCCCATTTAGTGTCCACACTATTGGCTTCCTCTTCCTCACTGCTCCCATTCTCTAGGATGCTAAATCTATTCGTTAGTTCGTCTTGATATTCAGCCCTTTTACGCCTGTCTTTTAGTTTATCAATGACGAACTTTTTGCTCGTCTCCCGTGGCTGCCCATATGGGTTTGCTGCGAGCCGACTTCTAATTTTGCTCGGAGTGAGATGATCGGACACGCTATCTGCTCCTCTATATGATCTTACGTCAAGAATATTCGGGTGGTGTCTTTTGTCTATGAGGAAGTGGTCTATTTGGTTACGCGTTACTCCGTCGGGTGATATCCATGTGGCCTTATGGATTTTCTTGTGCTTGAATATCGTGCTTTTCACTACCAGATCTTTTTACACTGTGAACGTGATAATTCGAATGCCATTATCATTTGAAACGTCGTGTAGACTTTCTTTACCTATAGTTGGTTGGAAGATATCTTCCTTTTCAATTTTCGCATTGAGGTCCCCGATGAGGATTTTAACATCGAATGATGAGATCCCATCAAATACTTCCTCTAGGTTCTCGTATAATGTGTCCTTCGTTTCTTCGTCGATAGACTCTGTTGGGGTGTGTACGTTTATAAGTACATAATTGTACCATGTGCCCTGTATTTTTAGCACCGATATTCGATCGTTAATAAATTTCACATCTTTTATATGGGACTATTTGGAAATAAAAAGAGTTTAGTTCTTCAAACAGTTAATCACGTCGCCAAAAACCCAACCGGTTCCACTTT
The DNA here is from genome assembly GCA_963931805.1 of Microdon myrmicae. Taxonomy (NCBI): domain Eukaryota; kingdom Metazoa; phylum Arthropoda; class Insecta; order Diptera; family Syrphidae; genus Microdon; species Microdon myrmicae. Next base: position 219,474,304 of record OZ007497.1, read on the forward strand.
ATGATATATTTCAGACTAACTTCCAAAGCCTTTCGTGCGATACATCGCACAAACGAACAATCTTCCCCAGCATCCCCGGTCCACACGACACACCGACAACGATCCTCGACGAATGACCCATACGAGGCGGCGCACACAGAAACGACTCCGGGACGCGAGCAACCCCTGCAATTGTGGCAAATTATCGTACGATGGTATTTATATTAATTCAACCGCACACAGCACTTTAGGTTACTAGTACCTGTTCGCAGACCGTCGATACAACGGAAAAAAAGATCGCAACCAAAAGGGTTGCAATTGTACGCTATGTGGCATTAGGGGGGCATTGGATGTTTATTCCCTAGCTCAATGCACACAGCATTTCCGACGATCTCGTATCTTTAGCTGCGCTTCGTTGGTGTTGTCCCTGGTTTGCACCAACTATACCGCCCGACGTTTCTCTGTAAGTTTTCTGCCGTTCGGCTAAGCGACTGAGATGTTTAAGCTGGCTAAGGACAGAAAGAGCATCCTCTGCACGTGTGCGGCGGAATCAAACAGGGAATACGTGCGGGCAAATACATTTCACGTTATATTGGTTGCTCAGGGAATCGACCGAATCTCCTAAATAAGAAGATGGTGTAATAAAACTTTTTGTCACCCACTTTGCACACCCACTTTAAATAAAACACTCATTTGTTTGTCTTATATTTAAACTAATTTTTATTCTTAATTATTGTTTCTTTATTAATAATTAAATCAATAGTTTTTTTTTTTTGCTGTGTAATTCACTTACATGCTTTATACACATATGCCGCACTCCTACACACTTCACAGTAATATAAAAAACGTATATCCGCAACACACACAAGAATACACTTTCTTTCATTCCGCTCGACGTCCGATCTTATTTAACGGGTCAACTATCAAAAGGATATCACTTCGTGCACTATTACAAAATCCCGTTGTACACGGATGGAGTCGAGCCCCCCACTCCCGATGTCCGTTCTGGACGAAGTCTTACAACCAACTCTCTTATCTCACCGTCTCGGTCGAGATTTCAAAACCAACTCACTGTCTGACCGTCTCGGCCAACATCTTGAAAACCAGCCATCTCTAGTGGTTTTCTCATTTTTTTTTCCTTTGGATGGAAATCATTTGTTTCCCCCTGCAGAAAAAAGGATCTTTCCTTTTTCCAGCCTGATCCATTTTTTCGGTATTAAACACAAAAAAAATCAATAGTGCGTTTATTGCGCCTGTTGTTATCTTTAACCGAATGGTCAAAGATTTTTTCCGTGGGAACCGAATGAACGAAAGATCCATAACACCGAGGCGAATGTGCATTGTGGTTTATTGCCTTTTGTTTGTTTTAACTTAATTTGGTTAAAACGAAAACTGGCGCTGGTTGTTTTAATGGTTTTAGGTAACCATTTTTCTAAGGGGTCATAAAATTGCTGGCGCGCATTTTTATGATTCTCATTGATTTTGTTTGGACGACGGCATCTGGCCTGCACATTTGGCTCTTAGGGGTTTTTGTGGTGAACCCTTGGTTCAATGATTATATTTCGGTTTTTTATGTGAGTAAATTGGACGTTCAGTTCAATTTTCTTGGGGTTTAATTGATTAGCGCAAATCGAACGTTTAGTTTGATTTGCTTGCCATCAATTTATGTGGGACCATTTGGTGTATGAGGTAATGTTGTTATTGTTTTAGGTGAACGTGCAGTTCAATTTATGATGCCTGTTTTTTGGCTTAGCTAATGTCACATCCTTTAAGTGGATGTTCTTGGCGTGTATCGCCGTTAGTGGTGGAGGCTGGCTCCACAGAGGTAAGTTTTATGGGATGGGTGGTTGTGGCGGTAACAATGGTGCTCTTGGTGCAAATCGTGCTTGGGATAAATATCGTTGGCGCCGTATAATGACACCGTAATACATGAATGAGATTATCTTTTTCAGGGAGTTTTCGAAGATGCATTGCATGCATCTTGTGGGGAAAACTCGTAAGAGTAGAAATGTCTGCATGTAATTGCAGTGAATGGCAAATTGATATGCCCGTGGCCCAGGTAAGCATTATCGCACAGCTATACCTGCCAAAGCACATGTGGGTATAGAGTTTTTTATAGGTTTTTGGGAAGTTTCCGAAATATAGGCGAAGAGATGAGTAGTGGCGTTTGGAAAAACCGCCACAGTAGTGTCGGCTCATCACACCTACGCCTATCGGGTTTTTCGTGAGATTGTTTTTTGTATATTGATTAATTTTTGTTCCCACGAGTCTTGGGGTTTCAAATAGTCCGCCATATCAGAGCCCCTTTTTGATATGGTAAGGTCTGTTTTCTGCTCTGATTCGACCCTGTGTCAGAGAGGCGCCGTTATAATACAACCGGTATACCCCTGGCTGCAAACCATCCAATGGGTACGGTGACGCGTAACACCCTGGATATGGGGTGCTAGATCTTTGTGTGTTACTCCTCGCTAGCCTGTCTGACATTGGAGGCCCTACTGGAGGCGTATGCTGCCGTCAGCATAGCCTAAGTGATTCATTGTAGTTTAAACCCCCACACCACGTCAAGGTTTCTACCAAGCGGGGGATTATGTGTAAATAACCTTTTAAATGTCTCTTCCTACATTTGATTTCAAGTATTTCGCCATTTCGCTATCATTCGCCTACTTTTTCATATCTACAATGCGATCAGTATGTAAAAACATTTAATAAAATTTCTTTGTGAATTAAGTTCTTTATCTATAATAATGCTTATTTTTAATTTAATTATTACCTACGCTGTAAACTTATGCGTAACCATTAGATATACTATTATTTCGTTTATTGGTGCTCTACCATACAATTTGAATGGCTTGCTAATTTCCAACAGGAAACATAAAATTACACAAAACCAAAGGCAAATGTTTCCGGTTCGTAATTTCAAACAAGTAACTCCAATAATGTCGTTCTTCATTGGAAATATATATCATTAAACCCCACGATGTGTACAATATTCGCGATAAAATATCCCGACGAGACCGCACCATATGTTCCTTCCATGCCCAACATGAGATATTGCGTTCCAGAAAATAAAGTAAAACAACGCCCCATGAGTATTGAGGTGAAGCCACGCCAGCAAAACGTTGAATCCCTCCTTCTCCCTAAATTACCAGAAATTAACGTGCGTTTCGAAAACAGAATTGGGAAGCATTAACGCTTGAGGGGACTACCGGAAGGCACACACAGTCCTTTGTATTAACCTGTACCTCGTAGATCGTTTATGGGTGAAATGATCAATAAACAGTTTTCCAAAGTCTAATGCGTTTCCACAAACAAATCATCAACGCCGACCATGTGCACTCGAGATATTCTAGGTGCAGAATCTAAGTGTTGGGTTCTTCTGAAAGACTGAACTTCTGTTAAGTAGGTGGGGACGGATGATTGGCTTGAGAGATTGCATCGGAACTCCCGGCCTGTAAATTTGTTTATACTCGGATGATGTCGGCAAGAACTACTTCATTGTTGGTCTGGAATTTGAGAGGATATTATAGATTCTTTGCATCTGAATTAATGGTGGTGTGCGCAAAATATATTTGGAACACAAGTCACTTTCGCACATGGCTTGCTCTGATTCTTGTTGAATGCAGCACTAGAATTGTGAAAGTATTATAAGTATCTCATGAAAGGAGTAAGGAAAAGTAATATAATACGTGGGGGAATCCGAGGTAGGTGAGTTTAGGTTTAACTTTTACTGACTTTTACTGCAACGAACAAAATGGCGGCTTCAAGTAGTTTCTCAATTTTATTGGACGAAAAACGGTTTTACTTAAACTTTGTCATAAGCCTTTTCCCAAATATACACCTTTTACAGATCGAGTAATTGTCTACAATCCATGCATCTATGCTTTATTTCAGCCATCTCTTTCCAATTAGACAATAAGATTTAGAGTACAATTGTTGTAATTACTTTTTATACTATTTATTTATTTACATAACGTAAATTATAATAATTTAAAGGATTTTTCTAGTCTTCAATGATTCCTAGCCTAAAAAGTGAAGTTCGTATAAAGTTATGTGAGATAGAAAGAAGGTGTTGAATGAAATTTTGTGGTGGAAGCCAGGCTATTCTAAAGTGACGGAGTGAGATGCCAGAAGTGTTGAGGTTAAATTTGGTGAGAGCAGAACCCTCATATAATTAGCTAAATACAAGCTATAAATAAACTTAAAAACCAACTTCAAACTAAAAAACTGAATTTATACTTAAGTAGGTGGACAAAAATTGGTGCAAAACGTACAAGCTCATTTAATTTAGTGGAGTAAGTTCCCCATTTGTTGGCTTAGTACAAGTCCTAAATACAAATAATAAAACAGGTATAAATGATTTGACTAACTTATCCTAAGAAAGGGAGAGAAAGGAAAAGAAGAAGTGAAAGCTTTCAATTTTTAATTTAACATGATGGTTAACGATAAACAGCTTGAAAGCTTTCACTTTTTCTTTTCCTAGGGAAAGACCGTGGATAAGGCAAGGGAACTAAGATTTATAAGAGATTGTGGTCTAGGTATGGAAGGGAGGAATTCGGAAGTTAGGAGGGCTTTATTAGGAGACAGAGCTTGGGAGCGGTAGAGCTGAGGTTGAAGACGAAAAAGGTTGAGCTTAAGTTAATATTTCGCAACATTCTGAAGATAGGCTTATAGCGCTTTCGACGATAGTGAAGAACGTGTGATTCGAACTGACGCTATGATTAGAATCACTAAACATTGAACCAATGCTCCTCAATACATCATGCCAGTTGGCGGATTTTGTCAATGGTCGAATGTTTACGGCTGATGTGTTCCGCCGAACACTGTTCACAAGGAAAATACAACGGAGCGAATACTGTTAACGAAATGTTTTTTCTCTTATTATTATTATTATTATTATTTATTGGCCTGTAGGAACCCGGAAGTTCATGACCTCACCGACTCGGCTCCGCCATTGTTCCCTGTCCTGTGCGCTCTCCTTCCACGTTCGAGCATCCGATCCGATCTCCTCGAGGTCCAATCTAACATTGTCCTCCCATCTCCGCCGCGGCCGTCCTGTCGGTCTCTTCCCTGTTAGTTTACCGTCAAGAATTCTATGCACGGTGCTATCATCGCCTCTTCGCGTTACGTGTCCGGTCCATCTTAATCTTCGCGACTTGATTACTCTCACTATTGTAGGTTTGCGGTATAGCTCTTCCAATTCGTGGTTGTGGAGTTTCCTCCATTGTACTGACTCCTCGTCATATTTGCCGCCAAAGATACCCCTTAAAACTTTATTCTCAAATACGCGGAATTTGTTCTCTTCCCGTTTTGTGAGAGCCCATGTTTCGCATCCGTATAGAGCAATCGGCATGATTATAGTTCTATAGGTACGGAGCTTTATGTTACGTGATAGCAGTTTGGATTTCAGTAGTTTACTGACTGCGTGCCAACTAGCATTGCCGGAGTGTGGTCCTTTGTTAATTTCCTTCGACATTTCGTTATTGGTCGTCAGTATCGTTCCCAGGTATTTAAATTCTTTGACATTTTCAAATATCTTGCCTCTGACGTTTATATGTGTTTCCCGAGGTCCACCTGCTCTCGCCATAATCATGTATTTTGTTTTGTCTTCATTCTTTGGCTAAAGTAGGGAACGAACAGAGAAATAGAGTAAAGGATATCGGTATATAAGTGGAAGATGGCATCTGCAACGGAAAGTTGATCGTAGTTGAACGAAAGGCAGCCTAGGCAGTCGTTTATGAGGTGAAAGTTAGCTTTATAGAAATCGTAGGCCCAGTGATTAGAAGGGAGGACGGGCGGTAGCGAGTGGACTCGGAAGAAAGTCACGAGAAGAGGGGAGTGGTGGTGGTTTATAGATGTAAGGACGAAAGGGCTGGGTGAGAGAGATGTATTGATTGGGTCTGTTGTAAAGATGGGATACAGCTGCTTACTTAAGGGGTTTCGAACGTTTCTGATCTGACAGAGACAAGAATCATCTAGTCGATCAATAAAAAGACATTCCTTGGCCGAGGTGGGGTAGGAGGTGTAGTGAGATTAATCGTCAGATAAAGCCCAATTGAGTTGTGGAAGATTAAAATCTCCGAAGATGATGATGGCGTCCTCGCAATTTCTCAGCTCGATTATGTGGTCGATAGCATTAAGGGCTAGCTCATAAACTTCATTAGGCTGAGATGGCAAGATATAGAAACACATGACAAAGATTGATTTCCGAGATGCGTGATTTTGACTGTCACAAAGTGTACATTAGGCGTGCGGATTAATGATTACAATGTCGGCCTGGATATGGTGATCTTCAATAATACAGGTATCCCGAGTCCATTTTACATTACATTAAATACCGTATTTATTATAAAAAAAATAATTACATTTTTCACTTAATCCTAAATGCTGTCCTATTACAGTTATTTTTCCTAACTAACTTACTGGCCCTTACACAACCACTCTAAATTGTACAATGTTTTTTTTTTTTAATTTTGCTTATCGGTAACTCTCGTTCTCCCCGAAATTATTTATGAGGACAGGGTCGAATGGATTGTAAAGATTGTTGCATGATGTTGTTGAGTTTGAGCTTACCATTAGCACTTTCTCAGCGAGCTTATTATGCTCCTCCTGGAATCTACTACATTCGGTTAGCATGTTTTCTGCTTTTTCTACACATCCCTTCCAGGATAGGGATTACAGACCTTACTTGGGCTTGAATTTGTCTAAAGCACCCATATCCTGTCAGACATTGGGACATGTGAAAGTCTACCTCACGGTATGATCTGTTTGTCCACGCTTTGATGTTCGGTACCTATCATCCTGTGATGATTGTATCTCATTACGGTTGTCCCTGAGTAAGGCTCAGTTTTGGGATGGTCGCGAATTCAACTTTCTGTGCACTGGACCCTCGTGCGTTCAGTTGGCGCAACTTGTATATCTCCCGCACCGATGTTGCTTATATTTCCATGGGCATTCGATCCGAAATTACTACAGGCTCTTTGGTGCACACCGTTCTCTAGACTCTGTAGGTCCTCAGGATTCCTCTTGTTCGAATGGATTCCATTCGTTTGATGTATGAGCTGAAAGCTATTGCTTTATCGCCTACGGCAACTGAAACTAGGATCGTTTTTTTTTTATTTGTTTTTTTTTTACACTTCTCTCGGGAGAGGCGAACCTATAGCGCCGACACGGCGCCCCGAGATGGCACTACATAACTGTTGCAGTTTGTTTTGAACAGTTGCAAGTTGTAACGCTCCTGGAACACTCGTGCGGGAAGGGAGTTCTACATCTCTCCCGTTCTGTAACGGAACGAGTTCTGATGCAGGGATGTTTGCGCCATCGGGAGATGAACCGCAAACTGGTGCGATCTGTGGGATTGTCTTATAGAGCGCATATAAACCGAATTGCGCGGAACAATGACACGAATCTCAGAAGAACAGTACCCGTGATAATATCTGTAAAGCAGACCGAGGTCGGCTACGCGCCTTCGATGTGATAGCCACTGAAGTTCCAACGTCAGCGCCGAGTTCCCGAACAGGCTCGGGTCTGTATGCTCTCAAGTAGATCAAGGATATGTTCAGGAGCCGAGCTCCAAACATGAGAGCAATATTCGAGGGCGGGCCTAATTTGGGATTTAAATAGGAGAAGAAGTTGAGCCGGAGTAAAATATTTCATGGCTCTAAAGGATAGCTCATATTTCCTGAGGCGGATCTGGCGATATTCGAGACATGTTTATGCCACGATACACTCCCCCAGATCGTGACGCCGAGCAATTTCAAGCTTTTTCCAGATTCAATGGCCTGGCCATTCATCATCTGTTGTGGAACCGATGATCTACTTTTCTTTGTGAATGTTGTATATTGTGCCTTTGTTGCATTGAAGTCGACGAGATTGGGCTTTCCCCATTGCAGAACTTTATCCAGATCCCGATTCAGAGAGTCAATCTGTCTACATCTCAGCTGGTGCGACGTTGATGCACCAGTCGGCCGATCACTTGAAAAAGAGGAAACAAGCGTACTATCATCCGCGAAACTTAACACTTTGTTATTCGTTGTCGCCAACAAATCATTTATGTGAAGCAAAAACAAGGTTGGAGACAAAATAGAACCTTGGGGCACCCCAGAATTAACAGGATGCAGACCCGAACACTCGCCGTCCACAACAACTCGGATCGATCGAATTTCGAGGAAACTTTTCGCCCAGTTGCAAAGCTTCTGGGCTGCTGGGAAATATGAACACTTTGTTATCCGTTGTCTCCAACAAATCATTTATGTACGCAAAAACAAGGTTGGAGGCAAAATTGAACCTTGAGGCATCCCGGAATTAACAAGATACAGATTCGAACATTCGCCGTCCACAATAACCCAGATCAATTGATTTTCGAGAAAGCTCTTCGTCCAGTCGCAAAGCTGCTGAGAAAGTCTATATGAATGAAGCTTGTTCAGCAATGGCCCGTCCCATACGCGATCAAAAGCCTTGGAGATATCCAATGCGACCGCCCTTGACTCACCATGCCGCTCAATCGCAGATGTCGATACATTGGTTATAGGTGTCAAAAGGTCTGCCGTGGACCGCCTGCCACGAAATCCGTATTGACGTTCATTCAGAATTCCGTTACACTCCAAGTACTTAATTAACTCGGCGTTGATGACTTTTTCCATCATCTTAGATAACATAGGCAGTAATGCTATCGGTTGATAATTTTGTGGGAGACACTTTTTTCCCGTCTTTGGGATTGGCTGAACTTGGGAGATAAGCAAAAGAGTCTGCCAAGAATCGGCGATAGTTCTGGAGTACAGTTCTTAAGGACTATTGCTGGTATTTCGTCCGGGCCAGTTGCCTTCCTACAGTCCATTTCACGTTGAATGCGTTGAATAGTTCACGGGCGAAACCTCACATCCCACATCGAAGACCGTACCGGCGCGATCACGGGTGGTTCCAAAAGACCGGCATCGAGGTTTGAATTCGCGGTAAATAAATTTGCGAAAACATTAGCTTTATCCTTTGAATTTGTGGCGGATGTTCCGCTGTCCGTCACTAACGGGTGAAAAGAGGAGGAGGCGAAGTTACTGCTGACAGCCCTTGCCATTGACCAGAAGGCGCGCGAACCAGTTTTTTGTTTTTTTTTTGTTTACACAAACGCGCGCACAGTTGGGCACTGAAGGAGTTCACTGGTCACTATGTCGTTGTAGGCCTTCTTCGTCGTATCAACCGGTGAGATTGGAGCGCCGTTGTTTAAAAGCTTTATTTTTTGCCACTGTAATCTGCTCGCATTTTTTATCAAACCAAGGTTTATCAGATGAACTTCGTTTAATGGAATGCGGAATGTACATCTCCATCGCGAGAAGAATAATCTCTGTGACCGACTTCGCAAAAGCGTTAACATCGGAGTCTCCGAAGCTCACCTCCGACCATGGAACGGATGCGAAGAAATCTCACAAATCGTCCCAGTTAGCAGCCCCATACCTCCATACATAGCGAAGCTGTTTAGGTCGGTTATTCGCTTGAAATGCAAGTGGTTGCACGACAGATACTAACCAGTGATCTGAGTTTCCCAGTGGCGCAGAAACCTCTACGGTATAAATACTCGGTTCGGATGTCAAAAACAGATCCATGGTGTTCGCATAATCACCTCGGGGATCCGGCACTCGCGTAGGTTCCTCCACGAGCTGAGTCAAGTGGGGGCTAACAGCGAACATTTCCGAAAGCCTCCCATCCTCATCGGTTCTGTTGGAGTGCACGAACCAGTCGGAATTTTGCCGCCAAATCGCCAAAAAAATCGCTAAGGACGCTAATTTCAGAAACCGGGTGGGTGATCTGTATCCAGTCGACGATACGTGAAAGATGTTCAGAAAATGTCGCTGATCGATCGTCATTCGGGAAACGGTAAAGACAACGAAAAAATTTAACAGAATTCCTCAGTGCGACCCTCAACCACATGATGTCCATGTTATTGGTTTCCAACGTCTCCATCCTCTGGCAAGCCAGATCGGACCGCATGAAGACGCAGACTACACCCTTAAAACGGAATCTCGAATGTAAGTCGTATCCTGAGCAACGAAGATATGTCGAATCAGTTGATGAATCGACCTGGGTCTCAGTTAGGACAAGGGTTTTAGGTTTCGCTGTTTGCAAATGTTGGTGGACGGCGTTTACATTCGTATTGGTGAAATCGATGCCCCTGATGTTACAAAATGCCGTTACCAGTCTAGTGTGGACCGTATTTCGAATACGGAGATTTCTGTCATCGAGCCACAATGGTGTTCATCAGTTTAAGAATTTTAAATGCAATATATTGATGTGCCTTAAGGGGATGTAGAACCAATTTGTAGGCACCGCCCCAAACTTTTAGTGGACTAACCCATGGTAATTTTTTGAAAGCTTGAGTCGTATCCCTTTTTATAGCTCCTTCAGCCGCCTTCTATCTTCCCTAAATTGGGTGTGGAGCGTTTCGCACATTTCGACCTATTATAAAAAATATCTCATGTATTCATAAATTGAATATTTAGTGTGATCTATGGGAAGGATGATCCGTTAAGACTCATTATATTGTTGATACAGTGACTGGGTCAGTGATGGTGTTACGATATAAACCCATTAAAAAATTTTACCGCCAGAACACAGCGCATATGTGTTTCATATATAGCAAAACTGTCGTTATCACCTATCTGAATAATTTCTGGCAATTCTGAGCTTGAGTTCTTTATGAAATCGTGTTATTTAACATCTCTCGACTGTTTCGTTTCGAGCTCTAAGAAAGAGTTAGGTATTCAAGGATAACGTTCGACCTTATCCAAATCATGTTAGATTTCCTTCAAAACCCTTTTTGTTATTTTAAATAAAAACTGTATTGGATTTCATGAGAAAAACTGTTTCCTTGAGAGATCAAAATAAAACCTCTTATTGGGAAATCCTGTACAATAATTAAATTCATAAAAAAGAAACAGTTGTTTCTTAACAATTATGGTTCAAATTAGGAAGAAAGAAATCAATCCTAGGGTTACTTGGCCGATGAATTCGTAGACTATTTTATGGTTTTGACCCAAAAAAAAGAGTGTTCTTTCATATTTTTTAAAAGACAAAAAAATTTTCGAAAACAAGGATAACGTTATCGAAATGCAACAATAGACCAACGAACGTAAATCCATTTCAACGCCTAGATATATCCGAAAATAACGCGCGAAAACCACCACAGCGAAGTTTGACATATATACCCGGAGAAAATCAAAAACAACACGTATTTTTTGATCAGACCTATTACAAGTTTATAATATAAAATCCCCTTAAGTGAAGTGAATAGATTACACAATATTGCTACTTTTTTTCTCTAGGTATGCAATCAAACCAAATGCGATTGTGATGGATTGAAGGGAGCTCCAGGAACAATTGGGGGCCTTGGTGTCCCAGGTATTGAAGGTTCTCCGGGTGATGTTGGTCCCGAGGGCCCGCCTGGAAGGGCTGGCGAAGACGGTGATGGCGGAGAATACGGAGATGTTGGTGACAAAGGACATCGAGTAAGTTACGTGTTAATGTATGTAATTACATCTAATACAAAAAATCTCCTTTTTTTCTAGGGAGACCTTGGCGAATCAGGTAGACCAGGGCAACCAGGTCCAAGAGTAAGTACAAACTAAAAATGTTTATGGGCGATGTGATTAAAAAAACAAAACGTATTTTGTAAAAATTAAATTAACAAATTTAGGGCCCACCCGGTGCTGATGGTCAATCTGGACCACGAGGTATTGATGGATGTGACGGATACGAAGGAGCTATGGGACCGCCAGCTGCACCAGGTGAACCGGGTCGACGAGGACCCTTAGGAAAGCCAGGTCCACCGGGGCCTGCAGGTGAAGCGGGTGAAGGTGGAACGAATTCGAAGGGAACAAAAGGCGAACGGGGGGTACCTGGTGATTCTGGATACGACGGCCCACCCGGTCATGAAGGACCCAAAGGTGTAAAGGGCGATATGGGATTTGCTGGTATAGCTGGCCCCAAAGGAGAAATAGGTTTGCAAGGATTCAAGGGTGACAAGGCAGAACCATATGATCCACTTATTGGAACGGGTCAAAAAGGTGAGAAAGGAGAGCCAGCCGATTCGACCCTAGGAGGATGGACAGTCAATAATACGAAGAAAGGACAACGAGGTGAAAAGGGTAATCGTGGCGTAAAAGGCAGAACCGGTTTGCCAGGTGAAGAAGGGGAGGTTGGACGAACTGGACAACCAGGACAACGAGGTGATGAGGGTGCTCCGGGAGAACGTGGCAAACCAGGCAAACCAGGTGAATCCGGTGTAACTGGAGAGAAAGGACACAAAGGTGCACCGGGATATGCTGGAGCAGATGGTTATGACGGACAACCAGGACTACCGGGTGAACCAGGTTACAATGGCTCTCCAGGAATTCAGGGGCCAGTTGGACCACCAGGAATTTACGATCCCAATTTAGATGAAATTGTCACTGGTTCCGAAGGTGCACAAGGTGATTTGGGTGAACCTGGCGAGCCAGGTATTTCTGGAGCACCAGGGTATCCGGGGAGAAGAGGGCATATGGGACCACCAGGACCTCCTGGTGAAAGTGGACTTGACGGTGCTCATGGCAGACGAGGGATATCTGAAAAGGGTCAACAAGGAGACTGGGGTGAAATGGGAGCACCAGGACCTCAAGGACCATCTGGTTCACCTGGACCCATCGGGCGACCAGGTCCCAGAGGCAGCAGAGGACTAGATATTATGGGCCCCAAAGGATATCAAGGCGACGCAGGACGAGCCGGTGCTTATGGATATAGAGGAGATCGTGGAGAACCAGGAGTTCCCGGCGACAAAGGTTTTCCTGGCATGGGAGTAAATATCACAGGTCCACCAGGGAACGAAGGCCTTCCGGGTATAAGAGGTCCACCTGGACCAGACGGATTTGATGGCTACCCAGGAATACCTGGCGAAAAGGGCTGGCGTGGAGATGACTGTGGTGTGTGTCCACCGGGACCACGTGGTCAAAAAGGCAATGCTGGCGATATAGGCTTCGGTGGAATGCCCGGTTTTATTGGAAAACCAGGTTTAATCGGTCCCCGAGGAATCAAAGGAGAAGCTGGACGTCGTGGCATTACTGGCTTTAAAGGCGTGCAAGGTCCTGATGGTATACCAGGAGAACCAGGTCCTCCAGGACCACATGGTCGGGAAGGTCTTCTAGTTTTTGTGGGCTCGCAACCGAAAACCGAAGATGGCGATGTTGGTGATCAAGGTCCGCGAGGAGAACAAGGTGAACAAGGATCTAAAGGTTACCCGGGCTACGTAGGCAGGCCAGGACAAATCGGTGAATTCGGCCTCCGTGGTGATTTTGGAGAACCAGGTCTCCCTGGAAAAGACGGATTTAATGGACGAGACGGAATAGATGGCCAAAAAGGAGCACCAGCAGATACACCATTATTTTACCTCATAGGTGACTCTGGATACAACGGTAGAAGGTGAGTACAACACCAAGTTTTGTCCTCTCTTGTCGATATTATTATTCCTTCTTTGTTTGCAGGGGTGTTAAGGGAGAACACGGAAGCTGGGGTACTAAAGGTCAAAAGGGTGAACCAGGGCCAGGTATAACATTCACAAACATAGGTCATCGTGGTGACAAAGGAGATGATGGACCCGCCGGACCGCAGGGCTTTAAAGGGCCAATGGGAGGGGAGGGTTACCCAGGACAACGTGGTGATCCAGGTTACCCTGTCCCTGGCGCTCAGGGATTAATTGGTGTTAAAGGATATCCAGGTCTAATGGGTGATCCTGGAAGGTCCGGTGAACCAGGCACACCAGGATTTCCCGGAATAGACGGAATTGATGGGTTACCTGGCATAAAAGGTCAACGCGGTGAACCAGGAGCATACATTCTTCCAGGTGAAATAGGAGGACCTGGTAGTTTAGGACCAAAGGGTGAACTCGGTGATAAAGGTTTTCCTGGATATCCCGGGCCATCTGGTCGAACTGGAGTGCGAGGACCAAAAGGTATCCACGGCGACGACGGGCCACCTGGATTGATTGGGTTCGAGGGAAGAAAAGGACAACGAGGTGATTTCATACAAGGACCACCAGGAGAAGTAGGTGAACCTGGGCAAGACGGGCGAACGGCTCCACATGGTCCGAAGGGTCAAAAAGGTGAACTTGGACCGATTGGTGTAATAGGCGGGCGTGGTTCAAAGGGAGATGTTGGATTTCCTGGACGCAGAGGACCACCTGGTGATCCCGGTCGTCAAGGACCAGGTGGAACACCCGGGCTAGACGGCTACGTTGGAATACCCGGAGAACAAGGAGACCGTGGTGATATAGGATTTAATGGTAGACATGGAATCACTGGACCCCGAGGCAATCCCGGACCTGACGGACCTAAAGGTGAGCTCGGAAATGTCGGTTTCCCAGGTATTCCCGGAAGATCGGGTGTTTCGGGACGCAAAGGAGAAATGGGAGATGCAGGTTACCCCGGATTAGAAGGACGTAAAGGAGAACGTGCATTTAGTGGTATGAAAGGGGATGTAGGTGAACCTGGATATGTTGGAGCACCAGGATATCATGGTAAACCAGGATTAAAAGGTGAACGCGGTCCTCAAGGAGATGGCGGATTAAGTTATGGGGGTGGGCCGGGAGTTAAGGGAGAAGCCGGTCTGCCGGGTCTCCGTGGATTAGATGGATTCCCGGGTGTAAAAGGACAACGTGGAGATTATGGTCAACCAGGAGCAATAGGAGAAAAAGGCGATGAAGGACTTACCGGATACCCAGGTATGAATGGCAGACCAGGGGTTTCAGGACCCAAAGGTGAAATTGGACAAATTGGAGAATTTGGGTTACCTGGAATAAAAGGTGATATGGGAGAACCAGGTGTTTTTGGATTACCAGGTTTCAAAGGTGATCAAGGAGATTATGGATACCCTGGCACTCCAGGACCCGCTGGAGAACGTGGTGATACTGGTCCAATGGGGCCTCCTGGCCGAACTCTACTGGGAATTGCATCAAAGGGACAAAAGGGTGAATCTGGTGTTCCTGGACTTTGGGGTGAACCTGGGGGAAAAGGCCCAGATGGTGAAATTGGATATCCTGGTCGCAAGGGTGAAAGAGGAGAATTTGGAATTCCAGGTGCCAGCGGTCTCGATGGATTCCCGGGAGCGAAAGGTGAACCAGGCGAAATAGGATATCGCGGTCCACCCGGCTTAATACCGGTTCACGTAGAGAGGGGCGATGAAGGTGAAACAGGCTATGATGGCCTAGTTGGACGACCTGGACCTAGAGGTCAAAAAGGGGCTCCCGGCGAACAAGGTGATTATGGCCTATCAGGCTTGCGTGGGCCTACTGGTCCTGAAGTTGTAGGCCCGAAAGGCGTACCAGGAGATATAGGTCCTATAGGTTTCCCTGGCCTCAATGGACGAACGGGATTCGTTGGTGCCAAAGGGGAGCGAGGTGACTACGGTGTGAAAGGTATAATCGGAGAGCCTGGTTTTGCTATTCGCGGCAGAAAGGGAGATGTTGGTGATGTTGGATATCCTGGTATCGACGGATTAAACGGCCTCAAAGGTGAAGCTGGCGACGTTGGAATTACTGGCCGCCCTGGTGCAATAGGACCAAGAGGTGCTCCCGGTTTAGATGGAGATATTGGTTGGAGCGGAATTGAGGGGCTCCCAGGTCTTTCTGGAGAAAAAGGCGAGCCTGGTGTAACGTTCCCGTTTGAGTATGTTCGTCCTGGAGATCGTGGAGAATCAGGATTGCCAGGATTTAAAGGCGAAATAGGTGACCAAGGCGAACCAGGAGAATTAGGTGCCAGAGGTTATCGTGGATTTAAAGGTTACCAAGGTGAAGTGGGCGAAGAAGGACCCCCAGGTCCAGATGGTCTAGTTGGAGAAATAGGAGAACAAGGTCACCCTGGTTTTGCGGGAGCACCTGGAATTCCTGGTCCAATAGGAATACGTGGTGACCCAGCACCTCCTCCGCCACCAAGTAAAAGCCGAGGATATGTTTTTGCACGCCATTCACAAACAATTGAGATTCCTGATTGCCCGCCGAATACAAATAAATTATGGGACGGCTATTCTATTGCTGGTCACATTGGAAGCTCTAGATCTGTTGGACAAGATCTGGGATCAGCTGGATCATGTTTGCTCCGTTTCACTACAATGCCATTTATGTTCTGTGATATTAACAATGTATGCAATTACGCTCAAAACAATGATGATAGCATGTGGTTATCAACTGCGGAACCGATGTCTCTCTCAATGGCGCCAATACAATCAAGAGATTTAATGAAATATATATCCAGGTTAGTTATTATTAAAGGCAGTCGAATAATTTGAGTGAATGTTCAGAAACTGATTTTATACACTTCTAGATGTTCGGTATGTGAAACCACAACAAGAATCATAGCCTTGCATAGTCAGACCATGTCCATTCCGGATTGCCCTGGCGGTTGGGAGGAAGTCTGGACTGGATACAGTTACCTTATGGTGAGTACTTTCTTTAAAAAAAATAATGTAGTTCGATTCAGTGCTGCTTCACATTATATATTTTAAAAACACATTCATCTTTCGTAAATGCTCGAAATTAAATTACTAGTATTAAATAAGGCTGATTTGGGAAGTGGAATTGATAGTTATTCTAGCTAACGCAATAATCATCATCATCACCATCGGCACTACAACCGGGATCCGGTCTTGGCCTTATTTAGCAAGTCTCTCCACCGGTATCTGGTCCATATCCGAGACTTGTTAAATTGTCCATAATAATTTGTTTTTCCGGGCAAGGTTATTAGCCTCGCGCCAGCTAACGCAATAGCCAACCCAATATCAGGTATGATTCTATTTGGTATGAGTATCTAACAGTAATGCGCTCCAATAACCCGCAAAGTTCTAACACGACAAGAAAGTCAATCAAGAAAGTCGTATTGATAGTGGAAAATTCTAGGCATTTCTAAAGAATATCAAATTTTGACCACTTCATCTTTGTTTCATTAGAACTTATAAGAGTTCAGTCATAAGCCCAATAAAAAAAGCGAACCTACTTCCTGTCCATTCAGTGGTCAACTCAACGCTATCTGATATCACATTAATTTGGCTTCTATTTTAGTGCCAACAACATTGCATGCGCCGAATTCACTAGTGAACTTGTACTATTACCCAAGCGCACAAAAAACTGATACGAGAGGTACAGTAAAAATCTCAATGATACCTTGCCCCAATTCTATCATCACCGTTTTTTTGTTGCCCGGAGAAAATATTTTTAAAGAATATGTAAATATATTAGGGACGACGCAAATTAACTTTTGCGCCGTCCGCAATTTGATGATTCTCTAAAAATTTGTTGAACAAATTTTTTTCCACAACACAACATCCATTAACACTTTCTTTTCCAAAAACCAGCTAGTGCGCCACAAAACGAACTACATTTTATCGCGCATCAACATCTTGGATTATAAATGCACAACAGGAAATTAATTGTCTATTTTTTTCCCGCCAAAGTGTATTTGTAACCTTTGTTCCTTTTTTCCCTTTCCATAATCCCAGTCCAAAAGTAAAATAAAACAAATGGATGGCAGTCAAGATACCAGGTGTATGCATATGTTTTTCGGGTTTCTTTAGTGAACAAAATTACGTAATTTTCTAGGTAAATTAATTTTTTTTATTCAAAATATTGGCCATCGACTGCTACACATTTCGCCCACCTTTCAGGTAATTTATGAATAGCATGTCAGAAAAAACACTTTCCAACTTCCTCGAAATCGCGGAGGTGCTGCTCGTGTAACAAAATCACTTTACCATATTTTCGGGCCCACTCCGGTCGTCTTTCGATTAATGGGTGGTTTAAATCAATCATTTGTTGACGATAGCGTTATATATTAATGGTTTCGCCGGGCCTCAAGAGTTCATAATACACAATACCATTCTGTCCCACCAGACAAAGAGCATGGTCTTCTTGCCGAAGCGATTTGGCCTTGGTGTTGAAGGACTGGCTTCGTCAGGTGACAGCCACGATTTTTTCTACTTCGGGTTTTCAAAATAAATCCATTTTTCGTCACCCGTCACAATTCGATGAAAAATGATTTCCTTTCGTGTCGTTGAAGCAGCCTTTCACAAGTGACTTTGCGATTTTCCATTTGACGTTCATTCTAATCGTCTGAGACCCATTTACCGAGTTTATTGATCTTCCCCATTGGTCATAAACGTCTACTGATTGTGTCTTGTGACACATATAATGCTTCTGCTAATTGCCGTTGAGTTTGAGTTGGGTTATCATCCAATGACTCCTGCAATTGCTCGTATTCACATTTTTGTGGTCTTCCAGAGGGCTCACTGTCTTTCACATTGAAATCACCACTTTTAAATTGTCGACACCGTGTCTCACGCGTGCTAATTGATGGAGCGTGTTCACCATATGTTTCTACCAGCAAACGATGACTTTCAACAGCGTTTTTCTTTTGATTAAATATGAAAAACAATGCCTGCCGCAAATGTTCTTTTTCAAGCATAAAACTCGACATGACCACTGAATGATAAAACAAAGACGCTAGTTTTTGGCGGTCTCAACTTGTGTGTGTTTGTAGTTAAATCTCAGACGAACAAAATGACGTACGTGTCAAATTAATACTAATAATAATATTATTGATCCCCATCTGACCTCCAACTGTTAAAATCACACAACAATTCATCAATTCATCTGATAGTCGCTACGCCTTATCTAAACATCTAAACTTAGAAATAAATTGACCTACGAAAATATCCGCCTCTATCTTTCGTACCCCCATGACATATCTGATTCAGTCTGCTATGATGGTAAGACGAAAACCAGCGTCGCAGTTTCCATTCAGCAGGAAGGCCTACATCCCTACTTGCCTGTTTATGAAATTCCATAAAAATTTCAATATACTCCCACAAATAGTGTCGAAAGATCTCTCGGCCTTTGGTCTATATATTCACAAGAAAATGACCTCTTCCAAAAAGGGCAAGTCTTTTTTACCATAATCAATCCCCCCCACCCCTATCTACACTCTCCCGCTAACCACCTACTATCAAATGTCAGAGGTCTACGCTCTAAAACGCAATCATTCTACAAAATGCTCATACCATCCCTTTCGATATATACGCTCTAACCGAAACCGACTTTATTCCCAGTATTCACGGTCAGGAACTAGATCATCTTCAGCGGCACTACAACCGGGTCCGGTCTTGGCCTTATTTAGCAAGTCTCTCCACCGGTATCGGGTCCTTATCCAAGACTTGTTAAATTGTCCATACTAATTTGTTTTTCCGGCAAGGTTATTAGCCTTGCGCCAACCTTTCTCAGGATGAAGAACTATTCCCCTCCACCGTTAACGTTTTTCGTAATACGATGGTATATGTGTGGATTCACCTTGTCGTGGTGTGCTGCTTGCCATTCAAAATATGCTCGCCTCATCTGTTATTGCCATCTCTTCTTCTCCCAGTCTTGACTATGTCACAATAAAAATTGACCAACGCCCAAAGTCGTTATACATCATCATCATCATCATCATCGGCACTACAACCGGGATCTGGTCTTGGCCTTATTTAACAAATCTCTCCACCGGTCCCGATTTCGAGCCGATGTCATCCAGTTTGGCACTTCCAGGCTCTGGGCGCCCTGGTCTACGCCATCCCTCCATCGCAGACAAGGTCTGCCGCGCTATCTCCCTCCACACATACGTTATACATCATATGTTTCTATATTCCTCCTTCGTAACCTATCGTGTCATACGAACTGGCAATAGCAGCGGTTGATCACCTAACCGAGTTAAGTACTACTCTTGACGATATCGTTGTTATTGGCGATTTCAATCTCCACCATCTCCAATGGACGCTGTCAGACGATCAATCCTTTTACACCTCAACCCCCACCAGTACCAAGGAATGTTTTTTTATAGACGGTTCCACCGACTCAAGCCTCCGTCAAATAAGTAATGTGTCAAATCATATGAAGAGGTAACTTGACCTTCTGTTCACAACGAACCCCGATAATTCCTCAGTTGTCCTTAGTCCTCACGCCTTCTCCACCATAGACAATTACCACTACCACCACCCCCCCCCCCCCTGCGCTTCTCGTATCCCTTTATCGTGACACCTTATCCCAAACCTCACCATCCCACGTCAGCTTTTCCTACAACTTTCGCAAAACTAGCTTTCGCCTATTAAATAAGCATCTTAGCAGAATCGCATTTCGCTTTGATCACCTACAGGTAGAAGAAGCTACTGCCGCTCTCTATAAAGAAATATACAATGCCATTTCTTTTATGTCCCTTATTCTCGACATAGGACATCGGTTTCATCGCCCCCATGGTACAACCGCAAACTCCGTACTTTTCGGAACAAGAGAAAAAATGTGTGGAACATTTTCCTAAGAACACGCTTTTCCCTGGACTAATCCATTTTTCTCGGTTCCTTTTATGAATTCAACGAGCTTTACAACTCCCTTTACTACAATTATCTCACAAAAACACAAAACAACCTGATAAATGACCCCAAATATTTTTCCCACTGTATTAACTACAAACGTAAATCTGACACCTATCCCAACTCCCCTTCCTGTGACACGATTACTTCAACCGACCCACAAACTACTGCCAATCTTTTTGTTTCTTTCTTTAAAAAATCCTTCACGGACAACTCTTTCGAGCCTAACCGCTCTTACTTCAAAGACTTGCCTGAAATCTCCTTTGGCCCCTTCATCTCTTAAATTATCCAGCATCACCCATTATCCAGTATATCCAAATTATATTTTTTTAAAAGCGAGTTCAGCCCTGGAGTTGATGTACTTCCGGCTGTCCTTTTAAAAAAAAATGTTCCTCTTCTCTTTCTCTCCCACCATCAAAGATATTCAATCTATCCCTTACACAAGGTGCCTTCCCAAATAATTGAAAATCCTCTTTTGTCACCCCCATACATAAGAAAGGGCCAAAAAAAGATATTAGTAACTACCGTCCCATCGCCAAACTGTCACATATTCCAAAACTGTTCGAAGGCATTCTTTACAACGCGTTATGTTTCCGCTGCAAATCCATCATCTCACCCAACCAGCACGGTTTCCTTACGGGTAGGTCGACCACCACCAATCTAGTTGAATTCTCATCCCACGCTCCCCGTGTCTTGGAGAATGGTAATGAAGTCGATGTAATCACAACCGATTCCAACAAGGCCTTCGACAAAATTTCCCACAATCTCATCCTCTTTAAGCTATCCTCATTTGGTTTCGAACCCCTACTGATTAAGTGGATTTCCTCCTATCTTAACGATCGAACCTACCGTGTCATATTTAGATCCACTGTCTCCAATCCCTTTCTCCCCACGTCAGGGGTTCCCCGGGGTAGTCATCTTGGACCCCTCCTATTCATTCTTACTATTAATGATATAGACTCCAGTATCAAGCACTCCTCCATCTCTCTATACGCGGACGACCCTAAACTCTTCAAGATGAATCGCTCTTCTGTCGACTCCTCACTTCTCCGAATGGATCTCGACTGCTTTTCAACTTGGAGCCAAAACTACAGCCTTGAAGTAAATATAGCCAAATGTCACTCAATCACCTTCTCCCGCAAACATCATGGGCACTACAGCCGGGATACGGTCCTGGCCTTATTTAACAAGTCTGAGGCTTGTTAAATTTTCCATAATAATTTGTTTTTCCGGGCAAGGTTATTAGCCTTGCGCCACTTCCTTTGTCTTCGTTCTTCCCGTTATTATCGATTCTCTTCTCTCCAGTACTTTTTCTGTTATTGCCTATGAAGAGCAGAACTGTTGTACTATTCTCTTGAATCCGCCCCAGTATTTCTTGTGTCACAACAAAACGTAATAAATGTTGGGTTCAATGGTTGTGACACTAGCTAACATTTAGCGTGTAGAGAGTGGAGAGTGTGGGGGTTTCTCTAACCACATGGAGAACCAACCCACAATGCCAACCAATCTTGACCGCTAACAGCGCGTCACCTCAATCCAACTCCCCGTGCAAAATCTGCATTTGCATACATCCCATACTTACCAGGAACCCATTTCCCAAGCTGAAATAAATGCATATTCCAATTTACAACGGAATATTAATCATTTCCCTCAATTACATCACCCCACATACGTTTTCCCAAAATTGCTTCGGTCAACTTCCTACTTAAGTTATATTTTCTCTTTGTGACCAAGCAATCTTAATTTCCCCGAAATTCATATGCCATAACAAACGCATATCCAAATCCTCAACGGAACATTACCAACCAACTAAACCGCGCACATTTCCCCGAAATTATTTCGGTTAACATTTCTATGTAAACGATATCCCTTGCTTGCACCCAAGCCATTCCAATTTCCTCCGAAAATGCATGCCCATACTCGCTCGCGTCCCCAAAGCCAATTTCCCGGTACACCCAACCAACGAAGCCAACCCAGCCTGTACGGCCAGAATTCGCTGGAACTGACTTCTTATGCGAGCGTAGCAACTCCTCCAAAATTCTTCGTAATTGGCAGCGAACCTAATTTCGGTATGACGCACCGCCACGACGCATTGAATGAATTATTTTCATTCATAAGTCAGTCGTCCTCCAACTACCACAACGTGCGTATCGGTAGTCCCCTGTAACCGCCGCGGCCACGCGGGGGCACGCCGCCCCAGCGTGCCAAATAAAGTCCGCCCTAATGTTCTCCTTCCAATTGCCGCGGGTACAGCGTCGAAAATGAATAGAAGAAAAAACCTTCGGGCGCAGTTCGCGGATTAAAACTAGACAACTTATGACAAATCCTAAGATGAAATAAAAAGACCCTTACGGCCGACTCCCAGTGTTTCATTTCTTTCCTTGCGCTTGCGGACACTTTCGCTGGTAAACAACCCTGTAGTGGGGCGGCGGTTAACTGGTGCCATGCGTTGGTACATCCCCCATCGCACCCCCACAAGAGTTATTTAATAAAGTATTACAATGAATACTCTCGTCACCACTAGTTGCATACTGCAACACTCACACTTCCCGAACGAATCCGGAAACACGATGTTACTTCGACAAAACACACTTAGTGTTCGTAAGTGGTTACCGCTCCCTTGTTTGGGATCCGTTGGTTGTTTGTATTTAGTTTCGATAGAAAGTTTGAAATTCCGGACTGAAATAATGAACTTATTAAGTAAATGAAACGATAGATAATTCGAATAGGTAAGAACGTAGCCATAACAATGCTTTATTTCAAAACACTTTGATTCTGTGGACCCGCTGGGAAGGTGCAAAGTGAAGACATAATCCTGTGTTCCAATGCAAAATGTGATTGAAGGGTCTGATCATCCTGGCGGTGCGCTGGCGTTCGCGGTTGGTCGCAGACTGACTAAATCACTGGAAGACGGACTTGTCGGTGCGGTTGCGGTGAAGGTCGAATGAAGACTGAATTAAGCGACCGTTGCGTTTGTCATTCAAATTGGGTGACGTCCCTTTTGGTGATGACACGTAGTCAGCTGGCGGGTGACAGTTGTCATGTGGCAGGCAGATGATGAACGTACTAGATTCCTTTAGTCCATTCATTTGCGAATCCGCAACACTTAGCTCTAACTTACTTAACATATTGTACTAATATAATAGTGTTCCATTGCGGTTAAAATGTATTATGTTTGGATCAAGTATTTTTATAAATATAAATCTTTTCTAAACACTGCTTTCAAATTTGTACTAGTATTTTTAAACCATATATAATAGAAAAAATTTTCGTCAGGGTAAACTCAGTTTTATAACATTCGTGCGGCTGTATTCAGGTTCAACTGGCAATTATTTGTTATTATTATTTAGTTATTTATTGCTATAAGAATGTGACAAATTATGAAACCTTACCATAATTCGGGAAATTTTGGATCTACATAAGCAATACAATACTTAAATGATATTTTCTTCTTACTTAGACTACAAACGACAACAGCGGAGGGTTTGGACAAGACCTCGTCTCACCTGGTTCTTGTCTCCAAGAATTTCGGGCTAACCCAGTTATCGAATGTCATGGACATGGTCGGTGCAATTACTATGATCCACTGGCATCGTTCTGGTTAAGTGTCATTGAAGATCATGAGCAGTGGGCAACTCCTCGACAGCAAACACTTAAGGCGGATCAAACAAGCAAAGTCAGCCGGTAGATAACAAAATATTCTTATTTAACATGCAATCAACCCTCCTACAATTACACATCCCTAATATAATTTCAGATGCACTGTTTGTCGAAGACGTAATACCTCTTACATAAACCGAGGTCCAGTTTTACCAGGAGCAACTGCTTTCCGACGTGGAGAAGAACGTACGGTCCAACAATCTCAATATCAACCCCAATACCAACCTGGATCGCAATATGAATATGAAATTCGCAACCGTCGACCAAGTACATCATCCCAGTATGACTACGACCGACAGCATAAGTGGCAGCCCAGTGAATCTAGTTACCAGTCAGGACTTAGAACACCAAATCAGGGATCTGATGTGAATTATCGAACCTATGAATATCATCATGCATCACCAGATCAATCCCAAATACAGCCTGTCATTCAAACACAACCACCACCGCAAATACGGCAACCTCAGTATAATCCGAATGTTACTCGTCCTAGATACAGACCTAGACAAAGGCGTCCACCCCGCGAGGAACGAGGTTAATACAGATGTTAATTAGTAAACATTACCTGTTGTTGCATTGCTATTCATAAAACTTATTAAAGAATAAAGTTTACAATTAAAATTCGAATAAACTATGCATAGTACGACGAGATTCTTACGAAACCTGCAAGAACTCTTTTGTGACTTCTGCTATCAAAGATAGAAACATTTCGAGTTGTTCAATTAATAATTTATCATTTAGTGCTTTTTTTATTACTACTTTATAAAACGAAGTTTGTTTTTAAGTTTAAAGAATGCCTACCTTACAGGCGTCAGTTACTGCCAATCATGTAAATACAATTATTTTATTCTTGTAATTATTATAAAATCAGTCAAATACTTTAATTTTCCCATTTTTTAAAAATAATCCTAAAAATAAAATTAAAAGAAAACCACCTTGTTGTAATCTCTTTAACTTAACCATCATGAACGGAATATTCCGTATAGAGTAAGGTGTTGCAAATAAAAAAAAACAGGAAAAGTGAAAACCTGGTGAAATTACTTCCAAGTTTTTATTTTGTTGGGAGAAAAATTTCTTTTTAGTCCAAGCTAAAGATATTTTAAGTTTTTTTGAAATTAAGACTTACTCAAGGTCATTGCCCACCCGGACCAAGACTGTGAGAAGTTTTTTAAAGTTGGGCGAACAAAAGCCTTTTACTGGCGTACCGGGCTTAGGCATTGCCCAGACCCTACCCATCAGGCAGCAAATATTGAAGGTAATCGTATGGTGGTTCATTATCCACAAACAATTCTCCAGGAAGAAGGAAATTGGTAAGACAACTCTGTTGCGGATGGCCCTCAATCTCCGTGAGAGAACCTTGAGCATGGCATCGAGCCATTTATTTTTCATATTGTGACGCCTATGACAATCAGTACTAGAATATTCTAGAAAGTCCGAAACAAAGTACTAGAATATTCTAGAAAGTACTAGAAAACTGGAGACTATGAGCATAGAAAATTCGAGGCTATGGAACGGACGGAAATGAAACACCGAATCAGAATGAGGAAAAACGGTATAAATACGACGCACGCAGATCGGGAAGATATGTAAGAAGTAAGAAGTATGCAGTAAAAGACCCGATAAGTACGGAAGCGATAAGTCAAGAAGTCGTTAAGTGTACGGTAAAAGTAACGGTTGTTATTAACGGATTAATAAAGTGTTACATTAAAATTCAAAATCGATTTAACGGCTCTTATTTATTAAAAATAATTAATCCAGCGAACCCTAAGCTCGCTACAATTGGTGTCAGAAGTGGGATTAATTATTGGTCGACATTTGGCGGATCTTCGCGTTCCTCAGTTGAAGAAGGAGCTTGAGGACCGGAATCTGGATAGTAGAGGACAGAAGCAAATTCTTCGACAGCGTCTGCAAGCAGCAATGGAGGAAGAGGGTATTGATGTCGTCACATATGTTTTTACGATTGGGCCGGACTGTCCGGACGGAGAAGAAACAGCGAGTCAAGATGGAGCCAATGTAACGGAGAACAGTTCGCCACAGTTGGACATTTCGAAGATGCTCAGGATGATGATGACAAAATTGGACGCGCAAGCTACAGGCATTAATACAAAACTGGACGCGCAAAATTCAAAATTCGACGCGCAAGCTACAGATTATTATTATTTATTGGCCTGTAGGAACCCGGAAGTTCATGACCTCACCGACTATCCTCCGCCATCGTTCCCTGTCCTGTGCACTCTCCTTCCACGCTCGACCATTCGATCCGACCTCCTCTAGGTCGCCTGGCCGGTCTCTTTCCCGTTGGTCTAACGTCAAGAATTCTATGCACGGTCCTATCGTTGCCCATTCGCGCCACGTGTCCGGCCCATCTTAACCTTCGCGACTTGATTACTCTCACTATTGTAGGTTTGCGATATAGCTCTTCCAATTCGTGGTTATGGAGTTTCCTCCATTGTCCTGCCTCCTCGTTATATTTACCACCAAAGATACCCCTTAGTACTTTATTCTCGAATACGCGGAATTTGTTTTCTTCCCGTTTTGTGAGAGCCCATGTTTCGCATCCATATAGAGCAATCGGCATGATTATGGTTCTATAGACACGGAGTTTTATGTTACGTGATAGCAGTCTGGATTTCAGCAGTTTACTGACTGCGTGCCAACTAGCGTTGCCGCAATGCAGTCTTTTGTTAATTTCCTTCGACATTTCGTTACTGGCCGTCAGTGTCGTTCCCAGATATTTAAATTCTTTAACTTTTTCAAATATCTTGCCTCTGACGTTTATATGTGTTCCCTGAGGTCCACCCGCTCTCGCCGTAATCATGTATTTTGTTATATCTTCATTTATTTCTAGGCCCACCTCTTCTGCCGCTTGCATGATGATTTCACAGTTTTTACTAAGTTTCTAGATTATCGCCCAGAACGGCGATGTCATCCGCATATGCGAGCACTTGTGTGACCCCGTTCAGGGATGATCCGGCCATGTTGTCGTCTCTATGCGATGAAATAACGCGAATCGAAAAGAGACTTGAGCGTGTTGAGAGAAATAAGACATCGCCTAGCAATCAACATGGATGGAACGTGACCCTTCTCCGTATTTATACGTCAGTTTGACGCCACGGGCAATTATAATAAGTGGTCGGATGAGCAAAAGTCAACATCACTAATCTTGTCACTCCGCGGGGCTGCTGAAGAATTGCTACAAACCATACCAGCAGAGAAGCAAACAGATTTCCAAGTGGTAAGAGATGGCCTTGAAGCTAGGTATGGAGACAACCACGTGCAGCAGGTCTACCGCGTGCAACTGCGGAGAAGAACGCAGAAACCTGGAGAAAATCTTCAACAGTTGCAGGCAGACATTGAGCGTTTGGCAAACTTGTCTTATTCAAATATGACTAAAGAATTTCTGAACGAGGTAGCAATGGATGCATTTATAAACGCACACCAAGATCGGGACTTGCAACAGGCCGTTCGTTTGCCGGGAAAGAAGACGACTAATGAAATACTGGCGTTCGCATTAGCATATGAATCTGCTAAACTGATTACCAGGAGTACATATAGAGTCCGGGGAACGTCTGCCCAGGAATGTTCCTGCCAAAGAATCGGGCATGTACAACGGAGAATTGTGGCGGTTCTTTAAAGCCTTCCTAAAGAACCATCCATTTCTTTAAAACAACCTACTTTTCCTTCACTCCATAAACCACTATACTTACTTGCATTCTTGCAGTGTAAACTTTCTTTCAAATAACTTTCACCTGAAAGCAAAACCCCAGCAAGCTTGCACATCAAACAAATTGTTTCATTCATATTACATGAACCGTGCCAGACAATCGGCTCGGCTTGTCAGCAATTATAAACGGTAAACACTCGCTGGCCAGCGTAATTGTTGACACAGCTATAGCCGATATTCTTGCTTCGGTTCATGAGTGAATATTGCCCCAATCCCAAGGTTGCGACCAATTTCCTTTATCGGCTATCTACCGATCATGGGATTTGGGCACTAATATGATTGACGTTAGACAATCATACCCTAGATCATGCCAAACGGTGCTCCGGTCTGTTAAACAAACAAACAAACAGTAGCATCACTGTGTTTACCCTATTAACCGACCGCTGGTCCATGGCCACCCTCGGCGAGATGTACGCTTGCACATCTGCAAGGCTAATTCCTCGCCATTATACTCACGTACCGGCACCGCCAAGTAAACAAGACCCAAATTTTCGGCTGACGTATCGTCACTAGAATGTATAGCCTACAACGGCATAATCGTGAACGCCTGAGTAAACACGATGTGCATATCAT
Organism: Microdon myrmicae; assembly: GCA_963931805.1. Lineage (NCBI taxonomy): Eukaryota > Metazoa > Arthropoda > Insecta > Diptera > Syrphidae > Microdon > Microdon myrmicae. Next base: position 219,502,640 of record OZ007497.1, read on the forward strand.
CGTGACCCTTGAAATAGCGTTTTTGTGTATCTTAAAGCAAAAACCTATTTCGTTCTCAGGCGCAGGTCATCAAGGAATTATGCCCCTTGAATTAAGACACAGAAACCTATTTCTCCCTTCGGCGATCTTCGCTATCGCTCATCTTAGTAATGCCTGCAGTCCCTTTGTTGATTCCGGTGTGGTGTCGTTCGTGGTCGATGCTTCGAGCGAAAGGGGCATCATACTTGACCGTACGGTCATACGGAAACCCTTCCATTCGATACTTTTGCGATCACCCATTGGCCGTCGCCAAGTTGAGCCTACTCGCTCCTCCCACACCGATGTAATCCACCACCGTTGAATCTGACGAACGTGGATTGCATCGGGGAGTCAGATTTTTATCGCCCAACCGCACACACGTGCCCAAGGATTGCTTCGTCAGAGTCGTGAGTCTATGTCGGTATTGAAATAACCGTGTCTGGGGAAAATCTCGTTTGTTACCTGTTCTTGTGAAATTGGTGTTAAGGCGGTGTCCGGTATATCTTTGTGTGACTCTTTGTGTTTGTATTATTCTCGTTGTGCAACAATTTGATATTTTAAAAGATTAATAATTTGTAAAGCTGTGGATCCTGTCAAGTTATCAAAAGAGTTCTTGTAATTTGTAACAAACAATTATACAGCAACGTGTTGCGCCTTAAGTGAAAACAATAAACAATAAAAAAAACGATTTACCACAATAACCAACAACTCCAGCGTTTTATTTCTTGTAACTTCATTCGTGTGTATTGGATACTTGTGAACGAGTTTCGGGAGATTTCAGTGGAATGTTAAGTGAACCCGTGTCATAGTTGGCACCTACTAAACCTTTACCCACAGAATCCCGAGACCTGATATGAAGTGTTGGACATGCGGCGAAGTCGGCCACATCTCTGTTGACTGTAGGAAATGTCGACGAATGAATGAAACATCAAGTGAGAATTGTTGGTCATGCGCTAATCATAAAAGGAGACTATCAACGGACCAACCTGAGGTCAATAGCTCGGGAAACTTGTAAGGGCAGACTTTAGGGGGCGAAAGTCGCCTGGTGGAATGTGCAGCCCCAACATCGTAACTGTATCACAACTCCAATGGGATCACCAAACTTTGGTTATAACTACGATTGTTAATGCAAGGACTACAACAGTGACAATCGACACTGGAGCAACGAGATCCATAATTCGGCCCGATGTCGTGGGCAAAACGCTTTGAAGACTGCCACAGCAGAATGTTCTACAGTCTACGGAATAGTCGAGAGCATAATAGTGCTGGGCAATATTTCCATCTCCCATCAATTTTGGGTTGCCGATATTACGGACGAATGCATTCTTGGAATGGATTTCATGAAGGAGCACCAAGTTGTTCTAGATATCGGACAAAGAACACTGCGAATTGGTAACTTGGAGGTTGCTATTATACTGCAGGACGAACAATTGCGGAGAGTGAAATGTTATGTGTGTGAGGAGGATGAGATCCCAGCTCGTTCAGACTCGGTAATTTGGACCAGTCTCGAGAGTGATCCCAGTGACAATCAATTTTACATCACCGAAGTTGTACAAAATCAGCGTAAGGGGAACATCCTTATTGGGAAAGCCCTTATCGATGCGAAGAAGCACATCGTACCCGTCAGAATACTAAATGCGGCCAAGGAGCCGATCGCAATAAGAAAAGGAGAGGTAATCGCAGAATGTGCACCCGTGTCAATGAAAAGCTCAAGGAGAGAGGACCATTCAATTCAACATCCCTCTGGTGCATCCTCTGTGGTTAATAGGTTGATGTCTCAGAAAATCGGATTAACAGACAGAGAAAAGGCAAGCGTTAAATCACTCCTGAACGATTTTTCTGATATTTTTGTGACAGGAAATGATAAATTCGAACGCACTGGTATAGTTAAACATCGCATTAACACGGGTGAGTCAACCCCTATAAGGCAGCCACCTCGTCGACTACCGTTGGTCAAACAATTAGAAGTAGGCAACATTATTCGAGAGATGGAAGAGCAAGGAGTCATCGAGAAATCATCGAGCCCATGGGCTTCGCCGGTAGTGCTCGTCAAGAAGAAGGATGGGACAACTAGATTTTGTGTCGACTACCCCTGTTAAACTACGTTACAAAGAAAGACAGTTACCCACTTCCTGTCGTCGATTCGAGGAAGATACTAGATACCCTTTCTGGAGCTCAATGGTTTTCAACATTGGACCTAAAAGGCGGTTGCTGGCAAGTGGAAGTGAAGGAGGAGGACAAGGAGAAGACAGCGTTTACTACCGGTAACGGACTTTATCAATTCAACGTGATGCTTTTTGGATTGTGTAATGCTCCAGCAACGTTTGAACGATTAATGGAAAGTGTTCTACGGGGACTTACATGGAAGACGTGTCTTGTGTACTTGGACGATATCATCGTTGTCGGAAGAAATTTACCAGAACACATCAATAATCTGCGTTCCGTTTTCGAACGACTAATACAGGCCAACTTAAAGCTCAATTCGAAGAAATGTGAACTCTTCCAAAGGAGAGTAAAATTCCTGGGACACATCGTTTCATCTGCAGGGGTTCAAACGGATCCTGATAAGATAGCAGCGGTCCAAGAGTGGCCTACTCCAGAAGATAAGCAACAGTTAAGAAGCTTTATGGGATTAGCCACATATTACCGACGGTTTGTTAAAGGTTTCGCCAATGTGGCTAAAACCCTACACGAACTAACGGGTAAAGACACGAAATTCAATTGGACAGTGTGAGGCAGCATTCAACACATTGAAGGCGGAGTTATGTAAGACTCCAACATTGGCATTCCCAAGATCGGATCGCCCATTTGTATTGGATACTGATGGAAGTAACACAGGAATCGGAGCAGTGTTGTCACAGTAAGTCGATGGTAAAGAGAGAGCTGTCGCATATTATAGTCGAGTTCTATCTAAGCCAGAGAGAAACTACTGCGTAACAAGAACGGAACTGTTGGCTGTCGTGGAAGCCGTTAAGAATTTCCATAAGTACCTCTACGGACGTCGATTCCCCCTTCGGATGGATCATGCCGCCCTGAAATGATTGTTAAATTTTAAGAATCCGGAAGGACAAATAGCTCGATGGATCGAAGGACTACAAACGTACAATTTCCAAATTTCCCACCGTCAAGGGAAGGTGCATAATAACGCTGATGCTCTATCAAGAAGACCATGTAAGCCAGATTGTAAACATTGTCATAGAGCGGAAGAGAAAGAAGAGGCGTACGACCTGCGAAATGTACAAGTAGAAGTACTAGATGGGTGGACGAATGATGCTACACGCGCAGCTCAACTTCAGGATGAAGATATGTCGCTAATTCTGGAACACAAAGAAAAGAACGAGTGGCCAACTTGGAACAATATTTCCGACAAGAGTGGAACATTTAAAGCATATTGGGCACAATGGAAATCCTTGCTAGTGGAAGATTGAATTCTAAAGCGTAAATGGGAAGCCCCGGAAGGAAAATCCCATCGAATACAGATTCTAGTCCCACCATCAAAACTGAAGGATGTACTAACAGAAATGCACCACGGGCCTCCGGTGGACATCTGGGAGTTAATAAGACACTTTCAAAATTACGATCTCGCTTCTACTGGCTTCACATTAGAGATGACGTCGAGTCTTGGTGTAGGAAGTGCACAACTTGCACTGCGACCAAAGAACCAACAGCAAAACCAATGAGCGCTATGAAGCAGTACAGCGTGGGTGAACCTTTCGAGCGAATTGCGATTGATATCTCAGGACCATTCTCAAACACAGACGACAACAACAAATACATGTTGGTTATCATGGATTACTTCAGCAAGTGGGTAGAAGTCCTTCCAATTCCAAACCAAGAAGCAACAACCATCATTGAGCAGCTTATCAATAATTGGATCAGCAGATATGGAGTTCCCTGTGAGCTTCATTCCGATCAAGGCCGAAACTTCGAATCACAGATATTTCAAGGCATCTGTGCGGCACTGGGCGTAAGGAAAACCAGGGCCACGCCCTTACATCCGCAGTCAGACGGAATGGTCGAAAGGTTCAACCGAACAATGAAAGAGCATTTATCGAAGGTCGTTAGTGATCACCAACGAGATTGGGACAAATATGTACAAACCTTTCTCATGAGCTATAGATCAGCTAATCATGATACGGCAGGCCATTCTCCAGCAAGAATTATATTTGTACGAGAGATACGATTACCAGCCGATCTGCGATTCGGAATACCTCCAGACGCCATAGATAAGACCGAAGACTACGTAGCCGAATGGAGAAATCGCCTCGATGAGATTCATCATTTGGTATCCAGTGATGAAAACAAGGTACGACGTTCGAACCAACGCATCCGGATTTAATGCAGGCGATAATGTGTGGCTTTATAACCTTTATAGGCAAAAAAGAAGGACTCCGAAGTTGCAGCAACATTGGGAGGACCGTATAAGATTCTCACAAGAATCAACGACGTGGTCTATAGGATTCAGCGAAGACCGAACGCCAAGATGAAAGTGGTACATCGTGACCGACTGGCGACTTTTTGTTAACCCAGGAGACCAGTGAACTTAGTTCGGGACGAACTAATCTAGGCGGGTGTTAGGTTAGTGTGACGCATATGACAATCAGTACTAGAATATTCTAGAAAGTCCGAAACAAAGTACTAGAATATTCTAGAAAGTACTAGAAAACTGGGGACTAAGTGCAATAGAAAATTCGAGGCTATGGAACGGACGGAAACGAAACACCGAATCAGAATGAGGAAAAACGGTATAAATACGACGCACGCAGATCGGGAAGATAAGTAAGAAGTAAGAAGTAAGCAGTAAAAGACGCGATAAGTACGGAAGCGATAAGTCGAGAAATCGTTGTGTATGGTAAAAGTAACGGTTGATATTAACGGACTAATAAAGTGTTACATTAATTCAAAATCGATTTAACGGCTCTTATTTATTAAAAATAATTAATCCAGCGAACCCTAAGCTCGCTACAATATCATTTTTTATTTCTTCATCTTATTCTATTTTACTTACACGCTAGATAAAAACGATTAAACTTTAGCTTATGATTGTATCTTATTTCCTAACTTACTGATCCCTTGCGGACTCTCTAAAATTACGATTGTTTTGCTTACATGGAATTTAATGAACTTAATTGGTTACAAAGAAAATGAAGAAAAAAAACCTTGTTTTTGTTTTTGTTTTTACCTTTTTTAACTTAACTTTTCTAAACCTAAACCTAACATCTAAACTCAATCTTCGAAATACTAAATGTATGTAAGCTTTCCGTAGTTAATGGGCACTTATTATTATTATTATTACTCGTATTATTGTTATTTCCTTTTTTTTGCCAGTTTTATATGGAAACATGTTTTTAATTGCCACTCAGCCAACAAAATCGCTGCTGTTGCCTATTCGTGTCTTTTCGGTCTTTCCGTGCTACTGTCCTACTGAACTGCAGGCGCTCTTCATCTGTGTGCGCAACCTCTCAGAAGTCCGATGTAAGTTAAGAAACGTCCTGAGGCATTGTCTCTCAAAAATCCGAATCTTTTCCATTAAGCTAGGTCCCACATTAAGCCACACTGGACATCCATATATGATCATCGGTCTGATGAGAGCGATGTACCATATAACTTTAACTCTGCTGTCAAGTTGACTACTATGAAACAGTCTTCTTGTCATAGCATACGTTTTCTTTGCCCTGGCCAGCGCAGTCTCCACATGCTTGTTAAAATATAGATACTGATCCAGCCAGCTCCTCGGCTCCTCGATAGTATAGTGGTTAGTATACCCGCCTGTCACACGGGAGACCGAGGTCAGATTCCGCGTCGGGGAGCCTCCGGCGCAAGACTAATGACCTTGACCAAAAAAAAAAACAAATCATTATGTAAAAATTTAATAAGCCTCAGGACTTGCTAAATAAGACCAAGAACATCCCGGTTGTAGTGCCGGTAATAATGATGATGATCCAGCCAGATACCCAAGTATTTGACTACATTTTGGGTTCCCAGTGTTTGTTCGTGTGGTCCCATAATAGCTAGCTTTCGCCAGTTTCGCCTGGTATCTCTGGTAACTTCAGCCAGTGGTGTTCTAAAGACGATGGTTTCACACTTCTGGATACGACCTTCACGAAATTCATCTTGGAGTGAACTACGACCACGATTGAATTCACCATACCATCGATAAACACTGGTCCTTAATGGAGCTTCATCGCCAAAAATTGAATTAAGTTCATCCATGCACTGTTGCTGAGTTAATCCACGCCGATAGTTGTAAAAAATAATCGCACGAAAATGTTGACGATTTAATTCCATTTTTGGGCCGAGATGAATCTTTTAAGTTACTGTAAACAACACAAATAGCGCTCGTATGTCAAAACTTTCTGAGCGCGTATAACCTCAAAAATGTCCAACTTTACGACAGAGCTGTCAATTGCCGGATTGCAACGCTAGGGTTGCCAAATCCCGAAACATAAGAGGCAACCCTCGTATTGATTCTGAGTTTCCAGTTGTCGCAGTATCGCTGAACATTATTAAAATCCTCTTGTAATAGTCCGTTAATGGTTTCAATTTTTTGTGATGTTCTATATATTATCAGATCGTCTGCATACGCGATACCCTGATGAATAGACCCTATCAAGCCTGTCCACTCCTCCGATTTGGAATATCAAAAAATCCTCTATCGCCGCAATATGCATGATCCCATTCAGGTGTATAAACTTAATACTGCAACTTATGGAACAACTTGCGCATCATATTTGGCCATAAAAACACGTTATTCAGACTGGCTGATGACGAAATGGAAAATGTTCCCAAGGCTGCTCGAATGCTCGAATATTGCGCAAGGACTTTTACGTGGACGATCTATTTACAGGAGCTGATAGTTCGCATATGTCGCTAGATCCTGATTCGGACATAAAAACCTTGGGCATCCGCTGGAATTCTCGCAAGGATTATTTCTTTTACGTTGTTAATATCGATAGACAAAATGGCAGTACCAAAAGCAGTATATTATCTCAAATTTCGAAATTATTTGATCATATGAGACTCCTTCGCCCCATCGTGGTGTACGCCAAAATACTTATTCAACTATTATGGAAAGCTGGCGTTAATTGGGACGAGTCGGTCCCAATGGAGATCCACTCATCATGGGCTGCTTACCAGGAGCAAGTGCATTTGATAGAAAATCCCAAATTTCCTCGTGGACTAACTATACCAAATGCAGTTAATGTACAACTGCATGGGTTTTGTGATGCTAGCGAAAAGGCTTACGAGGCTAGTTTTTATTTGCGGGCCATCGATCCGCAAGGCCAAGTGCATATCCGCCTAATCGCATCTAAATCGCGAGTTTCTCCTCTCAAACCATTAACGGTGCCCCGGCTGGAACTCTGCGCAGCAGTATTGCCCTTTCGACTGTACAACATCATAAGAGCAGGCATCCCAACGGAAATTAATGAAGTCTACCTCTGGTCGGATTCCACTATTGTTTTGCACTGGATAAACACCCCTGCGCACAAGCTAAAAACCTTCGTAGGTAATCGTGTGTGCGAGATACAAACAAATGTATTCGCGTGCCATTGGAATCACATTTCCTCTCAGGATAATCCCGCAGATTTTGTTTCTCGTGGTCAGCTTCCCTCTGACTTTGTCAGAAAGCAGCCTTTGGTTCGATGGTCCTTCATGGTTAAGGGATGATGAATCGTCGTGGCCAAGTCGAGCTCTCGCTAAAATAGAAATTCCTGAGCTCAAAGCCCATGATACCCACGGTTACTTGTATGTCACTCGAAATTTGAAAGTAGGATATACTTGAACGATACAGTTCATTCAGCAAATTACAACGAGTTGTTGGATATGTGCTCAGATTCGTTCACAATGCTAAAAACAAGCCTCAACGCAATGAGGGCCCATTGCGGGTTGACGCGCTGTCGCGCTCACATAACGCCATTATTCGGCTCGTTCAAACGCGAGCTTGAGGCGCTCTCAGATGGCCAACCACTCCCAGCATCAAACAAATTGATCCCGTTGAATCCAATAATGAATCCGACAGCATATTACGGGTCGGAGGCAGGCTTGCGCATTCTTCCATTTCAGAAGGTCAACGTCATTCTATCCTATTGCCAGCTCAGCATCACATTATTATTATTATTTTTATTATTTATTGGCCTGTAGGAACCTGTAAGTTCATGAACTCACCGACTCGGCTCCGCCATTGTTCGCTATTCTGTGCGCTCTCCTTCCACGTTCGACCACCCAATCCGATCTCCTCGAGGTCCAATCAGCATCACATCACGAAATTAATTATACAAGCTGAGCATGTTAGACTCAAACACGCTGGTATCCAAACCACGTTATATTCAGTGCGACAGCAGTATTGGCCGATAAGCGATCGCAGCATAGCACCCCGTGTACTTCATGAGTGCATGCCCTGTTTTAAAGCTAAGCCGCTCCTCGCCGACTACCCTATGGGTACTCTGCAGAAACAACGAGTGACATCCGCTCGCCCGTTTCTACGCGCCGGAATAGATTATTGCGAACCCTTTTATATAAAAGAAAGGCGTCACCGCAACAAATGTCGGTTAAAGGTTTACGTAGCGGTGTACATCTGCCTGTGCACAAAGGCGGTGCATCTAGAATTAGTTGGTGGATTAACCACCGAGGATTTTATCGCGAGCCTAAAGCGTTTCTTTTCACGGCGGGGAAAATCAGTCGAAATACATTCGGATGATGGAACCAACTTCGTCGGGGCTAAAAACGAGCTCCATCAACTTTACAATCTTTTTAATTCCAAGGAGCATCAAAATGCCGTATTTGATTTTTGTAGTGGTCAAAGGATCGATTGGCACTTCATACCGCCAAGAGCTCCTCATTTCGGAGGAATCTGGGAAGCTGCCGTTAAATCATTTAATTATTATTTAATTCGGACAGTAGGTGATGCACTGCTTACATATGAGCAATTCGAAACTTACGTTATCGAAGTGGAAGCAATATTGAACTCTCGTCCCATATCTCCCATGTCCTCAGATCCAAATGATCTTGAACCCTTAACCCGTGCCCCTTCCCTAGTGGGTAGCCCTTTAACTTCTTTTCCAAAAGTCGACTTCACAGATACACCAGCTAATCGCTTATCCGCCTAGCATCATGCTCAGCAACTGAAGCAACATTTTTGGAAACGTTGGCATAAGGAATATCTGCAACAGCTTATACAATTCGGTCGCTCCCGACAACCCGAGGTCCAACTAAAAGAAGGCCCATTGGCACTCGTCGCTGAAGAAAATCTACCAGCGTTGAGATGGGCTCTTGGCCGAGTCGTGGCTACTCACCCGTGCAAGGATGAAATTGTACGAGTAGTCACCCTCCTTACAAGGGGTGGCTTGTGTGATCGCTGCGTGAAGAAGCTTTGCACTCTCCCCATCGAGTATCCTGCAGAAGACCGAATCACCACGTCAAATTGAACCTGATGCTTCAAGGCGGGTGGCATGTCGCAGCATGTTTAGTGTAACAGCATGCTTAGTTTTACCAAAATTAGTTTCATTGTAGAATACACACATTTAAGGATTTTCTTTTATTTGTTTCCATGTTTTAACTGTTGTAAATTGTATTCCGCGTATTTCTTCTAGTACTTTCTTCTATGTTATATTGCCTTTATTATGTGTTGCGGATTGGCAATTAAATGTGCTGGAATGTACTGGAGAAATCTAGTACATTCGCATGTATACCGGTTGCGCAGCAGCTGGCACCAACTGGCCTTCATTGTCACCACAATGATGTCATAGCGTCGCTTTTTGAATTGGCAGTTATGCCAATTCATCAGTCTGCATTCAACCTTCATCAAGTGGACACCATCGGTTCTCGTTCGATCAACATACATTAATTAATAAAAGTCAATCTCAAGGAAAAAAGACTTCATCTCTTCGGGCAGTGATTCCATCGCTTCACTTCATCTTTTCGGGCAGTGATTCCATCGTTTCACTTCATCCTCTTGGGCCTTGATTCCATCGTTTGAGTTCACTCTTGGAACGCTTTTCTCCTCTGGACGCGACCACATTATCGCCCGCCACTATTACAACAACATTTTCTGGTCCTTCGAAACGGATCCAGTGCCGATTTGGATCAACACCATCGCCGCCCAGTTCGTGGCACAACATACCTGTGACAGGTAGCTCCTTGTACTTCTCATTTAACAGTACAGCAGTCAATAGGACGACTGAAATTACTAGGGATAACGACTGTGAAACATCCCTTCTTAATGAGGACATCAACATTGATCTAAATAACACATTAGAACCGGTTGACGGTACCGACGAACCCGGTTTATTAACAGTGAAGAAGGGAACAGTCGATGCAGCTATGGTCAAGAAGAATTCCAAGAATATTGCAGTTGACTTCTCAGCGAAGTGTTCCACTCCCACAAGCCAAGCAAAAGACAAATTTGAATTTTCCGATGTAGTAGACGACAGCCGAGAGAGACCAGGTGCAGTGGTTGCTGGGTTTAATGATAATAATGACAAAGAAGCTTTGGTAGACAACCCGTCCGTTGAGTTGCTTAACAGTGCCGAAATTACTCCGATCTTGTCAGAGGGGATTGCATGTGATCTCATTTTACAAGTTAACGACTCAACTTCATGTCTTTTCGACAATAAGGAAAATGTTCGCCCAGTGCAGAAGCGAATGCTGGCAAAGACATCAACGAAGCAACACAACGGTTCCCCGACGACATTCCTCGGTCGGCGGAACACCAAAGATCTCGACCGACGACATTCCTTGCTTGGAAGAGATCATACGCTGTTTCACACTATGCGTAACGGTGACGACAATGGTGACGACAGTGGTGACGGCGGCGACCGCGACAACATTGACAACGGTTCCCCGACGACATTCCTCGGTCGGCAGAGATCATACACGTGCTCATCACCAACACGAGTCGGAAACCGCTGTTGCAGCAAAACGAAAGCAGGACGACGAACCTTCTACAACGAGAGTTCAAACCAAAGTGCCTTCAACATCAGCTCTCGTACAACAACCGACCACGATTAAGGAACTCATCGCCTTTCAGTAAGCGGGACAGGCCACCAACTCCGGCACTTTCCTCAACATACAGGAAAAGGGACAACCAAGTCCGACAGCAATCGAGGCAACCAAACATGCACTTCGCGCCGAATGGGAAGCCTTCTCCAAGCGGCACTACGACATCTTCGTTACAGCAACACCGGACCATCTACAACACGCATACTTCGCGGAGGATTGTTTCGGCGAAACCGAAGAAATATACCTGGAGGAACTAACGAAGCTCCTCGAGGCTCAGTACGCGCTCAAGTCAGCCTCCCCAACCATGGTCAACAGCACCAATCGCCTTCACCCTAGCGTGCTGCCCCCGGTGCAGCTGCCAATGGCCGACATCAAGCCATCAGAAACGGAACCGCACCCCAGAACAGTGGATAAGAGTGAGCAGGCCGCCGACCAGAGTGCCGCCTGCCCAAAGCCCAACCTATTCAAGGTCCCGATGATCGACCAGCCGAAACCCCCACAGAAGACGATGCCGCGCACGCATTGTGGGGCACAACATGACATGGCCGTTCCTCGTGGGTTGCGAACTTACAACTCCGACCCAGAGGAACTGGCTACCATCACACGGACTCCAGAGCAAGCAGTGGGCACGGCGTACATAGGATCCGTGTCAGATCCAACGCCAATGCCTTCCACGAATTCGACTGTTCCAGCAACAGTAGCCGGCCCGATGACTAACCAGCCCAGTGTCCCGATGCACAAAACACCGCCGACACCCGTAAAGCAACAGGACGCTTGCACATTCTGCAGGGCCTCACACACCATTTACGCTTGCGAGGTCTTCCGATCACTCACACCTGGCCGTCGGAAGTTCTTCGCACACAAAGGAAACCTGTGCACCAACTGCTTGGGTCGCCACCGCCTGCGCGACTGCCACTCCAGCAAGACGTGCCGTCGATGCCAGCGGAGACATCACACCCTGCTGCATGTCCGGTCTACCGCCATCGACGGGACAACATCACCGCCGCAACGAGCCAAAGGATCCGCCCCTCGGATCGACCGTCATGAAGGGGCCTGCGCACACACCATCAGCACCCCTTCACAGCATTCTGCGTTGCTGCCAACAGCCAGAGTCATCGTGGCGTCGGAGACCGAACAGAGGATTGAAGTCCGTGCTCTGCTGAACCCCTGCTCCAGCGGCACCTTCATTTCAACATCATCCTGTCCGGGCTCTCAGAGTATACACCACCACCACAATCAGCGACAAGGGATCTCTCGTTCGTGGCGGATCTGAACCTGGCCGATCCAAACATCGCCTCCGCCGACAAGGTGGACATCATCCTTGGGGCCGACGTGTACCCCAACATCATCGTCGAAGGTCTCACGAAGGTCCAACGTTCCGGCCTCGTCGCGCAGGCCACTGAACTGGGATGGGTGCTAACAGGCGCAGCACCCACCATATCATCAAGCCTAAAGGTGGCAAGGCCTGTCACCAGCCATCATATGCCATTCCTCGTGGGTTGCGAATTTACAACTCCGACCCAGAGGAACTGGCCGACCCTACGACTGATGATCGCAGCTCCCATCAGAAGACCAAAAGGAGGTCTCGCCGGCGGCGGCCCCAGGGGCCACCTACGAGGCCCATGCAACTACCAGCCACCGATCACTTGCGCAACCCAACTACAATACATACCCCCCGCCCGCTGAACCATTGCAGGGGCAAGAGGCAATCGAAGAACCAGGAGCTTACCCACTCGAACACTTCAAGGCATCCCACCACACCCAGGACACCACGTGGTCAAGCTCCTGCCCAGGTCCAAAGCTACCCAGGCCAACCGCTACCACCTGTAGCCACCACAACAGGACCAAGAGCGCGCAATGCCCCGTTTGGCGGGCGGCGTTCCCCAGCAACCAGCGGTCTCTCGAACTCCAGCAAGAAAGCACGCCTCTCTGTGCATCCACAGAGGCTGCATTGCGACGACCCCGGGAAGCACTTGGCCCGTGACTGCCATTCCGCCAGGACACGCGGACAGTGCCGGGGTAGATACCGCACCCGACTCCACGGTACAGCACACACCCCCAACGGCCGCATCCCGCCGGTTACTAACTTTAGGCGGGCGCCGACGGGCGCATCACCTTGCACCACCACTGGCCTCGACACAGCGAGACCCATCACCAGTCATCACGTGGTCATTGATCGTGGGTTGCGACCTTACAACTCTAACCCAGATCAACTGGCCGGTCCCGCGACCACAAAAGGCAATGGACATCAGCGATGGGAAAGAGGTTCCTGTCGCCATCGATCATACGGGCCATCCCAGACCCTCAAGCCTCCAGCGCTCCTCAGGGCGGGCGCCCCCCTCTCAACCGATCAGCCACGTGAAAGTGGACAGCCGACCAAGACCAACCGCCACCAGCAGACCGCACACTCCCGGCCCCTAGCCACCGTCCCCTGGAACAAAATGATTCGCCAATGATTGGCGAAGGCGGGCGGAATGTTGCGGATTGGCAATTAAATGTGCTGGAATGCACTGGAGAAATCTAGTACATTCGCATGTATACCAGTTGCGCAGCAGCTGGCACCAACTGGCCATCATTGTCACCACAATGATGTCATAGCGTCGCTTTTTGAATTGGCAGTTATGCCAATTCGTCAGTCTGCATTCAACCTTCATCAAGTGGACACCATCGGTTCTCGTCCGATCAACATACATTAATTAATAAAAGTCAATCTCAAGGAAAAAAGACTTCATCTCTTCGGGCAGTGATTCCATCGCTTCACTCCATCTTTTCGGGCAGTGATTCCATCCTCTTCATCCTCTTGGGTCTTGATTCCATCGTTTGACTTCACTCTTGGAACGCTTTTCTCCTCTGGACGCGACCACACTCTCGGCCGCCCCTATTACAACATTATGAAATCCCATATTAAATCTATTAACAGCCTGTAAAGTGTTTCGCTGCCACTGCGTTCCATCGCCATTTTGTTTTTAATATGTAAACGCTATAAAAGCAATTGTGTTCTTTTTCAAGTCTCTCGTTTTTTCGTAAATATACATGCGTGCGGTAGCTCCAGTTTTTAATCGTGTCGTACAGAGCAAATTGCCGCTTTTAATATATTGTAGCGAGCTTAGGGTTCGCTGGATTAATTATTTTTAATAAATAATAGCCGTTAAATCGATTTTCAATTAATGTGACACTTTATTAGTCCGCTAATAACAGTCGTTACTTTTTACCGTGATAATATCTGTTCTACAGATATTATCACGGGTGCTGTTCTTCGGAGATTCTTGGCATTGTTCCACGCAATTCGGTCTATATGCGCTCCACAAGACAATCCGACGGATCGCACCCGTTTGTGGTTCATCTCCCGACAGCGCGAACATCCCTGTATCAGAACTCGTTCCGTTACAGAGCGGGGAAGCTGTGGAACTCCCTTCCCACGCGAGTGTTCCCGGAGCGTTACAACCTGCAACTGTTCAAAAAGAACTGCAACAGTTATTTGATGGCATCTCGGGGCGCCCACTCGGCGCTATAGGTTCGCCTCTCCCGAGAGAAGTCTAATAAAAAAAAAAAAAAAAAAAAAAAAAACTTAACGATTTCTTCACTTATCGCTTCCGTACTTATCGCGTATTTTACTGCTTACTTCTTACTCGTCTCCATGATCTGTGTGCGAAGTGTTTATACCGTTTCCTCATTCTGAT